>OY728147.1:484048133-485298133 GCA_963277665.1 Viscum album
CTCTATTATATACCTTCATTTAAAAATTAACAGATAATATATAAATGTGTGTGATGGTCATACTTCCATTTTTTTAGAATAAATGTAAATTACCATCAATGGTGATAAAAATATGGGACATTTTCTTTTTTTTTTGAAAGAATATGAGGTATAAATTATTTTTAATAGTGGTGTGAGATGAACTATGGTATTTAAAATGATTTCATAGATGTCCTAAAGTGATAATTTTATTTAATTATAGTTTTGTTGAAATCCAGTTTTGTTTCAAATAATTATTTGATTTGTTAGTTTATTGGTATTCACATGTTGTTCTGTATGTTTCCATGCATAATCTTTTTCACATCGATAGTAGTGACTTTCTAGTATTACAATGGGGAAATTTTTTAATTATGTGGTTCAATATTGTTGGATAAACAAAAATATTGAATAATTATATGAAGAATTTAATAATTTCTAATTTTTTTCTTTAGGAAATAAATGTTCATTCTATTTCATATAAATTTGTTTGGATACTTTGCTATTTTTATTCTTTAGTGATGATATTTTGAAAAACATGAGGAAGGAGTTGATTGAGATTTGTGCTTAATGTTAAAAAATTTTAAGGATGTAGGGATACTCTTGAATACCATTATTGATGATGTAAAAGGGGAAGAACTTGTAAGACATGTCAAGGATGGATTTTTTCACATCATTCAATGTTGGGGATAAGTAAATACAATATGGTTGTGTTTTTTTTATTTCTAATCATGATAATTTATGTTGATTTAAAAAAACATTAAAATCAAATTTTGAGGCAAAACCAGAGTTTTTCTCATGTGAAAGTGTTGTGATATGTATTCAAAGCATTAAATTATGTGATTTGAATTGTTTGAGTTATTCTGATGGTGAACATGTTGTTTGGAATGGATGAAGGAAGTCTTACTATGAATAAATAAATGATTTTTTTGCATGGAAGGTTTTAAGTTGGTTCCACATGTTGTTTAGGTAAATGACAATGTTAGGATGAACCGATGCATTATTCTTTGACTTGTGATATTGTTGTGTGTGGAAGGGAAATTATCGAAACTATGATCTATTTTTGATTGTAAATGAAAATGGGTTAGAGAGAATGAGATTAATTTCTAGTGTAGTTGATTCCATTTCAGAATGGAATCTAATGATAAAATATTTTAAAAATTTGTGGCCACTAGGGGAGGTGGGGTTGTATATTAGTTGTGCTACATCTATGCTGATCTTATATGTTTTTTGAATTATACATTACTTATGATATTTGATTAATATTTTTTTTCATTGAAGGAATTCATTATTACATGGAGATTAAGAGATGCTTGAAAAAGTAAAAATATTCATGACTGGTGTTACTTATTTGTCTTTCTAATATGGTGATTTATGATAAGGTTAATTATCATTTTATCATGTCCAAGACTTGGTTGAAAAAAATCAGTAATAATTAATAATTTGAATATTCTTAAAAAATTTAAAAAATATTTATGTAATTTGGGGTAATTAACTGAAATTTGATTCGTTGATCAGCCCGCGTTTGCAATTGATATTGTTTTGTTTATAGGAAAGAATCAGTTTTCAAATGTATTGCATTTTTTTAAAAATGGATAATGATGATGTTATGGTGTCTTCCCAAGGTAAGATGATTACAAATAAATTCAATACTGTTTATATGATATTATATGAGCATTATAATTTTCAGGAAGAATCTATGAATAGAGATATTGGATAAATGGATTCATATGGGATGAACTTAGGAGATTACTATGATTTGATGAAGTTTTCTATATTTAAGGTATGATAAGGGGGATGTTAATTTTTTTTACATTAACTCAAAATGAAAGGTGTTGTTGTTGTATCAGGGGTGGTCAGACCCATTGAAGGGCATGCCCAAGTGGTGAGACAAGAATTATTTGAGCTGTTTAAGCAAAGGCCCTAGAGGAAGGAAGCACAGACACAATGAGGACCTATTTGGATGTCTTTAGAAATAAATATCATGTTGGTGATTCTACTACTATAAGAAATAAGATAGGGCATTTATTATTGGGTGTTTTCTCAAATGATAAGGAGTTGGGGGCTTTCTAAAATAAGAAGAAAATAAGGGGATGAATTTTGTGTCCTAACATTAAAATATATGTTGTCTTCAACATTTCCTCATCATTTGATTATGTGTATATATATAATAATCTGTAATATATACATATATAAATTAATTTATGATTTAAGTATCTTTGTACATAATTTATCTATAATTACTTGATTTATGAATATACATATATATACATTTAAGTGTAAATATTTATTTATATAAATATAAGTAAAAATAAACAAACAAATAAATAATAATAGCACCAGGGAGCTCCTTCAGTGGTCGAGCTTTTGTAGATTATAATTTTTTATTTAGTTTTTTAAAATATTGTTTGATATGAATGTTCATGTTCATTTATATATCTAGGTAGTTAATAATTTAATGTTTTTTATTAGTAATTTTGTTATTTTTTTTATTAATTATAATGTTTCATGCTTATTTTTAATTTATATTTTTAATTATTTGTATAATTTTATGATTAATAGTATTATGTTTTTATTAGCAATTTTATTAACTTATATGTTTAATTATGGAATATTAACAGATTTCATGTATAATTATTAAATTGATTTTTAGTATTAGAAGAAATGTATTATAATATGATATTATAATATTAATATATTTAAATTATGTTTATAATTTTTTTAATTAGGAATATTGTTTATTAATATTACAAAACAATACTAACCATGAATTTGAGATCCAAAACCCATGGCCCTAAAAAACATTATAAAGAAAACTCAAGCACATAAAGTACATAAAGTTAAAAATGAATTAATGGTATAATTTCACAAAGATAATAAAAGAAACAAACACAACCAGTCAGTTTATATCTTCCATACCAAGAGTACAACAATAATCATCTTTATTTATGTTTACTTCCCATGTTTCAAGAACCACCCTGACTTGTCCGCTGTTGACCTCTCTCTGCATGGGATATTTGATCAGTCCCCATTGAATCAATCTTTTTAACACCAACCATGAAATTATTGGAACCAACAACCCCAAATGGGGTTTTCTTATATTGTTCAACCCACTTACCCAACTCAACATTATTTAAGGCAGATATAACAACTGATCCTAGAAGTATGTTGGCACAATCAGTCTAGGGATTGGATCTTATCCTGCATCCACCCTTCTTAAAGACTTTAAGATAAAGATTTTCAAACTCAAGGAAATTTATAGAGTCTAATATATAGAATAATTTTGGCAGAAGATCACCAAAAAACTTTTCAACCAAATTTCCTATATCCCTTTTCCCAAAAGAATGTGAAAATTGAGATTAAACTTTGGTAGTGTGAGAATACTATTCTCCATCACTACCTATGCTCCTAATTCTATCCCACTACTTCCATATGACCTTTATTAGATTCCTTTATAGAGGTTGAGCTATAGGTTTTCCTCTAATCACAACATGCAAGAGGTTTTTTACTTAAAATTATATTATTTTTTAATTAAGAATGTTATTTAGTTCCATGTTCGGTTATAGAATATTAATAAATTGGATGTTGAATTATTAAATTTCATGACTATTATTAAAAATATTAAATTACAATAAGTTATAATAATTTTAGAATATTTAAATTATTTATATAATTTTTTATTAGTCATATTGTTAAGATGCGTATTTAATTAACATTACCTGGTTACAGAAATTTTTATTATTATTAATCAATTTTAGAATAAAAATAATATGTTGAAAAATGAATGTTTTATTTGGAATCATAGGAAAGTTTAATTACTTATTAGGACTAAAAAATATTTGTGCAATCTATAGGGACAAGTGAAAAAAATAAAAAAAACATCCAAAAAATTTGGTCAAATATAGACAGTGGTTTACGAGAATTAAAATCCATGTCTAAATACTAAAATTAGATACAAGATCTATCAATTATGCACTTAGGAGCAGTAACCTTTAAATAGACGTATTTGGTATTTACTCATTCGTTACATGGAGCATAAAAAAGTGGCCTATCTGCATACCTGGTTCGATACTTTTAGGGATATGTTTTGGATAATTAATATACACTTTACTAAGAATAATTACTTATGGGAATTAATATTGTGAAATAGTATTTCTTTAGGGATGACTCTAAAAATAAAAAATAACACATTATAAAATTTTGGTATAGTAAAGGCTATAGTTTCTAAGAAATTAAATCCTTGTTTGGATACAACAAGTGGTTGTAGGCTCTGGCACAAATGCACCTAGGAGTACTAACCCTAAAAGGGGTGTATTGAGTACTAACTCAATCATCACTTGGTTTATAATAAAGAGGCCTAACTAGACACCTGGTTTGACACCCCCTTGAGATATGCTTTGTGAAGTTCCTCTGACCGTATTACTACATTGAGAGGGGGGGGGGTAAATAAGTGGAGACCAATTTTTACAATTTATTCTTAACTAAATAAACTCCTACAACCTATTAAGATTCAATCAACTCAAGTATAGAGTCTCTACCTCACTCATGTATACAAAAAATAATAAAATAAAGAACAATGTTTTTTTAGAAAGTTTGACCCCTTCCCTAGTAACCTACTCATTGTCATGGTTGGTTAGTATCCCAACAAAAAATTCTTCACTATAAGAAATTTCAATTTACATGATTATAATATTAGTTAAAAACACACCATTATAGTCTTGAGTCACACTAGACTATGCAGATTTGTACTACCTTCATACAACAATATATAACTGAGGTGAGAAAGATATTCTTAAGAGTTTTGTTACCTAAAAAACAACATATGTAGATCACCCCTTATAAGGCTTAAAAAATATTCCATAATAGATTATCACATTATGAAAATATGGTGATGAACTACTTCATGATTTTAAAACTCATAAAAACTCACTAAAGCTCAAGAATAATAGATGTTTATAATTTTTTGAAGCTTTTGGATTCACCATCTTTTCTTATCTTTTTACTTGAAAATTTATAATACTCTATGAAGTTCAATATATTTTTTTCTTAAAAATATACAATACTAGAGAAACTAAAAATTATAGGTATTAATTTAATTCTAGTAAAATATATTATAGCTCAACATTTTAAAAAACATGTGAATGGAATTATACACCAAAATTTACTCTATTTATTCATTTGTTTAGGCTCCCAAACAAGCACCATGATCTCATAAATATTCTCAACTTTTAATAACTGCATTTATATAACAAAATTACTCTTCAACCCTTCTTCTCATTCACTAACACAACCAAATAGATTGAGCACATTATCTAAATTTAGTCATAGTAAAAGGATAATTAACTAAATATGCACTTGTGAATTTTTTAGAAACCCATAATTTTCTTCCCACTATTTTAACTCAAACTATTCATCGTTCAATTTTCATATTGACACACTTATTTATAGAAAAAATCTAAAAAAATCATTAACCTAAACAACCATACATAAAAAATTCATCTATAATCTCTTCATAAACTAATATCGCTGATTATGTTTCTTTAAGAACAAAGCAATATCATCACATTCTATTTGTATATTTAACATATGAAGTTTCATCATGAACCTCCTCAACTTTGAGCATCACATTATGATTTCAGATAAAAAATATCAAAATATAAAATAGATAATAAATTATTTAATCATTTTTTAAATCTCCCATGAATAATATTGAATCACATTGCAGATGTGATGTATTGGAAATTAAAGATCAATTCTTTCATCACCAAGTTTTAGTCTTTCAGAGAACGTGAATTTTGGAAAACCTAGTTTATACATAGCTAATATTTTCGTACATGGTTTTCTGATATAAAATATCCTATACACATGTGGATCCATGAGAAAATTATATATGTTTTACAGAAATGGATACACATAGAAAAAAATATCTACATGAATTCACATATGTGGTCATAATTTCAGTACATAGCAGAAATTGGATATGATGAGGTATACACATAAGTGGGAATTTTTCTTACATAGAATTCACTTATGTGGTGGAATTCACATACATGATGTTTTTAAAAAAGTGAAGAATTATCATACATCATCCAAACCTCATTAATATATATTTTCCATGTGGTATTTTTCACTCACGTGAGTCTTCACATAGCCAAAAATTTACCTATGCATAAAAACTCATATTTAAATCTAGAAAAACTAATATGGCTTGTATTTTTGTAATTTTTTTAATATCATGAGTTTATATATATGTTTAAAAAAATACTCCAATATACTTACAAACATATATGATATAATAATCTATAAAATCAATAATTATGATTTAAAATTTTATTTTGATAGTTTTAAAACACATTGCTTGTATTACATGCATTGTTTTTTTTCATTTTATTAATATTTTTTAGGATTCTTTGTTTATATGTATATTTTAAAATATGTATTTCGAAGGTTATTTTTTATTTTATATTATATTAAATGAAATATAAGTTATGATAAAGTATTTTTTTGATATCATGTTCTTATTTTATATTTTTTTATCAGTTAAGACTTAAATGTTTTTTACATTTAAACAAACACCTTTTTTTCCTCACTTTTTTGTTATAATTGTTTTCTCGGTAGAGGTTTCCATACATATGGAGGCCTATGGACACATCACGATCAACAATGAGTCAGGTACATTTTTCAACATGGGAATCCTGATTTCACATCATGAGGATCCTCATTGAAGATTTGTGTCGTTTTAATTGCCTGCCTAAATTGGATGGGCAATTTATATGGCTAGATATTTACATGTGGATCGGAATGACATGATGTTATCAAAAATAAATGTTTATGAAAACTTATCTGGTTTTTTGATGCCCATGTTTTTTTAATTTTTATTATAAAATTATGTATATTATATATGACCCATATGATATATAAATTTATATATGTCAGTTGCAATAGGAATGTGGTATGAAAATGAACAATTCTAGACCTTTATATGACAGTTTTTTTAAAATTAAATTTTTCTATATATATAAAAAAATTTCTGCACAAATTAATAATATATTATTTTATATTCACTAATTTTCATGAATTTTTATCACAGATTAAATGAATATAAAAAAGAATAATTATAAATATTAATATAGATATATAAATATTTGCACCACAAATTAAAGAAATGTAATATAGGTAATTGTAAATATTTGTGTAGTTTTTTATATATATATTTCCACCAGATTTTTTTCAATATATATATATAGAAATATAATTTTTTTAATCATTCATAAATCTAAATATAGCATCAATATTATTAAATTTAGTTTATATGTATTTATTATAATTATTATTTTAAAAGTTTTAACTTAATTTTTTTTAATAAAAATATATAAGAAAATGTTTTAAAAATATATATATTATTCTTATTATTAAAATTAGTTTATATGTATTTATTATTATTTTTATTATTATTTAATGTTTTTTAACATTAAATTAACAAAATGTAATAAAGATAAATGTAAATATTTAGATAAATGTATTTAAGTAATTTTTTTTAAGATCAAAGGATATTTAATAAAGAGATCAAAGACTAGGGATTACAAGGGACTTCATCCATGGAAAAATTCATATGAAGAAACTTGATTAACACTATAAATATATCGATTTTTTAAAAGGAAAGTTTATCTATTCCACTCCCATTTGATAAAAGAGAAGGACAAAGCTGAGAAGTGATGGACATGGAATCAAATATTCAGAATAAAAAATCCAAGATATTATAATCCTATATGCTTTTTAGGGATAACATTTATGATGATAAGGCAATCATATTAGATGATGATATATTACCATCCCATCTAAATATAAAAAGTCATTCCAACCCATATTTCATGGGATTCGACCACATGTAGATCCCATGGGGCATGTATCAACTCATGGATGGCCACTAAAATCCTCTTGAGGGAGTCATGGGACATCAATTTAAACCTGATAATCCCATTTCTAGAGAAATAATATTTTACATTAATTTACAAAACACATAGAGGGGGAGGATTCCATGAGATGATGAATGGGTTAGTGCTTGGATTCTCAATCTGTGAATCAGTGTGCTTCCACGTCTCTAACTATGAGACAACTCATTCAACCCATAATCAATTTGGTTTGTGGATATGGTTACGGATGAAATCATTTAAACAAACCCATATGATCCATTCCAACATAAAAAATATGTCAACTTCCTCATAAGAATAGTGGTGTCCCAAAAGGCCAACAACATTGTGACTGTAAATTCCTTCTCGAAAAACTGACTGGTATTTGAACACCATGAAGTTCAAACAGCCCTAGCTTTGAGATAGTGCAAAATAGAATGTGAGGGGGATTCAGACTCGACCTTGCACAAAGGGAAAAGAGTATCATCAGAAGCATGGTGGAGAGATAAGAGATCCTTGGATGAAAGGATTCCAACATAGACCTACCACCAAAAGTAACAGACCATGGGAGGGACCACTAGGCACAAAAGGATCTTCCAAATCGCATCACCTGACTATATTTGGGCATTAAGAGCTGGTTTAAAAGGAAATTTCACCAAGAACGATCCAGAATTATCCTTCCACCAGTAAATACTATCATTTCTCATCTGTTTTACATAAGTAATACTCTAAATTATTTTTACATCTCCCTTGTCAAACCATCTATCAAGTTTTTTTCAGCACACCACCCATTACCTGCATAATTAAATAGGGAACTCACAGTTGATCCCTCTAAAATAGTGACCACTAAGGATGTAACCAGAATACCTTCCTCGCTAGGTATCCAAAGATCGTTCCAAATTCTAATGATTGATCCATACTCAATCCTCCAACAGATCCCATGATAAAAAAGATCATGCTAATCCCAGATAATCTTCCATAGGAAATAGGGATGGGGGCCTAAAGCTGTATCTTGAAAGTTCGAGTGGGGAAAGTACATAGCATGGAAAATTTGATCATAGTTGGAGTTTGGGTGTTTTATCAACCACCAAACATTATTTGTTATAAGGGTGTCATTGAAGAGGTTAAGTTCCCAAAACCCCATACCCCCACATGCTTTAGAGGTGAAAAGTTTATCCCAATACATCTATTAAATATTGTTCTTTCCATTGCTATAACCCTAATAGAAATTAGAAATATGAGAGTGAATTTAGTTAATAACTGAGACAGGAAGTTTGAATATGGATATGATATATCTTGGAATCACTTGAACCACCAACTTTATAAGATTTATTCCCTCCTTATAATCCCTCTATGCTGTCCATCCTTGCTTTTCATTCAATCATATCAAGAATATTTACGAGAACCAATTTTTTTGATCAACCAATAGTTGTTGGGAGCTTGAGGTACTTATTTCATTTTTTATTTTTTGGATAATTGATAAAAGGTAATGGTCATCCTTCCTATTGAATGGAACTCCAATAGTATAGAAAATTTCAGATTTATCCAGGTTCACCAATTTCCCAAAAGCCACCTCATAGGTATAAATAATATGGCACATATAAATTCATTCTCTAGGAATGTCCCATGAGAAAAGAAGGCTATCATAAATGAAAAATATATGAGTGGTGGGTGGGCTTCATCGGCATACCTTTTCCCCATAGATAACCTAAATATTCGCTTCCACTAAAATAACATGAGAGAAAACATCAAACACTAAAATAAAAATGAATAAAGAAAGAGGATCCCCCCATCGAATGCTCTTATAAGGGGTGATTCTTTGAATAAAATTCCAATTAATATTGACCTTGAAAGAAACCAATGAAACACATTGAATGATGATATTAGTACATTTAGAGAATAAAACCAAATTTTTAAAAACAAACTGAAGTAAGGATCAATCCACATGGTCATAATCCTTTTTCATTTCAAGATTCCAGGTTATAATACCTCATTTATAAACTGGCTTAGTTTTCATGGAATGAAATACTTCATGGGTGATAATATAATTATTAGTAATGATCCTTTTAGGTACAAAGACAATTTGGTTTTCCAAGATAAAGGACAATAACCATAGGTGCAGACAGTTAACCAGTATCTTAGAAAATATCTTATAAGAAACATTGCAGAAGCAAATTGGTCTAATTTATTTGGCCAAAATAGTTTTTCTATTTTTGGGATGTGGGTAATAATGGTTTCACTAAGAGTGGAGAATTTAATTTTTCACTATCTAATGTGGGTTTCATGATTTCTCATGGCCCAAAATTGTTCCCTGATATGAAGGGCTGCATACTTCTCTACTTCAAGGTCACTAATTCTAGAGAAGATGATTTTAGAGGGTTTGAGAGGAGGGAATGTTCAGTTTTATTTCAATAAAACTTAATCAACTATTGAGTTGGTCATATTTGAAGTTTCTTTAAGTTCTTAGTTTTTGAGACACATAGTTAATGTTTTTACCTATATGAGGGTCACTGACCTTCTGATTTTCTTAGATCACATGTTCACATTCCATGTATTAAACCATAATATCTAAAATATTAAGATTTTATCATAGCTATGTCTCCTATAACCATGATCTGTATTGATAAAAATGGGTTAGTGGTTCGAAGTGGTAGGGACCATGTGAGAAATTTGAAAAAACATGGATATATTAGTTGATTCTCATGATCCCAAGAAATTGTCCAAATGCTCTATAAGGTTGGTGCTAACAGTATTCCCTCAATACTAGGTGAAAGGTGTAGCTAAATTCCCTATAGTAGAAAGGCCTTCCAATAGGTTAGATTTACATAAATACATCATAGAGTCATGGGATCACTTGATACCCCCTTTGCAGTATCATGGGATTTTCATACATACATGAGGACATACTTGAGGACAAAAATATTTTAGAGTCTTTAGAGACCAGGTACACAATCTTATTATTTAGTGAAATATCTTCAATGTTTCCCACAAAGATATCCCAATTTAATACACCTCATATACATACCCTATATAAGACCTTTCTTCATAACCTGGGGAATGGAAACACAATAAAGGGTGATCTCATATGCTTAGTAAGGGTAAATAAAGAAAATACGTAAACATAATGTTAGTATAATGGTATAAGAACATGATAATAACATATGAAAACCATATCCCTCATATTAAAGATCAAAATCTTGAGTCATTTCATGAAGATTTGAAGGTAATAATACATGAATCATAAGGAAATCAAAGAACATGAGCCATGAGAGCATAACATTGGCATAAGACATATAATTTTGGCATACACATAATTATAGAAAATAATTTCCACAGTAGTCAGGGATTATTGAAAAGGCTATCATAGTAGAATGGAATCACCCCCAAACCATCAAAGTAGTCAAGGTTCAATCCCAAGACCATCATAAAAGATAAAGTCCCTTACTGAACTGAGTTCACTCCCCATTCCAGTCCTGTATATCTAATAAGATATTAATATTTACCCAATGCATTTGAGGGAGATATAGGTCCCACTAGTCTCATAATGAAAATCATATTTATGTTTTCCAAAATATCTAAAAACATTCATCATATCATAACCCATGAAATTAAATAGGTTTCATAAACATTTAATCATTTAATAACCTATACAAAAGAGATAGTTTTCCTAATCATTATTTTGTCACAGCTTAACCCACGAAAAGAAGCATTTTTTATAAGAATTTCATCAAACTATTACCTAAGGAAGATAAACAGGTTTCATAAAAACAATGTCATCATAAAAACAAACCATTCAACGATATAATAATAATGATATCATTGTATCATATCCCTAGTAAAACAAAAGTAACATCAAAGGATGTCATCTTAAATGGAAAATGACTCGAAAAAGGTCTTTGGAAAAATTTAGTAAGGAAAATAAATTTTCATTAAAAATAAATTTTAAAACTAAAAAATCATAAAACATTTGGAAATAATTTTCTATGAAAATATCCTTATAAACCTATAAATTAATCTTTAAAAATAATTAAAAAATTTCTTGAATGAAAATAATTTTATTTGAAAACAAATTTTAAAAACAAAAAACCAAAAAAACTTTTAGAACTAATTTTTTTAAAATAACTTTGAAAAATTATAAAGTATGTTTTAAAAATAATTTAAAACATTTCTTTAGGAAAATATCATTTCCTCTTTGAAAAACACTTTATAAAATATAAAACATTTTCAAAATACTTTTTATTTTGAAATCCTTTATTTAGAATCTAAAAGTTTCCAAAATAGTAAAGAAAAAAATTTCATTGAAATTAAATTTAAAAACATATAAGGGAATCTTGAAATCATTGAGTGTTCATGACATTTTTAAATACAATTCATACCATGTATGTTAAAAACAAATATTATTTTCGTATTTTTGATAAAATCTAAACATGAATTGCTTACAAAATGACGTGAAGATTACTTTCAAAATATTTTGAAAACAATTAAAACATGGGAAAAAAAATTATGTAATAAATCATTTTTATAATTCAAAAACATTTTCTAAAATACTTTTATAAAACATGGTTTTGGAAGAAAAATGGGTTTCATTTAAGGAAGGAAATAAAGCCGATTTTTCTGAAAAACATCTGCTCTGTTATTTTAAGTACCAAAGAGTGTAAAAATGGTACTATAACATGAAAATCTCTCAAATAAATAGAGTATAAGAAAATTATTGAGAATTATTGAGATTTAGATCATAATATTTTATCATTTGAAACTTAATCATAAACAATTCTAATAAATGATGAGATTGTAACATAAAACTATCACCACTTTGGTAACATTTGAAACATAATCACCATGAAAGAATAACATTAAATGAAACATAAAATATAATTAGAATAATTATATTCATGATATAACATGTAAAAGGTGTAGTATATACACCTTATAAAATAATATAGGTGAATAACAAAATCATATATCTCAAAGAAGGTAAATTGAGGAAAAAATACCTTACCACATTGATAACATTGAAAATGTAAACCCCATGAAAGAGATATCCTAAAATAGATGTATAAATAACAATAATTTTTAGGATAAGAATCATAAAATACATCCATGGGTAGTATATACACCACATAAAATAAACACATGGTGAATATGGCATTTGTCTCACAAAAAATAAAAGAGAGACAGAAATCTCTTACCTTAAGTATCGACTTCCTTCATAATAATTTGAACCTCCTATATAATAAATACAAGTTTATTATACATACATACATACATACATACATACATACATACATACATACATACATACATACATACATACATACATACATACATACATACATACATACATACATACATACATACATACATACATACATACATAGATACATACATACATACCTACATACATACATACATACATACATACATACATACATACATAAATACATACATACATACATACATACATACATACATACATACATACATACATACATACATACGTACATACATACATACATACATACATACATACATACATACATACATACATACATACATACATACATACATACATACATACATACATACATACATACATACATACCTACATACATACATACCTACATACATACATACATACATACATACATACATACATACATACCTACATACATACATACATACATACATACATACATACATACCTACATACATACATACATACATACATACATACATACATACATACATACATACATACATACATACATACATACATACATACATACATACATACATACATACATACATACATACATACATACATACATACATACATACATACATACATACATACATACATACATACATACATACATACATACATACATACATACATACATACATACATACATACATACATACATACATACATACATACATACATACATACATACATACATACATACATACATACATACATACATACATACATACATACATACATACATACATACATACATACATACATACATACATACATACATACATACATACATACATACATACATACATACATACATACATACATACATACATACATACATACATACATACATACATACATACATACATACATACATACATACATACATACATACATACATACATACATACATACAAACATACATACATACATACCTACATACATACATACATACATACATACATACATATATACTCAAAGGTATTCTGCCTTAGGAAGAAGTGGGTTCCCTCTCACCTAGTCAAAAAGGGGATTGTCCAAAAATAAAAAAAATAAGGTCTTCAATTCATTCCATCCATGTATAATATTATGCATGCAAATAATTATATTTTTATATACTCTCATATATATATATATATGTGTGTGTGTGTATTTATAAATCTCAAAAGCAAAAAATACACTAAAAATCTCCTGTTCAAGTTTTATAGTGAAGATTTCAAGTGAAAATTATACACAAGATGTTATAATACCATATATATTGTTATTATTATTAAATTTATCTTATTTGTAATTATTATTATTATTATTAATATTATTTAGGGTAAGATAAAACACAGGATGGATGAAATCATCGATGATTTTCTGGGTGATCAACATCCACAAATTTTAAACATTCATTCATCCAATTTGGTCTTACATAGAGGACAAGGAAGGTTACCCAACCCTCAAACCTCTATAGGAATCAGCTTGATGAGAAATAGGGGACTAAAATTTAGAGAAAACCCCTTAGTTCATTTGTTACAAATTTTAGGTATTCCTTTGTAAATGTACAACTCCCTACTAGAAGGATCATCATGAAGGGTTGGGTAGTGCATGTTAATTCCAATTCGAATGCAATCAAGGAATGACTAGAGGTATGTATGTTATCTATCATGGATCAATTGATTTTTCCAAAAGGTGAGGACCCATGGGAGCTCCCAAACCTGTTCAAGAAAATTTATATGATCTAGGGGTTCACCTATCCTAGAATGATCACATTAGGGTTTGCACATTATCTTCTCCTAGAATGACCTGAAAATGAAATAATGGGTATTTGTAACTCTCTTCCTGAAGCATGATCTTCTAGAAATCCAATAATGGGAGATTAACTTTGGACCAACCAATGTGTCCAATAACCATGCATAGGTATGGACATATTTTCATGGTATTAACTCGTTTTATTAGAACCAGAAGATCCTATGGGAAATTTCATTATTGGTGGGTACCCCTATTAGACTACAAAACATGTTTGGAAGGGACAAATATGCCCATTATTCATGTATACAAGTGGAGGTGGACCTCTCTACCATTATGATTGATGAGTTTGTTCTACAAACCATAGAGGATAGCATCAACCTAGAGATTTTCTATGAAAGGAACCCTCCCTTTTATGTTGAATGAAACCTTATTTGGAATGTGGTTAGTGAAGAGAGGAGGACAAAGGTCACCTGCAGTTTTTTTAGTATAAAGGGACATGATGAGAATTATTGTAGGAGATTAAAAGCTAGGATGAATGTGAAAGGTAAGGCCCTAGTCATCTCTATGGACGAGGCCGCTATTATTATTGTTGGACCCTCTAGGGAAAAGTGTACCTCTGACGGAGGCTCTTTTAGGATTACATTACCTAAGGATCTCCCTGTTTCCCCTGATATAGTGAAGGAAAATACTCCAATTTCCATATTGGCCTCCACATATGTAGATTTTACTCATATGATGATGATTTGTTATAGATACATTTAGTATCCACCCTGGAATTTTAATTATTTTTAATAATAGGTGGATCTCACTAATTATATTATTCCTCATACTGAGTTGGATAGTCTTATTTAGTAGCCTCTTAAAGATCCTATGGCTTCAACTAAAGAGGGATTTCCCCTCTTTTCATCCTCCCATATAGACTACAAATCAGATACCCATAAACCTCTTGAGGATATTCTAGTTCTATCTCTATTAGTTTCTATATCTACATCTAGTAGAAAACATTTATTATTTATGTTTTTTTAAAATAAACTTTTAAATATTAAATTTTTAAGAACATATTTATAATTTTTAGCACCTATTTGATCATTTTAAAACACTTAAAATATCGTATGGCTTGTAATTTTTTAATTCTTCAGTTTATGTTTTTTAAAAAATTATTCCCATATACTTAAAAAATAGAGGATCTGTTAATTTATAAAATACGAAATTCCAATTTAGGGTATATTTTGGTAGTTTTAAAACACAAAACTAGTATTGCATGCCTTATTTTTAAATTTTATTAATATTGTTTATGATTTTCCTTTTATACATTTATTTTAAAACATGTGTTTTGAATGTTACTTTTTATTTTCTTTTATATTCCATATAACATAAGTTATGATATAGTATATTTTGTGGTTTCATGTTTTTGTTTTATATTTTTCGTGAATTAATTATTTTTTTTTATATTTAAGCAAACACATTTCTTTCCACCATTTTTATGAGAATTTTTTCCCTACTAAAGATATCCATAACTGCGATGGATTGAGGTCACATCATGGTAGGTAATGAATACAATGTAGTTTCTGATAGGTTTATATAGATGTCACTTCCTAAGGATCCTTATTGTAGATTAGTATAATATAACTTTCCTACCTAAAATGGTTTGGCGATTTATATGGTGAGATGTTGACATGTGGATGCGAATAGCATGGAATCATTATCAATGAAAATTTAAATATTATCTAGTTTTTAGATTCCCATGTTTTATTTTGTTTTTATTATAAAATAATATATATTATATTTTATCAATTTGATATCAATATTTATATATTTGAGTAACAATAGAATGATGGTATGAAAAGTAAAAATTCTAGACCTATATATGACATGTTTTTTCATGAACATAAAATTTTCTATATATATAAAGATTTTCATTAAAAATTAATTGTATATTTTTTTGTGTATACTATAAATTTTACTTTCAAGAATTTACACCCAAAATTAAATCAATGTAACAAAAATAATTATAAACAATTATATATATGTATATATATTTTTTCACAAAAAATTTAAAAAATTTAATAAATAAATTATAAATATTTATTTATATTTTTATATATATATTTGCACCCTTGTTTTTTTCACACACATATATATAATTTTATTAATATTTTATTACACTATATATAGTATTAGTACTATTAAATTTAGTTTATATGTAATTATTATTATTTTTAATATTATTTAAAGTGTTTTAACTTGAATTTAAATAAATGTAATAAAAATAATTCTAAATATATAGATAGATGTACTAATGTACTTGTATTAAATTATAATCATGGATATTTATATTTATATATACTTGTATATGTGTATATGATTATAGAAATCAGTGGCTTACCCAAGGTGTAAAGACTCCCAATAATCATGCATCACACCCATGTTCAAATATATGTGAGATAGAATTTCCACGGGTACTATAATAGTAATTTAGTAGTTTGTATCACTATAATATTGTGGGTAATAAAACATGTACTATAGTGGGGTTTTACAGAAGTAGTACTATTAGTCATGAATGGGCTTTTGGGCCACAAAAATTCATCCTTCATGCTACAGGGCCTTTTAGCCATCAAAGGTCTTCGAGCCACATTGCCAATGGGACATGAAGATTTATAAATATAGGTTAGTAGATAATACCTAAGATTAAATATAATATATAGATGAGGTAGTTTTCAAGGTAGAACCACCCCAACCCAATGACTGAAGGATGGATATGGCTGTCACGCTATCGTCCCGTGCAGCTCTACACACGGGCATAGTAAGCTGGTAGCAACATCAAAGTGTCGGGCTTGATGAAAACGTGAATATATAATAGGGAGGGGTTATTCTAGTATAGTCAGATCATTAATTGATATAAGGGCATGTCCTTATGGGCCGCTAGACCATCTAATTTAGGTTTTGTGCCTCTCGACCTCCAGGTTATGTAAGGGTTCTCCTTCAACCAAGTTAAAAATAGGATTATCCATAAATAAAAATAAAAAATATATAAGGATTTTAGGTCATTCGATCCATGTATATTATTATTCATGTATATATTTATATTTTTATATACTTACATATATGTGTTATTGTAAATCTCTAGTGCAAAAATTACACTAGAAATCTATGAAGCAAGATTTATAGTGGACATTTTGTGAGAAATTTTTTCATAAGACGTTATAACACCATATATTATTATTATTATTATTATTATTAAATTTAGGTTATTTATATATTATTATTATTATTGTTGTTTTTATTATTATTTAGGGTAATATAGAGCATATAAGGAAGGAATTCGTCGGTAATCACCTAGGAGATCAACATTAACGAAGTTTGAACCTTTATTTGTTCAATTTGATCACGCATAGAGGACTAGAAGGGTTACCCAACCCTTAGAACCTTTCTAATAATTAGTATGATGAGAAACCAAGGACTAGAAATTAGAGAAAACCTCTTTCTTCATTGATTCCAAAATTTAGGGATTCCTATATGAATCTGCTGCTCCCTAATAAAAGTATCATTAAGAAGGGTTAGGTAGAACTTGTTGACATCAACCGGGATAAAATCAAGGAATGACTTGAGCTCTGTAAGTTCTATATCATGGATCAGTTGATTTTTCCAAAATGTGAGGACCCATGAAAATTCTCAGACTTAGTCAAGTGGATTTCTATAATATGGGGGTTCACTGATTAGAGAATGATCACATTAGGGTTTGGGTATTTTTACATTATCTTACCCTCTAAAGACCTGAAAAGAAAAGCATGGGGATTTGGAACTCTCTCCCTAAATATTTATATTCTTAGATCTATGAATGGGATATTAACTTTTACCTGAATAATATTCCCGTCACACATTAATAGGTCTGGATACATGTACATCGTCTTAGCTAGTTTTATTGGAACTATGAGATTATATGGGATATTTCCTCATCAGTGGGAACCCTTATTAGACTGGAAAACAAGAATGGAAGGTACATATATTCTAATTATTCATGTATACTAGTGGAGGTGGTTATCTATACCACTATAATAAAATAGGTTGTTCTAAAAACCTTGGAGGGTAGCGTCAACTTGAAGATTTTCAATGAAAGGATCCCTCCATTCTATGTTGACTGCAACCTCATTTGGCCTGTGTCTTGTGAATGAAGGAGGAGTAAGGTCACCTATACTTATTTAAATATCAAGGTACATACTATGAATGATTATAGGTGACTAAAATCTAGGATAAAGGCGAAATTAAGGGACCCAAACATCTCTAGAGATGAGGCCAATATTCTTATTGCAGGACCCTTGGGGAAATCCTACCTCTGATGGAGGCTCTATTGGGAATGAATCCCTTATGTATCTTCCTATCTTACTTGATCAAGTGAAGTCCCCTAATATAATTTCCATATTGTTCTCCATGAATTATATTTTTTCTCATACTGTGATGTATTATGATGGAAACATTCAGAAGCCACCTCGCGATCTTAATGCCTTATCAGATGAGGTGGCTCCTAGTGATGTTGGAACCCCTCTAGCTAAGATGGATAATCTTATTTAGTAGCCTCCTCAAGATCCTACATATCCAATTGAGGAGGTTTCTCCTCTGCTTTCATACTCCCATATAGACTACACCTAAAATACCCACAAACCTTTTGAGGTTATGCTTTTCCTTTCTCTACCCGTGTTTGCATATGTATCTAACACATAGGTTAGTGATATAGTGGGGGATTCTCCGTCCACCATTAGGATTACAAAGGTGATTACAATTGATGTTCAATCTCATACAGATAGAATATATGTGGAACCATTTACTTTAGTATCATTAAACAAGTCTACTGGGAGGAGGCACATTGAGGATTCTTCCCTAGGTAAGGTAATATCAAATAATAAATTTACACCCATCAACGACCACTTTTGAGATGATGAGTTTGAGGAGACCCTTCCCACCATAGAGGAAAGATCTACTGATTCTATAGAATATATTCACGTCAATAATTATATGGGTTCCTTTTCTAGTCCTTAAAAAGTAAATAAGGTCAAAGGAAATGGTGAGAAAGTATCCTCTGAGGCGATGCAAACATAGGGGCCCCAAACTAAGGGAAAATCTCAATTCCAACATTTTTTTTGGAATTTTCAAGGGATAAATAATTTTGACACTTCATTATACCTTAAAAAAATCATATATCAACACAAACCAATGGTTATCATTATCGTTTAACCAAATATTAAAGTTCACTTCTTTATGATTTTTGACTGGAAGAAGATTGGCTATAACTGGTGGGATCACAACATCACATCTCCCTAGGTAGAAACCCCATGGGTCTTTAAGAGGAAGGATATTCATGCCTATATCCTTCAATATAGGAACTAACAAATCTCTATGAAAATTGATTTTGGTAACATATCTCACCTTGTATCCTTTTTTAATGCCTATAATAGCTATATTAGGTGAAGGGATCTTTAGGGGGATCTTTCTTTATTCTCTAACTAGGCTTATCATAAGTAGACTCTTTAAGGATATTTCAATTGTGTTCTTAATGTGAATCTAATTATGGTAACATAACTCTTAAGTTGGATATTTCTAAAGCCTTTGATGTGTTTAAATAGATATATATTTGAAGGATCTTCAATGTTATGGATTTTCTCAAAAATTTATCTATTTGATTAGCTCCTTACTTTAAAACTAAAAGGTTTTAGTTCTTTTTAATAGTTTACCCAAAGGGTACTTTAGTTGCTCTAGGAGTGTTAGAAAATGAGACCCATTATCTACCCTTATCTTTAGAATGGTTGAGGATTACCTTATCCACTATCTTCTCAGATTTTTGTAAATAAAGGACCTTACATCCATTAAGGCTTCCAAAAATATCAGGGTTCCTTTACATCTGTAATATGATCATGATATTCTTCTCTTCAGTGAAGATGATAATAAATATTTGGATTCCATAGATAATAATTTCTCCCATTATTATAATGTGTCTAGAAATGTTATATATATTGTAATAAATCTATGTACATCTTTGGGAAAGGCCTCTCCACTATTAAGAAAAGGTTCATCTTGAATTATCATCATGTGAAGCAGGGAGAACTTCCCTTCACTTACCTATGTATTACTTTATTTATAGAAATAGATAGATCTTTATATATAAAATGGATCAATAGTAGAATCACTTCCCTTCTCTTCAATTATAAAAGAAAATGTCTTATCTCAAACTGGTAGAATTTACCTCATGAACTTTATGATTATATCAATGTATGTTTACTAATTCTAGATTTATAGAAGGTCAAGTGAATTGATTAGTTAACTTGATACCCAAATTAATTTAATGTGTGGTATGGTTTCATCCATGAAAAGAAGCTTATCATGGTTCCCTAAGATAAATGTGTCAAACCCATTTACATGGGAGGAGTTAGAATCATGAACCTTAAGCTCTTAAACCACTCCTTAGTGAATAGTTACACTTGGATCCTAATTACCTCCAAGGTATCCTCTTCTGAGTTTCTCAGGGCTAGGCTTATTAGAAGGATACAAAAGGATAACAGGATTTTTCTGTCATCCTCTTTATGGAATTTAATCAGGGATCAATATGATTAGATCATGATGAACACTCAATGGTTCCCCACCCAATCATCTGATTGTAACTTCTGGTCTACTCATAGCTTGGTTTCCCAATTTTTGATGTTCACCAGGATCCCTCTAATTTGAATATTATCTCTATTTATTATGCTCTAGATAATATTAGATAGGTTGATTCCGTCCTGCCTCTATATATTCAGCAGGATATTAAGGAATTCACTTTCTAGGAGAGGGATATGACCTTTTGGTTCCCAACCAGACTGGGAATAATCTCTCTCAAGCTTTTTTACGGGAATTTTGGTAGCACTGGTGAAGACCCTCTACTTTGAATGAGGATTTTAAGGAGGTATTTTATCTCTACTTATAGGTATCTTCTCATATGGAAGATTTAGATCAATTATATTCCAACAGATGATTGGCTTTACGTTGAATGTTGGAAATCTACTTCCTGCTACTCCTTTTTCTTAAATAATGGGGAAGTTTGTCTTTCTATTTTTCTTAACATCCCTTTTTCTAAGAAACTTTGGAATCATGATGATGATATTTTTGTTGAAAATTCCAAAATCATGGGAGTATTGAATAATGTATGGGTGTTTTTCTCAATCCAGATCTTAGTACACAGGTGAATAATCTATAATTCTTCTTTTTGGTGGAAAAATTTCATCATTTGTGGATGGTTAGGAATTCCCTTTGGTTTGAGGGTGTGAAAATCCATGGAAAAGGAATCATTGTGGGAATCATCAAG
Organism: Viscum album; assembly: GCA_963277665.1. Classification (NCBI taxonomy): domain Eukaryota; kingdom Viridiplantae; phylum Streptophyta; class Magnoliopsida; order Santalales; family Viscaceae; genus Viscum; species Viscum album. The sequence continues at coordinate 484,070,389 of OY728147.1, forward strand.
GAAATTTTTATGTATTCTAAACTATAGGTTAGATGTATACATAATACTATAGATGATCTTGTTATTATCAAGATTTTTTGTTTTAATGGCCTTCCTTGAAAATTGGTTCAACCCAAGCACATTCGGTGGATTCCACCCCTTTTTAGATTGAAATCAATGTGGGTTGTGCAACACATAGTTTAATATAAAATGCTTATTATAGTTCCATCTTCAAAAATTTTGGGAGATTTATTAATGGTTTCTTCTAGAATGCACTTAGAACATTTTTTTCCTTTGAATCCAAGCTTCGGGAATCCATACATATAGTGAGATATGTTAATAATTTTGAATGGGATAATTTGTTGATTGAAAGTGATTCTACACAGGTTGTGAATACTCTCAGGAGATGATCATCACTAGTTCCATTGAATATCTTCAAGGATTTGATGACATGTTTGTCCTTCCTAGGAGATACTCACATTGATGTCACTCGTATATGCAGGGATATGAACATGGTGACATACAATTTGCCTTAATGGCATGTGTAAGATGGGAACTCCTGGTATTTCTCTTTAGATGATTCCCTTCTTCCCCTATATTTTTATATTATCATGGGTGAAGTTTATACATTCTTTTAAGCCTTCCCCAATCATTCTCTTGATTTTATTTAATATTTTTGACGGGAATGGTTCATTCACCAACTTACTAGACCATCTTATATTGTTATTATTTAAAAAATTTAAACCTAAATAGTTATATATTTTTATGTATGTAAATAGATAAATAAATATATTCATATAGACTTCTATATATTTATGTTACTATGCATGTTTATACTTGTTTTTATGTACTTATATGTATATATATTTTTGAATAATTAATTTAATATATATAAATGCGTGTCGATGTATATATGTAATGGAATTAAAATATACTTATAAATATTTATATTTATACATACTTATATATATATATGCATGTATGCATAGATGTCCCTATTTTTGTATGTACTTGTATGTATGTATAATTATAAATAGGTACATTGATATATTGATATGTATATAAATAATTACATTATTATGTATGTATACACCTTTATAATAAGTATACATCCATGTCTGGATACTATAAGTGGACGAAATCTCTATCACAGATGCACTTAGGGGTAATAACCAAGAAAGGGACATATTGGGAATTAACTCAATCATCACAAAATGCACAAAAAGAGACATAACTACACACATGATTTGACACTCCTAGAGGATATGATTTGGATAACTCTTTTACTCTTTACTAACCCTAATTACTTACAAAAATTAGGACATTGAAAAATTTACTCTTTAAGATGACTCTAAATAAACATTATAAATTTTTTGTAAAGTAAAGACTATGGTATAAAAGTAATGCGATCCCAATATGGATACTACAAGTAGATGTAGGCTCTAACAAAAATGGACCTAGGTGTAGAAACCCTAAAAGGAGAATATCTATTATTAACTCAATCATCACTCATTGCACAATAATGAGGCATAATTGTGAAAACAGGTTGAAACCTTTATAGGATATGATTTATGATGTGAATAGAAATATATTACTCCACCTAAAGGGGGTGGATGAACCCATTGAGACTATTTTTTTTACAATTTCTTAATTTAATAAACACCTATAACCTATTAATATTCGATCCACTCAAGTATAGAGTTTCTAAAAAACTCGTGTATATAGAAATCAAAGAGATAAAAAACATGGATATTTTTATAAGGTCTTTCCCATTACTGGGTAACCTTCTTCTTGTCGTGATTGGTTAGAATCCCAAACAAAAAATTGTTCACTATATGTTTCAAAAAATTACATTCATATAATTTTGGTAAAGAATCACACCATGGTATTCTAGAGTCACATTGGACTATGTAGATTCACACTAACAGCATACAAGAATATGTAACTAAGATGAGAAAGATATTATTGATAGTTTTTATGATTCCGTAACAAATGATATAGAACTCCATCAATAAACCTTAAAAAATATTCAATAATATCTTCCAACTTCATGGAAATAATATGATGAACTACTTCATGATTTTTCAGACTCATGAAAACTCACTGACTCTCGAGCTCAAATTGATGTTGATAATTTTTTGAAGATTTAGGCTCCATTCTAATTTTCTCTATTCCGCTCAATTTTTTTGATACTCTATGAAGTTTAAAATATTTCATTCTTAAAAATCCTTAAAACTAGGGAAACTCAAAATGACTTGAATTAATTTAATTCCAGTAAAATATATTCCATCTTGGAATTCTTGAAAACATCTCAATGTAATCGTACATCATAATTTCCACTATTTTCTCATTTGGTTAGGTTTTCAAAAATGCACCACGATCTCTTGAATATTCTCAAATTAATAACTGCATGTCTATATAAAAATTCCTATTATACCCTTATTCTTATTTGGTGGCTTCAATAAATAGATCAAGAACCTTCTCTGGCTTTGATCATAAGAAAAAATTAATTCACTAAATATAAAATTTTGAATTTCCTATAAAACCCATCTTCTTCCACCCACTATTTTATCATGAATTCTTTTTCCTTTAACTTGCATCTAAAGACACTTATTCACATAACAAAACACAAAAACTCATTAGAATGAACAAACATACTTTAAAAGTACAATTATAAACAATTTATATACTAATACTAGTGATTATTTTCAATTAAGAACAACCCAATATCATTACATTTGATTTCTGAAATTAACATTTGTAGTTTCTTCATGGACCACCAAAAATTTGAAAAACACATCAGATTTTCAGATAAAATAACTCAAAACATAAAAATTATATGAACAATGCTCATTATTTTTGAAATATCACATGAGTCATCTTGAATCACATTATAGATGTGATGTCTTGGATATTTAATATTAGTTCTTGAATCATCAGGTTTAATTCCTTAGGAATGTACAAATTCTAGAAAAATAAGTTTAGGAATAGACAAAATTTTCATATGAGTTTTTCTGAAATGAAATCTCCTACACAAATTTGGATTTATGAGAAAATAAGATGCATCACCCAGAAACTGATATATAGAGAAAAAATGCCTACATGAAATCACATACTTAGTCAGAATTCCAGAATGCAGTAGAAATTGGATAGGTTGAGGCATTCACGTATGTGTGGATTTCACTTAAATATAATTCAATTACATAGAGGAAATAAAATATGTGTTTTTTCTAATGTTAGGTATTCTCATATGTTATCCAAACCACAATCATATATTTTATATACATGAGATTTTTTGTTTATGTGAGTCTTCATGTAGATGAAAATTTGCATATGTAGAAAAACTCAAATGTGAATCTAGAAAAACTTCATCCATCGCTCAAATAACTCCAAAAAATCTTCAATAATCTTCATAGAAAACTCAATCAATCAAAATCATTCTTCATTGGTTTGAATAACTCCCTGAAATCCTTGGAGGATGGTATTGCATACATTCTGATAACCTATTTGGGAGATTTTTAGAAAGAATTTATGTACTTCTGTTGTGGCTGTTAGTATTAGGAATAGAAGGAATTTTCATAGGAGGATTTCTAAAATTCTATGGAGAAGAAAAGGGGACGGATTTTTGAACCATGGAATTCCAATCCATATCGTCTTCATAATGTTTTTCTCTTTTAAGTGTGTGTGTGTATAATAACATTTAATATATACATATAAAAATTTATTTATGATTTAAGTATCTAAATACATAATTTATATACAATTACCTGATATATGAATATAGATATATAAAAATGTAAGTATATAAATATATATATATATATTTGTAAATATTTATTTAAATAATTATATGTAAATATAAACAAAAATAATAACAATAATAAAATTAGGGATATCCTTTAGTGATTGAGGTTTTGTAGTTCAATAATTTGTTTAATATGAACATGTATATTTAATTATTTATATAATAGGGAAGTAAATAGTATAATGTTTTTTATTTTAAATGATATTAAGTTATTTAAATCAATTATAAAGTTTCATTGTTATTTTTAATTGGTATAATTAATTATTTGTATAATTTGATGGCTAATAGTATAATATTTTTTATTAAGAAATTTTTTAAGTAACATGTTTAATTATGGAATTTTAATAAATTTTACACTTAATTATTAAATTTCATGTTTATTATTATTAATAATGTATTATAATATATTATAATAATGTTAACATATTTAAATTAATTGTATACTGTTTTTTCAATTAGGCATATTGTTGATTAATATTCAAAAACTATACGAACCATGGATTTGAGGTCCAAAACCCATGTAACTAAAATAATTATCAAAGGAAAACTCATGCACACATAGTACAAGAGGTTATAAATGCATTAAAATTAAAATATCATCACCAAGATTATAGTATCAATAATCACAACTGATTACTTTAAATCTTCCATACCAAGAGTATAACAATAGTAATCTTTATTTATGTCTACATCCCATGTTATGAGAAACACCCTGACTTACTAAGTGTTGATCTCTTTTCAATTACTTAAAAGGATTCCATGATTTATTCTATTAATCTGTTCTTGATGAATGACACAAATCCTTAGATTATGAAGAATCAAATTTAAGGATAACCTCCCTTTCGGGTTTATCCCCTAGCATTGAATCTCTAGCATTGTTACTCTAACCTTTAAACACACATCGTAAGAATAAATCCCACAATTCATATTTACTATTTCCCATTACGTGGGAAATTTTATCATCCCCCTTGAATCAATATTTTTAAACCATCCATGTCCTTCTTCAAAGAAACATCCCCAAATAAGGGTTGTTTATATGGTTCAACCCCCTCACCTAACTCTACATTGACCGAGCCCGATATAACAACTGATATTGGAAATATAATGACATAATAAATCAAGGGATATGATCTTCTCATGCATCAAGATTTATCAAGACCATTAAGATACAATTTTTCACACTTGAGGGAATTAATAGAGCCTATCATATAAAATAAGTTGGGGAGAGGATAATCCACAACCTTTTCAACCATCTTTCCCTCAACCTTTAACAATTCCATGTGTTGGTCATCCTTAATAATAATTAAGTAAATAGAGACAATGAAAACCCCATAATTTCCATTTAATACAATTTAGGTAAACTTCCCTGATGTCGAATCATAGGGGATCCTCATTAAAGCTGGTGGTGAGTCATTGATGAGGTAGGTATAGTTCCCTAATGTCTCATCACGTAGGTTCCTTGTTGCAATTAACACTGAGTCCTTGATGTCACATCATGTGGGCTATAGTCATCTAACTCATTGTAGTTGGGTATGAGTTCGGTACTATTGGAGTTTGAGGGTATCATTGTGTGTTTACATAGACACAGTCATGCATACACATATTATTCCCTATGACTATTCATGATGCATGTATCACTGTCCTGATCTCATCCCAATTTCCATCCCTCATTTTTTAGGTTCTTCATTTTTATGCTTAATTTCTTCCCCTGGTTTGATAGAAATATTCAATGGAAGAGACATTTTATATTGTTTTATGTTTATTATCTGGTTCTACAATTATCATCACTAAGCCTTGATATTAATGTTGTGTTGTTTTTAGAATTATCTTTTATGTGATTAATATATTGGAGAAATAAAATATGATATGGCTAAGAATCATGGGTTTTTAATCATGAAGTATACATGTTATGTATGTGATTTTGTTCCTTGTATAACCATTTTTATTTTTTCATTAATCATTGTGTTTTCTAGAGTAAGCTTTATTTGTGAATATGGTTTTTTTGACTTGATTTCATTCAGGTATTGGTATACTGATCAATGAATGATAAAAAACTACTAATCATAAAGACACATTTCTTCAAAGATAGGGTGAAAAGGTTGGGGATATGATGATGAAACCTTCTATTAAAGAATTACATACTTATATGATTGTAACATCCCGGTTTCAGAAGCCACCCAGAGGCGCCCCGTACCCGGTTGGTCACATGGCCTCAAGCACATTTCCCCAAACGCCAGAGGATACTGACTAGAAGTGAGGGCCTTGGGGGTGATAGTGGGGAAACTATGCCCTCATTGGCAGAGTACACAGTAGAAAAGAAAAATAATAAACAATAACGGAAGCAATAAAAAATCCACATGCACGTGAACAGAGGAAGACTAAATATGATAAACAGCATGATCACATATATATAGAAATGATGCATGATATATATATTTCTAGTAAATCATCCAAACACGTCACAATGCTGAATACAATACTAAACCAAAGTACAAAAGAAAAACAGATAAGACAACTCTTCAGAATCGCAAGCCTTGGCCTGGTCCCATGCTCTCCAACTCCAGTGCAATCAAGAACCTGAAGTAGAAGGGATTTTGCCCTTATCTATACCTGTAACAATATAATCTGTTTGTGCCCAGAATCATGACCCAAAAAGGGTGTGAGACAAAGTCCCAGTAGGTAACCACCAAAAGATCTGTGCCTAACATTCAGTGAATATATGGCAGGTAGAAATGCAATAAACAGTGATAGTAACATGACTTACTCAACAGAAAACAATCCACAGTTCTAGCATATAATTTACAAAAAAGAAAGAAACCACTCAAGTAAGTAGAACAAACAGGTAACCTCTAGGTAGTTCTCATAGCCTAACCCCTATGGTTCATAATATAAGTACTAGCAACCCTCTGTGAGGCACACACAGTCTCACCCCGCTGGTTCAGCTAAGAAGAAATAGACTCTCTAGGGAAGAACTCACCGTTAATTCCCCATATAGTCTCATATTGTAATAAAGGCACTCTGGGGAATCATTCAATGTCTCATTCCCCCTATGGAACACATCGATAAACTATAGAATCTCTGAGGAACCACTCAATGTTAATTCCCCCTGTGGTCTCACATCATAAAATTAAAGACACTCTGGAGAGGGCCTTATGTGCATTCTCCCTATGGTCTTCTACACTAGGTTCTCAAAGCCCTGAGTAAAGTCAGCAAGTATCGCATTGCGTAATGGACAATGTATCCTCAAGAACTACTTGGCTATAATTCTACAACATATCAGCATGGAAGAAGAGACACACCATCCTATAAACTAGGCATGGAACTGGCAATATCCTAATAGCAAAAACTAGACCAAACGGTCATAAACAGGCAAACATGCATGGGAAAAACATTCAAGGACAGTAAAATTACCCTATTCCCAAACAATATCCTCTACACATGCATATAAGAAAAGCATGCAAACAACAAGGAAAAAACATGAAACTCACAATACCCTGTACAAGAGTATTTGTGGAATTTGCACAAAATACTCACAGACATCCTACAGAAAGGCACAAACCACCTTCCTCGACGTTAGGAGATTGATAAACAAGAGCCACGAGGCTTGAATCTCCTTATAATTTCGTATATATATGAAACCGCACAGAAATTTCAACCCAAAATAACCTGGAAAAGGGAAGGAATTAGTAAAAAAGGTCCCAGTAGAAGAGAGAACTCACTGATGTAGTTCCAATGCAATCGACTGAGTTCGATTCAAAGAACAGACATAGGCTTGGGGGCTCAGAGAAGATCTGCGGTAATACGAAATTCCCTCGATCGAAGAAGTTGGAGAAGAAGACGGTTCTGGGGTTAAGACGTGACCCTGGTCCATTTAATGAAAAAAAGAAATTACAAGGAGTGTACTTTTGGAGTACACGGCGTGTACTAGGCTTTTTCGTACTCTGCTTTAGGAGGCCTCCATGTCACCCCTACATGGCTGTGTGTGTGGCCATGACACGGCCAGTACACGACCTCAAGCGGCAAAGAATTATAGAGCGTGTACTCATAAATTACACGGCGTGTACTTAAATAATTTCTAGAAACTCCTCTTTTCTCAAAAATTCCAGAAAAAGGAAAAACATACCTGAAAAGAAGGTCCGAGTTCTTACAAACTACCCCCCTTAAAGAAATTCATCCCCGAATTTCCCTAGTGAGGCGTAGAAGAAGAAACCCCGAACAGCTCTGGCCACTAAGATCATATGTCAACCTCCCTCTCCAAAGTCTCATCCTGTACTCGCACGTGCTTCCATAACACCCATACCATAGGAACAGACCGGCCACGAAGAACCTTTGTATTGCGATTGAAAATCTGGATAGGATGCTCCTCAAATGATGCATCCGCTCTGAGCTCAATCTCCTCAGGTTTAAAGACATGGGATGGGTCTGAAAATTAATGTCAGAGCTGAGAAACGTGGAATACTTCACGCATAGACCAATACCTCTGAGGTAACAGCAACCGATAGGCAATCGGCCCACCTCTCTCCAACACCTCAAACAGCCCGACGTACCTCGGTGAAAGCTTAACCTGTGTCTGAATCCTCTTGTGTCTCAACCTCAGTGTGTCACACAGGAAAACCTAATCCTTGACCTCAAACTCCAGAGGTCATCTCCACTGATCAACATAATATTTCTGATGAGACTGTGTCTTATCCATCCTCTTCCGAATCAACTCTATCTACTCAGTGGTCTCCTGAACAAGACGAGGTCCCAAAAAAGCTGCCTCTCCTGCCTCCATCCAACATAATGTTGATCAGCATGGCCTACCATACAAAGCCTCATAAGGTGCCATGTAAATAGTTGCATGAAAACTATTATTGTAGGAAAACTTCACAAGAGTTATATGATTCTCCGAAGAACCTCTAAAGTTCAAAATGCATGCTCGGAACATATCCTCAAGCATGAGTATCGTACGCTCAGACTGTCCATCTGTCTGAGGATGGTATGTTGTACTCAAAAGTAACTATGTACTAAAAGCCTTATGAAGCCCCTATCAGATCCGAGAAGTAAAACACGCATCTCTGTCTGAAACGAAGGAGTGTGGAACTCCATACAGACATACGACCTCACGGATGTACAACCATCCCAGCTCGTCAAAACTTATGGTCTCGATGATCGGAAAGAAGTGAGAGACCTTAATATGTCTGTCTATGACAACACATAATGTGTTGTTCCCTCAAGGTGACCTCGACAAACTGGTCACAAAGTCCATCATGATGTCATTCCACTTCCACTCAGGAATGGTTAACTACTGTAAAAGACCTAATGGTAACTAATGTTCCGCTTTCACCTGCTGACAAGTGGAACACCTCATGACAAGACCAGTAACATCCCTCTTGATACCTGGCCACCAATACTGATGGGGTAGATCATGATACATCTTGGAGAATCCAGGATAAACTACCCAAACTGAGGAATGAAAGTCCCGCATCAGCTCCTTGCGTACGTCTGCTAGCACCCATACGCATCCCTGGAAACAAAAGACCTCATCCTCACCTACTATCCATTCAGGAATAGGGTCCTCTCCTGACACGCTTTCCCCTAAGACTAGTCCTTTTGAATCTGATAGCTTCCTCATTCATACCCGATCATGAAGGGTAAAGGTAACAACTACAAAAGATAATAAATTCTTCCCCTGTCTGTCGTGCACCTCCAGATGCATCTCAGAGAAAAAATCCATAAGCTGACACACACTGCTGCCCTCCTGAACTACATGTATCTGAGTCCTCCTGCTCAATTCATCAGCCACTGCGTTGCCTTTCCCAGATGTATAGGCAACCTCAAAGTCAAAGGACTGAAGATATTCGACCCACCTATCCTGTCTCAAATTCAGATAACGCTAGGTGAAGATATACTTGAGACTCTTATGGTCGGTGAAAACCACAAAGTGCTCCCCTAGAAGATAATGACTCCAACAACATAAGGCATGAACAACTGTTGCCAGCTCGAGATCATGTGTCGGGTAGTTTCTCTCATGTGGCCTCAAATTTTGAGACCCATACTCAACAACTCCATATCCCTACATAAGCACAACTCCCAACCTGATACTTGAAGCATCACAGTAAAAAGTGTAGCTCTTTCCCGGCTCTAGTAAGACTAGTATCAGTGCTGAAGTTAACCTCCCTTTCAGCTCCTGAAAGGCTGGCTCACAAGAATCTGACCATAATAACTTCACACCCTTCTTGGTTAGACCTGTCAGTGGTGTTGCTAAGTGTGAAAAGTTTTTTATGAAGCTTCTTTAGTATCCAGACATCCCTATAAAACTCCGCACCTCAAAGACATTCTTCGGATGCTCCCAGGAAGCTACTGCTCTCACTTTCTCTGGGACTACTGATACTCCTGTTTCTGAGATAACATGACCCAAGATGTGAATCTGATCCATCCAAAATTGGCACTTTGAGAGATTATCATATAACTGATGCTCTATCAGTGTACTAAAAAAGATCTCAAGATGGGAAGCATGGTTGTATCGAGTGTGAGAGTACACCAAGACATCATCCATGAAGACCACCACAAAAGAGGCTATGTATGGATGGAACACTCGGTTCATCAGTGCCATGAAAACTGCAGGCGCGTTCGTGAGGCCGAATGGAATAACCATATACTCGTATAGACTATACCATCCCCTGAAGGCTTTAAGAGGTATATATTATGGTTTAACATGCAAATAATGATAAATAGACCTCAAATCGATCTTCAAGAAAACCCAGGCTCCTCAAAGCTGATCAAAGAGGTCATAAATCCTAGGACATGAATATCGATTCTTGGCCGTCAACTGGTTCAACTTCCAATAATCCACACAAAGCCTAAGGGTGTAGTCTGCCTATTCACAAATAGGACAGGCGAACCCCAAGGAGATGTACTGGTTCAGATGAAACCCTTTGCCTACAACTCCCCCAACTGCTTCTTGAGCTCTTGCAACTTAGGTGTAGCCATCCTACAAGGAGGAATAGACACCAGTGCCACTATTGGGACAAGCCCAATAGAAAAGTCTACCTCACACTCTAGAGGCAAACCTGAAAATTCCTCTGGAAAGATATCCATGAAATGATCCACCACTAGAGGAAAGTGTAACTGTGAAGTCCCCCGGTTATCCAGATACAGACTGGAAATCTGAGCTATAACTCCACCTTGACCAAGATGCTCTGGTGCTTCTCTACCCGGCTGGACATCCCACTCACCACGATGAAGAAAAGATCCACCGTCTGGTGATATGAAACTCACCCTACGGTGACAACAGTCGACAATTTCCTAGAAAGGAACTAGCCAGTCCATTCCGAGAATGACTTCATAGCCTGTCATCTCTAGGACATAGAGGTCCCATTGAATGTGATACCCAACCACCTCTAGAGGGCACTCCTTGCACTGACGTACACTAGCTGTCCTAGTCCCCAACGATGTGTCTAGTGTCAACATGTTGGAAAAAGAAAATATATAGAGCCTAGGGATCTCTATAACAACAAAATAGATAAATCTATGTGTATCACCGGTACCGAAAAGATCAGAAGATAAAACTGATGCTACTATGATCGTACCTCGAACTGTAGAGGTTTCGGGATCCTGCTCCTACTGGGTCTGCTCCACTATAAAAGCCTGACCTGTACCACAACCTTGTGACCCTGCCTGAATGCTCGAAGTTGATCTACCCTGCTGTTTCTAGAAGATCGGTGATTGACCACCATGGCCTCGACCTCCAGCTCAACCCAAACGACAAGAAGAACTCCAGTTCTCAGACTGGTGAAAAACTGGTGGCACTGCTCCTGAACAAGGAGTCATGGATGAACCCTTGTCACTGGCTTCTGGTGAGAGAACCAAATAGAAGTGCTGAAGGTGACCCTTCTTACCACAATATCAGCACTCCACTGGGTCTCTCTGGAATTGCGGCCTCCTATGCCCAGCCCTGCCACACTGGTAGCATACCACCTATCTACATGAAGATGTGTCTCGCCGCCTCAGATCACCACACATAGACTCCCTAGGTTGCTTCCTGCTGTCAGCCGGTGAAGCACTAAATCTGGAAGTGGAATCGCCCTGGATCTCAGCTCCAGAATCAATCAGATGGCACTCTGCAATCAGTTCTTGGTTGACGATGGATGCAATTGAATTCATTTTGAAGATATTCACCTATGAGTGGATCTCCTGTATGAGACCATCCTCAGACTTCATTTCCATGAACACCCCATCTGCGATATGGAGGGGTGTGAAATGCGGAAGCTCGGTGAAACGAGAGGAATACTCCATGACTGAAAGAGTACCCTACTCCAGACTCATGAACTCCCGGGCTTGGTCGGCCCTCAGGGTCTCCAGATATAAGTAGTCATAAAAGACGTGCTGAAACACCGCCCATGCCACAAACTCTTGATGACGCACCCATGAGATCACATCCCACCACCTCTTGGCGGAGTCTCGTTGCATGTAGGTAGTGACCTTGACCCTCCTCTCTTGAGGCATCTCCAGATTCTTGAAGATAGTCATCATGGCTTCTAGCCATGACTCTACAGCATGTGGTCCTTTTTCCCCTGAGAAGGTGGGAGGATGATGCTGTTGGAAAACCCACGTCAAGTCTACCATAGTCGAGGCAGGAGGAAAAGCTCCCTAGAAGGTCTGCATCATCCTCATAAAACCTCTCTTAACTGTGCATCGGTGCCTGTGACTGGTATAACTGCTGGTGCCAAGGCTGGCACAACATGAGGATCTACAAGAGTTCCTAGATCAACCATATATGGCATCTGATCACTACCCTGAAACTAAAGGACAACCGAAGGATGTCTTAGTTCCATAGCTCTGAAAGGTCAAAAGTACACCTTATATTCAGGATTAACAAGGACTTAAAAACTGTAGTCCCATGGATGAACAGGTAAAATAATGCATTCAAGTTATGAAAAACATGACTACACAGTGTTTTATTTCCCCACACGTCATGTTCCCTTATGTCATTCACAAGGGCGTGTACTCCTACCTAAACTGGTCCTATGACACCCCAAATACACAACGTGTTTTCCTAACACACAACGTGTACTTGAATCCTCTTTCCTTCCCGAGTCCTTCTACATGGTAAAGCCACACGAATACTCTAAGACAAAACCACATGGCCTGTTCAAGGTAGACATGATGTGTACTATACATGCCTTACCTGACCCGTGTTGTTAGCGACATGGCCTGACACATGGATGACATTACACGGCATGTTCCAAATGGAAACTGCATGTAAAAGAAATGGTAACACTGACCCGTGTTGTTCATGACATGGCCAGGTACCTATATCAGACTACATGGCATGTAATATTTAGACACGACATGTATGTGAAAAGATAACAGGACCCGTGTTGTTCGTGACACAGCCGAGGTACCTATTTCATACTACACAGCGTGCTAAACTAGTACACAATGTGTTACTACAATATTTTTCACAACCCCATGTCACTGCACGCACAGTCAGCGACCCGACTATAGACTACACTGCGTTTATTCATAAAGTACACGCCGTGTATTCTGGTTTTTTTCAAACAGTAGCCTCAGAAACTGCCCCAGAGCCTATAAAACATAGAAAACCAGCGTTAAAGTGCCAAATTCTAATCTGTGAGGGCCCATACTCCCCGCGAATCAAATCTTGGCATCTCATACAAGTTATAACAAAGCAAACAAACAATGATCCACCAAATTCTGGTCCATGAGGGCCCATAACACCTCACAAACCAAAGTTTGGCATCCATCTAGGCAAAGCACTCTATAAACAAATTTCTTATCAAAAAACATGGATTCTATCAAAGCATCTATCACAATAACATGCATAATGTACACAACATCAATAACAAAAACATGCAATCACTAATGCATACTAGATGGCATGGAAAGAATGCATGGCATGTGATTTCTAACAAGTTCTTATATGATTCATGAGATAACATACTCTCATATCATCGGGTTGCGACAAAAATATAATCGAAATAACAACAATGGTAACAACACAAAACAGGTGAATCACCCAATGGTAAAATAAAATCAGCTGTATAATTGAAAACCAAATAAAATTGCAATAAACAAGGTAGTATGGCTTTTCCCTACAAACGAGTTAGCTACTCCCAATCACAGCTTATTACCAAGTACCTATTTGATTCTATCCCTAGATATAGGCTCCAAACAGTACGTTGAGAGAAAAGAAATTACTTTGATATCACTTTGTAACACCCTGATTCCAGAAGCCACTAAGAGGCGCCCCATACCCGGTTGGTCACATGGCCTCAAGCACATTTCCCCAAACGCTAGAGGCTGCCGACTAGCAGTGAGGGCCTTGGGTATGATAGTGGGGAAACTATGACCTCATTGGCAGAGTACACAATGGAAAAGAAAAATAATAAAAAATAACGGAAGCAGTAAACAATCCATACACAAGTGAACAACTGAATACTAAATATGATAAACAACAGGAGATCATATATATAAAAATGATGCTTGATGCATATATGTCTAGGAAAGTATCAAAACAAGTCATAATTCTGAATACAGTACTAAACCAAAGTACAAAATAAAAATAGATAAGACAACTCCTCAGCATCGCAAGCTTCATCTTGGTCCCATGCTCGCTAGCTTCAGTGCAATCAAGAACCTGATGTAGAAGGGTGCTTTACCTTATCTATACCTACAACAATATAATCTGTTTGGGCCCAAAAGCATGACCCAAATAGGGTGTGAGACAAAGTCCCAGTAGGCAACCACCCAAAGATCTGTGCCTAACAGTCAGTGAATATATGGCAGGTAAAAATGCAGTAAACTGTGACAGTAACATGAAGTACTCAGCAGCAAACAATCCACAGTTCTAGTATATAATTTACAAAAAAGAAATCAACTACTCAAACAAGTATAACAAATAGGTATCCTTTGGGTAGTTCTCATAGCCTAACCCTTATGGTTCAACCTAAAAGTAATAGCAACCCTCTGGGAGGCACACACAGTCTCAACCCTCTGGTTCAGCTAAGAAGAAATAGACTCTCTGTGGAAGCACTCACTGTCAATTCCCCCCTATAGTCTCGTATCATAATAAAGGCACGATGGGGAAGCACTCAATGTCTCATTACCCCTGTGGCCCACATTGAGGGACTACATACACTCTGAGGAAGCACTCAATGTCAATTACCCCTGTGGTCTCGCATCGTAAAATTAAAGACACTCTGGATAAGCCCTTATGTACATTCTCCCTATAGTCTGCTACACTAGGATCTCACAGACCTTAGTAAAGTCATCAAGTTTCACATCGTGTAATGGACAATGCATCCTCCAGAACAACTTGGCTATCATTTTACAGCATCTCAGCATGGAGGAAAAGTTACACCATCCTATAAACAAGGAATGGAAATGGAAATAACCTTACAAACAAAACTAGACTAAACGGTCATAAACATGAAAAACATGCATGTAAAAAATATCCAAGCACAGTAAAATTAACCTATTCACAAACAATATCCTCTACATAGGCATATAATCAAATAAGGAAAACAACAAGGGAAAAACAAGAAACACACAATACCCCATTCAGGGGTATTCATGGAATTTTCACAAAATACTCATAGTCTTCAGAAAGAAAGGCACAAAAAACCTACATCAATGTTAGGAGATCGATATACTTGAGCCACGGGGCTTGAATATCCTTATAATTTTGTATATCTAAAAAACCACACAAAATGTTCAATCCACGATAACCTAGAAAAGAGAAGGAATTGGAAAAAAAGGTTCCAATAGAAGAGATAACTCACCGATGTGGTTCCAAAGCAATCGATAGAGTTTGATTCATAGAAAAAACGGAGGCTCAAGGGCTCAGAAGAGATTCACGACTGTATGGAATGCCCTCATTTGAAGTAGCTGGTGAAGAAGATGGGTCTAGGGTTAAGACACCACCCCAGTCTGTTTAATGGAAAAAAGTACACGATTTGTACTTTTGAAGTACACGGCCTGCACTAAGCTTTTCAGTACTCCTCTTTAGGCGGCCTCCATGTCACCCCTACATGGCCCTGTGTGTGGCCATGACATGACCAACACATGACCTTGAGCGACAAAGAAGTACACGACGTGTACTCATAAAGTACATGACATGTACTTCAAAAATTTATAAAAAACTCATCTTTTCTCAAAAACTCTTGAAAAAGGAAAAACTTACCTGAAAAGATGGTTTAGGTTTTTAAAATAATGAAATATTAATAATTGATGAAAAGGGATGATCCCAATTTCTCAAATGAAAATATTGGTAATCTATGAGTGGTATGTGAGTTATTTTTTACTTATTATAATATTTCATCGTAGTAGAGTTATTAACTTAATTGATACTTGAACTTGATTTAATGTTTCACTACATTATTTTGTCATCGTTTTTTCAAGTAATTGAACTTTATAATTGGATATCATATTGGGATACTTTTACAATAGAGAGAAATTTTAGTGTAGATTTTAAAAAAGTTTTTTTAATTTATGGTCCGGTTATAGGGAAAATAAATTCCAAACTAGTTTCCCATATTCTTGGATTTAAGGGCCTTGAGGTATTGTATATTTGATAATCATAATTTCATGAACATGAATTTGATTTTGAATTTTTTTGATCCTATCATGTAGTTAATTAATGTAAGTAAGTCCTACATAATCATACAAGAAATTAATATAACTTGGATGGTTTGATTTATTTTCATTACTAGTTTTAATGGGAAAAATTTTCTGAAAATGTTCCATTAATTAGCTATTGATGATTCCAAAATGAATACTACAAAAATATTGACTTTATTTTTAATAAATTTAATGATTTGGATGATAGTAAAAGTTACTCAAGTGATCTCAACATGAATATAAAAATTTTATAGATTTTGGTTCTTTGTTTTTGTTCCATCCCTCATTTAGTCCTTTTTACCATGGAAATTTTTCTGTTTTTGATGTGTATACTTGTATGAATTAAATCGAATAAGTTCTTAAACATATTAATTTTCTTTTGCGATAAATTTAGTGCATGCAATAAGGATTTTAAGCTGGTGATTTTAAATTGTGTTCACTAATAATTGATTTTTTCCATGACATTTGAAGAATTCATATAACATTGTTATAAGTGAATGAATTCTCAAGGATGAGGTTTTTTAATCTTTGTTTTCCTAGATTTTTGTTTTTTATTTTTTATGCACTTTTATATACTTTTCTTTTAAAATAAATATATAATTCATAGATGTGATAGTTAAACTTTGATTTTCCTAAGTATCAATGTAAATTCCCATCAAGTGTGATAAAAGGACAAACTCTTTTCAAGTTTTTTTTAAATTATGGGGTATCATTTATTTTTAAAGGTAGTGTTAGTTTAACTATATAATTTAAATTTCTTTCATGTATCTCTTCAATTGATTATTTGTTTGAATAATAGTTTTTCTGAAATCCAGTTTTGTTTTAATAAATGATTTGATTTGTCAGTTTTTCTGGTAGGTGTATGTTGTTATATCAGTTTCCATAAATCAACTTTTTCACATTGATAGTTGTGAATTTCTTGTATCTTAACATAGTAATATTTTTTTTATCTTTTGATTCTGTAGTTCAAGTTTATTGGTTAAACATAAATATTGAATGTTTATTTTAAAAATTTAGTAATTTAGCATTGTTGTACTTGAGGAAACAAATGTTCATGATGATGTTTCTATTTTTTTGGATTATTTACAATTTTTATTATTCAATGAATTGATTATAAAAAACATGTGAAAGGATTTTATTGAGATATTTGGTTTATGTTAAATAATTTTCAGGATGTGAGGATGCTCTATCATGCATTATTGATGATGGAAAAGTGTTAGAACTTGTAATATATGATGAGGATAAGGTTTTCACCACATTCAATGTTTTGGATAAGTACATAAAATTAAATTGTGTTTTTTAATTTGTTATCATGATAGTGTATATTAATTTAAACTTTCATTGAATTCAACTATTTAGGAAAAACCAAAGTTTTTGTCACATGAACATATTGTGAGATGTATTCAAAACATTTAATTATTTGATTTAAATTATTTTAGTTATTTTTATGGTGAGAATGTTGTTTAGCATGGATGGAAGAAGTATTTCAATGAATGAGAAAAATAAATTTATTAAACATGGAAGGTTTTGAGTTGGCTTCACAAGATATTCAAGTAAATGACGATGTTAGGGAAATACTCTACTTTCTACTTTGATTTATGATATTATTTTGTATGGTATGGAAATTATCTCAACTAATCACAATGTTTTTTTGAAATGAAAATGGGTTGGAGAGAATGAGATTAATTTCTAGTAAATATGATTCCATTTCAGAAGGGGGTCTAATGAGTGAACATAATGAAAAAGTGGGGATAATGGGGGTTGGATATTATTCATGCTGCATCTATTCCGATCCTGTATGTTTTTTGAATTATACATTGATTATGATATTTGATTAATCATTGTTTATTTCATTTAAGGGATGCATTATTACATCGATATTTGAATATGTTTGAAAAGGTAATAAGATTTATAACTAGTGGTACTTATTTTCCATGCTAATATGGTAATTTATGAGTAGGTTAATCATCAGTTTATCATGTCAGGGACATATGTAGAAAAAAATTTGGGATGATTAATAATTTCAAGATTCTTCAAAAATGTAAGATGCGTTTCTATCAGTTTGGGTAGTCAACTAAAATTTGGTTCATTGTTCATCCTGTGTTTTTTATTGATGTTGTTTTTTTTGCAAAGAAGAACCAGTTTTTCAATATATTTCATTTATTTATAAATGGATAGTGACAATTTTATGGTGTCTTCCCAAGGTAATAAGATTTCAAATCAAATCAATATTGTTTATATAATATTCTATGAGCATTACAATTTTCAGGATGAAGCTGTGAAGAATGTGATTGGATTAATGAAGTCACATGAGATGAAATTAAGAGAGTAAAATTATTTGATTAAGTTGTATAGATTTAAGGTATCATTTGGGGATGTTTAAACTTGTTTTTTAAATTAAATATAATAAAATGGAGTTTTATTTCATCATGGATGGACAAACCCATTGAAGGGAGTGCCTCGAGCTGTGAGCCAAGAATTAGTTAAGCTGCTAAAGAAAAGGCCTTAGAGGAATGATTTGTGGGCATATTGAGGATCTATCTGGTAACTTTCTAGAATGAATTCCTTGATGATACTGCTTTTACTTATATAAATAATAGAGGGGTTGAATATAATTTATCTATAATTTCCTGATTTATGAATATATATATATATAACTGTATATATGTGTAAGTATTTATTTATATAAATATATATAAACACAAATAGACAAAAATAAAAAATAATACCGATTGGGAGCTCCTTCAGTGCTTGAGGTTTTGTAGATTATAATTTTTTATTTAGTTGTTTAGTATATTGTTTCATATGAATGTGCATGTTTATTTTTTATTTTTTAAAAATAATGTGCATTTTTATTTATATAATAAGGTAGTTGAAAATATAATGTTTTTTAGGAATGTTATTAAGTTGGTTTAATTAATAATAAAATTTCATGATTATTTTAAATTTGTTTATTTAATTATTTTTATAATTTTATGATTAATAGTATAATATTTCTTTATTAGGAATGTTATTAAGTTACATGTTTAATTATGTAATTTTAAAAAATTTAATGTTTAATTATTAAATATCCTTTTATTATTAGTAATAAGGAATTTTAATATATTATAATAATGTTAACATATTTAAATTATTTGTATAATATTTTTTAATTAGGAATATTTTTGATTAATATTCACAAACAATATGAACCATAGACTAGGGATCCAAAACCCATGGACCTAAAAAAATTATCCACAGAAAAATCATGCCCACAAAGTACATGAGGTTTCCAATGCATTAAAAGTGAAATACTGTCACTAAGATAATATAAGAAATGAGAACTACCGATTAGTTTACATATTCCATACCAAGAGGAAAATAACAACAATCTTTATTTATGTCTACTTTTCATGTTCCAAGAACCACCTAGACTTGTCAGGTGTCGACCTCTCTTTAAATGGGCTATTTGATCACCCCTTGCATCTATCTTTTTAATACCAACCATGTAATTATTTGAAGAAATAACCCTAAATAAGGGTTTCTTATATGGTTCAACACCACCACCTAACTTAACATTGTTTGATCCCAGTGTAACAACTGATCCTGGAAGTCTGTTAACACAATCATTCCTGGGATAAGATCTTCTCCTGAATCCACCCTTCTTAGAAGCTTTAAGATAAACCTGCCAAACTTTAGGGAATCGATAGAGTCCAACATTAGTTCTTTTGGGATGAGTCTAAAAATTGATGTATTTGGTATTAACTCAATTGTCACTTGGTTGAAAAAAAGAGTCCTAAATGCACACATCATTTGGAACTCTGGGGGGATATTCTTTGGAAAATTCATATACTCTTTAGTAAGAATAATAAATTATGGAAATTAGGATTGGTAAACATTAGTTCTTTAGGGATCAGTCTAAAAATAAAAAATAAAACATTATAAAATTTTGGTGAAGTAAATCCTATTGTTTTCATGAAATGAAATACCTATTTAGTTACTACAAGTGGATGCGGGTTCTGACACATATGAAACTAGGAGTAGTAACCCTAAAAGGGGAATATTGAGTATTAACATAATCAGAAATTGGTGGGAAATATAGGGATAACTGCACACCTAGTTTTTCACCCCCATGAAATATACATTGTGAAGTTACTAGGAATGTATTACTACACTGATAAGGGGGGAGGTTGAATTAGTGGAGACAAATTTTTACAATTTATTCTTAATTAAATCAATTAATATGACCTGTTAAGATTCTATCCACTAAAGTATAGAGTCTCTACCTCACTCTTGTATGCATAAAGAAAGAGATAAAGAACACAAATATTTTTATAGGGTTCAGCCCCTTACCAGGAAACGTAATACTTTTCTTGGTTGGTTAGTATCCCCAACCATATATTCTTAACTATAAGTAATGAAAATTTACATGATTACAATGTTCTTAAACAATCACACCATACAAATCCAGAGTCACAATTAACTATATATATTCATACAAACTTTATACAAGAATATGTAAATGAGGTGAGAAATATCTTCTTGAGAGTTTTTTTCTTAAAAAACCAATAATGTAGGTCATCCTCGGTGAGGCTTCATAAATAGTAAATAATAGTTAATCACTTAATATATATCTGATGATGAACCACTTCATTATTTTAAGACTCATAAAAAATAATTGATGCTCGAGTTCAAAAATATGTTGATATTTTTTCAAAGATTTAGGATTCAACCTCTTTTCTTCTCTCCCTCTCAAAATTTTTGATACTCTATGAAGTTAAATATATTTATTTCTTCAAAATCTTTAATACTAGAGAAACTAAAAATTATAGAAATTAATTAAATTCCAAAAAAATATATTATAGCTCAATATTCTTAAAAACAACTCAATAGAAACATACAACATGATCTCTAATACATACTCATTCAGTTAGTCTCATAAACATGCAGCATGATCTCCAAAATATTCTTAACTTTTAATAATTGAATTTAAAAAAAATATATTCTAACCTTATTATCATTTTTAAACTCAACTAAATAGATCAAGAAACTTCTCTAACTCTGATCACAACATAAGGATTATTCACTAAATATGCACTTGTAACTTTCTTATAAAACCCATATTTTTTCCCAATATTCTTGATTGAAATCATCATCCTTCAACTTGTAGATTGAAACACTTATTTATGAGAAAACTCAAAAAATCATCATCCTAAACAAACATAAATGAAAAATTCAGAAAGAATAACAACATGTACTAGTGATTGTGATTATTTTACTTTATGAGCAACACAACATCTTCACATTTTATTTCCTGATTTAACATTTGTGGTTTCTTTTGAACCACCTCAACTTTTACCAACAGATCATCATTTCAGATTAAATTGCACGAAACCTATAGTAAATATAAATAATGTTATTTCTTTTTTTAAATCCCACATGAATCGGCTTGAATCACATTTTGGATGTGATGTCTTGTAAATTGAAGATCGATTCTTGCATCGTTAGATTTCATTCTTTCAAAGCACATTAATTTTGGAAAACCCAATTTATATATAGATAAACTTTTCATACGTGGTTTTTTTTAAAATAATCTCCAACCTATATTTGGATTCATGAGAAAATCATAGACATCAAACTAAAACAGACACATAGATAAAAAACACCTACATGAATTCTCACACATGGTCAGAATTCTAATACGCGGTAGAAATTATATACATAGAGGCATTCATATATGTAGGAATTTTTCATAAATAGAATTATCTTATGTGGAGGAATTAAGATATTTGATGTCTGTAAATGTGAGAAATTATAATACATTGTCCAAATCTCTTATATAGGTTTTGTCGTTATAGTATTTTTCTGTTATGTGAGTCTTCATATAGCCGAAAATTTTCCTATGAAAAAAACTCATACATGAATCTAGAAAAACATCATCCTAAACTCTAATAGATCAAACTCTTCTTCAAATATATTCAAAGGAAAATAAACTAATTAAAAACTTTCTTCATGAATTCAAATAACACCTCCAAATCCCCAAATAATTCCCTACAAGTATTGAAAACAAATGAAAGACATCAATAACTACAAGGGAAATTCACTTTGGATAATTCATATGCTCTTTACAAACCATAATTAAATATGGTAATTTGTTTTGGAAAAAATTAGTGCTTTAGGGATGAACCTAAAAATAAAAAATCATTATAATACCTTAACATAATCTTATTTATAAGACACATAGTTGAAATGAAATGTTTAAATATTTTTAATTCATATTATGTTTATTTGATGAGATATAATTAATAACAATGTCATATTATAGATAAAAAATATTGGTGTATATATTTATTTCAATGATCAGATAATTGAAAGTGAATAAGGATATAGTTATAGTGGAAAACGAAAAAGAGTTAAAATGATTCAATATTGTACAACTTTGGAAGTCATTTAGAGAAAAATTCATCAAAGGTTAAAACTGATGGCCAATCAAGTGATAGATCTCATCATGTGTAGACATATTTAATTTAAAGAAAGGTTGTGAAATATAGCCTATATAGTTACTAAAAACGAGGACTAGGTACAAATATTGTCACTAGTTAAAAACCAATATGAAAATGAAATAATTTAGTTGTATGTAACTATAACTACTATGAATTCAGTTATCTTAGCATTGGAAGATTATCTATCAAAACATCATGATACAATTTCATATCTTTATTCTGTATCATCTCAAGAATTCACATCAACAATGGTAGTTGGTCCTTTACAACATTAGGATTCTGTGTCATATCCTAAAGTTGTGAAATCTCATAGATAAAGTTTAATTTTTATGTATATTCATCCACATAATTTATATTTGATGGTGGAAAATTTTGATAATGATGAAATTTTAGTATAGGAAGATCATGACGAGGATACATAATAATAATAAAATGTCAAATGACATTTTTATCCCACCCCTGTGAGGTCCCTACAACTTTTGAATCATCCTTCTACATTAAAATCATGGTAGAATGAATGTATGATACACTTAGAATAACTTGATGGGTAAATTAGTAATTATAGTATAGAATCTATATGAATTATTGATGGCACAAATTAAGTGTTGTATGTAGGTGTTTCATATATTGGAAGAGATTTTGACAGCCAAGACGTGATGAAAATTGCGAAAAAACAAAATAACATAGAATGAAATTATAGTTATGTTGTATAATATTCAAAGAGAACTTGTTATATGATTCAATCTGAAAAATTTGATTTAGACTGTCAGATGTGTTTACGAGTAATAATTGATGAATTTTTTTACAGTTGGAACATTACGAGATTTACTCTACACACATGTGTAAACCCAAGCCTATCATGAGATCATTATACCATAGATATGGAGTTCATTTAAACTATTATTTTTGAAATGATAAGATCATTTCAATATATTCTTGTTGTTCTAGTAGTGGAAAGAATCAAACAACTTTTAGGGCATTACATTTAATATTGGATGTTATGGGATGCTTGAAAAAATGATATAGTGAATGTTAATGGTGATTAAGATGACTCTTATCAAGTTTTACCATAACTTATAGAGATTTTATGATAAAATAATCATGATATATATAAATCACATACTATTGAATATTTAAGCAATACAACCAAGTTGGTTAGTCAAAGGTAGTGTTTGATACATTTTTTTGGACATTTTTACCATAAGTGGAAACTTTTATACATTTTAAGAAGTTTATCTAGATTGATGAAACATTTATTTGGGAAATCATATGATAAAATAATTTATTACTACCATACTACTAATATATATATATATATTTTATTTTTTGAAAACCACTTTAAGGGAAAGCGGTAACCACATACATCAGGCGAGATGTATGACCAAAAACCAGAAACAGAGTTTTAAATTTGAAAAAATTAATGACAACTCCAAGGTTCCCATGAACCACGAGGTACCAACATCATCTGGTCACCCATTGTCCAACCACCATAATCATTAGGAAAACATCTCGATGTCACTGTCATCAACCATCCCCATCGGAGGTCATCCCAACATGGTCCGTCTTAATAAGAAAAAAGCCACAGTCGACATCGCCGTCCAAGCACCGCTGTCATCGTCACCTTCTGAACCCCACACCAATCGTCAGAGATCTTCGTATCCACCAATAAAACAAAAACACCACCATAGATGAATAAATGAACCTTCAATGACAATTTTAAGAAGAGATCCGAGAAGCTGAAGCAGTAAAGAACCAAACCGATATAGGGAGAGCGGGGAGCAGAATCGGCCACCAATCCCACCTCCCAAAACTTTTATTACTACTGTAAGAGATGATAATTGATCCCATATAATTTTAGAATTTTATATTATTGAGAAGGAGAACTTCTCATCTTGGAGTTGGTTGTTGGCTTGGCTTACAGATTTTGTGATGAATGCAGAAGTAATTTTTTTGATTTTATTATTAGTATCATGAAATCAAGGAGGTGGGATTATCTCATTGCATTTTATAGAGAGAACCACATTTTTATCATCGATATTTTATTAAAAACATTACAATAAATGCGAAAATTAAGTTCAAGTATTAATAAATGAATAAATAAATTATAAATCTTTGTATGCATATCATTTTTTGATGTAAAAATAATTATAGTAGTTACTATCATTTGTGTTATGGTTAATTATTTTTTGTTAGTATATCAGACTCAACAAAAGAGGCTAAAGGAGGGTTTATAATGACTTCATTGAGCTAATAATGAAGTATACAACTACATGATGCATATTCTGAATGATAAATGGTTGCTAACATATAATGATGGGGGTTTACCTAAGTGGTAAGGACTCCCCATAATCCTGTAACAAAACTGGGTGGGATGGAATTTCTGCAGATACTGGACCAAAATTGTAGCAGTTTATAGAACTGTCATTATGTGGGTATTATAGAAGTCACTGTATCAAAGTACTATAACAATAGTAATATTAACCTTGAATCATCTTTGAATCCAAAAAACTAGGCCTTTGGGTTACAGGGAATTCAAGCCATATTTACAGGTGAATATAGAGTGTATTATTTGTTATAACAACAGATAGTGTATTTATAACAAAAAAACATATAAATAAAGTTCAATATTAATAATAATATTAAAAATATTTTTATAAAATATTAAAAAAATACACACTTATATATATGTATTTATATAATGTGTGTATAAAAATAAAATATATATATACACAATGTTACTATATACATGTGTATACTCAATATTATATATATATATATATATTTATCAAACTGTATGTAATAATATTTAATTAGAATATCGATATTATAGAGAATAGGAGACTATAAATTTGGTGAACAATTGTGTATGTATGTATGAAAATATTCTGATATAAATTTGCATATAATCAAGTTTAGAACACACATATCTATAAAAGGCTAGATCTCAAAATCTACCTCAACTGTACACAATTCCATGAATCAGCCATCCCGCATGGGAATTGACTGAATAAAGATACTGAAAACACCTAATTTCCATTGGCGGGGAGCCGAGTACACTTCCATGATTTCACATCATAGTGGGGCCTCATTACAGTTAGCGGCGAGTCAGTGTATAGTTCCTTGATGTCACATCATTGTAGACAGTGGTGAGTCCTTGATAGACTGTGAGGGATCCTCATTGTAGTCAGCGGTGGTTCCGGTACAAGATGTCACATCCTGGGGGCTACTCATTTCCATCAGCGATGAGTCCCTGATGACACATCGTGTGGGATATGGTTCTCTAACTCAATACTGTCGGGTATGTTAGAGTCTAGATGTATCATAATGAGTCTATCTGAATACTCTCTATCATACATATACTATATCCCATGTCTATTCATGAGTCTTATTTATTTCATGATATAATCCCAACTTTTATCCCTTGTTTTGTAGGATTTTCATTTTTATGATTAGTTCATTCCCATTTTTTTATATAAATCATCAATGGAAGGGAGAATTTCTAGTGTTTTATGATTCTTATCTGGTCTTACATTTATAATCACCATGACTCTTCATAGGAATTTATTTATGTTTATAATTATTTTATTAAATTAACATTTTGTTAATACTATTTTATTTTTAATAAAATTCAGTTTGAGAATGGAAGATGCAAAAATATTGATCATAATTCAAGGGGGTTTTTGTAGACATGTCACTAAAGAAACAATGATTTCTTATTCATTCAATCCTTCCATTAGTTAAAAAAATATAAGTTACATGTTTGAGATTAATTTTGTGTTGTTTTCAGTATTATATTTTATGCGACGAGGATATTAGAGGAATCAAATCTGCTAAGGCTAAGAAGCTTGGGTTTGTATTATAGAATTACACATTTTATGTATGTGATTTTATTACTTGTATAACAATTTTTATTTCTTTACAAATAATTGTGTCATCTATAGTAAATTTTATCAGTGAGTATTGTAATAACCCAAGATTTTATAAGATATATTCTTTTTAATTTCTTTTATATCTTCTATTTTACGATACGCCAAGATTATCTTGTGCTATACGCAACTCCGTATTAGCTTGCAGTATACACAACACTATTCTTAGATTGTGTTACACACAATTTCATGTTCGTTTGATAATAGTCATTCTACGCAACATTGAGTATGTATATATATATATATATAGTCAATGTATAAATGAAAAAATGGTTGGATTCTGTTATAACGAAACAACAAAGGAGTCTTGCACTATACGCAACCCTGACTTGTCTTGCTTTACACGCAATCACGACTTTGTTCGATAGCATGTGTTGTACGCAATACCGAGTTTTACTAAACAATGATATGTTATTATAATATTATTAAAACTAGCCGTTATGAATAGTATTAACTGAATTTTGAATTTTATAACATTTTAATTCAACTTATACATTTTCTAGAATGAGGTATGAAAGCAAAATCAGTTTTTTTTGGATAAAGGAAGTATTTTTCAGAAATTGCAGTTTGGCCACCTTTTGATGGCGCACCCACATTAAATATAGTTTTGAAATGTTTAAAAGTTCAATTTAAAAAAAAATTCTTCTTTTGAATCAGGATATAAAAATTTACTTTGCATAAATTTTTGATATTTTTCTGATAACTTTCATATTTTGATGAATAGTAAAAATACGCTAATTTTTAATTAAAAACAACTTTTTCATTGAGATAATTTATATGGATAAATTATAATATTGAATGGTTTTAAAGTATACATAGAATATATTTTTACCATTTAATATAATGTATGTCCTTAGCATTAATTTCACATTGAATTCATAGGTAAAAACATTTAAATCTTTGGCAATGTTTTAACTTCTAAAACCCGTTTTCTTAACAACGAGATTTTTTTTAAATTAATTACTGCAAATTATATGTTTTGAATTTGGAAAAATGGATTCCATATTCGGAATTAGTGGGTCCAAATAATGTTAATAGGCTACTTTTTATTTTTGGGCATTATGAATAGTAACTACGGTAAATTTTATTTACCATAGTTAAATGTAAATCGGGTAATTAAGGGTGAATATAAGATTATAAAATTATCCTAAAACCTGCCAAAATCCTATTGGATTACTAAAAGGCGACCCATATCACCTAAGGGTCGGATTATATTCATTTAATGGACTTTTTTCCATGAAAATAATTTAATTATTATTAAAACTAAAGAATGTGACAACATGTCACTTTCTTAAATCTTATAAGTATAATAATTTTAATTTAGTGATAAAATTAATTCAACATAGAACAGAGAATATTCTACAGAAAGATAATACAATTATCTACATCATAGGAATTTATTTAGAATTTTTAGGGATTAAATAATTATCATTAAGTATGACACAATAGTGATGTTGAAATTATTTTATTAATTAGAATATCAAATAAATGGTTTTCAAAATATTAAAATAAATATTATATTAACTAATTAATGTGCTCCACTAATTTTTTAGATACATATGACATTTTATGAATCTATTAAAGCTTTTATTTTTAACATATATTCTGTATACATTTTATTTAAATTCAAATAAATGAACAGTGTCAAAATTTACACAATTGTTATTTTATAAAAATAACATATTATAAAATTGTTTAAAAATCACAAAAATATTTAAAAATTATAAATTAAAATTTATATGGTCTAAAATGTCATAAAGTGTCAAATTATGGAAAATTCACAACACATATGTAATTATTTATAATAATTTATAATTTACAATATTATTACCACAAATAAAATTAAATTGATAAATAAGGATAAATCAAGTTGATAATGTTTAAAATAAATTCCTAACATGTATAAATTTTATTGGTTGATGATATTACAACCCTATCTCATCTAAGATTCGAATATGAGTCATTTGGGAAGTTTTTAAGTGGGGTAGGGATTTAAAATAAACTAATATTTCTTATATTTCCAAAGGTGCCCCTTTCCTCCCTTATAAAAGGGAACCTCCTCCCTCTCTCCCTCACACAAATTTGAGCCTTTAAGCTCAGCCAAACCCTGCCCATTTACCTTTTCAATTTCCCTAGACACATCCTAGAGGTCCTGGTCTTCTTCAAAGACCAATTTTAGTACCCTAAGAGGAGGATTCAAAGAGGCGTGTCAAAGAAGAGCTAATATCCGTTACCGATTCTTTCAATTTTGTTTCTTCTTCAACTTCTTCTTATTTATTTGTTTCATTATGAAGTAATAACATAAGTATCAATCATATAATTATATGTTATTATAAGTATGAAACAACCATATTTCACCATCTATCCATCCTATGGAAAATGAAATCACCGGGCGTGCGTACGTACAGAATACCGTCACCACGCCGTGGTGTAATATATTTTCCACCACCACCTTACTTGGACGGGTATAATGGTGAAAGAAATGAATAAATATTATTATTGTAAATTGATATTGATTCTTTTATATTATACATACACTTTAATACAATTCTATGATCATGGGAATGATATTATCGCTTGTGTGTACGTACGGAATACCGTCTCCACGACGCGATGAGATTCACTCTCCATGATAACCTTTCAAGAATGATTATAAAGTATATATAATATATAATCATAAAATATATGACATAATAATTCTACTGGATTTATGTATATATATATGTATTTCATCTACTTAATTCCATTCAATTCAATAAGGAAACAAAAACAACGTTCATGGGTACGTACGGCCTACCGTCTCCATGAACGGTGTATTTCTTTCCATTTATCAATCTATTATATATATTTATATTATGAATATATATTATATATGAATCATGGTTTATATTCTGGAGTTAATTAATCATGATCAAAGTAATCATATGAAAACACGGACAACAAATGAAACGATTTTACCCAAAACACTCTTTAACATGGAATTTACAAAAGAACGGGTAATATAAAGTCATAAGTGAACCATATATGATATAATAACAATGAATATGATTCTGTAATAAGACAATGACATTAGTTAAATCATTATACAGGAGGTTTGGATACGTATGAAGAATATCAGACCTAAGGTAAGGGAAAATATCACAATATCATTTTATCCGAGATTGTCTATACTTTGGTATTTACTAGGTTGTATTTTATCATCCACATACATGTTTCCTCAAAATTTCATATTTATATCCTTCTACAACAGTTTATATACAATTTTACACTTCGGTGAGTTTTAAGTAACAGATATGAAAGAAATCTTTTGTCATTTTTCGTACAAAGTACTTTTTTACTTTTTCGAAAAAAGTATGAGAAGAATGTTTTTTTTAACTTATACGGCACGAATGGATTTTTACGATTTTATAAATCCATATTTTTATGAAGGCTCCTCCAAAATATTTCATGACTATTTTCAACAAAATCCTTTTCTTTTAAAATTGCATGACATTTTGTAAAAAGAGAATGATTTTGAAGAAGAAATGATATTTTCCTCAATAATTCATTTCAAGTGTTTTATCAAGACCATTTTCCATATAAGATGACATTATTTCATATGTGTATGTTTCAATTATAATGTCTCTATTATTTACATGGTTTCAATTTTTTTATGATGAATTGATATCCAATTGTTTTATATGGATTATGTTATGATGGAATGATGTTTATGAAACCCATTTTATTATTTGGGTTATGATGAATTTTTTATGTTTATTTTGTGGCACAAGTAAGAATGATTTAATTATGATATGGGTGGGACCTCTATCTACCTCCAATTTATTGGGTAAAGATTTATATCTCATGAGATATACATGGATGGAACGGTAAGTTAAACCGGTTCAGTAATACAGGACTGGAACGAGGAGTGACCTCGATTTAGAAAGGGAATTTGTCCTCTAAGATGGTCTTGGCAGAAATGCATTGGCTAATATGGAAATCATATCATGTGCTTAATGGTTGACGCAATTACATGTTTTATTCCCATGCTATTTTATCATTCTTAATGTTTCTTTATGATCTATGCCATACGTACTTCCAGGTTTTATGTCATTGCTCAAGCTTTTGATGTTTAAACATTATGTTCATGTTTTTATGTTCAAATGTATATGGTATGTTTTATTTTATACATTCTTACCCTTACTGAGCATTTGAGATCACCCTTTTTATGTTTTCTTTTACCCAGGATATAAAGAAAGGTTTTAGGTAAGAAAAAAAGGGGAAGATCTTTATCGGAGATGTTGAAGATCTTTCACAACGATTAGAAGATTACGTTCCAAGTTTCCAAAGACATTAAACTATTACGGTCCTTGTGTGTCTGTTTTTGTTATGTATTAAGTATTCTGCAAAAGTAATGTAATGTTCATGTACATCAAGATTTGGGTCTCTACAAGTATGTTTTGTTGGACTTGATCTCTTCATAGAGTATAGGTATATCATTAAATGAACCCTCAAAGGAGGGTGAAAACTTAGAATATATGACTACTACACCTATTGAATCACTAAAAGATTCTATGCTGAAATATTTATCAATGATGAAAAGGGATGATCCCAATTTCGCAGAAGAAAATTTTGGTAAACTACCGGTGGTATGTGTATTATTTTTTTCTTTTTATAATATTGCATCATAGTGTAGTTCATAACATAATTAACCATTGAAATTTATTTTAGGTTATACTAAATTATTTTGTTATCTTTTTTAGGAAATTTAATTTTGTAATTTGTTATCATATTAGGGTTATCTTAAAAAAGGGAAAAGGTTTAGTGCATATTTTTAAAAGGCTGTGTTAATTTATGGTTATTCTATATGGAAAATCTATACCAAACTAGTTCCACAGATGCTTGGCTTCAGGTCCCCTAAGGTATTATATATTTTAAAATAATCATTTTATGAACATTAATTTAATTTTTAATTTTTTTATCTCATGTAGTTAATTCATGGTTGTGAGGTTGAAACAATCTTTAAATAAATCAACATGATTTTTTTGGTTTGATATATTTTCATTACTAATTTTAAGGTAAAAAATTGAGTGAAAACAAGTCATTAATCACCTTTTGATGGTTATATAGTAAAAAACACTCAAATATTTCCTTGATTGTTAATAAAATTAATGATAATCAAAGTTACTTAATTGATCTCATCAAGAATATCAAAATTTCAAAGATCCTAGTTCATTGTTGTTTTATAACTCTAAACATCAAAAAAATTTGGGTCATGGAGAATTCTGTTTGTTGCTCTACATTGAAATACCAATAAAATAACATGTTCTTTATCAATTACCTTCTTGTGATTATTTTTATTGAAGCATTTAGTCAAATTTACAATTGTAATGTTTTTATTTTTTAAATGTAAACCTACATGCATTTAATCTTATTTGTGTTTACACATCTTAATTTGATTTTGGGTTATATTTAGTGTTTGAAACATGGATTATAGGTAGATGATTTGAAATTATGTTTTCTAATATCTGATTTTTTCTATGTTAGTTGAATAATTTATATGAAATTACTACAAATTAATTCCTTCTTTAGTATGTCTTTTTCCTTTTCTTATTCTGGTTTTTTATTTTTCATTTTATATCCTCTCATAAATGATTGTATTTTAACATTAATTGATAATTAATATATGTAATGGTAACAATTCCGTTTTCCTAATCATTAATGTAAAAAAATGTATAATGAGTTGACTGAGATTTTTGTCTGACGTTAAACAATTTTTAGGATATGAGGTTGCTCTTGAAGAACATAAAGTGGTCATTTCATCAATGTGATCCATCCCTGTAAATGGAGATGTATTCTAGTGATTTTCACAAAAACAGAAGAGGAACAAATTGGAACTTCAACATTGGAGAAAAGTTTCATTTTTCAACATGTATTTCAACATATCTAAAGTTGCAAACATGATCCTCAATATATAGTCTAGAAATTTCATGTAGGACCTTCCCTAAATTGAGGAGTGTAAGTGTGCAAATGAACTGGATAACCTCATAAGAAGGAGGCATGCTATTTTGAAGGATCAATTAAGGCTACATTGTCTTATAGAAGGTGACATAAACACCCGTTTTTCCAACTCATTTAGAGATAAAGTAAAGTGAAGATGAATATCTCTTATCTTATTAACAATGGGAATACTATAAGCTTAGATGATGAAATCAGTGCTGGCCCAGTTTCATATTTTAAGAATATTTTCAGTAATTATTCTTTCCTTCATCTGTGCCCTATATTGTTAGACGTATTTAGAGATCAAATGAGTGGTATGAAATATTCTTTTCTTATAGGTTCCCCTTTGATTGAGGACATGAAAATTGAATTAGTATCTATCAATGTTTAGAACACTTCAGGACCGTATGGATTGACCAATAAATACTTCATGCATTACTAAAATATCTTCTATCTAGAAGTAACTCTAGCTCTTAAATAATTATTCATAAGGAGATATTTCCCTCCCAGTCTTAATGAATAATTCATTAAATTAATTCCAAAGGTTGAACATGCTATTTAGGTTTTTGATTATCAACATGTTGTCATTGGTAATACTCTCCCTAAAATTATTGGCAAAATTAATTCTACTTGGAAATAATTTTAATGATATTTTCTCCTCAAACAAGTTTAGTTTCATCCTTGGGAGAAAGATTCATGATTTCACATAGTTTCATGTCACTCTTTTAAGAATTCAAGATACTTTTTTTGAGCTCTCACCGATAATTGATATACTCATTGTAATGATGTATATTTCAACTTGAACATACTAAAAAATAAGTTAGTATATAAACTATATACAGAACTATTTTTAATAAATAAAATTTCATTTAAATTGAGTACATCTCTTCACATGAAAATTAAAATTAGTAATATGAACTAATAAATCCATGGAAATAAAACATGGTTCACTCTTTCTGGAAAAATAACTTAGTGGAGAAAATTAAAATTAACCTAATGAAACAATTTATAGGACAAATGAACAATTTCATTATTTAAAAAAAATATATTAGAGACTATTCAATCAATTTTGCACAGTGATTGAAATGAAGAACACTAAAGAAAATCATTTCAATGTAAATAAAGAATATTGATTAACTGAGTATGAACATGAAAATTAAATCAAGTCTTTAAAAATGAAATTTAAAAAATCTGGTTAGTTAATTTACAAACCCATTATATTGGAACACATAATTATTTAAATTTAACTTCGATAAAAAAATAACCGAAAACTACAATAATAAATACAATTAATTTTTTTTTAAAAAAACTCATGACATACATTTCATAAGTAGTAATCTCAATATGTAAATTTCAAAACTAGTCTATCAAATAAACCATTAAAAAATTGATGAACACCATGACTAAAAAAGTAAATGTAGAATATCTAGTAATTTTTTAAAAGAAACATATTTCAATAAAACTTCTCATAAAATGAAAAATCATGGAATTTCAAGCCTAGGTAGAACAAAAATGATATCAAATTACAAAAAAATTAATAAATATTTTCTATGACATATCAAGAGATCACATTTTAGATGACATGAGTAAATTTAAAACCCCAATATAAAATAAGTAGATGAAAAATCAATACAATTTGTAAATGAGTGGATGAAACAAGTGGATGAATAAATATCAAGTGCTACCATAATGGAAGTTAAGACATCACCAACCAATTATTTTTATAAAATTGATTGATAGGAAACCAAAATATAATCTATCACTGGATAGATACATCCTTAATTCAACTAGTAAAAAAAATGAAATATTCTACTCCTTCATTCAAAATAAGTTTGAAATGTTTCACCTGAGTGGTTTCATCATTTCCTTAGTTACAACGAGTCTGCCCTAGCGGACAAGGAAGAGAAGACGACTGAGCCAAACAGATATTGAATCATTATTGCAGTGAGCTAGAGATAACGAGCCTTAGAAAAAAATAGAGACAATATTTGAACCTCCCTAAATGAACTACAAGGGATTATATAAACCACAAGGGATAAAATAGATGATAATGGAGAAGGGAAAAATGATAAACCAATTTAATTAAATTTTAAATGTTTTTTAATTATTTGAATTTCATATTCCATTTAAAACTATATCAAATAGTACATGTAATCCAAATTCCGTTTAATTTTCCATTCCCATTTCTAATTCCATATAAAATTCCTTTTCCTTTAAATAGATTTCTATTATACCAAATGAGGCCAAAATTTTATTGAAGAGTTCGTGAATAACTAGTTTAACTGGTGCACATTATACATTTATAACTTTTCATATATATATATATATAATTTCTATTATTACATATATCATAAAAAATATTTATTATTTATGTTTTTATGTTGAAAAATAAAATTTTAGATTATCAAATTTTCAAGCACATATTGTTGTAGTAGATTATGTTTTACACAGAATTGGCTTATGTTGCAAGCTAAATTGGAAACCAGTGGATGAAGAAATATCAATTCCAAACACATTAAAAACAAATACAAAACCAGCTTATTCTTGATGAAAAATCAATTTATAGGAAACCAAGATATAACCTATCATTGGAGAGATACATGCTTACTCTATCCAATGAACAACCATGAAAGACCCTACTTATTCATACCAAATAAGGCCATAATGTGTCACCATAAAGTAATTGTTGTTGCCTCAGTTGTAGCAAGTCTTCCCTAATAAACAAGGAAGAAATGGCAGTTGATATAGGGGGATATAATTATATATATATATGTATATGTATTATACATTTTTATTATTACTCATATCACACACACCATTTATTAAATTTCAGTTTCAAAAGGATCATGGTATGAAAAGGAATAATTCCAGATCTATATATGATAGATTTTTTTAAACTTAAATTTTTTTGTATATATATATATATATATTTTCATCATAAATTAATAGTAAATTGTTTTGTGCTCACTGAAAATTTCATTTTCATGACTTTTTTACTTTAAATTAAATAAAAATAACAAAAAAAATTACAAATATTTTTTATAGATATATACATATTTTCAACAAAAATTAAATAAATGTAATAAATATTATTATAAATATTTATATAGATTTATATATATATATTTCCACCATATGTTTTCCATATATATACAATGTTTTAATAGTTCATAACATTATATAGAGTATTAGTATTATTAAATTTTATTTATATGTATTTATTGTGAATATTATTTAAAAGGTTTTCATTTATTGTAAATATAAAAGAAAATTTTATAACACTGTATATATTATTATTATTATTAAATTTAGATTATATTTATTTATTATTATTGTTATTATTATTTAAATTGTTTTAACTTGAAATTGAATAATTGTAATGAAGATAATTTTAAATATTTAGATAGTTGTATGTATGTACTTGTGTTAATGTGTAGTTATTTTTTTATGTTTATATATACTATTATATGTGTATATGATTATAGAAATTGGGGGATTGATCAAGTTGTAAAGACTCCCCATAATCCTACATCAGACTTGAGTTCAAATCTAGGTGAAGAAGAATTGTTATTGGTACTGTACTAGTACTGTATTAGTTTGTAGCACTATAGTTATGTTGGTATTTTAGCAGTTACTATAGTGGGGTATTGCAATAATAACAAAATTCATCTTGAATGGGATTTCGGGCCACAAAAACTAAACATTCGGGAAACAGGGCCATCGGTCCATCAATTGTCTTCCGACCACATGACCTATGAGCCATAAAACTATACAGATCCAGTGTACTAGAGCATTTCACATGAGCACTGTAAGATGATTTCAATGTTAATGTGGTGGGATTGATATAGACTTGTTAAAGTACCATGGATGGGTTCTTTTAGTTTGGTTGGGTCATTAATAGATATAACAACTTATCCCTCTAGGCCTTCAATAATGTAATTTAGGCTTTGTGCCTCTAGGCCTCCAGGTTATGTAAGGGGTCTCTCTCTGTCATGACCCATCCTCGGGGCCCATGCCGTGACTACCCCAGGCCCGCTTTCCATAGGCCAGGGGCTGGCGACTAGCACCAACGGCATAAATCCCGATAGAAAGGGAAGGAATTTCCTTTATAAAAGAAAAAAAAACACCACAGAGTATGCAAAATGAAGTAAACACTAAGTAAACTGAAAACAGAAGTAAGTGCTGAAAAGTAAATGGGCCAGAATACAAACCCAACTAAAGTTGCAGTACAGTTGAAAGTAAAGTAAAACTCAAAAAAACAGCTGAAAAGGGACAAGACGCTCCTGGATCGTCCTCCGGTTTCCTACCTGAAGGGTAGGTACAGATATCCTCCTCAGCACTCCACTTCCGTCTGTCTCCTCCAGGTACCGAATCATCGTGAAATCCACCTCCAGGCCCTAAATCGACGTGATATCGACCTCCAGGCACTGACTCATCATGAGATCCTCCTCCGGTCACCGAATCGTCGTGTGATCCTCCTTTGGGTACCGTCCAGCTCTATAAGCCTCAACCATGATCAGTGATGTCTGTCGTCTGCAACAAACACAACGTAGTGCGGGCGAAGCTCGTGAAGGGGTGAGTATACGATACTCAGTAGGGACCCCAAGACCCCTGAAGGTCTTCCTGAATCCACAAAGGATAAACCACAAAGATAAGATACAATCACGAAGTATCATCTAACCAGATGTAGGTATATGCCCATACATATACCTAAGTCATCAAATCCAGTTCAGCTCCAACTCACGAGCTCAAGTACAATCCAGTCCACTCAGGAAAGTAAAACTTAATCCACATTGGAATGTATGACCCAATCCACACAAGAAAAACATAATCCAATCCACATTGGATATCAAGTCAATCACATTTAGGATAATTATTGAAAGTCAAGACTCAGCTCACACAGGTATACTACTCACGAAGAGGGGTGGAGATGATTAGATGTAGCCTCTGAATCACCTCCTCTACTGACCCACGTAGAATCCAAGTTTAGTTGTCATTGCCATTGAACCCACAGATGATCCCAGCATGGTAGTCAAACCCACGGAGGATCCCAGTACAATATTCGTCCTCGTCGAACCCACAGAGGATCCCAGTCCAGTAGTCATCCTCGTCGAACCCACAGAGGATCCCATTCCGGTAGTCATCCTCGTCGAACCCACCAAGGATCCCAGTCCGGTAGTTGTCGTTGTCGAACCCATGGAGGATCCCAGTGCGGTAGTCATCCTCGTCGAAGCCACAGAGGATCCCAGTTCGGTAGTAGTCCACGTCGAACCCACAGAGGGTCCCAGTCCGGTAGTCGTCCTCATCGTCGCAGTCGCAGCCAGCTCTAGGGTTTCCGAACACAACACGCTCGTTCCGGGAGGGTCTGCTCCACGATCCAAGGGTTTCAATACATAAACTATTATGTATTCCAGAGTTGATGTATCACAATGTTCCATCACGTCAAAAGGAACTCAACGTGATAAACGGCGCATCAATCGGACGCCTGGTCTGAGAGTTATCAGATTTTTCATTCCAGGGGCCCTGTTGGTTTTAATGTCAAAACCAACCTGACCATACTCCAAATGAATCCAAACCTAGAGCGGAGAAAGTGAAAAGAACCATCTCACAAAGAAAAATCCAACAAAGTCAACGACACGTCAATCGGACGTCCATAGCTCAAGTTATAAGCATTTCTGCTCTGAGGGTCTGGTTGGTTTCGTGTTCGAACCAACCTGACCTTACCCAAAATTCTTTTAAAACATGAGTATAATATACCAGAATGACCGCCTCAATCCAAGGATCCTATCTCAACTAACGGTGCGTCAATCGGAGATTCGTAGCCCATGTTACAGATGTTTGAATGAAGCCGTCCATTTTTAGGGGGTATAGGGCCCGGACCAACCCGGCCCGAACTGGGTCGTCCCGATCCGGGTCCGGGTCCGGCCCACATGGGCATGGCCCGGCCCAGTAGTGCGGCCCGACCCAGTGGGCGGACCGGCCAAGCGGGAGTGGCCCGGCCCAGCGGGCGGTCCGACCCAGCTGCTGGGTGCCCCGGCCCAACGCGAGCGGCCTGGCTTGGCCGGTCCGTTCGCACAGTGCAGCGCCTGCTTGCGGAGCACATGTGGAAGGGGGGTGCTACCCCTGGTCTCGAAACAGTGCCCCCCCCCCACATGAAGGGGGCCCACCTTGCCTGTTTCTGGGGGTTACGACCCCCGGTCTCTCAAACGGCGGGCCCGGTTGGCCGACGGGTGCCGCCGCCGCGGGACCCCCTTGCGGGTCCCGTCTCCCTTGAACGCCGACGACAGGTGGATCCAGCCACCCCCCTTGCAGAACTGCCATGACCAAAGGCCACAACTCCCTATTTCTTGCCAGTAGCCGGTGAGGCCGGCTGCCTCCTGTTGCTCAGCTGCGGCCCAAGGCTGCGGCTCCTTCCCTACCGATGCGATGTGACGGCACCGCGCCCCTCCGCCATGGCCCAACCTGAGCCAAAGGTTCTTCAGCTTTGGAAAGGCGTGATAGTGCCACGCTTCTTCACCATGGCCCACTCCAGCGGCGATTCCCTCGTTCCCGCGCGGGGCAACAACACCGCGTTGCCTCCATTCCAATCCGCATCAAGACGCAACAACAAAGGGGAGGAGGGTCGGCCATGTTTGTGCGGTCCGACACCCTCCTGTTAATTCGATAACACGCATCCAAGAAATAAGGAAGAGCGTCAATTGATAATTCATGAATGATGAAAACCCCCTACCTCAACAATGATGTCAAAGATGGTGTTGGGGTTGATGATGTCAGCGTACGTCCAAGGTGGATGGCCTCTCACACCGGCTGCGGAGAGGAGAAGGACGGCACATCGATCACTCCTTGGTACTCCAGCATTCTTTGCGTTCTTCAAGACCACAAGAGTTCTCTCCTATAAAATACACACAGTGAAACAACCCCCAAAAATAAAATAAGACTTTGTCTTATTTTATTCACACATGCCAACCTCTTTAAAATTCAAAATTGAATTCACACAATTAATCAACTTGAGTTGTGAAATTAATTAGGCGTTTAATTGGCATGTGTTAATGTGGAGGAGGATGAGTTACAAATTTAAATTGTAAGAGTGAGATTTAATGGGGTGTTAGGGAAAATAAAGTAGGTGGGGGCTCGTGTGGGCCCCACCCCAACTCCCCCACATGGGGGTTAAACCTCAAAGTAAAGAAATAAAAATAAAATTGTAAAACAATTAAATTTTTATTCTTCACATTTTTAACAACTCCTCCCGAGGAAACACACCTTCGAAAAAGGTGCTCTTAAGAAATTACCAGCACTACGGTTTCATCGGTGCCTTCGGATTTTGATTATGAGCACTGGTTCAAAAGTTAGGAAAACCCTCTCGCTCGTTCACTGAACGTACCTGAGCTAATCTTTGAGAATTGATTCAGGGCACATCGGCCCTCGGAATCAGGCGCCGTCAGAAACTGTATACTCATAGATTTCCAATGAAAATTAAGAAAAAATTTCCCTTGACATTTAAAGGACTTTACATTACTCCCACCTCAAGGATTTATGTCCCCATAAAGATACATCTCAGACAAGGGAAACAAATGTGGGAACTGAGCAAGCACCTGATCCTCCCACTCCCAAGTGCTCTTTTGGAGGTCCCCGTACTGCCACCTGATGCGCATTAGAGGAATCGTCCGTCCACGTAGGACCCACTCCTGTCGATCCTTGATCTCCACCGGACCTCCGTAAAAGTCACCCCATCGTCAATGTCCAGCTCCCCATGGTCGATGATATGCGTCGAGTCAAGCACGTATCTCCTCAGCTGAGATACGTGGAAGTTGTCGTGCACCTTGTGAAACTTAGGTGGATGGGTCAAGCGATAAACCACCTCGCCTACCATGTTGAAGACCTAGAAGGGTCCGATGAAGCGTAGAGATAACTTGTTGCCTCAGCCAAATCTCTGTAATCCACATCGAGGTGAGACCCATAAGAAAAAGTGGTCACCATCCTCGAACTCTAGTGGTCTACGCCTTCTGTTGGCATAAGACTTATGTCGACACTGAGAGGTCCTCATCTGCTTCGAGGGCCCGATTGGTTTCTTGTTCGAACCAACCCGGCCAAACCAAAAGTTCTCAGAATCGTTAAGTATAATATACCGAAACGACCTCCTCGATCCAAGGATCGCATCGCAACTTACGGTACATCAATCAGAGATTTGTAGGCCATGTTACGGATGTTTGAACGAAGCTGTCTGTTTTTAGGGGGTATTGGGCCCGGGCCGACTCGACCCGACACCCCCTTGGTCAGCCCGAACTGGGTCTGGACCCTTTGGGTGCGGCCCAACCCAGTGGGTGGTCCGGCCCAGCAGGAGCGGCCCGACCCAGCGGGCGGTCCGGCCCAGCGGTTGCGGCTCAGCCCAGAGGAAGGTCTGGCCGTTGGCCCAGTGTGAGTAGCCCAGCTCGGCCGTCCGGTCCGTGTGGTGCAGTGCCCGCGTGCGGAAGGGGGGGGGGCGCTTCCCCCTGGTCTCGAAACACCCCCCCATGTGATGGGGGTCCACCCTGCCTATTGTCGGTGGTTATGACCCCCGGCCTCCCGAACGGCTGGCCCGGTTGGCAGGACGGTGCCGCTGCCGCGGGACCCCCTCGCGGGTCCTGTCTCCCTTGAATGCCGATGGCCAGAAGATCTGTCCGCCCCCTTATAGAATAGCTGCAGCTTCTTCCCGACCTGTGTGGCGTGATAGTACTGCGCCCCTCTACCGCGGCCGGCCCTGACCGCGGCCGTTATTGAAGCTCCGACACGGAGTGACGGCGCTGTGCCCCTCCACCGTAGCCTGACCATGGACATAGGTTCTTCAGATTTGGAGCGGCGTGATGGAAATGTGCTTTTTCGCCGCTAACTTCTATAGGCACGGTTCCCTCATTCTTGCGCGGTGCGACGACACCGCGTTGCCTCCATTCCAATCCAAATCAAGTCGCAACAAAAAAGGGGAGGAGGGTCGTCCATGTTTATGCGGTCCGGCCCCATCCCATTAATCCGATAACATGCATCCATGAAATAAGGAAGAGCCTTAATTGATAATTCTTGAACGATGAAAAACCCATACCTCAGCAACGATGTCAAAGACGGTGTCGGGGTTGATGACGTTAGCGTACGTCCAAGGTGGATGGCGTCTCACACCGGCTGCAAAGAGGAGAAGGACGACATGTCGATCACTCCTTGGTGCTCCGGCATTCTTCGAATTCTTCAAGACCACAATATTTCTCTCCTCTAAACTCCACACAGTGAAACAACCCCCAAAAATAAAATAAGACTTTTTCTTATTTTTTTCACACATGCCAACCTCTTTAAAATTCAAAAATGAATTCACCCAATTAATTAACTTGAGTTGTCAAATTAATTAGGCGTTTAATTGGCATGCATTAATGTGGATGAGGATGAGTTACAAATTTAAATTATAAGAGGGAGATTTAATGTGGTGATAGGTAAAATAAAAGTGGTGGGGGATCATGTGGGCCCCAGCCCAACTCCCTCACATGGTGTTTAAACCACAAAGTAAAGAAATAAAAATAAAATTGTATGAAAATTATATTTTTATTCTTCACATTTTCAACAACTCCTCCTGAGCAAACACACCTTCAGAAAAGGTGCTCTTATGAAATTACCAGCTCTACGGTTTCATCGGTTCCTTTGGATTTTGATTC
The DNA here is from genome assembly GCA_963277665.1 of Viscum album. NCBI lineage: Eukaryota > Viridiplantae > Streptophyta > Magnoliopsida > Santalales > Viscaceae > Viscum > Viscum album. The sequence continues at coordinate 484,112,855 of OY728147.1, forward strand.
CGAGGACCGATTAAAAAGTTAGAAAAACCCACTCGCTCATTCACTGAATGCACCCGAGCTACACTTCGGGAATTGATTCCCGGAACACCGGGCCTCAGAATCAGGCGCCGTCATAAACTTCATACTTGTAGAATTCAAAGAAAATTAAGAAAAAATTTACCTTGAAATTTACGGGTCTTTACACTCTCAACCCAGTTAAAAAAGGAGATTATACAAAAATAAAAAAAAATAAAAATAAAAAATAAAATACAAATAAAAATAAAAATAAAAATATAAGTCTTTAGGGACATTCTATCCTTGTGTATGATTAAACACATATATAATTATAAATTTATATACTTAAATATATGTTTAAATTTAAATCTACATTAAAAAAATTACACTAACAATATTCGAAGAAAGATTTATAGTGGATATTTCAAGTGAAAATTTTACACAAGATGTTATAACACCATATATATATATTATTAAATTTAATTTATATGTATTTGTTATTATTTTTATTATTTAGGGGAAGTTGGATCATAGGAGGGATTAAATAATTGGATATTTCCATCCATGAAGTTTGAACCTCCATTCATTCAATTTTATCTTGCATGGAGGACAAGGAGGGTTACCCAACCATTAGAAATTCTCCTGGAATAATTATGATGAGAAATCGAGGCATAAAAATCAAACAAAACCCCTTTATTCAATGATTCTAAATTTTAGGAATTCATTTGTGAATATATATCTCTCTATTCGAAGGATCATTAGGAAGGGTTAGGTATCACATTCTAACACTAACCCAGATGCAATCAAGGAATGACTGGAGCTCTGTAAGTTCTCTATCATGGATTGATTAATCTTTCCAAAAGGTGAGGACCCATGGAAACTCTTAGACATGGTCAAGAAAATTGTTATAATTTGGGGGTTCACTGACTGTAGATTGATCATGTTAGGGTGTAGTTATTTTCACATTATCTTCCCCTTAGATGACCTGAAAAGGAAAGGATGGAGATTTGGAACTCTCTCACTAAAGCTTGGCCATATGAAGATATAATAATGGGATACTAAATTAAACCTGACCAATGTGTCCAAAACCCATTAATTTGTATAGATACATGTAAATTATCTTATCCGATTTTATTAGAACCAAAAGATCCTATGGGATATTTCCTCATTGGTTGGAACCCCTATTATATTGGAAAATGAGATCAGAAGGGCAAGATATTCCCATTATGCATGTATATTGGCGGAGGTGGACCTCACTACCACTATGATTCAAGAGTTTTTTCTAAAAACCTTGTAGGATAACATTAACTTAGATATTTTCCATGAAAGGATTCCTCTCTTATATGTTGACTGAAACCTCATTTGGCATGTGGATAGTGAATTTAGGAGGAATAAGGTCACCTATAGTTTTTGAAATATCAAGGGAAATACTGAGACTGATTATAGGAGACTAAAAGCTAGGATGAAGGTCAAAAGAAAGGGCCCAATCATCTCTAGAGATGAGGCCACTATTTCTATTGATGGACCCTATGGGGTATATCATGCCTCTAATGGAGGATCTATTAGGATTGAATCCACTAAGGATCTGTCAATCTTCCATGATGTAGTGAAGGCCCATACTCCAATTTCAATATTAGCCTCCACAAATTCTTGTTTTACCACTACTATTATGGATGGTAATACAAGCATTTTGCAGACACTTAGTCTCCTAATACATTATCATATGAGGTGTCTCCCACTAATGTTGGAATACCACCTACTAATATGTATGAAATTATTTAGTATCCTCTACAAGATCATATGGATCCATCATAGAAGGTGTCTCCCCTCCCTTCATCCCCCCATCTGTACCACACCTTGAATACCCACAAATATTCTGAAGATATGCTTTTCCTAGCTCTACCTGTGTCTATATCTTTATCTGACACACATGATGGTAATATAGTGGGGGACTCTCCCTCCACCATTAGGCCTTACGTGATGATTCATCTTGAGGTTTGATCTCATACTGGTAGAAAAGATGAGTAATCCTCTACTTTAGTTTCCTCGGACAAGGTTACTAAGAGGAAGCCCATTGAGGATTCTTCCCCGAGTAATGTGATATCCAAACTTTTTTACACCCATCAGTGGTCTCTTTTAAGTCGATGAGTTTTATAAGGATACCCTCCCCCGATAGAAGATATATATACTGATTCTATATCCTAGAGTCATGTCATTAGTTGCATGGATTCCTATTCTCGTCCTAAGAAATAAAGGAAGGTTAAAGTAAATAGTGATAAGGTACCCTCTAAGGTTGTGAGAAAATAGGCCCTATACTAGGTAAAAATCCCAATCCCAATTGTTTTTTGAATTTTCAAGGACTGAATAATTTTAACACTACTTTAGCCTTTATAAACATCATATCTCAACAAAAACCGATGGTTATTGGTGTTTTTGATTAATTCAAGATCCTTGACTATAAAAATATTTTCTATGAATTGTTGGCTCACAATATCACATCCACATATGTTGAAAACCTACGGGTCCTTAAGTGGAAGGATATCCAGGCCTCTATCCTTCAATCTAAGGACCAATAAATCTCTGTGAAAATTTATTTTGGTAACTCATCTCACGTCATCTCCTTTATTTATTACTCCAATAGATATACTAGTAAAATGGATATTTGGTAGGATATTTATTTATTATCTAACTAGTTTTATCATAATTATACATTTTATGATATTTGAGCTGTGTTATTAATGTTAAAGAGAAGATTGGATCCAACTTCCATTAGCTGAATCCTTGGAATTACAAATATTTATTGATATTTTCTTTCTCATTGAGATAATAATTATCAGGGCTAACATTTCTTGGTTGAGCCACACTGTGAATAGTCACTATGCTAGTAATATGAATAGAAATTTCATTTCTCTACTAGATGGAGACTCCATTCCCCCTCCCATTTACGGTAGCGATCTCCCAATGATTCATTCTTATCACACCCAATTACTCATTTGAATGCTAAAGACTAGAGGGAGATGTTTTAGGAACTTAATAATAAAAAATGGTTGGATAAACCTAGAATAATATAGATAATTTATTTCCTTAGAATGGTCCATACCTATGAATGTAGTTTTATTCCAGTAGTTTTCATGAAGACTCAAGAAGAATATATTGACACTTAAACCTTCAAGTAAAGACATGTTTTCCAACCTGGATTTAAATATATCTAAATTTGAACATTTGATCCTTAATATACAGTCTAGAAAGTCCATTCCAGACCTTCCCTCAATCGAGGAGAGAATGTGTGCAAAGAAACTGGATACCCTCATAAGAAGGAGGTATGCTATTTTGAAGGATCAATTAAGGCTACATTAGATTAAATAAGGGGTCATAAACACTAGGTTATTTTACTTAATTTAGAGAGAGAGTTTAATGTGAAGAAGAATATATCTTACATTATTATCAATGGGAAAACTCTAAGCTCAGATGATGAAATCAGTGCTGGCCTGGTATCCTATTTCTAAAATCTTTTCAAGGATTATTCTTTCTGTCATCTGTATCCTTATTTGTTTGACATCCTTAGGGACCCAGTGAGTGTGATTTAGAATACTTTTTTTGATAATCCACATTGAATTAGGAAACAAAAAAATCTTTATTATATATCAATTTAAATATCACTTCAGGATTAGATGGATTCACCAAAAAATCCTTCAATCATTACTAGGATATCCTTTAGCCAGAAGTAACTCAGGTTGTTAAAGCAATATTCAGAATGGGATATTTCCATCTTGGTATTAATTACCAATTCAATAACCTAATTCCTAAGGTTGAACATGATATTGAGGCAGTTGATTATTAGCCTATAATTATTGAGAATAATCACCCTATTTTTTTGGTAAAATTATTGACAGTAGACTTGGTTATATTAGCATTGGGCTAGTCTTTTCTAAATAGTTTACTTTCATCCATGGTAGAAAGGTTCATGAATTCTTAAACACTTCTTCATACGGTTTCAACATTCTCCAAAGGAAATCCAATTATGGTAACATATCTTTAAATTTGTAAATTTATAAATCCTTTGACACTTAGAAATGGAGATTTATTTTGAAGGATCTTCAATGTTATATATTTTCTTAGAAATTCACATGTTTAGTTAGATCCTAACTTTAAAGCTCTAGGATTTCAGTTTTATTTAATGGATCACCCAAAGGGTACTTTCGTTTCTACAGGGGTATTAGATATTGTGACCCTTTATCAATCCTTATATTTTTCTTTGTTTAGGATTACCTTAGCCACTATATTCTAATATTTTTAGAAATGAAGGATCTTAATTCCATTAAGGCTTCCAAAAATCATAGGGTTCCTTCACATCTCTTCTGTGGCGATGATATTATTCTCTTTAGTGATGATGATAAAAAATATTTGGTTTCCATCAAGATTATTTTATCCTATTATGAACATGTGTTTGGTAATGTTATATCATGGAATAAATCTATGGTCAACTTTGGGAAAGACCTCTATACTATTAAGATAAGGTTCATCTTTAATTATCTTCATGTAAAGCTGAGAGAACTTACCTTCATTTACTAGGGAATTCATTTATTTTTGTTAAGGGATAAATCTATTTACTTGGAAGGGATCACTGACAACATCCAATCTTTCCAATTAGAAATTAAATACCTTTTCTCAAGCTAGTATATTTTTCCTTGTGATATTTGTGAATACATAAATGTTTGCTTACTCTTTATAGGTTTATAGATGGAAAAGGGAATTCATTAAATATATTGATAAATAGATTAATATTTTTGTGTGGTTTGGTTGTATACCTGAAAGGGAGTTTATCAATGTTTCATAATAAAAATATTTTAAACCAATTTAAATGGGAGGATTTGGAATCAAGAACCTTAAGATCTTCAACCACTCCCTGGTGGATAGTTACACATGGCACTTTATTACCTCCAAGAACACCTCTTCTAACAATCATAGGGATAGGTTTATTAGAATGATGCACCTAAGTAACCTTTTATTTATGAATTCCTCTGTATGGAATTCTACTAGGGATCAATATGATGAGATCACTATGAAAACACAATGGTTACCCACCCGATAATTCGACATAAACTTATGGTATACTCATGTCCTGTTTTCCCAACATACAATGTTGATTTGGTTCTATCTGAGATGGATACTCTATCTATTTCTGATGCACTTGATAATATTGGACAATTTGAATCTTTCCTCCATCAAGATATTTTGTATGATATTAAGGCTTACTTTTTTCAGGAGTGATATATGACCTTCTGTCACCCAAAAAGACTGAGAATCATCTCTCCATAGCTTTTCTATAGGAATTTTTGTAGCACTGGTGAAGTTCTTCCACATTAGAAGAAGCTTTTTAGGATAATTTTATCCCTCCTTCTAGGAAGAATCTCATATGGAATATTTGGCTCAATTGAATCCCAAAAAATGATTGGATTCTGGTGGCAGGTTTTAGATTTACTTCCTACCGCACCGTTTTCATTAATTATTGGTAAGATTATATTTATCTTATTCTTTAATACCCCTTTTATAAGAAGCATTGGAATTGTGGTAATGATATTTCCCATTTCACCTTCCAAAATAATGGCTATATTTAATATTTTATGGGTTTTATTCTGAATAAATATCTTAGTATGCAGGTGAAGAATGTCTTATAATCCTTTATAGGGGAAAAATTTAATCATTTTTGAATGGCTAGTAATACCCTCTGGTTTTAGGGTGTCAACATCCATGGAAGAGGCATCAATACATGCATCATAAATGAAATATTTATGACTCCTAAATGAAAAATACTATGAATGATTTTTTTATTCTCAAGATGCTTGGATTTAATGGAATTACACACAAACCAATTCAACCTAAGCACATTAGGTGGATTCCACCCCTTATTAGATTAAAATCAATGTGGATTGCATGGTGCATGGTGAACCTTAACCCACAGGCTGTGGTTCCATATTCAGAACTTGTAGGGGATTTATTAATGGTTTCTTTGAGAATGAACATGGCACTTTTATTACATTTTAAACTGATCTTTGGGTATCCATACATGCGGTGACCTATTCTAAGTATTTTGGATGGGATAATTTGTTGATTTAAAGTTTTTTTACACCAGTGGAAAATATTCTCAGGATCTTGTCATCTTTAGTCCCATGGAAGATCTTCATGGATTTGATAACATATATGTCCTACCTAGAAGCTATTCACTTTGAGTTCACTCATATATATTTGGAGGTGAATATGGTGGCAAACACTTTTTCCAAGCGGGCTGTGTAGGATGGGAAGTCCTTCATGTCTTTCTCTTTAGATGACCCCCTTCCCCCTACATTTTTCTAATGTTATGGGTGATGTTTATACCTAATTTTATCACTTCCTTGTTCCATCTCTTGATTTTATTTAATATAATTTCTTGGGAATGAGTCATTGACCCACTTCTTATACCATCTTATATTGTTATTATTTAAATTTTTTAACCTAAATGGTTATATATTTGTATGTATGTAAATAATTAAATTAATATATTCAAATATACCTCTATATAGGTAGTGTGTATGCATGTTTATAAATGTTTTTTATGAACTTATATTTATATATATTTGTGAATAATTATATTAATATATATACATGTGTGCAGATGTCTCTATATATTTGAAATAAAATATGCATATAAATATTTATATATATATATTCTTATATATATGAATGTTTTCATATATATATATACTTGTTTTTGTATATACTTTTATATATGTATAATTGTAATAAGAAACATTGATATATTGGTATGTATGTAAATAATTACATTATTATGTCTCTATACACATTTATAATAGGTATATACTTGCTTAAGTACATATGTATATAAAAGTATATAAAAATATAAATATTTATGAGTATACATTACTACAAGTACACACACATATATATGTTCATATATTATTATTTCAAAAATCTATACTATAAATCTCTAATGTAAAATTTTTACTGGAATTCCTCCATGTAAATTTCGCATTAGAGATTTCTGGTGTAATTTTTTTGTTGGATATTTACAACTATACATCTATATATGTATATAAAAATATAAGTATATACATGCATAAATACATATGTATATATAAGGGTATATAAACATTTATAGGTATACTTTACGGCAAGTTCATACATAGGAATATATAAATATTTACAATTATATTTATTACATTTGTTCAATTTTAATTTAAATCATTTTAAATAATAATAATAATAAATAAATATATACAAAATATAAAAATAATAACAATATATAGTGATGTAACATTTTCTCTTAAATTTAAAAATTAAAATGTTTTATGTTAAAACATTTTTAAAAACAATCATAATAAATAAATATAAACTAATATAAGAACAATAATAATATATAATGAAATAAAATATCTATAAAATTAAAATAAAATTAATGTAATATATATATATACAAGAAAATCTACAGTGTATTATTTTGTATAAGTATCATACACTATATTTATAACAAATATTTATAATATTTATAATAATAAATACATATAAATCAAATTTAATACTAATAATACTATAAATAGTCTTATAAAATATTAATAAAATATACACATGTGTATGTACATACTTATATTTGTATGTATTTATATATTGTGCATAAAAAATACATTATATATATTCACATTGTTATTACACACATGAGTATACAAAATATTATATATATATATATATATATATATATCAAACCGTGTGTAAAAATATTTAATTAGTGTATCGATATTATACAAAATAACATAATATAAATTTGGGGTGCAATTGTGTATGTATATATTAAAAAATTCTGATATAAATTTAGATATAATCAAATATAACACACACATATGTATAAATTTATGAATAAAAAAATATAAAACACAAAGTGTAAAAGGATAGAGAATACATTATAGTGGAATCCAAAAAAATCCATTAAATAGATGGATCTAAACATATTCCTCAACTTTTCACAATGCCACACCACAACCGTCCCACCTAGGAATTTAGTAAATAGAGATGATGCAAATCCACTCATTATCATCAGTGGGGATCCAATTACACTTCCTTTATGTAACATCAATGGGGATCCTCATTACTTTAGGGAGGGAGTCAACAATGAGGTAGGTATAGTTCAATGATATGGCATCATGGGGCACTTCAAAGCTTACTGATCATAAGACACATTCTTTCAAAAGGAGGGTGAAAAGGTTAAATAAATGATAACTAAACCTTCTGTTAAAGCACTACAATATTGTAATCTGAAATGCTTATTATCATTTAAAATGGTTGATCTTAATTTATCAAAATACAATATTAGTAATATACCATTGGTATGTGTGTCATTTTATACATTTTATAATCATGCATCATAGCAAAGTTATTAACTTAATTGATTTTTGGAATTTATTATATGTTACGCTGCATTATTTTGTCATCAATTTTTTTAGGTGATTAAACATTATAATTTGTTCTCATATTGGGATTATCCTACAATAGGGATAAAGATCAGTGCATATTTTAAAAATGTTTTGTTAATTGATGGTCCTGCCATAGGGAAAATATATGCTACACTAGTTTCACAAAGGCTTGGATTCAAGGCCTTCGAGGTATTGTATATTTTAAAATAATAATTCTAGGGACATGAATTTGATTTTGAAATTATTTTGTTGTTCATTCCATATATTGAATTACTGAAAGTGGGGTTGACACAATCTTGCAAGAAATCAACATGACATGGTTGGTTTGATTTATTTTCATTAATAGATTTATTGTGACAAATTGAGTGAACAATTTACATCAATTATGTATTTATTATGAAGTTAAATCTACTTAAATATTTATTTTATTTTAAAAAACGTTGATGAGTTTGATGACACTAAAATTTACTTAAGTTATCTTAACACAAATATCAAAATTTCAATAATCCTGGTAATTTTTTTTCCAACTACAAAATTCATAAATTTTCAAGTCTTATGGAATGTAGTGTATTGATTTGTATCAAAATAATAGTCAAATAATGCTTTCTTTATCAAATTCCCTTACATGATGTTTTCTATTGAAGCCTTTAGTCCAATTTACCATTTTAATGTTTTTATTTTGAGGTGTAATCATGCATTCAATCATATTAGTGTTTTCACATCTTACTTTGTTGTTGGGTTATATTTAGTGTTTGAAATAAGAATTGTAAGCTTATGATTTTTAATTATGTTTGATAATGTCTATTTTTTTATATTGAAGTTGAAGAATTTATATGGAATTTCTATAATTGAATGCACTATCAAGGATGAGGTTTTTCCCTTTATTATCCTGGTTTTTTATTTTTCATTTTATATCATATGATATATAGTTTTCTTTTAACATTAATAAATTATAGATATATGGGATGCTCAAAAATTTATTTTCTTTAGAAATAATTTAGAAACATGTGGACATATTTAATTGATATTTGTGCTTGATATCAAATAATATTCATGATGAAAAGATGCTCTTAAAGTTAGAACATGTATGATATAACATGGACTAAGTTTTCAGTGTATTCAATGTTATGAATACAAACATAAAATTTTCAGGATGAATCAATGGAGAATGTTATTGGATCAATGGATTCATATGGAATGATGACATTAGGGGTGATCAGACCCATTCAAGGGTGTGCCCTGAGCGGTGAAGCACACATTAATCAAGGCGCTAAAGAAAAGGCCTCAGAGGAAGGAAATTACATCCAACTAATGCAGTTTCTACTATAAGTAAAGGAAGGGTTAAATTTTGAATCATAACATTAAAATCTATGTTGGCTTCATAATTTCATTATATTTTGAGTGTGTGAATATATATAATAACAATTAATATATATATATACAAATTTATTTATGATTTAAGTTTCTAAATACATAATTTACCTATAATGACTTGATATATAAATATATATATATATTTATAGTTAAGTGCATATATGTGAAAATATTTATTTATATAAATATATTTAAACATAAATAAATAAATAAATAAATAAATAATAGCCTTAGGGAGCTTTATTAGTGCCTCACGTTTTGCAGATTATAATTTTTTACATAGCTGTTTAGCATCTTGTTTTATATGAATGTGCACAGAAATTTATATAATCAGCAAGTTGATATTATAATTATTTTCCTATTAGGAATGATATTAAGTTATTTTAATTAAATATAATGGTTCATGATTAATTTTAATTTGTATATTTAATTATATGTATAATTTGATGATGAAAAGAATAATGTTTTTTTAATTAGGAATGTTATTAAGTTACATGTTTAATTATGGAATATTAATAAATCACATGTTTAATTATTAAATTTCATAATTATTATTAGTAATAATGTATTATAATATACTATAATAATTTTGACCTATTCAAATTATATGTATAATGTTTTTTCAAATAGGCATACTGTTGATTAATATTCAAAAATGATACAAATCATGGATTTGAGATCCAAAATCGATGGACCTAAAATATTTATCCAATTAAAACTAATGCACACAAAGTACATGAGGTTGAAAATGAAATATAAGTAACATATTTTCACTATTATAATAGGAGAAATGAGAAAAACTGATTACTTTACATCTTATATAGAAATAGGACAACAATAATCATCTTTATTTATGTCTACTCCCATATTATGAGAACTACCCAGACTTGCTGGGAGTTGAATTCTCAAAAATACTTAATACATTTCAACAAAATGTTTTGTTCATTTGTGTTTGATGACTGACACACATCCTTAGACTATGAAGAATCATCTTCAAGGATGAACACACTTCCAGGTTTATCCCCTTGATTTTAATCACTAGCTTTGTTGCCACACCATTAAACTCACATCAAAAGATGAAATCCTTCCATGTCTTGAATGATATTTCCCATTGCAAGAGGTATTTGATAAGACCCCATTTCATAAATATTTTTAACACCATCCATGTATTTCTTTGAAGCAAAAAACCCAAATGAGGGTTTCTTAAATGGTTCAAACCCCTCACCCAACTCAACACAGATTGATCCAGGTATAATATTTGATCCTGGAAGTATATTGTTATGACTATTCATTGGAAAAAACCTTTTTTTGGAATCCATCCTTATTGATGCCTTTAAGATACATCTTTTGAAACTCAGGGGAATTGATACAGTTCAGTATAGAGAATAAGTAGGGGAGAGGATCACTCAAACCCTTTTTAACTAGATTTATTACATTTTTTCCATGAATAATAGACAAATTAAACTCTAGATTTGGTAGTGTGAGAAGACATTGATCTATCACTAAATGTGATCCTTCTTCTCTTACACTATTTCCATACGACTTTGATTAGATTTCCTTTTAGAGGTTGTTCATGGGGATTTCGTCAAATCACAAACTATGAGAGGTTTTGTAGTTAATAGCATAATGTTTTTTAATTAGGATTGTTATTAAGTTTCATGTTTAATTATAGATTATTCCTAAATTTTATGTCAATTTATTAAATTTCATGTTTATTATTAGTAATATTGTATTATAATATATTCTAATAATGTTAAAATATTTAAATTATTTGTATAATGAGTTTTTAATTATGCATATAGTTAAGTTTCATGTTTAATTAATATTACTTAAGAATATATATTTGTATTGTTATTAAGGTGTTTTTATTAACAATACTATGTTGAAAAATATAGGATGTTATATTTGGAATCATAATAATGTTTAATTACTTATTAGGACTAGAAAATATTAGTGAAAAACTCTATGTATAAGTTGAAAAAGATTACAAAACATCATAAAATATTGGTAAAATAAAGAATATGTTTTATAGGAAATAACATCCATATTTAGATACTATAAGTGGATGAAAGCTCTATCATATATACACCTATGGGTAAAAAACCAGAAAGGGATAGATTGAGTATTAACTCAATTGCCATTCGGTGCACAAAAAAGAGTCCAAACTACAAAACCAATTTTACAATCCTAGAGCATATGATTTGGATAATTCATTTACTCTATATGGACCTTAGTAACTTATAAAAAATTAGGATTGTGAAACATTAGTTATTTAAGTTTAATTTAAAAAAAATTATAATTTTTTTGTAAATATTGTGGTTTCAAAGAAATGACATATCTATATGAATACTACAAGTAGATGTAGGATCTGACACAAATGAACCTAGTTGTTGTAATCCTAAAAGGGGCATATCAAGTATTAAGTCAATATTCACTCAATGCATGATAAAGATTCACAATTTCACACATAGTTTGAAACCTCTATAGGATATTATTTTAAATGTGACTAGGAATATGTTACTCCACATAGGGGTGGAGGGGGTGGATGAATAATTAGAGACCATTTTTTCAATTAATTAATTAAATCAACCCCTAAAACCTATTAGGATTTGACCCACTCAAGTATATAGTATCTACCTCACTCATGTATGCAGAAAACAAAGAGATAATGAACATGGATATTTTGAAAAGGTTTGGCCCCTTCCCGAGTGACCTACTTCTTATCATGGTTTGTGAGACTCCCCAACCACAAATTATTCACTATAAGTAATAAAACATTACAATCTTACAATATTGGTAAATAATCACACCATTCTAGTACAAAGTCACACTAGCCTATGTGGATTCACAATACCTTCATACAAGAATATGTATCTAAAATGAGAAATATCTTCTTGAGAGTTTGGTTTCTTGAGTAAAAAATGATTTAGAACTCCCTCAATGAGCCTTTAAAAATATTAAATAATAGATGATCACTTCATGTAGATCTTATAATGAACTACTTCATGATTTTATGACACATAAAAACTCACTAATTATCAATCTCAAATAGATGTTTCTTATTTTTTGAAGCATTAGGCTCCAATATCTTTCCTTATATTCCTCTTAAATTTTTTTCTACTCTATGAAGTTCAATATATTTCTTTCATCAAAATCCCCAATAACAGAGAATCTGAAAATTAATTGAATTAATTTATTTCTAGTAAAATACATTCTAGCTCAACATTCTTGAAAGCATATCAATGCAATCATACACCGTAATGTCCTCTATTTACTCATTCAGTTAGGCTTTCAAACATGCACCGTGATCTTCTATTTTTTTTGAAATTCTAATAACTATATGGCCATTGAAAAGTTCCTATTATACCATTATTATTATTAAAAATCTTAGATAGATAGAATAAAAACATTCTTTTAATTACATCCAAGTAAAGGAATAATTAACTGAATAATAATTTGTAAATTTCTTGTAAAACCTATCTTCTTCTCCCAACAATTTTAGCTTGAACTCATCATCCTTCAAGTTTTAGCTTCAGACACTTATTCACATCATAAAACTATAAAACAAATCATCTTGAAAATAGATACTTGAAAACTTAAAATTGAATCATTGTATATACTAATCACAATGGTTATCTTCCTTTAATAACAACATAAAACCATCACATTTGATTTACAGAGTTAAAAACTAGAGATTCATCATGAACCACCTCAAATTGGAGAAACACATCCACTTTTTAGATAAAAAATAAAAAAAATAATATAGTTTTGAATAGTACTCATCATTTTATAAATATCACATGAATAATATTTAATTATATTATAGATGTGATTTTTTGGACATTGAAGATCAGTTCTTTCATTTTTAAGTTTCATTCCATTAGAACACATGAATTATGAAAAACTCAGTTTGTACATAGCCAAAATTTGAAAATATGGTTGTCTGAAACAAAATCTCCTAAAAATATTTTGGATATTTGAGCAAGGAAGATTCATTTCCCTAAAATAGATCCATATAGAAATAACACCTATATGAATTTGCATACATGGTCATAATTCCAGTACGCAACAGAAATTGGATAAGTTGCAACATTCACACATGTAAGAATTTTTCTTACATATAATTCACTTACATAGAGATATTCACAGACACATTGTTTTTAAAATTTTAGTTATTCTCAAACTTTGACCAAACCTATTATGAATATTATACCTACATGTTATTTTTTTTATGTGAGTCTTCATGTAGATGAAAAATTTTCCAATGTATAAAAACTCATATGCGAGTCTAGAAAAACATAAAACTTCACTCATATAGATCCAAATAATCATTAAATGTCTTCATAGAAAACTAAAAAAATAGAAAACATTCTTCATGAGTTCAAATAACACCTCAAAATCCACCGAGGATGGTAGTATGGGTGTGTCGAGGACCTATTTGGGAGATTTTTAGAAATAAGCCATGTGCTGATGTAGCTACTATTAAAAGGATGAGGAGGTGTTTATGATTAGGGGAATTCTAAAATTCTAAGGAGAAGAATAGGGGATAAATATTAAAGCGTTACATACCAATCCATGACATCTTTATAGTGTTCTTGTCTTTTAATTGTGTGCATATATATAATAACCTTTAATATATACATATATAATCGTATTTATGCTTTATGGGTCTAAATAAAAAATTTATTTATAATTACTTGATATAAGAATATACATATATATTTATTTAGGTTTATATTTGTATAAATTTTTATTTATATAAATATATTTAAAAATAAATAATAATAATAACATTAATAATAACAACAACAACAAAAATAATAAGAATAATAAAAATAGCATCATGGAGATCCTTCATTGCATGAGGTTTTTTAGTTTAAAAACAGGTTTAATATGAATGTGTATATTTAATTTTTTACGTAATTGGGTACTAAATAGAATGATGTTTTTTATCAGGGATTTTATTAATTTATTTAAATTTATTATAAAGTTAAATTACTATTTTGAAATTTTATATTTAATTATTTTTTTATTTTATGGTTAATAGTATAATATTATTTTATTAGGAATGTCATTAAGTCACCTATTTAATTATAGAATTTTAAAAAAGCTCATGTTTAATAATTAAATTTCCTGTTTATTATTAGTAAAAATTTATTAAAATATATTATAATAGTGTTAACATATTTATGTTACTTTTATTATATTTTTTTTCAATTAGGTATATTGTTGATTAATATTCGGAAATGGTATGAACCATGGATTTGAGAT
The DNA here is from genome assembly GCA_963277665.1 of Viscum album. NCBI lineage: Eukaryota > Viridiplantae > Streptophyta > Magnoliopsida > Santalales > Viscaceae > Viscum > Viscum album. Next base: position 484,127,956 of record OY728147.1, read on the forward strand.
CCAAATCCCATGGCCCTAAAAAATTTATCCAAGGAAAACTCATGCACATAGAGTATAGAAGGTTGAAAATGCATTAAAAGGGACATAATTTCACCATGATAATACGAGAAATGAGCACAACTAATCAATTTACATATTACATACCAAGAGAACAACAATAGTTCTCTTTATTTATGTCTATTTCCCATGTTCTGAGAACCACCCTAACTTGTTGAGTGTCGAAATATTTTCCCTTATGTAAGAGTATATCATGATGTAGTATGTTCATATATGTTTGATGACTAGCACAAAACCTTAGACTGTGAAGAATAACCATCAGGGCTGACCTCCCTTCATGGTTCATCCCCTCACTTTGAATCACCAACATTGATGCTTGCACCTTTAAACTCACATCAGAAGAAGAAATCCCCCATGCCCTGTTTTCAATTTCCCGTTTCATGGTCCATTTTATCATCCCCTTTACATAAATCTTTTTCACATACTCCATGTCCTAATTTATAGTAATTATCCCAAATAAAGGTTTCTTTTATGGTTCACCCCCTCACTTGACTCAGCAACGATCGAGTGAAGTATAATAAATGATCTTGGAAATATGTTCACATAATCAGTCATGGGAGATAATTTTCTCCTTCATAAATAATTTTCAAAATTTTTAAGATAAATCTTATCAAACATAGTGGAATTGATATATTCTAGCATAAATAATATGTTGGGCAGAGAAGCATCCACATCCTTTTCAACCAGATTTCTCCCAACCTTATACAATTCCACACATTAGCCATCCCACCTAAGAATTGATTAAAAAGAGATTATTAAAACCCCCTCATTTCTATCAGTGGAGATCGTGGTACAATTCCATAATGTTTCATCATGGGGATCCTCATTTTATTCAACGGAGAGTCAGATGTGAGGGAGGTATAATTTCCTGATGTTGCATCACTTGAGCTCCTCATTGATGTAGATAGTGATTCCTAAATGTCACATCATGTGGGCTACAATTCTTCAACTCATTATAGTTGGGTAGGATTCTGGTACTGTTAGAATCTATAGGCATCACCATGGGTCCATCCATCTGTTCTCAAGCATACAAATATTGTGCCCCAATATATTCAAGACTCTTCTTGATGCATGTCTCACTGTACCGATCTCATCCCAAATTTCTTCCCTCATTTGTCAAGTTCTTCATTATAGGCTTAATTTTTTTCCTTTGTTTGATATAAATCATCAATAAAAGAGACAGTTTCCAATGATTCATGTTTCTTATCTGTTTTAAAAATTTTAATTTATAAGCCTCTGTGTCAGTATTTCTTTACTTTCATAATGATTTTTTTTCAATTAACATTTGGTTTATATTGTTTGATTGTAAATAATTTTATTTTTAGAAGGGAATATGAAAAAATTAATAAAAAATCATGGGGGTATCATTTTTAGACTTTTCACAATGGAATATGTGATTTATTCTTGATTCAATCATTCCATTAGTTGAAAAACACGAAGTGACATGGTTGATATTAATGTTATGTTTTTTTCAGAATTATATTTTATGTGTCAAGGATATTAAAGGAATCAAATATTCTGAGGTTAAGATGCTTGGGTTTGTTATCTATAAATACACATGTTATGCATTCAATTTTGTTCTTTGTAAAACCATTTTTATTTTTTCAAAAATGATTTTGTCATCTATAGTAAAATGTATTAGTGAGTATGGTTTGTTGGATTTGATATATTCATCATGTATTGCTATTCCATTAAATTAATTCTCAAATAATACATATCATAATGATATAATCTTTCAAAAATTGGGTGAAAAGGTTGAAGATATGACTATGAATCCTTATATAGAATAAAAACAATATTTTATATATAAAGGTTTATCATCAATGAAAAGGGATGATCCTAATTTCTCAAAAGACAAAATTGGTAATCTACCAATGGTATGAGTGTTATATTTGATTGCTATAATATAGTATCATAGTGGATTTCTTAACTTAAATGATCCTTAAAATTGATTTTATGTTACACTACTTTATTTTTTTATTGTTTTTCAGGTAATTTGAATTTATAATTGTCTATCATATTGGGATTATCATATAATAATGGGAAAGATTAGTGAATATTTTAAGAATGCAGTGTTAATTGATGGTCCTATCAAAGGGAAAATCTATACCGAACTAGTTTCCCAAATGCTTAGATTCAAGGTCCTTGAGGTATTGTATATTTTCAAATCATAATTTTAGGAACATGAATTTGATTTTGATTTTTTTCGTGTCATGCATTTAATTCATTTAAGTGAGTCTGACAAAAATCTGCAAGAAATAAACATGACTTGGTTAGTTTTATTTATTTTCATTACTTATTTTAATGTGAACAATTGTGATAAAACATGTCATTAATTATATTTTGATGTTGGAATAGTGAAAAATACTCAAATATTACCTTGACTGTCAACAATGTTGATGATTTTGGTGACAGTAAAAGTTACTTAAGTGATCTTAACATAAATATCAAAATTTCAATGATTTTTTTGTTCTTTTTTTTCTAACTATAAAGGTTTTAAATTGTCACTTTTTTTAGAATTTTATTTATTTATCAGTATAAAAGGAACATAGAAAGAACAAGTTATTTAAAAAATTCCCTTTTGTGTTGTTCTTTATTGAATCATTTAGTCCACTTTACCATTTTAATGTTTCTGTTTTTATGAGTAAACCTACATGAATTCAATAGCAGCGACATTTAAACATATTAATTTATAGTTGGGTTATATTTAGTGTTCGCAACAAGGTTTCTAGACTGATTATTTAAAATTTTGTTTTATAATATTTTTTTCTATGACAATTGAAGAATTTATATTATATTTCTATAAGTGAATGCATTCTTGACGATGAGGTTTTTTTTCTCTTTAGTATCCTATCGTTTTGTTTTTCATTTTATTTACTCTGTTATATAAATTTATTTTAAAATTAATAGATATTATATAGAATTGATGATCATAATTTTATATTCTTAAGAATAAATTTAAATTACCATCAATGGTGATAAAAGGATGGGATATTTTCATGTTTTTTAAATGTATGGTATCAATTATTTTTAATGGTGGTGTGAGTTTAACTGTGGAATTTAAAATGGTTTTATAGCTATCCTGAAGGAATATTTTTTTTTGAATTATTGTTTTGTTGAAATAAAATTTTGTTTCAAATAATGTTTTGATTTTTATGTTTGTTGGTGTGCACATATTATTCTGTCTGTTTACATGCATCATATTTTTTACATTGACAATTTTGAATTTATTATATTACAATGGGGGAATATTTTATTTTATTTTTTAATTATATAGTTTAATCTTATTATATAAACATAATTCTTAAATTACTCTTTGAAGAATTTAGTAATTTATCATTATCTTACTTGATGAAAGAAATGTTCATTCTATTGTGGCTAAATTTGTTTGGATGTTTTTGTATTTTTATTCTTCAGTTAAATGCATTTTAAAACATGTAGAAGGAGTAAATTGAGATCTATGCTTGATGTTAAATTTTTTTAGGATATTGGGATGCTCTTGTATGCCGTTATTGATGATCGAAATAGACTATAACACGTATGGTATGATGAGGATGAAGTTGTCACAACATTCAATGTAGTGAATTAGTACACACAATTTTTTTGTTTTTTCTATTTTTTATTTTTGATCGTGAAAATTTATGTTAATTTAAACCAAAATTTAAATCAAATTTTGAGGCAAAACTAGATGTGTCGATATGTGAAAGTGTCTTGAGATGTATTCAAAGAATTAAATTATACAATTTGAGTTGTTTGAGTTCTTTTGATAGTACATGGGTTGTTTTTCAAGGATGAAGTTTTACTATGAATGAGAAAACAAAGTTATTGTTTATGGAAGGTGCTGATTTGGGGTCACATGTTATTCAGGTAAATATTGATTTTAGGTCTAACCTCAATATTATTCTCTGATTTATAATATTTTTTTCTATGGTAAGGAAATTATCTCAACTATGCACCACATTTGATTGAAAATATGGGTGGGTTAGAGAGAATGTGATTAATTGTTAGTGGAGTTAACTCCATTTCATAAGGGGATCTAATGGGAAAAAATTATGAAAAAGTGGGGATGGGGGGTGGGGGTTGGATATTAGCCATGCTGCATCTAAACTGATCCCGTATGTTTTTTTGAATTCAATACTTGTTATGATATTTGATTAATAATTGTTTTTTGATTGAATGGATTCAATATTACATAGAGATATGGATATATTTGAAAAGGTAATAATATTTATGACTGGTGTTAATTATCTTTCATGCTAATGTGGTGATTTATAATAAATTTAATCACTAATTTAGCATGTTAGGGACTTGGCGAGGAAGAAAATTAGCGATAATTAATAATTTCAAGATTCATAAAAAATTTAAGAAATTATTATATCAGTTGGGGTAATCAACTCAAATTAGATTCATTGTTCCTTCCATGTTTGTGATTAATAGTGTTTTTTTGTAAGGATGAATCAGTTTTGGAATATATTTCATTTTTTTCAAAATGGATAATAACAATGTTGTGGTGTATTACCAAGGTAATATGATTTTAAATAAAATCAATATTAGTTATATGTTATTCTATGAGAAATATAATTTTAAATATGAATCTATGAATAATGATATTAGATTAATGGATTCATATGGGATGAAATGAGGAGAGTACTATGATTTGATAATGTTTTATAGATTCAAGTTATGATAAGGGGATGTCTATTAAATCAAATAAAAGGGGGTTTTGTTCCATAAGGGGTGGCCAGACCCATTTAAGGGCATGCCCCGAGCGGTGAAACATGAATTAGTTGACGAGCTAAAGAAAAGGCCTCAAAAGAAGGCACTATGTGCATGATGAGGATGTATTTGGAAGTTTTTAGAAAGAAATCGCATGTTGCTAGTACTGATACTTCGAGAAATAAGATGGGGCATTTATTTCTAGGGGATTTCTCAAATGAGAAGAAAAGGAGGGGTTGAATTTTGAATCATAACATTTAGATCCATGCTTTATTCACAATTTACTCGTATTTTGATTATGGGTGTATATATAATACCCTTTATTATATACATATATAAATTTATTTATCATTTAAGTATCTATGTACATTATTTATATATAATTAATTGAATTATTAATATAAATATATATAAATTTATGTGAATATATGTGTAAATATTTATTTATATAAATTCATGTAAATATAAAAAACAAATAAATAAAAATAAAACTAGAGAACACATTCAGTGCTTATGGTTTTGCTTATGACAATTTTTCATTTATCTGTTTAACATCCTGTTTGATATGAATGTGCATGTTTATTTATAAAATGGTGTAATTGATAATATGATTTTTCATTATTAATGTTATTAAGTCGTTTTAATTAATTATAATGTTTCAGGATTATTTTAATTATATATATATATATATAATTATTTGTATAATTTGATGATTAATAGTATAATGTTTATATTAATAATTTAATTAAGTTACATGTTTTCTGATGGAATATTAAAAAAATTTGTGTGTAACTATTAAATTGAATTTTATAATTAGTACTAATGTATTATAATATGTTATAACATGGTTAACATATTTAAATTATTAGTATATTTTTTTAATTAGGAATATTATTGATTAATATTCAGAAACAATATAAACCAGGAATTTGAGATCCAAAACACATGGCCCTAAAATATTTATCCAAGGGAAACTCACAAAAAAAGTACATAAGGTTTCAAATGCATTACAAGTTACATACTATAAACAAGATAACAGAAGAAACAAGAACAAGCAATCAGTTTATGTCTTCCATAAAAAGAGGACAACAATAATCATTTTTATTTATGTCTACTTCCCATGTTCCAAGAACCACTCCAACGTTCCAGATATCAACCCCTCTTTTCAAGGTCAATTTGATCACCCCCATTGCATCAATATTTTTAAAACCAACATGTACTTATTTGAACCAACAAAACCAAATGAGGGTTTCTTATATGGTTCATCCAACTCAACATTTTTTGATCCAAGTATAAAAAATGATCTTAGAAGTATGTTGGCACAATCTGTCATGGGATATGATCTTCTCCTGCATCTACCCTTCTGAAGGCCTTTAATATAAATCTTTTCAAACTTTATGGAATTTATAGAGTCCAAAATCAATAATAAGTTGGTGATAGGAGCACCCACATCCTTTTCAACCATATTTCCCATATCCGTTTCCCTAAAACAATGAACAAATTGAGATTCATCTTGTGATGTGTGAGAATAATTCAATCCATTACTACCTATTCTCCTGCTACAATTCCACTACTTCCTTCCAACTTTGATTAGATTTCTTTTTAGAGGTTAAGAAAGAGGGTTTCCTCTAATCACAACATGCAAGAGATTTTTTACTTAATAATATAATATTTTTTAATTAATAAATTTTTTAATTTGAATGTTTAGTTACACAATATGAATAAATTGCATTTTTAGTTATTAAATTGCATGTATATTATTAATAATAATGTATGATAATGTGTTATAATAATGTTAAAAAATTTAAATTATTTATATATATTTTTAATTATAAATATTGTTATGATTCATTTTTAATTAATATTACCTTGGAATAGAGATTTGTGTTATTATTATGGTGTTTTTTATTAACAAACATCTGTTGAAATAGATTGGTTATTATAGTTGGTATCATAGGAATTTTTAATTACGAATAGGAATAGAAAATATTAGTTTAAACTTTATGTACAAGTCAAAAAAATTAAAAAAAGAATCATAAAAATTTGGTAAAATAAAGAAAGTGGTTTAAAAGAAATTACATCCATGTATAAATACTACAGGTGGATGCAAGCTCTATCATAGATGCACTTGTTGGTAGTAACACTGAAATGGATGTATTTTTTATTACCTCAATCGTCACTTGGTGAACAATAAATAGGCACAACTACATACCGAATTTGACACTATTTAGGGATATGCTTTGGATAATTTATATACTCTTTACTAAGCATAATTACTTATGAAAATTAAGATCATGAAACAGTAGTCATTTTTGGATGATTCTAAAAACAAAAAATAAAACATTATAAAATTTTGGTAAAGTAAAGAATGTGGTTTCCATGAAATGAAATATCTACTTGGTTAAACAAGTGTATGCATGTTATAACATAGATGAACCTAGCAGATGTAACCCTGAAATGGGAGTATTGAGTGTAACACCCGAGACTTTTATGTTATATAAATCATCAAAGGAATCTTTTTCTACACAACACTTGCTTGGCTTGCTTTACACGCAATCGCGACCTTCCTCGATAGCTTGCGTCGTACGCAATACCGAGTTTCACTAAACAACAATATGCTATTAAAACTAGCCTTTATGAATAGTAATAACCACTTTTTGAAATTTTATAAATTTTATTTTTCAAAATGGACTTCATTTTTGGACTCAAAATATCGAAATTAGCCTAGGGTGAAATTTTGGTATTTTTCTGAAAACTTTCAATTTTTGATGAATAGTGAAACCACTAAGTGGTAGGTTAAAAACTGAATTTTACATAAAACTTAATTTTACCGCTTCTGTGAATGGAATTTCGAAAATTCGACAGACACGGTAGATATCAGTATGTAAAATGTGGTTCAATGAGATAAAAATAATTTTTTGGTGAATAGTAACTTTTTACTTTTTTTACCGCGGTTAATAGTAAATAGGGTAACTAAGGGTAAATATGATATTAATATTACCCTAACACATGTCCTAATTCTATTGGACAAGTGTAATTCTACCAAAAACAAACTTAGGAATAATATATGACCATTTTGGCCCACTTGGATTAGATTAGGACATTTATTATTAATTTATTTAAAGAAGGGTTAAAATAGTTAAAATCAATGTTTAATAAGTAAATCATTTTTAATATGGGGTTATACATAAGATAAATTCGACTATAAATATTAATTAGAAATCTAAAAAGATTTCCTACATAATGGTATTTTATTTGTAATTTTTAGACATTAAATAATTTAATTTATTTATAACACAATGATGATGCAGTAATTATCTTATTAATGAAATATTGACATAATTGATGTTATAAACACCAGAATAAATGTAATTTGAGACCTTTTATGAATTCCACTAATTTTCTAGGTTACTATGATATATTAATGTTGATTTAATCAACTTTATTCGAACATATAATTCTGTTATGACTTTCACAAAAATCATATATCAAATAGTGTCAAAATTGACACAAAGTAGTTTTTAAATGAAATATTATATTATTAATTGTTATTTTATTCCTAAAAATATATGGTTCGGCCAAATAACTTAGATAAGGATATATATATTAATAATAAACAATTTGGGGTTAGTTTGGCATGTTATAGTAAGTGTATTAACCATATAGTGAAAGAAAACAAAAAGACACGGTAAAAGTTAAATTATTTAACTTAGAGTTAAATCTAATTGATAAGGTTAAAATAATACCCTAAACTTGTCTAAATCCTATTGGTTGATAGGATTTAGACCCATCCCCACTTTAGCTTTGAAATAAGACCCTTTGGAACCATTATAAACCGATTTTGACTTTAATATAAAATAATATTTTGAGATATTCCTAAGGTGCCCCTCTCCTCCCTTATAAAAGGGAACCTCCTCCCCCTACTCCTCACACCAATTTGAGCACTCAAGCTCAGCCAAACCCTACCATTTTCTCCTCTCCACTTCCCTGGAATAATCCTAGAGGTCCTGGTCTTCTTCAAAGACCAATCTTAGTTCCCTAAGTGGAGGATTCAAAGAGGCATTCTAAAGAAGAGGTAATATCCATTACCGATCTTTTCAATTTATTTCTTCTTCAACTTCTTCTTATTTAGTTGTTTCATGATAAAGTAATAACATCAGTATTACTTACATACTGATATGTTATTATAAATATGAAACATCCCTAATTCACCTTCTATCCATCCTACGGAAAAATGAAATCACCGCGCGTGCGTACGTACGGAATACCGTCTCCACGCGGTGGTGTAATCTATTTTCCACAATCACCTTACAAGGATGGGTATAATAGTGTAATGAGTAACTATTTATAATTATTATAAAGTAATATTGATACTGAAATAATATATATATACTCTAATACAGTTCCATGATCATAGGAACGATATCATCACTCGTGCGTACGTACGGAATACCGTCTCCACGATGTGATGCGACTCGTTCTACATGATCATCATTACATAGTAATTATATAAATGAATTGAATGAATAAATATGATATATGTTACACTAATACCATTCTTGATATAAGGTATCTATAACCTTAAAATAAGAATAAGAATTTATTCGGCAAAACACGCATAAGAACAAAAGGCAATAAAGACCCGAGTCACAAGAAACAATGAAATATTACTAACAAGAAGCTAAGAATATGACCATATATGATATCATATAAATATGTATGATTCTGGAATAAGTAAATAACATTATTTAAACCATTATACAGGAGCTTCGGACACGTACAAAGAAAATCGGACCTAAGGTAAGGGAAATATCACAATCTCATTTTTATCCGAGATTGTTTATTCGTAAGTATTTACTGGGGTGTATTTTATCACCCACATCCATGTTTCATCAATATGTAATATTATTTCCATCCACTTACAATAGTTTAAATCCAATTTTACCCTTCGGTGAGTTTTTAGTAAAGAATATGAAAGGAATCTTTTGTCGTTTTTCGTACGAGGTACTTTTTGACTTTTTTGACAAAAGTACGAAGAATGTTTTTTTAACTTATACGGCATGAATGGATTTTTAAAACATTATTTCCTAGAAGCTTCCTTTACAAGTTTTCAAGTTTATTTTTAATCAACTTCTTTTATTTTAAAAGTTGTATGACATGTTATGAAAGGAAAAATGTTTTTGAAGAAGAAAGGATATTTTCCTCAAGAGTGGAGTTCAAGTGTTTTATCAAAATTATTTTCCATCTAAGAATATAAAGGGTTCTGTTTTTATCCCAATTATTACATTTATTTGATCATGTTGTGATGGAATTATTTTTATGAATTCCTTTATCTTATATTAATTGTTTTATGATGTCATGTTGTTTAAGAATCCCATTTTTATTACATGGGTTACGCTATGATGTATGGTTAATGATTATGTTGCACACATAAGAAAGGATTCATTATAAGATGGGTGGGACCTATATCTCCCTCCAATGCATTGGGTAAAGATTTTATATCTCATGAGATAGACATGGCTGGAACGGTAGGTTATACCGGTTCAGTGAAACAGGACTGGAACGAGGGTGACTCGGTTCAGAAAGGGACTTTGTCCACTAAGATAGTCTTGGCAATGAGTCATGACTAACAAGAAATGATTTTCCATGATTATGTGTGCATGCCACAAAGTTTCAAGTTTTATGTTATGATTATGGGGATCTCATTTTCACTTCTATGATTTATTTCATGTTAAGATATTATGATCTCTTTTGCAGGTTTTGATTTTCAAAAAGATATGATATGATTTTTATATCCTTTATTTTCCCTTGCGGAGCATTTGAGCTCACCCTTTTATGTTTTCTTTTCCCCAGGTCAGGAAGATGAATATTAAGTAGAATATGCTAAAAGGGACCCTAGATATGATGAAATAAATGGGAGAAACTGTAGAAGATTTATAAACCAGTTGTTTTTGTTTCCCAGTTTCTAAAGACACTATACCTATACGGTCCTTTGTGGTTTTGTCATATGTTGTAATAAGTGTGCTTCAATTTTGAAGTATTAACAATGTATGTAAAGTATGGGTCGTTATAGTTGGTATCAGAGGAAAGGTATAGTCAACCTTTGGAAACTAGGATGTGAAAGCCTTAGTAAGAACCCTAAGGATAAGTCTAAGAATAGAACACAATATTAGTGTTTTAGAAATGGCCATGAATAACCTAGGATAAGAACTTAAGCATGAAAATTTTATTCTTGAATTATGTGGTTTTCCTATTATAATTAGTTTTGCTCACACTATTCTTCTTGGTTTTAGTCAATGGCTGGAACCCGAAGGAACCGTGTTAATGCGGAGTGCGATGGGCAATGCAATGATTGTCCCCCTGAGCAACCAAACAATATGGGAGCTGGAATGCAAAATCTTGTAGCCATGCTCACACAACTTTCTCAAGCTGTGAATCATGCAGGACTTCCAAACGAACAAAGGAAGGAGCAACATTCCGTTGAATCCTTCATGAGGCAGCGTCCACCTTCTTTCAGTGGGTCTACTGATCCATTAGTTGCTGAGCAATGGATTAGTACTAATGAAAAGATATTTTCAGTTCTTCAATGTTCTGGGCATGATAAAGTCATCCTATCAGTGTATCGTTTGGAAGGAGATGCGGATCAATGGTGGAATCTTATTAAGAATACGAGGCAAACAGATGAAATTGAGTCTATGGAATGGGACGAGTTCAAGAACTTATTTTTCAATAAGTACTTCCCTCGTATTCTCCGAACAAAGATGGAGAAAGAGTTTCTTGAACTGAAGAAAAGGGATGATGAATCTGTTGGTACCTATGAAGCAAATTTTACAAGACTTGCAAGGTACGCTTCTGGTATTATTATCCAACCTGAGAGTAAGATCGATCGATTCTTTAGTGGCTTAAAACCAAGTCTTCTAAGGGATTTAGCCATAAGGGACTTCAATAGCTATGAGGAAATCGTTCGATGTGCTCTCAAAGTCGAGAAGGAGATTGGAGTAACCCATCAGTCACATGGGTTTGATAAGAAGAGGAAGATGGAATTCAAAGAAAAATCTAAAGAGCACACTGAAAAGAAGATGAACTTTTCCTTATGCTCAAAGTGTGGAAAGAAACATGGAGGGAGTTGTCTTAAAGGGACAAGTAAATGTTTTAAATGTGGAAAGGATGGTCATCGGGCATTTGAATGCCGCGAAAATGGGATGAAGATGTCTAATGATGCAAACAAAGGAAGGGATACACAGAATGAACCTACTACACTTCAATGTTTCAAGTGCAAGGAGATGGGGCATTATGCCAATAAATGCCCAAATCCAAGGGTTGATGATGATGGTCGACGTCAACAAAATCTTAAGGCAAAAGACAAAGGAAAGTCACATGCAATTTCTATCAGCGATGTGGAGTACGATAACGAAGTGGTGAAAGGTACACTTACCATCCACTCTGAAGTAGCAAATGTTTTATTTGATTCTAGATCCACCCACTCTTTTATTTCTAAAGAATTTTCTAAGGGTATCACCATATTACCTCAACAATTAGATGTTGAGTTAGCTGTGACAACACCTAATGGCACAACAGTCGCATCAAAAGTTTATAATTCTTCTCCGATCGAAGTTTGTGGGAAAGTGCTTCCTACAAATCTTGTGATCCTTCCTTTAGTGGAATTTGATGTGATTCTTGGCATGGATTGGCTTTCTCTACATGGAACTCATATCAATTTCCAAAGAAGGGAAGTCACATTTCATATTCCAGATCAATCTACGATCGTCTATCAATGCAAGGATGAACATAACCTTCCAGTGGAAATTTCTTCCATCTTATGGGTATTGATTCCACTAAATGAAGGTTATTTATCTCAAATGGTTGGTGAGAAACTCATGATTAAGAATATGCCCATTGTACGAGAGTTTGATGATGTCTTTCCAGAGGAATTACCGGGTCTTCCACCAAATCCTGAAGTTGAGTTTTCAATAGAACTCGTACCGGGTGCTTTTCCAATTTCAAAGACACCTTATAGAATGGCCCCTATTGAGTTGTAGGAATTGAAGAAGCAACTCCAAGAGAATCTTGATAAGGGATTCATACGCCCTAGTGCGTCACCTTGGGGAGCACCTGTTCTATTTGTTAAGAAGAAAGATGGATCAATGAGACTCTGCATTGATTATTGAGAACTTAACAAGATCACTATCAAGAACAAATATCCTCTCCTACGCATTGATGACTTATTTGACCAACTATGCGGAGCTCAATACTTTTCCAAGATTGATCTTCGTTTAGGGTATCATCAATTAAGGGTCAAAAGGGAGGATATACCAAAGACGGCTTTCCGTACAAGGTATGAACACTATGAATTTATAGTGATGCCGTTCGGTCTTACTAATGCCCATGCTATATTCATGGATCTAATGAATAGAGTCTTTAGAGACTATCTTGATCAATTTGTGGTAGTCTTTATAGACGATATTCTTGTCTATTCAAAGAGCAAGGAAGAGCATGAAGATCACTTGAGAATTATATTGAAGACCCTGAGAAAGGAGAAGCTTTATGCCAAATTTACCAAGTGTGAATTTTGGCTTCAAAAAGTTGCATTTTTGGGTCACATAATCTCAAAAGAAGGGATATCTGTGGATCCAGAAAAAACAGAGGTTATCGAAAGATGGTCGAGACCAACAACAGTAACTAAGATCCGAAGTTTTCTTGGTTTGGCTGGATATTATCGACGTTTTGTAAAAGATTTTTCACGATTATCTAATCCACTCACCAAGTTGACTTGGAAAGGAGTTAAGTTTGTTTGGACAGAGGAATGTGAAGAGAATTTCAAGGAGTTGAAAAGAAGGTTATCCAGTGCACCTGTGCTCACACTGCCTTGTAGTGGAGAAAGGTTTGTGATCTACAGTGATGCATCCAAGAAGGGATTGGGGTGTGTTCTTATGCAAAATGATATGGTGATAGCTTATGCCTCACGATAGTTGAAAATCCATGAGAAAAATTATCCAACACATGATTTGGAGTTGGCTGTGGTAATCTTTGCATTAATGATTTGGAGGCATTACCTTTATGGTGAAAGGTGTGATATTTATACTGATCATAAAGTTTAAATTATATTTTCACACAAAAGGAGTTGAATATGCGCCAAAGAAGATGGTTGGAGCTGATTAAGGATTACGACTGCTCAATCCATTACCAGCCTGGGAAAGCAAACAAGGTGGCAGATGCATTAAGTCGACAAGACCATGCTAGTTTATCCATGATGAGGATCACAAAAGATCCAATATTTATGGATTTACAAAGGATGGATCTTGGAATTATAATGGAAGGGGAAAAATCTTATCTTTCTCAAATGAATGTTCAACCGTCTATACATGTGAAGATTAAAGAGGCACATAAAGAAGATGTCGAGTTACAAAAGAAGGTTAGAAATGTTCCTGAATTCAACCTTGATTGTGATGGGATAATAAAGTTCAGGAATCGGGTTTGTGTTCCTTCGATCCCTGAATTAAAGAAGGAGCTAATGGATGAGGCTCATAGTTCTTCATTCTCTATTCATCCTGGAAGCACGAAGATGTATAGGGACCTGAAAGAGTACTTCTGGTGGGATGGCATGAAAAGAGATGTTGCTGAATATGTCTCTCGATGCTTGGTTTGTCAACAAGTTAAAGCTGAGAGACAGAAGTCTAAGGGGATGTTACAACCATTACCCATACCTGAATGGAAATGGGAAACATCACTATGGACTTTGTCACTAGGACTTCCTAAAACATACAAAGGCAATAATGCTATCTGGGTCATAGTTGATCGTCTTACAAAGTCTGCACACTTCATTCCTATTAGAGAGGATTTCTCTCTAGATCATCTTGCCAGGATATATGTAAAGGAAGTGGTAAGATTTCATGGAGTACCACTTTCTATTATATCTGATCGGGATCTGAGATTTACCTCGAAGTTATGGCGAAGTCTTCAGCATACTCTGGATATAGAGTTGAGTTTCAGCACTGCTTATCATCCCCAGACAGACGGTCAGTCTGAGAGAACAATTCAAACCCTAGAAGATATGTTGAGAGCTTGCTCTATGGATTTCAAAGGAGGTTGGGATCAACACCTACCTTTGGTGGAATTTTCTTATAATAATAGCTTTCACTCCAGTATTCAGATGGCTCCTTATGAAGCTCTCTATGGAATGATATGCAGGACTCCAACTTGCTGGGATGAAGTTGGGAAAAGAAAGCTATTAGGACCTGATCTCGTTGATGAAATGGAAGAAAAGGTCAGATCTATTCAACAACACATAAGAGCATCTCAGAGTCGATAGAAAAGTTATGCCGACAACCGAAAAAAAGACCTAGAGTTTGAAGTGGGTGATAAAGTGTTCTTACGAATATCTCCCTGGAAGAGGGTTATGAGATTTGGAAAGAAGGGGAAGTTGAGCCCTAGATATATCGGTACTTTTGAAATACTGGATCGTATTGGAAAGGTAGCTTACCGATTGGCGCTTCCACCGAATCTCTCTCAAGTTCATGATGTGTTCCATGTATCTCTCCTAAGAAAGTACATACCAGATCCTTCACATGTACTCAGCTCAGAAGTTGTACCGCTGGAGCAAGATCTTTCTTATGAAGAACAGCCGATAGAGATTCTGGATCATAGCGAAAAAGTCCTACGAGACAAGACCACTCGATTGGTGAAAGTTTTATGGTGGAACCACCAACTTGAAGAAGCTACATGGGAGCTTGAGGATATGATGAGGGAGAAGTATCCTCATCTGTTTGTTACAAAGTGACGAATTTCGAGGGCGAAATTATTTTTAAGGGGGGTAGAATGTAACACCCGAGACTTTTATGTTATATAAATCATCAAAGGAATCCTTTTCTACACAACACTTTCTTGGCTTGCTTTACACGCAATCGCGACCTTCCTCGATAGCTTGCGTCGTACGCAATACCGAGTTTCACTAAACAACAATATGCTATTAAAACTAGCCGTTATAAATAGTAATAACCACTTTTTGAAATTTTATAAATTTCATTTTTCAAAATGGACTTCATTTTTGGACTCAGAATATCGAAATTATCCTAGGGTGAAATTTTGGTATTTTTCTGAAAACTTTCAATTTTTGATGAATAGTGAAACCACTAAGTTGTAGGTTAAAAACTGAATTTTGCATAAAACTTAATTTTACCGCTTCTGTGAATGGAATTTTGAAAATCCAATAGAAACGGTTGATATCAGTAAGTAAAATGTGGTTCAATGAGATAAAAATATTTTTTTGGTGAATAGTAACTTTTTACTTTTTTTACCGCGGTTAATATTAAATAGGGTAACTAAGGGTAAATATGATATTAATATTACCCTAACACATGTCATAATTCTATTGGACAAGTTTAATTCGACCAAAAACAAACTTAGGAATAAAATATGACCATTTAGGCCCACTTGGATTAGATTAGGACATTTATTATTAACTTATTTAAAGAAGGGTTAAAATAGTTAAAATCAAAGTTTAATAAATAAATAATTTTTAATATGGGGTTATACATAAGATAAATTCGACTATAAATATTCATTAGAAAGCTAAAAATATTTCCTACATAATGGTATTTTATTTGTAATTTTTAGACATTAAATAATTTAATTTATTTATAACACAATGATGATGCAGTAATTATCTTATTAATGAAATATTGACATAATTGATGTTATAAACACCAAAATAAATGTAATTTGAGACTTTTTATGAATTCCACTGACTTTATAGTTTACTATGATATATTAATGTTGATTTAATCAACTTTATTCGAACATATAATTCTATTATGACTTTCACAAAAATCATATATCAAATAGTGTCAAAATTGACACAAAATAGTTTTTAAATCAAATATTATATTATTAACTGTTATTTTATTCCTAAAAATCTATGGTTCGGCCAAATAACATAGATAAGGATATATATATTAATAATAAACAATTTGGGGTTCGTTTGGCATGTTATAGTAAGTGTATTAACCATATAGTGAAAGAAAACAAAAAGACAGGGTAAAAGTTAAATTATTTAACTTAGAGTTAAATCTAATTGATAAGGTTAAAATAATACCCTAAACTTGTCTAAATCCTATTGGTTGATAGGATTTCGACCCATCCCCACTTTAGCTTTGAAATAAGACCCTTTGGAACCATTATAAACCGTTTTTGACTTTAATATAAAATAATATTTTGAGATATTCCTAAGGTGCCCCTCTCCTCCCTTATAAAAGGGCACCTCCTCCCCCTCCTCCTCACACCAATTTGAGCACTCAAGCTCGGCCAACCCCTGCCATGTTCTCCTCTCCACTTCCTTAGAATAATCCTAGAGGTCCTGGTCTTCTTAAAAGACCAATCTTAGTTCCCTAAGTGTAGGATTCAAAGAGGCGTTCTAAAGAAGAGGTAATATCCATTACCGATCTTTTCAATTTCTTTCTTCTTCAACTTCTTCTTATTTAGTTTTTTCATGATAAAGTAATAACATCAGTATTACTTACATACTGATATGTCATTATAAATATGAAACAACCCTAATTCACCTTCTATCCATCCTACGGAAAAATGAAATCACCGCGCGTGCGTACGTACGGAATACCGTCTCCACGCCGTGGTGTAATCTATTTTCCACCATCACCTTACAAGGATGGGTATAATGGTGTAATGAGTAACTATTTATAATTATTATAAAGTAATATTGATACTGAAATAATATATATATACTCTAATACAGTTCCACGATCATAGGAACAATATCATCACTCGTGCGTACGTACGCAATACCGTCTCCATGATGTGATGCGACTCGTTCTACATGATCATCATTACATAGTAATTATATAAATGAATTGAATGAATAAATATGATATATTTTACACTAATACCATTCTGGATATAAGGTATCTATAACCTTAAAATAAGAATAATAATTTATTCGGCAAAACACGCATAAGAACAAAAGGCAATAAAGACCCGAGTAACAAGAAACAATGAAATATTACTAACAAGAAGCTAAGAATATGACCATATATGATATCATATCAATATGTATGATTCTGGAATAAGTCAATAAAATTATTTAAACCATTATACAGGAGCTTCGGACACGTACAAAGAAAATCGGACCTAAGGTAAGGGAAATATCACAATCTCATTTTTATCCGAGATTGTTTATTCGTAAGTATTTACTGGGGTGTATTTTATCATCCACATCCATGTTTCATCAATATGTAATATTATTTCCATCCACTTACAATAGTTTAAATCCAATTTTACCCTTCGGTGAGTTTTTAGTAAAGAATATGAAAGGAATCTTTTGTTTTTTTTCGTACGAGGTACTTTTTGACTTTTCCGACAAAATTAAGAAGAATTTTTTTTTAACTTATACGGCATGAATGGATTTTTAAAAAATTATTTCCAAGAATCTTCCTTTACAAGTTTTCAAGTTTATTTTTAATCAACTTCTTTTATTTTAAAAGTTGTATGACATGTAATGAAAGGAAAATTGTTTTTGAAGAAGAAAGGATATTTTCCTCAAGAATGGAGTTCAAGTGTTTTATCAAAATTATTTTCCATATTAGATAATAAAGGGTTCTGTTTTTAACCCTATTATTACATTGATTTGATCATGTTGTGATGGAATTATTTTTATGAATTCCTTTATCTTATATGAATTGTTTTATGATGTCATGTTGTTTAAGAATCCCATTTTTATTACATGGGTTACGCTGTGATGTATGGTTTATGATTATGTGGCACACATAAGAAATGATTCATTATAAGATGGGTGGGACCTATATCTCCCTCCAATGCATTGGGTAAAGATTTTATATCTCATGAGATAGACATGGCTGGAACGGTAGGTTATACCGGTTCAGTGAAACAGGACTGGAACGAGGGTGACTCGGTTCAGAAAGGGACTTTGTCCACTAAGATAGTCTTGGCAATGAGTCATGACTAACAAGAAATGATTTTCCATGATTATGTGTGCATGCCACAAAGTTTCAAGTTTTATGTTATGATTATGGGGATCTCATTTTCACTTCTATGATTTATTCCATGTTAAGATATTATGATCTCTTTTGCAGGTTTTGATTTTCAAAAAGATATGATATGATTTTTATTTCCTTTATTTGCCCTTGCTGAGAATTTGAGCTCACCCTTTTATGTTTTCTTTTCCCCAGGTCAGGAAGATGGATATTAAGTAGAATATGCTAAAAGGGACCCTAGATATGATGTAATAAATGGGAGACACTGTAGAAGATTTATGGACCAGTTGTTTATGTTTCCCAGTTTCTAAAGACACTATACCTATATGGTCCTTTGTGGTTTTGTCATATGTTGTAATAAGTGTGCTTCAATTTTGATGTATTAACAATGTATGTAAAGTATGGGTCATTATATTGAGTATTAACTCAATCACCACTGAGTTCACAATAATATGGCATAACTTCACACCTAGTTTGACACCAACTTGATATATGATTTGTGAAGTTAATAGGAATGTATTACTCCATTAATTAGTGGGGAAGGGAGAATAAGGGAAGATTTTATTTACAACTTCTTCATTATTAAATAAACTTCTAAAACCTATTATTATCCAATCCACTCAAGTATAGAGTTTCTACCTCACTCATGTATCTGACAAAAAAAAAGATAAAGAGTATATAATTTTTACATGTTTTTACCCTTTCCCAAGTAACCTACTCCTTGTCATGGACGGTTTTTCTCCCAACTATAGATTCTTCACTAGAATAAATAACAAATTATATGATTATAATTTTGGTAAAAATGACACCATTATAGTTTAGGGTCAGACTGGACTATGCAGATTAGCACTACCACCATACAAGAATATGTAAATGAGGTGAAAATGATTTTATTGAGAGTTTTGTTACCCCAATAGAGACTGATGCAGATCACCCCCTATGGGCCTTCAAAAATATTCAAGAATATCATTTCACATAATGAAAATCTATTAATGAACTGCTTCATGATTTTCAGACTCATAAAAACTCACTGATACTCGAGCTTAATTAGATGTTTATAATTTTTTAAATATTTAGGTTTCACCTGTTAGTATTATCATCCTACATCAAATTTTTTTATAATATATGAAGTTAAATATATTTTATTCTTCAAAATTTCCAATAATATAGAAAATAAAAATAAAAATAAATAATTTAATTCAAGTAAACTATATTACAACACAACATTCTAAAAAATATCTCAATGAAATTTTACTCCACAATATCCACAATCTCCTATAATCACTCATTAGGTTAGGATCACAAACATGCACCATGATATTATAAATATTCTTGACTTTTAATAACTTCATATCTATAACAAAATTCTTCTTCAACCCTTATTATCATTCGTTAACTCAACTAAATAGATCGAGAAACTTCTCCAACTTTGATCACAGTAAAAAGAAAAATCACAAAATTTAAAATTTTAAATTTCCTAGAAACCCATATTCTTTTCCCACTATTTTATCTCGAACACTCCACCCTTAAAATTTCATCTTGAGACACTTATTTATGTCAAAAAACACAAAAAACCATCATCCTAAACTACCATACTTGAAAATTTTAGCTAGAATCACTGCATACACTAATGCAAGCGATTATTTTCCTTTGATAACAATGTAATATAATCAAATTATATTTCTTGATTTAAAATCTGGAGTTTATTTATAAATCACCTCAACTTTGATAATCACATTATCCTTTTAGATAAAACATTTCAAAACATAATATAGATATAAAAAGTTTTAATCATCTTTTAAATCCCATAATAAATAGCTTGAATCACATTGTGGATGTGATGTATTAGAAATTGAAGATCAGTTTTTAAATCATTAGGAATCATTCCCTCAGAGAACATGAATTTTGGAGAACTGAGTTTAAATATAGCCAAAATATTCATGAATGGTTGTCTGAAAAAATATATCCTATAAAGATTTGGATCCTTGAGAAAATTAGATATCTCATCTAGATTTGGATACATAGAGAAAAAAACACCTGTATGAACTCACATACATGGTAGGAATTCTAGTATGTGGTAGAAATTTGATATGTGGAGGCATTCACATAAGTAGGAATTTTTATTACATAAAATTCACTAATGTGGAGTCATTCAAATGCACGATTTTTTAAAAACATTAGGAATTATAATATTCCATCCAAACCACTTCCATAGTTGTTTTCTATGTGGGATTTTTTTCTTATGTGAGTCTTCACATAGCCAAAAATATAACTATATAGAAAAACTCATAACTGAATCTATAAAAACTTGTATGACCTATATTTTTGACTATTTCTTTTAATATCTTGATTTTATATATGTATTTAAAAAAATTATTCCAAAATACTTAAGAACATACAGGATATGTTAATTTGAAAGTTCAATATTTTTGACTTAAAAGTATATTTTGATATTTTTAAAACACATAACTTGTATTGCATGCCATGTTTTTTCATTTTAGTAATATTTTTTTATAAGTTTTTATTTATATGTTTGTTTTAAAATATTTGTTTTGAATTTTTTTACATTCTATGAAATATAAGTTATGATATAGTACTTTTTTTGTGTCTTGTTTTTGGTCTGTATTATTTATCAATCATGTCTTTAATTTTTTTACATTTAAACAAAAAAAATTTCCTTCCCTAAATTTTTATGATATTTTTTCCTCAGTTGGGGAATCCATTGCTACGTTGGCCTGAGGTCGCATCATGGTTGGAAGTGCGTCTGGTATAGTTTTTGACAGGGGAATCCCAATGTTGCATCATGAGGATTCTCTTTTCATATTAGAATTATCTCACTTTCCCACCTAAAATGGTTGGTCAATTTATAGGTTAGATGTTGAAATTTGGATTATAATAGCATGAAATCATTAAAAATAAATGTTTTTTAAAAATTTATCTGGTTTTTCAATTCCCTTGTTTTATTTATTTTTTATTGTAAGCTTATGTATATTATTTTTTATCCATATGAAAAAAAAGTTTATATATGTCAGTTTGAATAAGATTATTTTTTGAAAAGAAACAATTCAAGACCTATATATGGTAGGTTTTTTAAAATTAAAATTTTCTATACATATACACACATATTTTCATCATAGATTAACAAAATATTGTTTTTTATACACTAATTTTCATGAATTTGTACTGTAAATTAAATCAATGTGACAAAAATAATTCTAAATATTAATATACATGTATATATATTTTTTAAAAAAATTAAATAAATGTAATATAGGTAATTATAAATATTTATATATATTTTTATATTTATATTTCCCCCACATTTTTTCCATATATATGTATATATAATTTTATTAATAGTTCATAACACTACATATAGTATTAGTATTATTAAATTTAGTTTATATGAATTTATTTTGTTTATTTTTAAATTTTTTTTAACATAAACCATTTTTTTATTAATATATATGAAAATTTTTTAACAATATATTTACTATTATTATTATTAAATTTAGTTCATATATATTTGTTATTATTGTTATTATTATTAAAAGTGTTTTAACATGAAACTAAATAAATTTAGTAGATATAAATTTAAATATTTAAATAGATATATGTATGTACTTTTTTTGAAGATAACATGATATTTAATATAGAGATCGAAGATCCGGATTTACAAGGGACTTCAACCATGGAGGGAATCCAAAAAAACCTTCTTAACACTAGAAATACATAGATTTGATAAAAGGTGAGATACTCTATTCCCCTCCCTTTGGATAAAAAATAATGAGCAAGCAGAGAAGTGATAGATAAGGGATTGGATCATCAAAATTAAAAATTCAAATGATTAGAATTCTCTCTCATTTATATGGATATAATTGATTATGGTAAGGAAATTAGATCTGATAATGATATACTTTTATCCCCTATCAAACGAAAAAGTCATTACAACCCATATTTTATAGTCTTCAGCTACCAAAAGATCCAAAAGTGCAAGGGTCAACTCATGGATGACCACAAAAATCCTTTTAGAGGAGTCATGATCCATCACTCCAAACCTGACAATCCCATTCAAAGAAAGAGAAGCATTAAAATTAATCTTCAAAACACTTATATGGGGATGATTCCATGAGATGATGCATGAGTCAATTCTTGGATTCTCAATTTGTGAATCAGTGTTCTTCCATGTATCTAATCATGAGGTAACCCATTCAACCTTGAATCCATTTTGTTTTTGTATTTGGTTGAAGGTGAAATCATTTCTACGAACCAAGATGATCCATGCAAACATTCAAAGAGATGAAACCTTCTCCAAAACAAGAGTGGTGTCCATAAATTATAACAACACTATGAGTCTAGACGCCTTGTCAAAAAAATGATCATTATTTGAACACAATGAAGTCAAAACAGACAAAGCTCTAGGATAGTGAAAATGGAATATGAGTGGGATTTGAGCCCGACCATGCACAAAGGGTAGAGAGGATCATTAGAATCATAGAGGATAGAGATGATATATTTATATTGGAGGATTCCAACACATACCTACCACCAAAAGTTGTAGACCTTGGGAGGGACCTCCAAACACCAAAGGATCTTCAAAGTCACTCCTCCTTCCAAGATTATTTCATCGATAGAATGCTAATAATAATTGTTTACAATGAACAACACCGAATTATACTTCCACTAGTAAATAATGTAATGGCCCATATTAATTATTCAATGAATAATCTAAATTATATTTACACCTCTCTTGTTAAACAATCTATCTTGTTTTTCATCACACCACCCATTAACTGCATCATTAAAGAGGGAACTCACAACCACTTCCTCTAGAGCAGTGCCTATTGAGGATGACACCAAAATCCCTTCCTTGTTATTTATCCAACGATCCTTCCAAATTATGATGATGGAGCCATCCCCAATCCTCAATCATATCTCATGATCAGGAAGATTACATGAGTCTCGAACACTCCTCATGAGAAAATAGGATCGGGGCCTATGTCTGTATGTCAGAGGTCCGAGTGTGGAAAGTAATTATCTTGGAAATTTTGAGCATGGAGGGATTTTGGGTGTTGTAGAATCTTCTATCCTCTCTTGGTTAAAAGGTAATTATTGAAGATATAACTGTCAATAAAACCCATACCCCCACATGTTTTAGTGGTTAAATGTTTGTCCCATTCCATTCATTGAATCTTATTCTTTCAATTTTTATGAACCAACCAGAAATTAGAAATATGAGAGTTACTTTAGTAGAAAACCTTGGCAAGAAGTTTGAAGAGGGATATGATATAGCTTGGAATATCTTGAACTAAAAACATAATAATAATTTCCTTCCCCTCTTTAGAAGCAATCTTTGTTTACCATCTCTACATTTCTTTGCAATCCTATCAAGAGTATTTTAAAAACCCTTTTTTTTGATCAACCAAAAATCATGGAGATCCCTAGGTACTTATTGTTTTTTTGACCATCCTGATACCAGATACAAGGTAAAGGTTATCATTCTAGATCAATGAAACTCCTAGACTTTAGAAAATTCAATATTTATCCAGGTTCATCGATTCCCTAGAAGCTTCCTAATAGGTATGAATCAAATGTGACATAAAAATTCATTCTTTATTAATATACCTTGATAAAATAGGGTTGTCATAAATGAAAAATAGATTAGTGGTCAGTGGGATTCATCAACATATTTTTTCCCCATAGATAAATATTTTTTTCACTACCATAGAAATAAGATGATAGAAATATCAACCACTAAAATAGTAAGGAACGAAAAAAGAATATCCCCCAATTAAATTCCCTCCAAAGGGGTGAATCCCGAAGAAAGATTCCCATTAATTTTGAACTTGATATAAACTAATGATATGCATTACATGATGAACTAAACCCATTTAGATCATAAAACCTTTTTGTTCAAAACAAAATAAAGTAGGTACCACTTTTTAGTGTAATAATACTTTGTAATTTCAAGCTTACATGCCATAATACCTCTTTTATAAAATAATCTAGTTTTCATGAAGTGAAAGACATCACGGGTGATAATATCATTATAAAAAATTAGCCTTTTCGGAACAAAGGAAATTTGGTTTTTGAATATAATGGATGACAATAATATGTGTTGATAATTAACCAATATCTTAGAAAATATCCTATAAAAACCATTTCATAGGCTAATTGGATTGAATTATAAGGAAAAAATAGGTTTTTTGATTTTTGGGATATGGGTAATGATGGTTTCATTGAGAGTGGAGAGTTTAATTTTTCACTCTTTAATGTGGTTTTCATGAGAATTCATAGCCTAAAAAAACTCCCTTATACAAAGGGCCACATCCATATAATCTTCAAGGTCACTGATTCTGGATAGAATGATATCAAGGGGTGGGGGTGGGGTGAGAGTAGATCACCTTCAGATTTCATTCAACCATATCACACCATATATTGGGTTGGTAATATTTAATTTCCCTCTATGTTTTTTTGTTTGAAAGACACATAGTGAATGTACCAACTTGTATCGGGGTCACCAGCCTTCAGGATTTCTCAGATCACATCTTCACATTTCTTGTCTTTGTCCCAAAATCTATTGAATCTTAATATTTTATCATATCTTTGCCTCCTATAACCATGTATTATATTGATAAGAATAGGGTAGTGGTTCAAGGTGGTAGGTATCATGTGATAAATTTGTAAAAACATGAATAGATTAGTCCATTAACTTGATACCATGAACTGGTTCAAATGCTCTCTAATGCGGGTTCAAATAGTATTCCCTTGGAACAAGTGAAAATCATAACTACATGTACCGAATGAGAAAGGAAATCCATCAATGATGTTTATTGGAACTCCATAATAGAGGAATGGGATCTACTGATACCACCTTTGTATGAATCCATGATTTTCATAGATAGATATTACATCCTTTTAGATGAATAATCAATACATTACAAAAAGACTTACTTGAGTACCATAATAGTTAAGTGTCTTCAGAGACAGGGTATAAAATATTTTAGTCTAGTGAAATATCTTCAATGTTTCCCCCAAATAACTTCCCATTTAGTAATCCTCATATAAATACCATACATTAATCATTTTTTATAACCTGGGGATAGGAAACATAAGAAAGGGTGAGCTCAGATTCTCAGTAGGGGTAAATAAAGGAAATATGTGAACATAATGTTTGCATAATGACATGAGAACATGAGAATAACATATGAAAAAAATACCCTGTATATGAAAGACAAAAATCATGGGTCATGAAATAAATACTGAAAGTTTACAGAACTTGAATAATAAGGAAATAAAATAACATGATTCACAGGAGAATAACATTGTAAAAAGGCATATAATGGTGGAATAAACATAATCATATAAAATCATTTCTATAGTAGTCAAGGATTATTTACAAGGCCATCATAGTGGAAATGAATCACTCCCAAAACCATCTTATTAGTCAAGGTTCACTCCTAAGACCATCATAGAATACAAAGTTCCCTATCGAATTGAGTTCACTCTACATTCCCATCCAACCTATATCATGAGATATGAATCTTTACAAAATTCGTTTGATAGATATATAAGTACAACTCATCTCATAATGAAAAAAATATTTATGTGTTCCAGAAGATCATAAAATAATAATCATAGCATAATCCATGAAATAAAATGGGTTTCATAAACATTTCATCATGTCATAACCTATGAAAAAGATATAGGTTTCATAATCATTATTTTAGCATAGCATATCCTCTAAAAAGAAGAATTTTTTTTAAGAATTTCATTATGGTAAAACCTATGTAAGAAAAAAAAGTTTCCTAAACATATTCTCATAATAAAAATAATCCATTCATACAAATAATAATAATGATATCCTTGGATCACATCCCTTGTAAATAAAACTTAACATAAAAGGATGCCATATTAGATAGAAAAGGATTTTTAAAAGGTAACTTGGAATAGTTCATGAGGAAAATAATATTTCTTTATAAAAAAAATTTAAAACTAAAAATCATAAAACATTTTGGAAATCCTTTTCCTTGAAAATAGCCTTGCAAAATAATAAAGTAAACTTTAAAAATAATTTAAAAAATTTCATGAGATAGATAAATTTTATTTGTAAAAAAATTTTAAAATTAAAAACTTTATAAAACATTTTATAAATCCTTTCCTTTAAAAATAACCTTTAAAAATTATAAAGGAAGAATTACAAATCTTTTAAAACACTTCTTGAGGAAAATATTTATTCCTATTTGAAAAAAAAATTTAAACATAAAAAATTTTCAAAATATTATCCATTTTGAATTCATTTATTTATAATCAAAAAATATATGAAATATTAGAGAGAACATTTTCTTGTAAAACAAATTTGAATAATATTAAAGGGAATGTAACACCCCAAGACTTTAAAATATTGTCCTTTTAGAATAAATTTAATTTTGTTGCTAGTATGATTTATATAAAACACCAAGTTAATATTAAGATACACACAACATGAAGAGTTTACACACAACATAATTTTTATCTTGAAATTCACTAAACACAAATTTTATATTACATTTCACCCAATAACGATTTTCTTCAATGGATTGCATTACACACGAGAAGAAGTTTTATAGAACAACAATATATTATTAAATATTATTTTTCAATATAATAATATGTAAATTTGCTAGTAAATATGATGTTATGAATATTATTAAATAAAATATTAATATAAATGATTTAATTCACTGGTTACCAATTAATTATAGTGGAATATAAGAACCAATTTAATATAAAGGGCGTGTTTTTAGAAAAACTATTATTAATCACAAAAACTTGTTTTATCGAAATGAAATAAATTAACTAATATTATTGAATGATATTAATTAAATTTAAAAATTAAATATTCAATAAAAATGTTTTTTATATTCTTCAAAAATATTTGATAGGCATAAGATAAGAATAAATCTATTTTTATTCTTAAGAATTTTATTTTTCTAAAATGGTAATTTTAATTACTTCTAATGGAGAACCTATTTTAAAACCAACTTGGAACTTTAATAAAATTTATATTTCAGAATAAACATTATTTTTTAAATAATAACATAAAAATTAGGTTAGGTTTAATTTTTGGTATTTTAATAAGATGTTTCATTCTTTGACGAATAGTGGAAAATACTGAATTTTAATTGAAAACTAATTTATCATCTTATTTATTTATATAGTTTAATTAAATTATAAATTAGTTTTATAGTAAAATTATATATAATATTAAAAATTAATCTAATTTATTTCATTGTAATTAATTCCACTTTGAAATCAGATATAAAAACCTTTCAATCTTTTGAACATTTTTACATTAAAAACCTGTTTTTCCGTCTCGTCTGTGGGATTAAATTTAAATTAATTTATACCAATTATATGATTGGGATTTGGAAAAATTTATTACATATTTGTAATCATCATAATATATAATTTATTATAATTTTAAATTATTTTTTTACCAAAAACATTAGTGAACGTGATTAGAATTAATTAGAGTGATTAAGAGAAAAATTAACTTAACAAAGAACTAAGCATAATATTTAAGGTAAAAAATCCTATAAACTTGTAAAAAACCATTTTAAATTCAAATTTAGGATATATAATACATTATATCATATTTTAACCATTATTGGATACACTTTACATGAGAAAAACATTGGTGGAATTCTCTGTTGAAAAATTAACAAGAATGCCACTCCTCCTCCACTATAAAATAACACCCATCCCCACTTGTTCACACATATCAAGACCTCTGGATCACAAAATATCTTCTAAAATAAGATAAAAAATTACATCCCATCATCCTAGAAATATATCTTTGGGATGAAATCAAACCAATTATGTCGTTTGGTATAAACCAAAAGGAATACCCAAAAACAAGGTAACATTCTTCAGCGATCAGTTTCATTTTGTTTTTTTTACCCATTAAATAATTCTTATTCCATGATTATATAGTATCCTTAGTATATTTAATAAACTTAAAATTTTTATTCTAATATTTCTACTTACACTTTCACACACATCCATCAAATGGGATATAAAATCATCATTCGTGTGTGTGGCGGACTATCGCCACACGAACCGATGTCATTCGTTCTACCATTTGACACCTTTCATGGTTTGAATAGTGATGAATTTATTGTCTATATATGATATATAAGATATTTATAATTTATTTATTCTTATACAATTTGTATATAAAACATACCTTCATGCTTTACATTTTTATGAAATATGATAACATCATTTATGGTAGTGTGGACTACCGCCTCCTCAAAGCTATGTGATTCGTTCAACTGTACATGGAATGCATTAAGAATTATTTTAATAAAAATACGTGACATATATAAAATATATATGATAAATAAATTTTGATATACATATATTTCATTAACTTTTCATTCTTTTAACACATAAAATAAAGGGGAGTAGAATTCTTGCGTACGTACGACCTACCATCTCCATGAACGGTGCATTTTATTTCCTATATCCATGTTTTATGGATTATTATAAATACATATTTATTGAATATATATGATATATAAATCATGGATTAAATTATTTATACAATTAAACAGTGATATAATTAATAGGAATAACAAGTAACAAGTCAAAAAATACTTGAAAAACTAGGCAATTAACACCTAAAATAGATAAAATGATGAAATATTGTTAAAAAAGAAGTAATAAGATATTATAATAAGTTAATTCATGATATTATAAATATAATTTTGGTTCTGGTATAAGTTAATATAATGATTAAAACAATTATACTATATGATAAAGGATGTTCACTTGAAAGGAAATAGAAGGTAATGGATCTTCATCTCACTTTTTAGATATATTAGATAAGTGTCATATTCACCACTTAATTATTTTTGTGTGGAGCACATAATGAACCTTTTTAATTTAATATAATTATTCATAAATAATTCATGGTATTTGAACATTAACTTTTAACTACCACATTCAAGGGTTTTTAACTTCTAAATTACCAAGTGGTAAAAGTTATCTGTGCAATACCACTTTCTTTTGTGATTGTTTACATTATCTTGAAAAAATAACTCAATTGTGATAATTTTTTTTAAATTACATTTAACATAAATATAAATACTTTCATTAAATTGATATTATTATTACCTAAACCGTTTACCATTATTACATATGGTGTTCACTTTGACAGTTATTTGATTAATTGGGGAAATATTGACAAATCCACATCCTTCACTCAATATGAGAATTTGATAAGGAATATTGTTTATGAATTAAATTTATAATTAAATATATAATTAAGTATTTTAAATGGTTAGTAAAGAGTAGGGATAAATTATATATCCTCCCTTGATGCACCGATAGCCTCATGAGATGAATTAGTTATCCAAATTAGTTGGGTTTTTACTTGATATGCTAAACTTTCTTATGAAAGGTCTTGACGGTAAAGGTACCATGTACCTAGGAAAAATGGAATCCAATAATTAATTATTTAATTTATTTAAAATTCTATTATTGTTACTTTTATCCATGAGATTTTTTCTTTAACATTATTTATGGATGCATTCCATTCTCAGTTATTTCATTAAATAGAATTTGTCCTAAGTTATTTACCTTACCATATTGATTATGCCTTTTCTAGTTTGTCTAAATTGAAAGCATGTTAAG
The DNA here is from genome assembly GCA_963277665.1 of Viscum album. Lineage (NCBI taxonomy): Eukaryota > Viridiplantae > Streptophyta > Magnoliopsida > Santalales > Viscaceae > Viscum > Viscum album. The sequence continues at coordinate 484,158,411 of OY728147.1, forward strand.
TTATTTAACTTTCCATATTATTTATTATTATTTATTATTTATTTATTCCACTGTACTCACCCTTATTGTGCATTTGATCTCGCCCTTATTTTTATTTTCTTTTCCCTAGGTTATGAAGATGAATCCATTAAATGAGTTTCAAGGGCACTGGGATTTTATTTTTCTTATGCTTTATTTTATTTTCCCAATGTAATATGGGTATTCATGAATATAATTAGGTTTTCCAAAACTGATAAACTATTTAGAACTTTGGGATTTGAATCTTGTATCTATGACAATGTTATAAAGTAAGGCACCGACTTTGGGTTTCTGGGGTTGGGTCATTATAGTTGGTATTAGAGAAAGTTTTGTTGAAACCTTGGAATCTAGATTTAGAAATCATAGATTATATAACATAACCTTAATATATATTTTTAGGATAAGTATATAATAACATCTTAGAATATTGTTAAGGTTGGGATTATTTGGGTTTTCCTAGAAATACATCCCTGTCTGGATACTATATGTGGACCTTATTCTGGAACAAATTCACATAGGGGTAAAACATTTTAAATGGTGCATCGGGCCTAACTCATGCGTAATACAGTACATGAAAATGGGCTTACTATGAACCTAAGTTGACAATCACAGGGGACAAACTTAGGATAGTTCATGTTTTATTTACAAATCATTATGAATGATTTGAAAGTAAATATATTCCCAAAGAAAACATGTTTATGATTATAAGATTATATATGCTTAAAATTTTAAATTTATGTTATGTTTTACACCATATTTATAATTATAAAAACTTCATAACTTTATGAAATAATCCATTTTATACCATTTTTTAGAAATGAAACCTGTAAGGAATAATGGTATCAATACTTTTAGACAACGTATTGGTTTCCTTACCGAGAAACCAGATAAAGATGGTATTGGAATTGAGAAAGTTATGGACATATTAATGGAGATTAATAAAGTTATGTCATATAACCTTACCCATATAAATCAACCTATTACATAATGATATTCTCTTATGTTCGATCATTTTATGTGATAAAGGCCCCAACATTTAGTGGGACTACTGAACCACTGGTGGTTGAGCAATGGATTATGTCTATAGAGAAAATATTCATGGAATTGGTATGTTGTAAAAAGGAAAAGTTTACACTTACAATGTTTTGTGTTAATGGTGATGCTGAACAATGTTGGTCGTTGATCTATAATACTTGGGAGGAAGAATAAATATAAATCATGGAATAAATAGATTTTAAAGAGACATTCTTCGATAAATACTTCCCTCATGATCATCAAATAGAGATGAAGATAAAATTAATTATTTTAAACAAAAATGTGTAAGAATGTGTTGTGAAGTATAAAGCTACCTATACAAGGTTATAATGGTATACTCTATATTTCATATACAACAAGGAATTCAATATTTATCATTTATTTGAAGTAATTAAAACTAATATACAAAGAGCGCTAGTGTCTCAAACATTTTCTTCATATGATGAAATAGTTTTATGTGCTATCAAGATAGAGAAATAATTATCCATGTATTATTACATAAAAGGGAATCGATATAATAAGAGAAAGGAAGGGAAAATAATAGATAAAGTGAATATGGGAAAGATGTGTTGTACCCCTCTATCTTGGATTTTAATGATCACAATCACTCTCATCGTGTTCTAACTTGTTTTCAAGTTTTTTTGATGATTGGAAAAAGGTTGCCAAAGAGTTGGCCCAAGAAGACTGGAAAAGGACTCTCTGAGTCCACCGGCCAACCGGTGGATTACCACCGGCCAGCCAGTGGTCTCTAGCAGAAGCAATGCTCTCTGCCAGGTTCCACCGGTCAGCCGGTGCCTGACCACCGGCCAGCCGGTGGAACCAGACAGTCGGCCTTGCCCACTGCCAGGTGCCACCGGCCAACCGGTGTCTGAATCACCGGCCAGCCGGTGGAACCAGACAGAGAGCTTCCTCTCTGTCTGGACCACCGGCCAGCCGGTGGAACCCAGATAGAAAGCTCTGCCTTCTGTCTAGAGCACCGGCCAGCCGGTGGCCAAGCACCGGTCAGCCGGTAAGCCCAGTCAAACTAGCCGTTGGGCTTTGACCAGACTTGCCCACTTGACCCCCAACGGCTCCGAAAGCCCTCCAACGGCCATATTGAAGTATTTGGGGATATTTGTCCTATAAATAGATGAGGATGGATGCCGGGAACATACCCGCAATACATTGGAATGATATTTTGATCCCTTGAAGCTCTAACGACAAATCTCTAAGGCTACTTGTGATTAATTTCCATCCTTGAAGCTTGGGCTACCTCTACATCAACTACTCTCACACTCTTGGCGCTCAAGGCTTCCTCTAGTTTCTTATAATTTATTTATTTCAATTGTTTAGTTCTTCATTGGGTTTGTATTAAAACAAACCATCCTTTTCTTCCTCACTTTCATTTTGGGTTTCTTGCTACAACCATAATAAAAAAGAAATCTGTACGAAGGTGATCTAGCCTACCTTAAAACGGCTAGTGGGTTTCTTGCTACAACCATTAAAAAGCAAGATGAAGTATAAATCTCTCAACGGTTGAGTTGGGAGCGGAGACGTAGGCTTTGGTTTAAGCCAAACTCCGTTATCAAATTGTGTCTTGCCCCTTTTTATTTCCGCTGCATTTATAAATTGTTTTTAAGTTGTTAATTATTTTACAAAGGCAATTCACCCCCCTCTTGCCATCACTCTCCGACCCAACATTTGGTATCAAAGGGTAGTTTGTGTAATACCTTAACCGGTTACAAACCTAAAATCCATAGTGATGGCTTCTTCCTCACAAGCACCCGAAGGGTATTCCATGACTCAGGCTCCATTCTTTGATGGAACCGACTACACTTATTGGAAAACTCGAATGATTACATTTCTTAGAAGTATTGGCTATCCTATATATAGAATTTTTATGCAAGGATACACTCTCTCTAGCAAAGATGAGTCTTAATGGACCCCCGAAAACATTGCTAATTTTGAGCTTGATGGCAAAGCCATGAATGCTCTTCATTGTGGGTTAGACCGTAATGAATTTAATCGTATTTCTACTTGCACCACTTTTCATGAAATTTGGAAGCTTTTGGAGGTGACCCATGAGGGCACTAACAAAGTCAAAGACACTAGATTAGATATGTATCATCAAGACTTTGAAAGTTTCACCATGCACCCACACGAATCCATTACAGAAATGTTTACTCGCTTTACTGATGTGTGTAATGGGAGAAAGTCTCTTAGAGATGATGTTTCTGCAGAGACGATGGTCAAGAAGATTCTTTGGGTCCTACCAAGCTCATGGGCTCCAAAGGTGACGACAATCCAAGAAGCGAAAGATGTCAAGAAAATGCCGGTTGAAGAACTCATTGGATCACTTTTGACCTATGAGATTACCATGAAGTGGCAAGCCAATAAAGAAGGTAAAATCTTCAAGGAGAAAAATAACATAGCATTCAAAGAAAAGCAAGAAAGCTCCTCCGATGATAGCGAATCCGAGATTGCTCAACTTGCAAGAAAAATGAGCAAGTTCATGAAGAAAAAGAAGAATTTTCAAAGGGCACGAAAGGAAGATCCAAAAGCAGAAAAAGAAGTTACATGCTTTGAATGTGGAAAGAAAGGCCACATCAAACTGGAGTTCTCTCTTTTCAAGAAAAGGTTAAAGGAAAAGAAAAACAAGAAGGCTTTCAAAGCATCAACATGGAGTGCAAGCGATGACTCCATGTCTTCAAGCGACTCAAGCGATGAAGATGGAAAATGCCTAATGGCATTTGATGAGGTATCTTCTTCCTACTCCTCTTCCTCATCATCTTATTTTAATAATGACATGTCTTTTTATGATCTCCAAAATGCGAGAGATCAATTAGAGGAAGGTTTTCACGAACTTACCTCTAAATTTTTGGCCTTAAAAAAGAAACACAAAATTCTAATTTCTGAAAAAGATCAACTTCTCAAAAAGAATGAGGAACTTTCCCTTAAGGCCCAAGATATTCCAAATGTTGATTCTTTGAATTCAACTATTAAAGATTTAAGGGAATATCTTGCCAAGTTCACCCAAGGTGAACAAAATTTGACCAAATTGCTAGGTTCTCAACGTTCGGCTAGAACCACACATGGACATGGCTTTAACAAGCAAGCCACTTCTTCTAGAGCACCCACTACTTTTGTAAGGGGAGCTCTCAAAATAAATTTTGTAATTATTGTAGAAAAACCGGACATATGATTTATGAATGCAATTGTAAAAATGCTAGATATGGCTGCCCCAAAATCATTACCTACTCGGATGAATATCTTAGGATGTATCCCTCTAGACAAGTATGGGTTCAAAAGTCTCTTTTAGCTAATCTTTCCGGACCCAAACTTATATGGGTACCAAAATCTATTCTCTCTTGATTTTGTTCGATAAAAACCAAAGAAGTAGGACTTCGAAAGGCTCGTGGTATCTCGACAGCGGATGCTCGAGGCACATGTGTGGCGATCCCTCCGAGTTCAACTCCCTTGAAGAATTCGATGGAGGATACGTCACCTTCGGTGACAATTCAAAAAGCAAGATCGTCGTAATAGGTACCATTGGTTTTGGTAGCACCTCCTTAATTAAAGATGTTTTATTTGTTAAAGGTTTAAAACAAAATTTAATTAGCATTAGTCAACTTTGTGATAGTGGTTTGTCGGTGAATTTTCAATATGATTTATGCAATGTGTTTGATTTTCAAAACAAATTGATATTTTCTGCTTCTCATTTTCAAAATGTTTACATTATTGATTTAAAGTCTTTAGCTAGCCAAAATGTTAAATGTTTAAGTGCTCTTGACAATGAGTCTTGGCTTTGGCATAGAAGGTTGGGGCATTGTAGCTCTCATTCACTTCTAAAGCTTAATAAGAACAAGCTCATCTGTGACCTTCCTAAACTTAAGTTTAAGAAAGATTTGATTTGTGAGCCATGCCAACTTGGCAAGCAACACAAATCTTCTTTCAAATCTAAGAAGGAAGTGTCCACTTCAAAATCTCTTGAGCTCCATCATCTTGATCTTTTTGGTCCTACCCCTGTATCATGTCTAGGTGGAAAATCCTATACCTTTGTCCTAGTAGATGACTTTTCTCGTTTCACTTGGGTTTTCTTTTTAGCTCATAAAAATGATGCTTGTAGAACCTTTTTGAAATTCTCTAGGAAAGTAGAAAACGAAAAAGGATAAAAAATTATATCGCTCCATAGTGACCATGGAGGTGAATTTGAGAACAAAGAATTCGATGAATTGTGTTCCTCTCAAGGATACAATCACACCTTCTCTGCCCCTAGGACTCCACAACAAAATGGAGTGGTTGAAAGGAGAAACCGAACTCTCCAAGAAATAGCTCGAACCCTCCTTAGTGAATTCAACCTCCCTCAATATTTTTTGGGCCGAGGCGGTAAACACTGCTTGTTATACTCTCAACAGAGTCCTTGTAAGACCCCTTCTTAAGAAAACCCCCTATGAACTTTGGAAAGGCAAATTGCCCAAAGTTGGTTATTTTAAAGTGTTTGGTTGTAAATGCTTTATCCTTAACACAAAAGATAACCTAGGGAAATTTGATGCCAAATCCGATGAAGGTATTTTTCTTGGGTACTCCAACTCAAGCAAAGCCTATCGTGCCTTCAATAAACGTTCAAAAACCATCGAAGAATCATCTCATGTCAAATTTGATGAAAATCTGCCAAAACCTCACCCGGTCATTGAAGATGTTGAAGATAAGCTTGATAATCTTCATTTGAGTTATTCCTCTTCTCCTCCCAAGGAGGATGACCATCAAGAACCCTCTTCACCTTCTTCATCTTCCACCTTGCCTAAGGTTTGGAAACCTTCTAGAGACCATCCTTTAGAAAAAGTAATAGGTGATCTTCAAGCCGGTACTCAAACTAGAAGATCAATCCTCAACGAGGTTGAACATCAAGCCTTTCTCTCTCAACTAGAGCCTCAAACCATTAATGATGCCATTAATGATGACAATTGGGTTCTTGCAATGCAAGAGGAACTAAATCAATTCTCTAGAAATGATGTTTGGACTCTGGTTGAAAGACCCAATGATCATCCAATTATTGGCACTAAATGGGTTAATAGGAACAAACTTGATGATAAAGGAAATATAACCCGGAACAAGGCTCGCCTAGTAGCTAAGGGCTATAATCAAGAAGAAGGAATTGATTATGGTGAAACCTTTGCGCCCGTTGCTAGATTGGAATCCATTAGGATCTTGTTGGCATTCGCCGCTCACTTAAATTTCAAACTTTTTCAAATGGATGTTAAAAGTGCTTTTTTAAATGGTTTTATTTCAGAAAAAATCTTTGTTGAACAACCCCCCAGTTTTGAAGATCCAAAATTTCCAAATCAAGTTTTTAAGTTAACCAAGGCTCTATATGGCTTAAAACAAGCCCCTCGGGCTTGGTATGAGCGGTTACCAAAATTTCTTTTAGAAAATGATTTTAAAATGGGTCAAGCTGATTGTACCCTATTTTTAAAACACACTTCCAAAGATCTTTTAATTGTCCAAATTTACGTTGATGACGTTATCTTTGGTTCAACCAAAGAATCACTTTGTACTGATTTTTCAGATTTAATGAGAAAAGAATTTGAAATGAGCTTTATGGGGGAATTAAAATTTTTTCTTGGTTTTCAAATCTTTCAAAATTCAAATGGTATTTTTCTAAGCCAAGGCAAATACACAAACGAACTTCTAAGTCATTTTGGTATGGATCAAGTAAAGGAAATTAGTACCCCCATGAGTACTTCTTGTAAACTTACGTTAGATGAAGCCGGGAAACCGGTGGATAACAAGATTTATAGGAGTATGATCGGGACTCTACTTTACCTAACTGCGACCCGTCCTGACATCATGTTCAGTGTTTGCCTTTGTGCTCGTTTTCAAGCCAATCCCAAAGAATCTCATTTTAAATCGGTCAAAATAATTTTTAAGTATTTAAAAGGATCCTAAAACATTGGTTTGTTTTATCCCTCTAACACTTCTTTTGAAATTTCTTCATATTCGGATGCTGATTTTGGTGGATGTCAATTAGATCGTAAGAGTACTAGTGGAACCTGTCATCTGCTAGGCAAGTCCCTTGTTTCATGGAGTAGCAAAAAGCAAAACTGTGTTGCTCTTTCTACTGCCGAGGCTGAGTACGTAGCAGCTGGTAATTGTTGTGCCCAAATTATTTGGATGCAGCACACTCTCTTGGATTATGGCCTTTCCTACGATCATGTCCCTATACAGTGTGACAACACTAGTTCCATTAGTATTTCTAATAATCCAATACAACATTCTAGGACAAAGCATATATATTTAAGGCATCATTTCTTTCGTGACCATTTTCAAAAAGGGGATATCACTTTGGACTTCATTTCTACTGATTTCTAATTAGCTGATATCTTTACCAAACCTCTCCCGGTTGAACGTTTTGATTTTATTAAGGGGGAGTTAGGAATGATTCGTCAATGAGCACTATTAAATATTTGTCTCTTTTTGTCTTGCTTATTTTTAAGTTATTTAAACTCTTTTTTATTTTATTTTAATTTTTTATGAATTTTAAAACCACCGGTCAACCGGTGGTACATCACCGGTTAACCGGTGGTGTTGGGCTTTTCTTTTTTAAACTCTTTTTTATTATTTTCCTCCTATTTTGATAATCCCAAAGGGGGAGAAAAACTATCTATTACATAGTTACTTATTTCATTTAATTAAGTGCTCTTTTTAAGTGCTCTTTTTAAGTTATTGATTTCAGTTGTTTCTTTTAAATGACCTATGGTTACAATTTCAAAATGACCCATTTTCTTTATTTCAATCCTTTCAAGATTAATATCATTTTCAATACATGATACATCTATGAAATTCTTGTATTAAAATGATCTCTAAAATTTTCCATGTCCAAGTTTCTTATTTCTTTTTTACTTGGCATATACTTTTTAAAAGATTTCTCATTTTTGATTGTGATCATCAAAATAGGGGGAGATTGTTGTACCCCTCTCTCTTGGATTTTAATGATCACAATCACTCTCATCGTGTTCTAACTTGTTTTCAAGTTTTTTTGATGATAGGAAAAAGGTTGCCAAAGAGTTGGCCCAAGAAGACTGGAAGAGGACTCTCTGAGTCCACCGGCCAAACGGTGGATTACCACCGGCCAGCTGGTGGTCTCTGGCAGAAGAAATGCTCTCTGCCAGGTTCCACCGGTCAGCCGGTGCCTGACCACCGGCCGGCCGGTGGAACCAAACAGTAGGCCTTGCCCACTGCCAGGTGCCACCGGCCAACCGGTGTATGAATCACCGGCCAGCCGGTGTCCCAGCACCGGCCAGCCGGTGTCCCAGCACCGGCCAGCCGGTGTCCCAGCACCGGCCAGCCGGTGTCCCAGCACCGGCCAGCCGGTGGAACCGAGACAGAAGGCTCTGCCTTCTGTCTGGAGCACCGGCCAGCCGGTGGCCAAGCACCGGTCAGCCGGTAAGCCCAGTCAAACTAGCCGTTGGGCTTTGACCAGACTTGCCCACTTGACCCCCAACGGCTCCGAAAGCCCTCCAACGGCCATATTGAAGTATTTGGGGATATTTCTCCTATAAATAGACGAGGATGGATGCCGGGAACATACCCCCGATACATTGGAATGATATTTTGATCCCTTGAAGCTCTAACGACAAATCTCTAAGGCTACTTGTGATCCATTTCCATCCTTGAAGCTTGGGCTGCCTCTACATCAACTACTCTCACAATCTTGGCGCTCAAGGCTTCCTCTAGTTTGTTATAATTTATTTATTTCAATTGTTTAGTTCTTCATTGGGTTTGTATTAAAACAAACCATCCTTTTCTTCCTCACTTTCATTTTGGGTTTCTTGCTACAACCATAATAAAAAAGCAAGCTGTACGAAGGTGATCTAGCCTACCTTAAAACAGCTAGTGGGTTTCTTGCTACAACCATTAAAAAGCAAGCTGAAGTATAAATCTCTCAACGGTTGAGTTGGGAGCGGAGACGTAGGCTTTGGTTTAAGCCGAACTCTGTTATCAAATTGTGTCTTGCCCCTTTTTATTTCCGCTACATTTATAAATTGTTTTTAAGTTGTTAATTATTTTACAAAGGTAATTCACCCCCCCTCTTTCCATCACTCTCCGATCCAACAAGATGGATTTCCCCACATGTGATAAATATGGAATGATTACCCAAGTAAATGATTTAAAGGATTCGGAGATTGTTGTAAGTATTGATAAAAGGTTCACCAATTGATTGAATGAAAAGGGAAGAATAAAAATTGATACTATTAAGTTTTACAAATGCAATGATATGGGTCACAATGAAAATAATTCCCCAAGAGTCAAAGGTAATATACCTCAGAAGAAGCTAAGGGATCAAGGTCAAGTATATGTTATTGACACAACTGAAGTGGAATGATTAATGTTTTTTTGGATATATAAAATATGATTTAAAAGTATTTTATTGATTATATTCTCATAATATGTTTTATGAAATATATAAGGATTTTACTATATTAATGTTTCATTAAATATTTGAGATTATATGTTGAATGGTACTATGAAAAGTGATTCAGTAGCAAGTTATAATTTTCAAAAAACACATGGTTGAGGGAAAGATAACACTTAACAAGTTCATGAAATTGAGATAATGATGTTTAGATAAATATATGATTGATATAGAAAAAGTTTATTGGATATTATAGACTACCCTGAATCTGATTAATTATTTGTTGATAGCGTTGTTTATGATATAATTGATGTATTTTACAACATTTTTGGATATAAGGAGTATATCCAATAATAAATGTTCTATTTAATTAATAAGGATGAATCCATGATTTAAATAATGTTTTTTTGGGGATTAATTTTATTACCATATTCAAATGATTGGTATGTGACAATTAAGATCCACTTCATATTGTTTTATTATTTCATTTCATAAATTCTGTGAACTTTTTTCTAAATTATTGGATCATAATATTTTAGAAAAGATAACCATCTTTGAAGTTGTATAAGTTGATCTTTTGAGGAGGTTTTAGATATTATTATATTACTTAACCATATTATGTATCTTTATCTAATAAATGAAGTATAAATAGGTCAAGGTGAAATAAAATGATAAGATTGTGTTTATAGAAATTTATATTTAGTTATATTATTAGAGAGTGAAATAATTTCTTAACTATGGGAAAAGGTTATTAAAATAAAAATGTTGCCCTATTATCATAATTTTGGATGATATCGATGATATTTATTTTAAAATTATGTGGTTTATGAAATTATGGTATCTAACCATCTCTGGATCACCCAATTCCCTGTGATGAATATTCTCTATCAATTTCCATCAGAACAAGATAGTTATATTTTTCTTCTCTGTATATGTTTTCACTAATGTTCTCCAATTTAAAATCCTAATTTGGTTAAGACCTTCAAATTTCCTGTTACTTATTATTAATAATATATGTTATTAACCCTATATAAAATGTGAGTTTTTTCAACAATAGTATTTCCAAATATTGAAATATTGATTACCACGATCAAGTTTAAGTTATGAGGACATAATTTAATTAAGGTGGGGATCATGTAATACTCTATGACTTTATAATATTTTCATTTTAGAATAAATTTAATTTTTTTTCTAGAATGATTTATACGCAACACCAAGATAATCTTAAACTGCACATAATATGAAGAATTTATGAGCAACATAATGTTTATCTTGATATACACGGAACACTGAGGGTACATTATGTTATACACTATAATGAATTTCTTCAATAGACTTATTTACATGCAAAATAGAGTTTTACAAAACAAAAATATATTATTAAATTTTATTATTTAATATAATAATACTTAACTTAGCCATTAAATTGGGGATTATTAATATTATTAACTAAAATATGAATATATATGATTGAATTTATTGGTTTTTAATTAATTAGAAATTAATATAAGGAGTAATTGAATATAAAGATGATGTTTTTGTAAAAAAATAGTATTATAATCACAAACATGTTTTCTCGTAAAAAATTAAAATAACTAATATTAGTGAATGATATTAGTTAATTTTATAAATTATACATTCAATAAAATATTTTTTATAACCATCAAGTATATATTTATAGGCATAATATAATAATAAATCTAGTTTTATGCTTAAAATTGTAATTTTTTAAAACATTTATCACCTTTTAAATGAGAAACTATTTTAAATCAAATTTTGGACTTTTATAAATTATATATGTAAAAAAAATCCATTTTTTAAATGTGGACATAAAAATTATCTTAGGTTGAATTTTTTGTATTTTTCTAAGAGGTTCCATTTTTTATGAATAGTAAAAAATACTAAATTTTAATTCAAAACTACATTTTCATCTAATTTATTAATATAGTTAAATTATATATTAAATTGGTTTTAAAGTAAAATTATATTAATTATATAAAAAAAATGGGTCATAATGATGAATTTCACTTTGAAATTTTATATAAAATCATTTCAAACTTTTGAATATTTTTACTTTAAAAACCTATATTTTTGTCCTATCTACAAAATTAAAATTAAATTAATTTCTCCCAATTATATGACTTTAATGTGTAGAAATGGATTTCATATTTTTAATCATCATAATATATAATTTATAATAAGTTCAAATTATTTTTTGTCCAAAATGATTAGTTATAGTGATTAAAAATAATTACAACAATTAAGAGAAAAATTAGCTTAACAAAAAACAAAACCTTAAACATAAGGCTACAAATGACCTATAAACATGCAATAAATGAAATTTTATGTTAATAATTAAATCCTATACTCCATTTTATTATATTTGGACCATTATTGGGGCCACATTACATGGGAAAAACATGAATGGAATTCTGTTTTAAAAGATTTACAAGAATGCCACTCCTCCTCCACTATAAAAAGACACTCACCCTTCCAACTTATTCACACCTATCATGATTTTTAGATATCCCAAAAAAATTTAAAATAATATACCAACTTATTTCCCATAATCCTTGAAGCCTTCATTTAAGAATAAATCTATCCAAGTATTTCTTTTGGCATAAACCAAAAAGAGTTACCCAAAAATGTGGTAACATTCTTCAACAATTACTTTTGTTTTATTTCTTTTTCAAATGATTAAATTAATATTGTCATATGATTATATAATAAAATCAATATATTCATTATAACTATATTTTTTATCCATGATTTTTATGTACAATTTCATAGACATCCATTAAATGGGGCATGCAATCATCGTACGTGTGTACGGCGGACTACCGCCTCGCAAACTGAGGTCACTTGTTCTTCCACTTACCACCTTTCATGGTTGAAATAATGATGTATTTATAGTTTTTATACGATATATATGATATTTATTATTATTTAATTTTTATATAAAACATACCTTCATGCTTTACATTTTTTGGCAATATCATAACATCGTTTTTGGAAGTGTGGGCTACCGCCTCCTCAAAGCGATGCGATTTGTTCACACTTTACATGGAATGTATTAAGGATTAATTTAATAAAATATGTGACATATATGAAATATATATGATACTGTAATTATTATTAGTATTGTATATATATATCATTTAAATTTCATTCTTTTAATATAATAATGAATGAAAAGTAGTGTTCATGCATACGTACAAACTACCATCTCCAGGAACGGTGAATTTCATTTCCTATCCCAGAATTTAATGGATTATTATAAATAAATATTTACTATGTATATATGATATTTAAATCATGTTTTACATTATAGATATGATAAAACCTTGATCTAATTAAAAGTAAGAATAAGTAACAAGTCAAAACCCACTAGAAAAACTAGGCAATTACCACCTAAAATAGTGTAAATTATGAATGATTGTTAACAAAAAAGTATTAAGATATTATAAGAAGTTAATATATGATATGATAAATATAATTATTGTTTTTTTAAGTTAATAACATTCTTAAAAACATTATATATGATTTTAAGGGACATTCACTCAAAAAAAAATGCAAGGTAAGGGATTTTCATCTCACTTTTTTAAATATGTGAGGTAAATGTCATTTTCACCAATTACTTTTTCTATGGTGTATCTAATGACATTTTTTCAGTTAATATCATGATTCACTCATAATTCATGGATCATTATGTTTCACCATGAACTACCTCATCCAAGGGGTTTTAACTTGGAAATTACCAAGTGGTAAAGGTTTTCTTTGTGATATCACTTTCATTTTTGATTGTTAACTTTATCTCGAAACAATGACATCCTCAAGATCATTTTTATTATATATTAAATATATCTTAAATATATATATTCTTAATAAATGGATATTATTATTTCCTAAACTATATACCATTATTACGTATAATGTTCATTTTGACAATTATTTTGTTAGTTGGGGAAATATTGATAAATCTATATCCTTTAGTCAATACGGATATTTGATAAGGAATATTTTTTATGAATTAAATATATTATTCGATATATAAGGAATTATTTGGAATGATAAAACATGGTTGAGGCCTAGTTATAAATAGACCCTCTATGCATCAGTAGTCTCATGAGAGGAATCAATTCTCCAAATTAGATGAGTTTATATCCGATATGATAAACCATCTTGTGAATGGTCTTGAAGGTAAAGGTAACATGTAACATAGTGTCCAATAATTATGCATTTTATTTTTAGAGAGTTAATTTATTATTATTATCCATGAATTTTTTATTTTACATTATCTATGGATGTGTTTCATTCCCAGTTATTTGATTAAATGGCATGTGTCGTCACTTTACATTGCTATATTGATTATTACATATCTAGTTTTTATAAATGGAATGTGTGTTCAATAATTTACCTTTACATATTTTTTATTCTTACTGATTCATTATTACATTTATTTTACTCATCCTCAATAGTTATTTAAGCCTACCATTATTTTTATTTCCTTTCCCCAGGTCATGAAGAGGAATAATTTGATTGAGTTTCATGGATGCTGTGATTTTATTTTCATTATGATTTAATTTCTTTTCCCAATTTAATATGGGTATTCATGTATGTAATCTAGTTTTCCAAAACTGCTAAACTGTTCAATCCTTTGGGATTTAAATCTTGTATCTATGTGAATTTAATAAACTAAGGAACTAACTATGGGTATATGGGGTTATTTTATTATAGGGATTACTAAAATAATTGGGAAATAATGATAGTGGTAAATACTGTTTAAGTCATGAATGATAAAAAAAATATTCTTTTCAAATTTTTCGTAAATGCCAAATAGGCATTGTTTGGAAAATAGAATGAATATTCTTTAATAATTTTTTTAAAAAAATTCAAAACTAGGAAAAATTTATTTTAAAAATAATTTTATAGAACGTAATAAACATTTTTGAAAACAAATTTATAAAACTTGGTTTTGGATGAAATTGGTTTTCGACCAAAGGGGGAAATAAAGACGATTTTTCATAAAAAAATTCTCAATTAAATTAAGTATGAAAGAGTTGTAAAATGGAACTATAACTTGAAATTATCCTTAATAACCAATGTAGAATATCATTCATGATAATTTTTTTAATGTTGGACCATAATATTTTATCATTGGATACATAATCATTAACAATATTGATAAATGATGAGATTTTAACATAAAACCATTACCACTTTGGTTACATTTGAAGAATAATCACCGTGAAAGAATAACATTAAAATAAACTTATAATATCATTATAAGAAGGAAATTAATGATATAAAATATAAAAGGGGTAGTATATATCCCTCTTAAAATAATATAGGTGCATAATATTATCATATATCTCAAAGAAGGTAAATTGAGAGAAAAAAACCCTTACTACATTGATAACATTGAAAATGTAAACCCCATAAAACATATATACTCATATGGATATAAATATAACCACAATTTTTAGGATATGAATCATATAATAAATTCTTGTTCATTATATAAACCACATAAAAGAAACACATGGTGAATATGGCATTTGTCTCACAAATAATAAAAGTGAGACAAAAATCCCTTACCAAGAGTATCAAATTCCTTCATTCTAATTTGAACCTCATATATAATAAATATATGTTTATTATAAATATAATATGGAACCATAATTATATATATATATATCATACCAAATAATATTTACATTTTTCCTTTTATTACATGGTTATTAAAAATTCCTTGTTAAAACCATGTTTCTGGTAATAAATGCTTTATTTTTCATGTATGTGATTTTTTATTTTTGGTCCTCTTGATTTTATCACAGTTATAAAATAACCTTAATAATAACCATGAAATAATTATAATATTTATATATAAATTATATTTTTAATATCAATCATGAAATATGGTCTTTAGAAATGAATTGTGTTTCGATCATGGAGATGGTAGGTCGTACGTACGCATGAGTAAAGTTTCCATTTTCAACGATAATTATGGAAAGAAGGCAAGTAATATCAACAATTTAAAAAATTTTCATTTTATAATAATTCTATATTATTTCATATTAAAATAATACTTTTAGTGTGTTTATAAAAAGAGAGTCACATCACTTCGTGAAGGTGTTAGTCCACATGTACATGAACGAAGTTATCATATTTTAGTTAGTTAAAATGTATGAATTAAAATGATATATCATTCATTAATAATTATATATATATAATTAATATCATATTTAATTAATTTATATCACATATATTCATTAATTTATCCCTCATTATCATCCATGTAATGTGTTTGTGAAAATGAATCACTTCACTTCACGAGGCGGCAGTCCTCTGTACACACGAGTGACATTATCGTAATCTCTATAAAATGTAAGGTAAAAAGGTATATATAATATAATGAATAAATAGATATAATTATGTTATAAATATTATATATTTACTTTTCATACATCATCATACCCATCCGGTAAAGGTGGTAATGGAAAAACAAATGACATCATTTCACGAGGCGGTTGTCTATTGTTCACACGAATGATGATTACGTAACCCATTTGATAGAAGAGACTATGGATGTAGTTCCTGAACAAAAAATAACAAAATATAAGTAAATTTATATTCTTATATTATTATAATATCATTTTTAATAAGAATTTAAGGAGGTAGGTGATGGAATAAAAAAATGATCATTTAAGAACGTTACCTCTTCATCGAGTATCCACCTTAGGTTTGCACAAAAAGACTTACTAGGATAGATTTATGCAAAATTATTGTTTTTTGGATGCTAGGATGGAGTTTTATATTTTATTTGGGTAGTTATTATCCAAACCAAAAGGTTTTAAGGTTTTAAAAAAGTGAGGTGAGGGGTGGGCTTTTATAAGTGAGTTAATAGCACACTTGTAATTTTTTAATAATAAAAAGTGGTACTCATGTTTTTATTATGCCAAAAAACTCCAGAAAGGAGTAATATCAAGACTTAGACAATATAGGGTAAAACTATTTCCATAAAATATACTTTATACATGTTTTTAGGTTATTTTATCCCTTATATTTTATGTTCAGTCCTCGGTAAACTGGTTTTTACCTTAAAATAGGTAAATAATTTTTAATGTTTTCACTATAAATTTTGATGAAAAATTAAGTTGAACATATTTTATAATAAAAATTATTATTATTTCAAAAATTTAATCCAATTTGAAAAATTAAGTTCATATAAGTGGAATAATTTAATTTAAAACTAATCTAACAAACACGACGAGAAAGTGAGTTTTCAATGAGAAAACATTCAAAGGTTTAAAAAGTTTTTATATAAAATATCAATATAAAATTGATTAAAATGTCCTTAGTAGGATTAATATATAAATAATTGAAATAATTTTTATTTAAAACCATTTTAAAATATAATTTTACTTTATGAATAATTTTAATAAAAAGGTAGTTTTCAATTAAAATTCAGTAGTTTTCACTATTGATTTTTTTTAAATACTAAAAAATTCTCTCTAATATAATTTTGAAATGATGATTTCAAAAATGAAGATTGTTTTTTCAAAAAAATTCTCTAAAATCTCAACATATTATTTATAATATTCTCTCATAAAAAGGGATCAAAATCATTTTTAAAGAAAACATATTTTTGATGAATATAACTACTTTGCTAAAAATTTATTGATTATTTAATAAGAATTTATAAAACAATTTATATTGAGTAGAAAATATATATGTTTATTTCATAAATTATTTAAAAGTATTAATACCCTACTTATTTAATGCTGAGGTTATCACATTCATATGTAATAGAATTTTATTTCAGGGTTTGTTGAAACTTGATGTCGGTGTAATGCATGATATCGAAGAAAATCATTGTTGTGTGTAATGTAAGCCAAACTCAGTGTCATGTATAATAAAATATATATGAAAATTTAAATTAGTTTGAAATTTTTTTTCAAAAAATCCCATGATGTTACAACCTTTCTTTTCATACTGGAATATAATTTCATTGAAGTCACTGCAAAATAAGAATGGTTGAGGAAAGATATCGCATAGGGCATGATGAAGCTTCCAAGAAATAAATTTACCTATTTGAGAAGGACATATATAAAATACAAGGAATTACCATGTAGGGTTGTCGATATGGTGAATGGAAGTGGCGATTTGGTTAGATGAGAAACTGGAAACTCTAACATGCATGTCCTCCCTCTATAGAAGACAAAGGCCACCAAAGTTTCAATTACAGGAGGCCAAGAAGAAACCATGAAAGCCAAATTTTTTCTTCTAATAATATCCATTTAATTTCATTCTAATATTATTTTAGAGTGGAAACCATATCCGGGTGAATATAAGTGAAACAACTCCAGAGAATCTGAACATATCAGGGGTTGTCAAGACCACATAATTTCCAACATAGGGTTTTCATTATAATATGTGGGGATGGATAAATCTATCCATTGCTTCAAATAATTCCTTAGAAGATCATTATACCATCAATTTTCATCTTTTTGGGTAGCATTTGTCCACCTTCAGGGTATCATCAGTTTGTTTGGAGCCGCATTATTCTGCCAAAGGGAAGGTTTGTACTAGGGTACCCTCTAACTTTCTATCTAAATGTACAGTGTTTTTTGGGTCTTATAAAATCCATTTAATACATATTATTATCTTCCAAAGAGTTTAATAAGGGATGCATGACACTTATGATGAATTCCAGGTTCGAAGGGTTAGAACATATATAATTCGAACTGGAGGGGAGTTTGGGATGCCTTCAGATGATGGAAGTGGGAATGTTTGTAGGAAAATAAACTCCAACATGATTGTATCCAACTTTGTAGGAGTACTCCCTAACTTACCTGAAATGATTGAGGGGGTAGCTTCTTCATCTACTTGGGTTTCACATGAGAACATGGGTATGTACAAAATAATGATGAACCCATCATAACAATATTTTATTTTGTCGATTGAAACATGCACACTAAGGACTTTACTGATTTCTTCCATATCCCTATGTTTTTTCTACTCTTGATCAAAGGTTTTTCCAGGTTTTTTTAATGAAGATAAGGGATCTTTTTCATGAATATATTACAATTTTCATCTGTTTTCTTTGAGGTGAAATCCTTTTATGAGTGGCCAATGAATCCAAAACATAAATAGAAAATGTAAAACTTATCAACCTCAAACGGGATCTAGATCATTGAGTAATACATATAAAGAAACACACCTCTTAAAAGTTGTATTTTGATGTCTATTAGTACAATGATATTTATGAAAGGCCCCTATAGAATGGGTTCTAATCAGTCCCATTCTACAAAGTCACTAATGCAGTCTCTTACGTATTTCATGATGCATTCTTATCTTCTATAGAAAGGGATTTCTGAATGTCTAATCCAAATGGGGGATTTTGAGAAGGTAACATTCAATAAATATCCTCTACTTTATAGATACTCCATATGTATGAGATGTTTATTTTAGAACCAATGTCTTCTAAGAAGGAAATTATTTTTATCAACCTCATTGAATATTTTTAAAACCAGATGTCCATATTCAATCTCCTAAATTGCAACTTCAGCCTTCAGTTTCTAGAAATAATAAAACATGTTCTTTAGTATGAGTAAATTTAGTGGTTGAGTAGATATGTGTTTTCCTACCATATGTAGAGGCATAGGACACATCAAAAATTTATCTCTATTCTTTGTCACAATGATTAGTGATTTTTCCTTCTCCATAAGATAGAGGTACCAAAATTTATTATTAGATAATTCTTCATCACGCTTAATAATTGGAACAAGTTAATCCTATTATAATGATAAAATCTATAAAAAAACTTAATAACCTCAACACCATAATAGATCAACCAAACTTAGATAGAACTTAGGAAAAACCTAACCCTAGGAAGACCTAGGAGAAAGATCTCACCATCTGGAGAGAATTATTATATGAAATATATATGAACATATGTACGTATATTAGAGTATACTTATAAATATTTATATTTATATATACTTGTTTATGTGTATATGATTATGGAAATTTGGGGCTTACCTGAGTGGTAAAGACTCCCCATAATCCCGCATCAAACCTACGTTCAAAACCGAGTGAGGGTGAATTTATCTAGGTATTGTACCAGTAATATAGCTGGTTATAACACTGTAAAAGTATAAGTAATATATCATTCACTATATTAGGGTACTATAAAATTAGTAATATACATACATAATGATCTTTCAAGACACAAAAACTAGGCCTTTAGGTTATAGGGTCTTCGGTCCATCAGTGGTCTTCAGGAAACAGGGCCTATGAGCCACGAAGTAGTGAAGATATAACTTACTAGTGTATCCCCAATGAAAAATATATGAGAAAAAGTAGTGAACATAGTAGAGCCACTTGAACCCAATTACTGAAAGAGGGATACGACAGTCACACCATCATCTTGAGGCACTCTTCACACGAGCACTGTAGGCTGGTAGCAATGTCACAGTGGTGGGATTGATGCAGACTATATGAAGTATTGGGGTGGAATTATTCTAGAGTAGTTAGGTCATTAATAGATATAGGGTATTATCCCTTTAGGCATTTATAGTGAGGTTTTCATTCACTTTATCCTCAATAAATATTTTCACTTTTTGAATGTCGCATAATGGTAACTGTAGGGTTGTCTCCAGAGGAGGCTGCAATGTGAGTTGCAATACTTTCACCATTGTTTGAGTGATTTTTGAAAAATGTAGAAATTGGTAGTCTTATTAACATCTTGAAAATATAATTTAAATTAAATATTACAGTGTAGAATTAATTCAAGAACAAGGTATTAAATTTTGAGAATATAATGGTTTTTGAAAATCAGATTTAAAACAACGGTCGTAGAAAAACTTCAACCTCCTGGACACTCCCCTCTCCCTTGTCTTAAAATATTTCACCATTGAGTTTCTAAATACACCCCAAGAATCCCTAGGAGAACACTAAAATTTATATAGATATCATATTAATATCTTAATATGATTTTTTTCTGACTATTGAAGTGATTCCTTTAATTAAAGATCTCCAAGCAATAAAACCCAATCGAAACCATTATGTTTAATCATTATATCATGATGAAGAAGTTTAGATAGAGAATTTGATTAATTTAATTCATAGAGAGAATAACCATCCAAAAAAATTGTTGAAATTTTTCAAGAATGAAAAAAATCAAATTCATTCAATGGTAAAATTTAAAAAGAAATTCTGAAAAAGATCACACATTAATTCTGAAACTCAGAAGAGAGTATCCATTTAGTTTCGCCATCGACAACCACATGTGGCTTAGTCGTTCATTGCTCAGACAACCTCCAACATCTCTGTTTCAACCTCGATGGTTCGTATCTCCATCATGATCTTAACCTACATTATGGATAAAAAATTATCCTATTGTTTTCAGAGAGTTTCAGTGGTGTCTTGTTGTTTCGTCTCATCCATTGTGCTGTAAAATAGAAGTGAAGGGGTGCCTTTTATTATCATCCCTACCAAAATGTTGGACCGCATCAATTTCATTTTTTTATGCATGTCGACTGGGTCACGATGTGTACTTGGGGTACACGGTGTTTAACCCAGATCTATTTTCTCCTCCGCGTCCCATGATTCTCGTATAATAGTTTGACTGGTTGACTCACTACACGATGTTGACTAAGATTAAATGAAGTGTAATTACTTTTCATGGTGTGTTTGAAGTCATGAAATGTACTTCTTGGAAAATTATATTTGAAAATTTCACAATGTTTACTTGAGGTACACGATGTGTTGGCATCCTATATTAGTTTTCGAAACTTTCTTCTTTTCTCTAAAATCTATTGCTGCGAAACTAGTGAAGCTTCTGGCATAAAGATTCCTTTACCTGCAATCCTGAAATACATCACACAATTAAAAATACATAAATATCCATAACTATGGAATTTTCACAATTAAGCTAAAAACATTTCATTATTCCAATAAGAATTTAATTCACATAAAATTTAAAATTTATGGGGTTTAAATCCTTAAATTATATATGAAAAACCTTGAAAATATTAGCTCTATCAATTCCCCCACAATTTTCAAATGGACTCTTTTACAAATGAGCAGTAAATAGTAAAATCCAAAACATATACTAGTGTAGTTTACCAATTTATCACAAAGAATAAAAAAATTATCATTCCTCATTAAAAAAACATTTCAAATTCTCAATTCAGACCATTCAATCCATTTCTACATCAGTTCTCCTCCCATGCACACCACTCACTTATCTCAAATTTATTTTCTCTCAATACCCAAAAATGATTTAAAAAATGGTTTTTGTCATCCCAACCCATTCAAGAATATCCATAGGCTTGATACATTTCTACATCAATATATGATGTGAACTAAGAACATCTGATTATTATGAATACTTGTAAAGGTTTTTCTGTGGCTTGGGGTTGGTAGGTTTCGAATGTGGAAAATTATAAGGCTAAAAAAGGGGGGTTTGGATATTTTTAATGAAAAATTGGATGATTATAATTTTCACTCAAGTATGATCTCCTCCCTACTCTACTCTGAAGAAACTCAGCTCTGATAATCTCTTTTCAATCACATTCTATCAATATTTCACCAACAGATATTATATTTTTCCCTTTTTTTCCAGAAATCTCCAGATGGGGCACAACTCACTTCCATTGTGATCTCCATACACCCACAATTATATTTTATTTGAGAGATATGGATATGCATATCTCTCATGAAGATATGTTCCATTAGAACAAACATGTCTTTAATGTTTGAATTTCCTCCCAAACAACACCAAATGAGGTAGCACATCACAAGTTATCTTACCCCTACACTTAAGTTCTACTAGACCATGCATTTATACTTTCAGAGAGAGTTGGATAGGGAAACTAGCTTATAATATGGCTATCCTAATAGGTTTTACATAGATACTAAGGGCTCAATAAAGATCAAATGTGTAAGGAAGGACAAAATAAAAAGGATGAACATGAAAAATGGGGCTTCAAAATCCAATCAAATGCCTCAATCATGTTAATTACCAGTATCCCATCCCTCATGTTTTGATATAAATAGATCATGTTCTGGTTCAAAAAATCATGAATTGGTTCTCTAAAGAAAGAGTTGAATATGAAGAAGAGGTCAAATTAGGGTTCTAAGTCATCATAGAAATGCAAATTTCAATAATAATGATGGTGATATGTGGCATGAGATTAAAAAATCAGAGGTCTTTTCAATAATTGTTGAAATTATTAATCTTAAAACAATTCCAATTTCAATATTCATTTATGTTCAGTTCAAAGGGTCAACTGTTAAAATCCTTGGTATGAGAATTTAAAAAAATTTCATGGAATTTCAAAAACAAAATTTTAAATAAAACACACAAAATTTGAAAGAAAATTGGAAAAAAAATATCAAAGAAAAGCACATAAAATTATAAACTACCTAGTATTATGCCTCCCCCACACTTATTCTATGAAATTTCTTCATTTTAAAACATTTTATATGATAATTTAAAATCACGAAATTATTGACATAACAAAAATAAGTGATAAGGAATGACACAACCTAACATCAATTGTATTCTGCGTCATGAAGTTGGATCTCCTCCCCATGATGATCTTTAACATTATCTCTAAACATCTTCATCCTATTCCCATTTATAGTGAATGTTTTCCCTTTGTCTGGTTCTTCTATCTGTATAGAACAAAAAGGAAAAAGAATAAGTAACAATGAGTAGACCATACCATTTGGAATAAAATTTACTTGGGTACAGCTTTAATCTAGTATTGAATAGTAGAACTTTGTCTCCCTCCTTGAAGTATTTGTTTAGAATCATCCCATAATGAAATGATTTAGTTCGTTATTTGTACCAACAGGAGTTTTCATATTGATTGTTTCATATCTTCTCCAGCTCAGGGAAACAAAATTTACTTTGTTTTCTAACAGAAAATAGATTCATTTTAATTGTTTTAACAACCCAAAAGGATTTGTGTTATAACTCAACTGGTAGGTGACATGATTTTCCATAGACCAATCTAAATGATGACATGTCAATTGATGTTTTTAAGGAAGTACTATAGGCCTAGAGTGCATCATTGAGTCTCAAACTCTAGTCCATCCTTTTTGGGTCCACTTTTTTTTCTAGAAGTTGTTTGATCTCCCTGTTGGATAACTCAACCATTCCATTTGTTTGTGGATGATAGGGCATAGAGACTCAATGATGAATTCCATATTTATTCAAAATATTTTCCAATGTCCTATTGTAAAAAATGGGTACCCTGATCCGTAATTAGGAAATTTAGGAATCCAAACCATGAAAACAAAATTCCCTTCAAAAATTTTGACACAATTTTGGCATCATCATTTCTTATGGGGACAGCTTCTACCCACTTGGACACATAATAAACAGACAAAAAGATTTCAAGTTATCCAAAAGAATTTAGGAAAGGGATTACGAATTCCATTCCCCATACATTAAAGACATCACAAAACAGAAGTGGTTTTTCTAGAATCTCATTTAGTTTTGAAATGTTTCATTGTAATTGAAAATTTATTCAGGTTCTATAGAATTCAAAGGAATATCTAAAGATTGTGGGACAATACAAACTAGAATCAAGAACTTTTGATTTTGTTCTTTGTGGAATAAAGTATCCTCCACATCTCAGAGTGAGAAAAAAAATTTGAATGGATTTATACACCTAATTTAGAATGCACATCTGGATTATTTGATCAATTCCAATGTACCAAAAGTAGGGATAATCCCAAATGTATTTCTTTGAATCACTCGTCAATCTATCAATTTCATTCTTAGAAAAACAGTGGGTATGTACATTGGAAGCCAAATAGATCACAATATTAGAAACCCATGGTATTTCACTTTGAAAATCAAAAAAATCCTCATCCGGGATGGTTTCTTTGATTGGTGGAAAAATATAAAGTTTTTCATTTAATATAGTTGGTATCCTAATCAAATGATCATCAACCAGGTTCTCACATCCTTTCTTATATTTTATTTCAACATAAAAATCTTGTAAGAGAAAGATCAATCTCAAAAGTCTCGGTTTTTATCATTCTTCTTCATCAAAAATCTAATTTCCAAATGATCAGTGAAAACGATCACCTTGGATCCGAGAAGATAGCTTCTAAATTTTTCTAGAGAAAAGTCAAAAAAAAATAATTTCCTTCTCAGTTGTTGTGTAGTTTGATTGGGCATGATCAAAAGTTCTTGATGCATAGTTAATAACATGATATTTCTTGTCCAACCTTTGAATTAAAACTACCCCCAAAGAATTTTCAGAAGCATCGGTCATGATTTCTATGGGAAGGTCCCATTTGGGTGGTTAAACAATGAGAGGGGTTGTTAGATCGTGTTTTTTCTCATGGAAGGCTTGTTTAAAATTTTCATCAAAGACAAATGGGACATATTTTTGGAGAAATCTTGAAAATGGATGTGTGACCTTGCTAAAATCATTAATAAATTGCCTATAAAACCAGCATGACCAAGGAAGGATCTCACATATCTCACTATTTTATGGTATGGAAGTGAATAAATGACCCCAACTTTGGATTTATAAACATTAATATTATTTAGAGACAAAACATTTCTAAGTTCAATACTTTTACCGACTACAAAATGGAATTTTTTATAATAACAAGGTTCTTGTCAATGCATGTTTTCATACCATCTGCCAAAATTTTCAAAAAACTTTTAAATGATGATCCATAGACAGTGAAGTCGTCTATAAAATCTTCCATGCATGTTTCAAGATATTAAGAGAAAATTCTCATCATACACCTTTGAAATGTTCTAGGTGCATTACACAAACCGAATGGTATCGTCTTATATGAAAAGGTTCCAAAGGGGCATGTGAATGTGGTTTTATACTGATCCTATGGTGAAATGTAAACTTGGAAATACCAGGAGAATTCATCAAGAAAGCAATAGTGGGTTTTCTTAGCTAGTCTTTTGTGGAGTTGATCAAGGAATAGTAATGGGAAGTGGTCTTTTCTTGTAACCATATTGAAATTACTATAATAAATTCACGTACTGTACTTATTTGGAAGCATCATAGGGACAAGCTCACCCAATTCATTCCTTCAAAATGTAAATCCACCTTTTTTGGGAACCACATGGACTGGACTTACCCATTGACTATCAAATATGCGAAAAACAATCTAGTGGCCAGCAATGTGGTTACTTATTTATTGAAAACCTTCAACATTGTCAGGTTCAATCGCCTTTGAAATGTCTTAATAATATAGATTTCTCGTCCAGTAGAATTTTGTGCATGAAAATTGAGGGACTTATTCCTTTTAGATCAGTGAGAGTCCATCATATGGCATTCTTATGGGACCTGAGGACTTCCAACAATTGGATCCCTTGGTTTCATGAAAACTCTTTCAAGATGATGAATGGGAATTGTTTATTCTCCCCTAAGAAGAAATAATTTAGGTTCTATGAAAGTTTTTTTAGTTATATATAAGGTGGGATGGTATCATTGATAACAGGGAACTGCTTAGAAGTTAGATTGTTCAGTGAAGCCTCAAGTTCATCATGGAGATCTCCTTCTATGATCTCAAGACTTTTTTTATGTGAGAAATCAGTTTATTCTCAAGGGATACCACTAAAATGTTCAGTGGTTTCTAGAAATTAATCTTCATTAATGCTCAGATATTCATTCTCAACATCCCAAGACTCTTCACAATCTTCAAAATTAACCTCTTGTTAATCAGAATCAGTCACATACAAATTTCCATATTTCAAATCATCAGCTATTATTTCATCACAGGAAAAACTAGGAAATATTTTAGAGGAAACCAATTGAATTTTTTTACTTGGGGAGTTGAATGATCCTCAACTGGGTGTTTCATTGAATGATTTTTTTTAAATAAACAACATTTCTTCCAAATTCAAGTGAAAGTGTTCCTTTGTGAACATTAGTGATTTATTTTTCCATTATCCAAAATGGTCTCCCTAGGATGAGAGGGGCATGTGTTCTAAACTGATCATCTTCTATATCCAAAACATAGAAGTCAATAGAAAAAATCATGTCTCACACCTAGAAAAGAATGTTCTCAATAACTTCAGTAGGCTTGGTTGTACTTTGGTTTGCAAGATGAATAATAGTCCCAAATGGTTTCAATTCTCCAACCGGAAATGATGAGTAGATTGAATGTGGAAAAAAATTGATGGAGGCCCCTAAATTGAGCATAACATCATTTAATTTACTATTCCCATTGGTTTAGAGAATGGTGAAGGTTCCTAGGACTTTACACTAAACATGAAAGGCATGTCGAATCATGGATGAAACAATCCTCCCTAAGTTAACTTTTTCTTAACCGTTGAATTTCCTTTTGTGGGTACAAATGTCTTTTAGAAACTCAGAATACCTTGGAGTTTGTTTCACAGCATTGAGAAAAGGATTTTGACTTTGAATTTCTTAAAATATTCCAAATTATTTTTATCCAGTTCTTTTTTAGCACTTAAATTCATTGGTGGTTCACACCATGTATAAGTAAGTGATGTTTTGTATGTTTCTAATGTATTCTGAGTATGATTTGGAGAAATATAAGGACCATAAAACCTCTTAAAATCATTTCTTGTTCATTCAAACAGAATTTCCTCTATTAAATTGGTGTGTTCATTCAAAGAAGCTTCAGAATTTCCAGCATTTCCATCAATGGTAGGATTCTCTTTAATAGTTTTAGCAGTAGGATTGTTGTTCTCAGTTTGAGGGATATCCAATTTTTTACCATGATTATGTTAAATGGAACTCACATTTTCCATCCCATTATCTCTCAGATTCCCTAGTGGTTATGTGGGTAAACTTCAATTCTTTTGATTATTCAAGTAACAGACATCAGAGGCATGTTGAACCATTTGAGTCATCAAGTTATTCAAGTTGTTTTGTTGTTGTTTGTATGCACCTTCATGTTTGTTCTATAATTTTTAAGTTGGAGGAGTAGGCTTAAAGTTTCTTATATAATTAGAACTAAATTTCTCATTGAAATATATTGGTTGAGAATTACGTGATTTTCCTTAGAAGAAGCCTCTTGGTTGTTCTGGATGAGGAAATAATTCCTTCGAATTATTTTTCCACCCTTGATTAAAATTCTGGTTGTTTTGAAATGGCCTTTGTTGGTTTTATTGAAATGGTCTTCCTGGAAAAATTGCATTGCAGTTATCTGGAGGCTCTTGAATTTGTAGGCATTGGTCATTGAAATGTTCATTCAAAGAGAAAATTCCACAGTGCACTTGTACTTGGAAATTTGCTTCAGGTTTGGGTGGTGTTTTAGGGTTGTTTGATAGAATTATTGACCTTACCATGGTGGTGATATCAGATAGTTGACATGAAATGGTGTTGTTTTCAAGACCAGTAGTGGGGAATACTTGTGCATATTTGACATGAAGAAGGCATCCTGTTCCAAATTTTTGAGCATATTGGTAGATGATTGTAATTAAGATCCTAGCAGAAGTTGGTGTCTTATCGACTAAATCTCCTCTCACAGCCGTATTGATCATACTTCTGTCAGTTAGAAACAATACTTTATAAAAGTTTTAAATGATAATTTTAACACTGATTTTATAATGTAGGAAAATTAAGAAGATTATTTTGAATCGCTCCCATTATACATGAAATGTCTCTCCTTGATCTTTTCTAATTCCACAAATTTCCTTCTGAATGGAAGCCGTTCTTGAGGAAGGGAAGAATATTTTGAGGAAAATTTTCTTCAATTTGTTCCAATCATGAATCAGGGTTGAATGGGAATAGAAGAACCATTTCTTAGAAACTCCTAAAGAAAAGGGAAACAAACTCAATTTCATCTGATTGGAATCGACTCCATGAGGCTTAATATTTAGACAAAGGATACTGAATTCTTGAAGGTGTTTGTGTGAGTCTTCTCCAGAGAACCCATTAAACATTAGCAGTTGTTGGATGAAACCAAATTTGATTTGAGACCTAGTTGGTGGTTGAGGGTATTCTAAAGGGTTCTCTTGATTTTCATCTGAGGATAAAGCCAGTTCATTCAAAGTTTTATTTTCATCCATTGAAAGTGTAGTTTCAACTACATTCCTTTTTGGTGTGTTAGTTGATGAATAACAACATGGGATAGGTGGGTTGGCAGCTCTAACCCTAGAGTGAAATGTTTTATCAATTTATGGGTCGACAGGTAACAAGGCCGGTTCAGAAGTTCAGGTCAGGAAAAATAAAAAATAAAAAAAATAAAATCAACACATGAAACCTCCCTGACCATGATTCCAGTTGATAGTGAGGATTTCAGTCGAGTTAACCTCAATCAATATTTTCCATTTTTGAATATAGCATAGTGGTGACTGTAGGGTTATCTCTCGAGGTGGTTTCGATGTGATTTTCAATAATGTCACTATTGTTTGATTGATTTTTGGAAAAATTTGAAATTGGGGGTGTGATTAACTGATTGAAAATAGAATTTTAATTAAATAATAAAATGCAGAAAAAATTGATGAACAAGGTAGAAAATTTTCAGAATATAATGGGTTTTGAAAATCAGATTTAAAACAATGGTCACATACAAGCTTCAACCTCCGAGACACTCCCCTCTTCCTTGTTTGAAAATATTTCAGAATTGAATTTCTAAATACACCCCAAGGATCCCCAATCAAACACTAAAATTTATATAGATATCATATTAAGACCTTAATATGATTGTTGTCCCACCTATTGAAGTGATTCCATTAGTTGAATATCTCCATGCAATAAAACCTAATTGAAACCACTATGTTCAACAGAAATATCATATCGATGAATTTTAAATAGAGAATTCAATTAATTTAATTCATAGATGGAAAAACCATCCAAAAAAAATTGTATAAATTGTTAAATAAGGAAAAATATTGGATTCATTCAATTATATAAGGTAAAAATAAATTCAAAAATAGATTACAAATTAAGTCTGAAACTCAGAAGAGAGTGTCTGTTAGGTATCGCCATCTGCAACCACTTGGGGCTTCGTCGTGCATCGCTCAAACAACCTCGAGCATCTCCATTTTAGCCTCGATGGTCTGTATTTACATCATGATCTGAACCTCCACCCTGGCTAAGAAGGGATCCAAATGGTTTGGGGGATTTTAGGTGGTTTCCTTCTACACCGTCTCATCCAGTATGCTCTAAAATAGTTAACATGAGGTGATTTTTATAGGCATATCTATCGAAATGATGATCAACCTGAATTTCATTTTTTTTTCTGTGTGTCAACTAGGTCACGACAAGTAATTTTGGTACAAGATGTGTACCCCAGATCCAATTTCTCCACTACATCCTGTGAATCTCATACACTGGTTTGAGTGGTTGACTCAATACACAATGTATACAAAGAGTACACGATGTGTACTTGCTTTTCACGGTGTTTTCTCATGTCACGACATGCCCTACTTGGTAAATTATATTTGAAAAGTTCATGAAGTGTACTTTAGGTACACGATGTATAGGCATTCTAATTCAGCTTTCTATATTTTCTTGTTTTCTCCAAAATCATTGGTCATGGCACAAGCTAATCTCACAGCGTGGATATTCCTTTACCTGCAATCCTGGAATAAATTATACAATTAAAAATACTTAAATGTCCAAAATTATGGAATTTTTACAATTTAGAACAAACATTTCATTATTCAAAGAATAATACAATGCACATAAAATTTCAAATTTGTGGGTGTTTAAATCCTTAAATTAGATATGAAAAACAATGGAAATATTAGATGTATCAGCCCTCTGGGCCATGTAATTCAGGCTTCGTTTCTCTGGGCCTCTAGGTTATTTAAGGGTTCTCTCCCAACCTAGTTAAAAAGGGATTATCCAAAAATAAAATGATAAAATATACAACTTTTGGGTCATTCCACTGATTTATATGATTATGCATGTATATAGTTATAAATAAAATCGTAATTTGAATTCTCCAATGAAAAAATTACACTGTAACTCTCTAGTGAAATATTTACAGTGGAGATTTCAAGTGAATTTTTTTCACAAGATGTTATAACATGATATATTATTATTATTTAAATTTATATTAGATGTATTTATTATTATAATAAATAAATATAAACTAACATAATAATAATAATAGTATATAATGCAATAAATTATTTATAAAACTAAAATCAAATAAAACTATTATAGATTTATCTGTATATATACATATGAATCTACAACGTATTAGTTTTTATAAGTAACATATACTATATTTATAAATTTTTTAATATAATGATAATAATAAATTCATATGAATGAAATTTGAAAATAATAATAATACATTAAATAGTGTTATAAAATAATAATAAAATACAAACACATGTATCTACATACTTATATTTGTATGTATTTATATAATGTGGTATAAAAATACATTATATATAGACACATTATTCTTATAAACATGGGTATACTCAATATTATATATATATACATTTATATATATATCAAACCTTATGTAAAAATATTCAATTAGTATATCGATATTATACAAACTAGCATACTATAAATTTGGGGTGCAATTGTGTATGTATATATGAGAAAATTTCGATATAAATTTCGATATAATAAAATATAAAATGGACACATATATATATATATATATATGTGTGTCTAAATTTATGACACAAAAAAGATAAATAAAAGAGGGGGAAAGGAGAGAGAATACCGTGGAGCAGAATCCAAAAATCTATTTAAAGGCTAGATCTCAAAATATTCCTCAACTTTACACAATGCCACACATCGCCCATCCTACCCAAGAATTTAATATGTAGATACGATGAAAACTAACTCATTCTGATCAGTGGGGATCCATGTAATCTTCCCTAATGTCATATCATGGGGGCTCCTGAATGCAGTCGGTAATGAGTCTGTGGTGAGGCAAAAATAGTTCCATGATGTCGTATCATGGGGTCTCTTCAAAGATTTCTGATAAAAAGTATAAATTCCTTCAAAAGGTGGGTTAAAAGGTTGAAGATATGAAAAATAATCCTTATATTGAATCACTAGATGTTTTTATGATGAAATGTGTATCATCTATGAAATGTTATGATCATAATTTCTCAAAAGAATAGATTAGTAATCTACTAGTGGTATGTGTTTCACTTTATTCTTGTTATAATCTTATATCATAGTGGAGTTATTAACATAATTGATCTTTTAACTTGATTTTATGTTATAATACATTATTTTTTCATCAGTTTTTTTATGATTTAACATTATAGTTGGTTCTCATAATGGATGATCCTATAATAAGGAGACATTTTAATGAATATTTTAAAAATGTTATAACAATTTATGGTCCTTGGATAGGGAAAATCTATACTAAACTAGATGCGCAGATGCTAGTCTTAATGTCCCTTATGGTATTGTATAATTGTTTATCTTAATTTTAGGAACCTGAATTTTATTTTGAAATGATTTTTTGTTCATTTCATTTTGTTAATTCTTTGTAGTGAGGTTGATACAACCTTGAAAGGAAACAATAAGACTTTATTGGTATCATTTATTTTCATTACTAGTTTTATTATGAAAAATTGAGTGAAGACACGTCATTAATTTTTCTATAATGTAGTGAAAAATAATAAAAAATTAACCTGATTTTTAAAAACATTTATGAGTTTGTAGATAATCAATGTTTCATAAGTGATCATAACACAAATATCAAAATATCAAAGAACTTAGTTCTTTGTTTTTATTCTAACTACAAAAGTTAAAAAATTTGAAGCCTTTCAGAATGTTTTGTATTGATATATATTAAACGACCAATAAAATAACATGTTCTTAATCTATTTCAATTATATAAAGAATATTATGGAATAATTTAGTCCACATTACCATTGTAATGTTTCTATTTTTGATGTATAAACATACATTAAATTGTATCGGTGTTTTCACATCTTACTTTATTATTGGGTTAGATTTTGTTTCTATAATAAGGATTGTAGGTCGATGATTTTAAATTATGTTTTCTAATATCATTTTTTTCAATGGATGATGAAAAATTTATATGAAATTTCTATAAGTGAATGAATTCTCAAGGAAAAGGTTTTTCCCTTTATTGTCCTAGATTTTTATTTTTCATTTTATATCCTCTGATATACACTCATGTTTTAACATTAATAAATAATAGATAGATGTGATGGTCACACTACCATTTTATTGAGAATCAATGTAAAAATTTATGCATAGAGATGATTGATATTTTTTCTTGTTGTTGAACATTATTCAGGATGAAAAGCTGCTCTTGGAGTTAGGAATTGTAAGATATGGCATGGATGAAGCTTCCAGTGCATTTAATATTGTGATTAAGAACATAAAATGTTCAGGTTGAAGCTCTAGAGAAATTTATTGGATCAATGAAATCATATGGGATTATTAAATAATGTGTGGTTGAACCTTTTGAAGGGTATGGCTCGAGCGGTGTGGCACACATTATTCAAGGTGCTAAAGAAAATGCCATGGAGGTTGGAAATTTTATGCCAATAATACAGCTACTACTATAAGAAAAGGAGGGGATAAATTTTGAATAATAACATTCCAAGACACGTTGTCTTCGAAATTTACTTATCTTTTGAGTGTGTGTTTGTATAAAAATATTTAATATATAAATATAAAAATTTATTTATGATTTAAGTATATAAATACATAATTTATCTATAATTACATGATATTTGAATATACATATATATACATTTAATTGCATATATGGGTAAATAATTATTTATATAAATATATGTAAGCATAAAAAACAAATAATAATAGCATCAAAGAGTTCCTTAAATGTTTGAGGTCTTTTATATTATAATTTTTTATTTAGTTGTTTAATATCTTGTTTCATATGATTATGTATGTACATTTATATATCTGTGTAGTTGATAGTATCATTTTTTATTAGGAAATTTAATAATTTATTTAAATGAATTATAAAGTTGAATTCCTATTTTTAATTTTTATATTTAATTTTATAATTTTAAGATTAATAGTATAATGTTTTTTATTAGGAATGTTATTAATTTACCTGTTTAATTATTAAATATTAATAAATCATATGTTTAATAATTAAATTGAAAGTTTATTATTAGTAATAATTTATTATAATATGTTATAAAAATTTTAACATATTAAATTTTTTATACTTTTTTCTCAAATATTCATATTATTGATTTATATTTAGAAACAATACAAATCATGGACTTGAGATCCAAAACCCATGTACTAAAATTTTTATCCTATTAAAAATCACACACAAAAAGTACATGTGGTTGAAAATTCATTACAAGTTGGTTGAAAATGAATTACAAGTGACATATTGTCACCATAATAATAGGATAAATGATCACAACTGATTAGTTTACATATTCCTTACCAAGAGGAAATCAACGATCATATTTATTCATGTCTACTTCTAATGTTCTAAGAACTACCTCGAATTTTCAAGTGTCAAAGTCTCTACAATACTTAAGAGGCTTCCAAAAAATAGTTTGTTCGTCTATGTTGGATGACTGACACACATTCTTAGACTGTGAAGAATCACCTTTAAGGTTGACCTCCATTCTAGGTTCATCCCCTCTCTTTGAATCACCATTATTGTTTCCCACAACCTTAAACTCACATCAGAAGAAGAAATCCCCCCATGTCATGTTTGATATTTTCCATTGCATAGACTATTTTACCATCCATATATATATCAATATTCTCAACACCATCCAATTATTTCTTCTAAGAAACAACCACAATTGATGGTTTCTTATTTGGTTCAAACCCATCACCCAATTCAACATTGACTGATCCAGTTATAACAACTGATCCTAAAAGTATGATGCTACAATTAGTAATTGGGGAGTATATTCTACTATATCCATCCTTCTTGAGTAATTTAATATAAAACCCATCAAAATGAGGTAAATTGACAGAGTCCAGTATAGAGAAGAATTGGAGGGAGGAGCACTAACACCCCTTTAAACCAGATTTTCTATATCTTTTTTCCCAAGAAGAACAGACCAACTAAGATCTAGATTTGGAAGTGTGAGAAGAATTTTCTCTATCACTACATATGATCTTATTCCTCTTCCAATTCTTCCTTTTCAATTTGATTGTATTTCCTTTTGTAGTTTGAGAATGAATTTTTCCTCAGATCACAACCCGTGTGAGGTAATTTAGTTAATATAATAATGTTTTTTAATTAGGAATGATATTATTTTTCATGTTTAATTATAGAATATTAATAATTTTCATTTTTAGTTTTTAAATGTAATTTTTATCATTAGTAATAATGTATTATAATATGTTATAATATTTTTAAAGTATTTAAATTATTTTTATAATGTTTTTTAAATTTGGAATATTTTTAAGTTTCATGTTTAATTAATATTACATAGGAATATAGATTTGTATTATTATTAATGTGTCTTCTATTAACAATAATGTTTTGAAAAAATGCGTTTTCTTGTATTTGGTATCATAAAAAAGTTTAATTACATATTAGACTAAGAAAATTTTAGAGAAAAACAATAGGTATAATTATAGAAAATAAAAAAATAGCACGATTTTATTAAAATAAAGATGATGGTTTAAAATAAATAACACCCAAGTTTAGATACTAAAAGTAGATGTAAGATCGGTCATAGATGCACCTAGGGGTAATAACCCATAAAGGGACATATTGGGTATTAACTCAATTTCCACCTGGTGCCCAAAAAAGTGGCATAATTACATACATTAATTGACACTCCTAGAGGATATGCTTTGGATAATTAATTTACTATTTACTATCCTTAATTATAGATGAAAATTATGGCTGTGAAACATTATCTATTTTAGATTACTCTAAAAAAACGTTATAAAATTTTGGTAAAGGCTGCGATTTCAATGAAATGACATCTTTTTTAAATTCTACAAGTGGATGTAGGCTATGACATAGATTAATCTAGGGGTAGAAACCCTGAAATTGGTGTTTTGAGTATTAAATCAATCTCCACTCGATGCACGATAAAGATCCTTAACTACACACTTGATTTGACACCTCCATAGGATATGATTTTTGATGTTACTAAAAATATATTACTCTACTGAGGGGGGTGGATGAATAATTGGAGGAATTTTTTTTACAAATAATCAATTAAACTAACCCCTAAAACCAACTAAGATATTATCCACTCATGTATAGAGTCTCTACCTCACTCTTGTATGTTAAAAACAAATAGGTAAAGAATATGGAGATTTTACAAGGTTCGAACCCTTCCCGAGTAACCTACTTTTTGTTGTGGTTGGTTGGAATACCCAAACATAGATTCATCACTATAAGTAACAAAACATTACATGCTTATAAGGTTGGTAAATAATCACACCATCCCATTCTAAATTCACACTATTCTATTCATATTCTCACTTCCTTTATACAAGAATATGTAACTAAGATGAGAAACATATTCTTGAGAGTTTGGTTGCTTCAGTAAAAATAGATATAGAAATCCCTCAATGAGCCTTAAGAAATATTCAAGAATAGATTCTCACTTCATATAGAACTTATGATGAATTGATTAATGATTTAATTACTCATAAGAACTCACTAATGACGAGATCAAATAGATGTTGATAATTTTTGGAATATTTAGTATTGAGACTATTTTCTTCTCTTCCTCTCAGTTTTTTTGATACTCTATGAAGTTAAATAATTTTTATTTCTTAAACATACTCAATAGTAGTGAAACTCAAAATTATTTAAATTAATTTAATTCTAGTAAACTATATTATAGATAATAATTCTTGAAAAAATCTCAATGTAATTATACACCATACTTTTCCCTATTTACTCATTCAATTAGGCTTGAAAACATACACCACAATCTTCTGAAAATTCTCAACTTTTAATAACTATATATCTGTATAAAAATTTATCTTATTCCCTTATTATCATTCATAATATTTAATAGATATATTGAGAATATTATCTATCTTTAAAAACAAAAAAAGAATAATTCACTAAATCTGAATTTCTGAATTTACAGTAAAAAATATATTCTACTCCCAATTTTTTTTTCTTGAACTCATCATCCTTCAAGTTGTAGCTCAAGACACTTATTTACATCATAAAACTCAAAAAATCATCATTCTAAACAACCACAATTTAAAAGTTATAATATAATTATTTTATATACAAATTATAGTTATTATTTTCCATTTGGAACAACATAACATCATAACATTGTATTTTTTAGATTTAACATCTGGAGTTTATTCATGAAACACCAAAACATCGAGCATCACATCAACTATTCAGATAAATATGTAATGTCCCGGACCCGGGTGCCACGCAATGGGTGCCCCAAATCCGGTTCTCCACGTGACCTCAAGTGCATTTTCCCAAACGCTAGAGGCTACCGACTAAAAGTGCTGGCCCAGGTCTGATAGTGGGGAAACTATGCCCTCATTCGTCAAAGTGTAGTGCAGCGGAATAAAAAATAAAACATACATCGAACAGCTGAAGCATTAAACCATACACAACGGAAATAAACTATAGTAGTGGATATAACCAACAGTATATAAATGATGATGCTACATGTTTCAAGTTATAGGAAAATAGCTAGAACATGTTATACATCAATACAGTAAAACAAAATACAAAGCACAGAAAAAAAAGCAAAACAGCTGGTAGTGGCATCGTGAGCCTAGGCTCGGTCCCATGCCCTCCTACTCCTCAGCAACAGTCAAGTACCTGTATAGGGACTCTTTCCCCTATCCACACCTGTAGAAATGTAATCTGTTTGGGCCAAAAAGCATGACCCAAACAGGGTGTGAGAAATATATCTCAGTAGGCACCCACCAAAGGCCCGTTCCCAACTACGTGTAAGCATGCAACAACAGTGTGCAACAGTAAAATTTAATAAAGTAAGAAGTACTGAAAAGTAACTAACTTAACAATTAAATTTCCATTTTATTATTCATTTAATCCATTAAATTTAGTATCGTTCTGTGCTCAAAAACACCAAGCCCTCAGGCCAAACAGTATCTTTCCCTCAGGCTAATATAGTGATCCACGCCCTCAAGCTATACATAATCTCACCCTCAGGCATTGTAACAGAATTATCGCCCTCAGGCATACAAAGTGTCGCCCTTAGGCATAGAAGTCATGCCCTCAGACATGAATGGTTGCCCTCAAGCGGAATAATGACAGCCCTTGGGTTAAAACAGTCACTCCCTCAGGCTAATATAGTCACGCCCTCAGTCTAATATAGGTAATCGAGCCATGAACAACAGGTAAAAAAGTAGTAACAAGAAATTCATCTCAAGGAAATTCTACAATTACTACTTTAAAGTCATACCCTCGGGTATCCTGGCCAAACTGCTAAACAGTGAAACACACCCCGAGGGTGGTTCTGGATCCAAGAAATGATCCCAACCAGCATTTTATTATAACAATTTAATCACCTATTCAATTCTAGGCATTAAATATAGCAACGAACTCAGCCACACGACACCCCAACATGAGTTCGTGGCATGAAAACACACAAAAATGCACGATAGTTGGAAAATAAATAGAAAGCCTCCAACCTTATGCGCCAACAAACATTATACCCGAACGCCGACTCCAGAAATGACCAAGTACGACATAGATCTGACGAAGAACAAAACCCTTTCAAACGTAAATAACTTCCCCTCGGGAAAGAATTGGTAAGAACAGTACTAGGAGAGGAGAGGGCTTACCCGTGCGGTTCCAACGAGATCGTCCGAAGCCGAATCAGATTCTAGACGAACACTCGGTGGATCTTCGAAGGGTCAGCCATCCTCCTTGTCTCCAAAATGAATCAAATTCCTCCTCTACCAAATGAGGAGGCTACTACTTGTTTTAAGCCGAGAAAACAAATTACACGGTGTGTACTTCTGAGTACACAACATGTAATTATTTCATTTAACTATTCATTTGGCGGCACCTCCACACTGTTCATCCATCGACATGAGTACACGGTATGTACTCCCAAGTACACGGTGTGTACTGTCACACAGATGGTGGCGACTCCACCGCCTTACTGTTTAAGCCTGCCGACTGACTACACGGCATGTAAATTCCACTACATGATGTGAAGTCGGTTCCAACACCTTTTGTCACCGGCAAGGCTATACGCCCTATGTACTCATCCCAACATAGCTAGAAGTACACAACGTGTGGAAAAAGTACCTGGAGTGTAGTTCCAAAATTTAAAATTTTCCACATTTTCCATATTTTTCTCAATAACACTTAACGAAAAGGAAAAAGAAGAAGCTCTTACCTCAAAACTATGTACTGGGTTCTTACAAACTTCCCCCCTTATTGCAATTCGTCCCCGAATTTACCTTCCCAGGGTGGTGAAGATAAAGCTCAGAACAGCTCTGGCCACTGAGCACATACGTCAGCCTCCCACTCCCAGGTCTCGTCATCCACTCGGCCATGCTGCCATAGCCCCCGTACGAGAGGAACTGACTGGCCTAAGAGAACCATCGTGATCCTGTCAAAGATATGGATCAGATTCTCCTCAATGGACACATCATGTAGAAGCTCAACCTCCTTTGGATGAAAGGTGTGAGATAGGTCTAAATGGTAGCAATGCAACTGAGACACGTGGAAGATGTCGTGCATGGCTCGGTACCGATGCGGTAACTGCAACCGATAGGCAACCAGCCCGACTCTCTCCAGAATCTCACATTGCCCCAAATACCTCGGTGAAAGCTTACCCTGTCTCCTGATCCTCTTGTGTCCCAGCCTCGGTGAAACACACAAGAGAACCTGATCTCCAACCATGAACTCCAAAGGTCGTCTTCGGCGATCAACATAAGACTTCTGACGAGACAGCGCGATAACCATCTGCTTCTGAATCAACAGGACCTGCTCAGATGTCTCCTGCACGAGCTCTGGCCCCAGTAAAGCTGCCTCACCTACCTCTAACTAGCACAAAGGTGATCAGCATGGCCTACCATATAAAGCCACATATGGTGCCATCTCAATAGTTGCATGGAAACTATTGTTATAGGAAAACTCGACTAAGGGTATATGCTTCTCCCAAGAGCCCCCAAAGTCTAGGACGCATACACGCTACATGTCCTCAAGCACCTGGATCGTATGCTCTGATTGGACATCGGTCTGAGGGTGGTATGCTGTGCTCCGAAGCACCTGTGTACCTAGCTCCCTCTAAAAAATCAGCCAGAAACGAGATGTAAAGAGGGTTTCCCTATCTGAAACGATAGAACGAGGAACCCCATGAAGACGGACGATCTCTCGGATATACAGCCATCCGAACTCATCAACATCGAAGGTCTCCTTGATTGGAAAGAAGTGAGCTAAATTCATGAGAATGTCCACAAAAACCATCACGGCGTCATTGCCTCGAGGTGACCTCGACAATCCGGTCACAAAATCCATCGCAACATCATCCCATTTCCACTTTGGGATGGGAAACTGTTGTAACACCCCAGCTGGCCTCTGGTGCTCTGCCTTCACCTGCAAATAGGTGGAACACATCGTCACAAAACCAGCTATCTCTCTCTTCATACCCGGCCACCAGTACTGATGCCTCAAGTCACGGTACATCTTGGTAACCCTGGGATGAACTGCTCAAGATGAAGCATGAAACTCCCACATCAGATCCTCGCGTATATCCCCTGGAACCCATACCCATCCATGGAAACACAAAAACCCATCATCTCCAATATTCCAACCAGGATAAGGGTCCACACATGTCACCAACTCCCGTAGAACTAGGGATTTTGAATCAGATAGCTGTCTCATCCTCACTTTATCCAGGAGGGTAGAAGTCACAGCTAAAGTGGAAAGATAATTCTTCCCCTGACTATCGTGCACCTCCAGGTGCATCTCAAAAAATAAACCCATGAGCTGCCACTCACTACTGGCCTCCTGCACTGCCTGTATCTGAGCCTTCCTGCTCAGTGCATCGGCTACTGCATTACCTTTACCAGGTTTATAGACAAGCTCAAAATCGAAGGACTGCAGGTACTCAACCCACCTTCGCTGCCTCAGATTCAATTCACGCTGAGTGAAGATATACTTGAGGCTTTTTTGGTTGGTTAAAACCAAAAAATGATCCTCTAATAGACAATTTCACCAACAGTGAAACACATTTACAACTACAGCTAACTCGAGATCATGCGTCGGGTAATTCCCCTCATGTGGCCTCAACTGCTGAGACCCATACGCAATAACTCGGTCGCCCTGCATCAAAATGGATCCCAACCCAATCCTCGATGCATCATAGTAAACTGTATAGCTCTGCCCCTTCTCTGGGAGTATCAAGATCAGTGCTGATGTCAACCTTTCCTTCAGGTCCTAAAAAGCTATATCGCAAGCTTCTGACCAAACGAACTCCACACCCTTCTTAGTCAGTCCCGCCAATGGTGCTGCTCTGTGGGAGAAGTCCTGTATGAAGCGTCTGTAGTAACCAGCCAACCCTAAGAAACTCCGTATCTCAAACAAATTCTTAAGATGATCCCAGGATACTACTTCTCTCACCTTCTCTGGGTCTACTGAAACTCCTGATTCGGAGATGATATGACCTAGGAAGTGAATATGGTCCATCCAAAAGTGGCAATTTGAGAGCTTAGCATATAGCTAATGCTCCCTCAGCGTACTCAATAAAATCTCAAGATGGGTGTCATGGTCGTGTCGAGTGTGAGAGTACACCAAGATGTCATCCATGAATACGACCACAAAATAATCAAGATATGAATGGAACACACGATTCATCAAATCCATGAAAACCGCTGGTGCGTTCGTGAGTGCGAACGGCATAACCGTATACTGGTATGGACTATACCAGCTCCTATAAGCTATGAGAGGTATATCAGATGGTCTAATGCATAGTTGATGATATCCTGACCTTAAATAAATCATCGAGAACACTCATGCTCCAAAAAGCTGATCAAACAGATCATCAATCCTCGGTATGGGATATCAGTTCTTAACCGTCAGCTGGTTCCGCTTCTGATAATCCACATAAAGTCTAAGGGTACTGTCCGCCTTCTTCGCAAAAAGGACCAGCGGACCCCTAAGAGAAGTACTGGGTCGGATAAAGCCCTTTGCCTGTAACTCCTCCTACTACTTCTTGAGCTCCTGCAACTCAGGTGTATCCATCCTATAAGGAGGAATGGACACCGGTGCTTCTCCTGGAACAAGCTCAATGGAGAAATCCATCTAACGCACCAGAGGTAGACCTAAATGGTCGTTCGAGAAGACA
This sequence comes from Viscum album, assembly GCA_963277665.1. Classification (NCBI taxonomy): domain Eukaryota; kingdom Viridiplantae; phylum Streptophyta; class Magnoliopsida; order Santalales; family Viscaceae; genus Viscum; species Viscum album. Next base: position 484,200,080 of record OY728147.1, read on the forward strand.
TCCCTGAAACGATCAAAAACTGGAAGGAAATCCGTCTGACAATTCCCCTGATGATCCAGATATAAGCTCGCAATCTGGGCTATGTCTCCACCTCATTTACGATGCTCTGGTCTAGCTCGACTCGCCCGAACATCCCATTCTCCATTGTATAGAAACTCTCCGCCCTCTGGTGATGTGATACACACCCTGCGATGATAGCAGTCTACAAAGGCTCGAAAGGGAACAAACTAGTCCATCCCGAGAATGACGTCATAGCTCATCATCTCTAGGACATAGAGTTCCCAAAAACGTGACACCCACCAACCTCAAGGGGGAACTCCCTACACTGACGCACAACAGCCTTTTGAGTCCCCAACAGAGTGTCTAGTGTCAAGATATCGGAAGAAGTAGAAACACAGATCCAGAGGCTCTCCAAAAAGGGTATAGATATGATACTATGTGTAACAACTGTATCAAAAAGTACTGTAGATAAAACAGAAGATACTATAATAGTACCTCTGACTGTCGAATGTCCAGGATCCTGCTCCAGCTGGGTCTGTTGCACCGCATTTGCCTGCCCGGTGCCGCGGCCCTACGACACAGCCTGGCTACCCTGAGCTGTCCCGCCCTGCCGCCTCTGAGATCCTGGTGTCTGGCTACCATAGCCACGACCACCATCTCAACCTGCACGCCCTAACGTATTCCAGTTCCCCGATTGGTAAGAAGCCACTAGTCCCGCTCCCGCATGCGGAGTCCGCACAGAACCCCTCTCACTAGCCATTAGTGGATACACCCTGAAAAAGCATTGCAGATGACCCATCTTGCCACAGGATCAGCACTCCACTGGATCACGTGGACACTGCGGCCTCTTGTACCCCTCTCAGCCACACTGGTAGCACCAGATTGGGACACTTGAAGAGATTGCATGACTGGTACTACCACCCTGAGAGAAGTCTATCTGTCTCTTCCTCTTACTAGTAGAAATAGTACCAGTACCTAGGGCTGAACCACCCTGGCCCACACCGCTAGCTTCCCGCAGGTTCCCCACTGAAATCAATGCCTGATTTACAATAGCATGTATAGTAGGAAACCTGAAGAAACTCACCAGCGCTCAGATGTCATACTGAAGACCATCCTCAAAACGTCTGGCTCTCAGCATCTCATCACCTACCAGCAGGGGTGCAAAGCGTTGAAACTCCATAAAATGAGCAGAATATTCCATCACTGACATAGCGCCCTACTACAGATTCATTAACTCTCGATCTCTATCTGCCCTTAGTGTCTCGGGAAAGAAGAAGTCCTAGAAGACTGCCTGAAAATCTTCCAACACCATGTCTCTGTGATGATCTGACTGCTTCGTTACATCCCACCACCTCTTGGCGGAATCACGCAGCATGTATGTTGCGAGCTTGACCCTCCACCCTGGAGGCATCTCAAGATGCTCGAAAATAGTCTGCATCGACCCCGAACAAGACTCCGCAGCCTGTGGTCCGCCATACCCTGAAAACGTAGGCGGATGCTGCTACGGGAAGATATGTGTAAGCTCGACCATAGATGTGGCAGGCTGCGGTGCCCCCTGAACGGTCTGCATGAACCGTAATAAGCCTTCATGGAACTACGCCTCCACACCTATGTCTGGTATAGAAGTTGGTGCCGCATTTTTCCCTGCCGGAGGATCAACTGGTAGCCCATGGCCCACCATCTCTGGAGTATAATCTTCACTACTCTCCTGGCGAACAAATCACAGTCGTCTAGGTGGCATGACACTACTGGGTCAAAAGCATGCCTCAGATTCAAAGTTATTAAGGATGAAACGAAGAAAACACAGAGGGAACAAGAGGAAGAAGGCATCTCAAAATTTTCAAAACAAGACTACACGATGTGTACACTAACTTCACGATGTGTACTTGACTTCCCTTCCCCTGCCAGGGTCCTTCGACACGGCTAAGCCACACGGATCCCATTAAACAAAACTACACAGCATGTACATAATCTACACGGCGTGTATGGTGTTATTTTCCAAATACCTGTGTCATCTGTTGAACGAACGACTACTCATATTGACACTACACAGCGTGTTACACCCGCACACATCATATACACCACCCTGTTTCCCAGTCACACGACTAACTCCACACGGTCTGTCCTTGTAAAAGACTACACGACATGTCCTAAGAGGTACATGGCATGTTCAAGGAATGCTGACACTGGCCCGTGTTGTTGGTTACACGGCTGAGTCCCCAGGTCACACTACACGGCGTGTTTATCATTGACAAGCCATGTTCTGTCTAGGAGTTCACCGACCCGTGTTGTTAATTACACGACCAAACTACGGGTCAACACTACACGACATGTATAAAAGCTACACAACGTGTTTTACCCAAGCCTTTCCCTACCCCGTGTCGCCGCCCACACGGTTTGTGACACGGGAAGAGACTACCCAGTGTGTACTTGGGGTATCCAATGCGTACTCAAAAAGTTCATTTTTCTTCCTGAATAGAAGAGCATACACGACATGTATAAAAATACTACATGGAGTGTATACAAGGTTTTCAGACAGTATGCCTCAGAAACTTCCTCGAAACCCAAAAAATACTGAAAAACAACACCTAGGCGTCGAATTTTAACCTGTGGGGGCCCATACTCCCCACGAATCAAATTTTGACATCTTATATGTGTTATAACTAACAAACAGTAAATGATCCACCAATTTCCAGTCAATGGGGGCCCATAATTCCCAAAAAACCAAAGTTTGGCATCCATTCTATAAACCATCTCAAACAAAAATACCTTATCACAAGGCAGGTATTTATCATGAAGCTATCACAACAACATGCTTTATTAGCACAACAACTATCACAACAACATGCTTTATTAGCAAAACAACTATCACAACAACATAAAAATTCTAATGTACCTACATGGCATATAATCTATGCATGGCATGTGATATCTAGCATGTGCCTATATAATGCCTGAGACGGAATACCCTCATCTCATCGGGTTACAACTCAAGAGAACCCATAGATAAATTATAAATAGTACAATCTCAAGGTGCGTCACCCAACGGTGAAAACATGTCAACCGTAAAATTGAAAAATCAAAAGAATGAAAAATATGAGGTAGACTGGCATTTCCCTATACATCGGTTAGCTATGCCCGGGCATAGATTATTACCAACTACCATTCATCTTATCCCTGACTACGGCTCCAAATAGTAAGTCAAAGAAAAGAACCTCTCTGATACCACTTTGTAACGTCTCGGACCCGGGTGCCATGCAACAGGTGCCCCGAATCCGGTTCGCCACGTGACCTCAAGTGCATTTCTCCAAAAACCAGAGGCTTCTGACTCGCAGTGAGGGCCCAGGTCTGATAGTAGGGAAACTATGCCCTCATTTGTCAAAGTGTAGCGCAGCGGAATACAAAATAAAACATAGAGCGAATAGCGGAAGTATTAAACCATACACAACAGAAATAAACTACATTAATGGATATAACCAACATTATATAAATGGTGATGCAACATGTTTCAAGTTCTAAGAAAACATCCAGAACATGTTATACATCAATACAGTACAACAAAATACAATGCACAGCAAAATAAACAAAATAGCTGGCAGCGGCATCGTGAGCCTAGGCTCGGTCCCATGCCCTCCTACTCCTCAGCAACAGTCAAGTACCTATATAGGGACTCTTTTCCCTATCCACACCTGCATAAATGTAATCTGTTTGGGCTGAAGAGCATGACCCAAACAGGGTGTGAGAAATATATCTCAGTAGGCACCCACCAAAGGCCCGTGCCCAACTGCGTGTAAGCATTCAACAACAGTGTGCAAAAGTAAAATGTAATAAATTAAGAAGTAATGAAAAGTAATTAACTTAACAATTAAATTTCCATTTTATTATTCATTTAATCCATTAAATTTAGTATCGTTCTATGCTCAACAACACCAAGCCCTCAGGCCAACCAGTATCTCGCCCTCAGGCTAATATAGTGATCCACGCCCTGAGGCTTTACAGAATCTCACCCTCAGGCATTGTAATAGAATTCTCACCCTCAGGCATACGAAGTGTCGTCCTCAGGCACATAAGTCAAGACCTCAGGCACGAAAGGTTTCCCTCAGGCGGAATAACGACAGCCCTCGGGCTAAAACAGTCACGTCCTCAGGCTAATATAGTCACGCCCTCAGGCTAATATAGGTTACTGGGCCATTCCCAACATGTAAACAAGAAGTAACAAGCAATACCTCTCAAGGAAATTCTACAATTACTATTTTAAAGGCATACCCTCGGGTATCCTGGCCAAAAGGCTAAACAGTGAAACACAGCCTGGGGGTGGTTCCGGATCCAAGCAATGATCCCAAACAGCATTTTATTATCACAATTTATTCACCTATTCAATTCTAGGCATTAAATATAGAAACGGACTCAGCCACATGACACCCCAACATGAGTTCATGGCAGGAAAATGCACAAAAACGCACGACAGTTGGAAAATAAACACAAAGCGACATACCTTATGCGCCAACAAACATTATAGCCAAACGCCAACTCCCGAAACGCCCAAGAACGGTGTAGATCTGATGAAGAAAAAAACCCATTAAAACATAAATGACTTCCCCTTGGGAAATAATTGGTAAGAACCGTACCAGGAGAGGAGAGGGCATACCCGTGCGGTTCCAACGAGATCGTCCGAAGAAGAATCAGATTCCAGACGAACACCCGACAGATCTTCAAAGGGTCGGCCATCCTCCTTGGCTCCAAAATGGCTCAAATTCCTCCACTTCCAAATGAGGAGGCTACTGCCTATTTTAAGCTGAAAAAACAAAGTACACGGCGTGTACTCTTGAGAACACGACGTGTACTTATTTCATTTAACTGTTTATTTGGCGACATTGCCACACTGTTCATCTGTCGACATGAGTACACGACATGTACTCCCAAGTACACGGTGTGTACTGTCGCCCAGCAGGCGGCGACTCCACCGCCTTACTGTTAAAGCCTTCTGACTGACTGCACGGCATGTAAAGGACCACTACACAACATGTAGTCAGTTCCTACACCTTTTGTCATCGGCAAGGCTACACGCCATGTGTACTCATCCCAACACGTCCAGAAGTACACAGAGTGTGGAAAAGGTACACGGAGTGATGTTGCAATATTTAGAATTTTCCCCATTTTCCCCATTTTCTCAAAAACACTTAAGGAAAAGGGAAAAGAAGAAGCCCGCACCTCAAAACTAAGAACCAGGTTCTTACAAAAACAGCTCGACACATAAAATAGATATGAAACGTTCTCATAATCTTTGAAATATCCCATGAATTAGGTTGAATCAAATTATAAATGTTATGTCTTGCACATTAAAAATCATTTCTTGCACCATCAAGTTTCATTCCTTTTAAACTCATGGATTATGGAAAACTGAGTTCATACATAGTCAAAAATTTTATACATGGTTGTCTAAAATAAAATCTTCAAAAAAAATTTGGATATAGGAGAAAATAAGATGCATCATTGAGAAATAGATACATAATGGAAAAAATGAATACATGAGTTTGTGTACATGGTCAGAATTACAATATGAAACAAAAATGGATACATTACAACATTCACATACCTAGGAATTCTTCTTACATATAATTTAATTACATAGAGGCATTCACAGACGTGTTTTTTTTTCAAAATTTGAGGAATTATCAATTTTTGGACAAACCTCTTATGTGTATTCTATATATTTAAGGTTTTCACTTACGTGAGTTTCATATAGATGAATGTTTTTATATATATAAAAACTCATATGTGAATCTAGAAAAACTTCAGCCTTCACTCGAATAGCTCTAACACATATTCAAATATCTTCAATGAAATCTTTACCCATAAAAAACTGTCTTCATGAGTTCAAATAACACCTCAAAAAACACATAGGTTTGAAATATGGGTGTGTAGAGGATCAATTTTAGAGGTTTTTAGAAAGAATCCACATGCTGCAATTGCGACTACTGCTAGAAGGAATTGCGGGTGTTTATCATTGGGTGCTTGATCAAATTCTAAGGAGAAGAAGAGGGAAATAATTTTGATGTAAGACATTCCAATCCATGTCATATTCAATATTTCCTTATATTTCAAGTCTGTACATATATATAATAACCCTTAATATATACATATATAAATTTATTTTTTATTTAAGTATCGAAATTAATAATTCATCTACAATTAGATGATATATGAATATATATATATATTCATTTAAGTGTATATATGTGTAAATATTTATTTATAAAAATAAATTTAATAATAAGAAATAACAACAACAAGAATAACAACAATAATAAAAGCCTTAGGGAGATCCTTCGACTCATGAGGTTTTTCTGTTTAGAAACATATTTAATATCAATGTGTATATTTAATTATTTATATAATTGGTTAGTAAATAATATAATGTGTTTACTAGGAATTTTATTAGGTTATTTAAATTATTTTTAAAGTTTCATGCTTTTTTTGAAATTGTATTTTTGATTATTTATATAATTTAATGATTAATAGTATAATATTTTTTTATTTGGAATGTTATTAAGTCACATGTTTAATTATTGTAGTTTAATAAATTGCATGTATAATTATTAAATTTCATTTTTATTATTAGTAAAAATGTATTATTATATATTATAATAATATTAACATATTTGTGTTACTTGTATAATGTTTTTTGAATTAGGTATATTGTTGATTATTGTTCAGAAAATGTATAAACTCTGGATTTAGGATCCAAAATACATGGTCCTAAAAACATTTCCAAGGAAAAATCACGCACACATAGTAGAGTAGGGTAAAAATGAATTAAAATTGATAGACATTCACCAAGATAATAGTATCAATGATCAAAATTAATCAATTTACAACCTCTTTACAAAGAAGATAACAATATTGATCTTTATTTATGTATACATCCCATGTTTTGAGAACCACCCTAACTTATTGAGTCTTGACCTATTTGTAATTAGGTAAGAGGATTACATGATATGGCCTATTAATTTGTGTCGGATGACTGAATCACATCCTTAGATTGTGATTAATCACCATCAAGTTTCACTTACCTTCTGGGTTCCTCCCCTCGCTTTGAATCACTAACATTGATGCTCGTTCCTTCTGAATCACATTAGAAGAAGAAATCCCACCATTTAATGTTTTCCAATTACCATTTCATGGGTAATTTAATCACCCCTTTGAATTACTATTTTTAACACCATCCATGTCCCACTTTGAAGAAACTTTCCCCAAATAATGGGTTCTTATATGATTCAACCCCCTCACACAACTCATCATTGGCCGATCCAAGTTTAATAAATAATCTTGGAAATATGTTGACATAATAAGTCATGGTAGAATATATTACTCTACATAAATCCTTATCAAGGCCTTTATGATAAATACTATTAAACTCATGGGGTTTGATAGAGTATAACATATAGAATAAGGTGGGTAGAAGAGCATCCACATCCTTTTCAACCAAATTTCCCTCAAAATTGCACAATGACACAAATCATCTAGACCACCTGAGAAATTGAGTAAATGGAGATGATGAAAACCCGTTCATTATCATCGATGAAAATCTAGGAACACATACATGATGTAGAATCACGAGGGATCATCTTCTCAATTAGAAGCGAGTCAATGACGAGGTAGGTACAGTTCCTTGATGTCACATCATGTGGGCTCTTCATTAAAGTCTGTAGAGGGTCCCCAATATTGAATCATGTGGGATACAATTCTTCAACTCATTGTAGTCAGGTATGATTTTGGTACTGCTGGTTTCTGGACGTATCATTTCGAGTCCATCCGGCCTTGGTTGGGTATACATATATTGCACCATGTGGCTATTCATCGATCATTATGATGCATGTATCACTATCACCATATCATCACAATTTTCATCTCTCATTTTGTAGGTTCTTTGTTTTTATGATTAATTTATTCCCCTTTTTTGATAGAAATCATCAACGGAAGAGACAATCTCCAATATTTCATGTTGATTTTCTGGGTTTTCATTTGTAATCGCTAAGCCTCTATAGGGGTATTTATTTATTTTTATAATTATTTTTATCAATTAACATCTTGTTTATATTGTTTTATTTTATAATAACTTTAGTTTCAAAAGGTTAGATTCCAAAAATTTGATCATGAATTATTGGGGTATAATTTTTAGGCATTCCACTAATGAAATTTTGATTTCTTTTTGGATCAATCCTTCCTTTAGTTGAAATACTAGATGCAACATAATTGAGATTAATATTATATTTTCTCAAAACTATATTTTTTGTGACAAGGATATTAGAGGAATCAAACCTGATTTGGTTTAGAAGTGTGGGTTTGTAATCTATATGTAAACATGTTATGACTGTGATTTTGTTATTTGTATAACGATTTTTATTTTTTCACCGGTCATTATGTAATCTAAGGTAAACATTATTACTGAGTATGGTTTTTTAGACTTGATCTATTCATAAAGTATTGGTATATATTTCAATTAATACTCAAATACTATAGATCATAATGATACATACATTCAAAAGGGGAGTGAAAAGGTTAAATATATGATTAAAAAATCTTTTATTGAAGAAATACAGTCTTTAATGTTTAATGGTTTATCATCAAGGAAAAGGGATGATCTTAATTTCTCAAAATACTATATTGGAAACCTATCAGTGGTATGAGTGTTATTTTTTTCTTATTATAATATTTTATAGTAATGCATATATTAACTTAATTGATTATTGAACTTGATTTTATGTTTCACTAAATTAATTTTTTCATCATTTTTTTAGGTAATTGTAATTTATAATTGTCTATCATATTGGGATACCCATAGAATAACGATAATTTTTAGTCCATATGTTATATTTTTTTTGTTAATTTATGGTCCTGTCATATGGAAAATCTATTCCAAACTAGTTTCCCAGATGCTTAGCTTCAAGGTCCTTGATTTATTGTATATTTTCTAATAATCATTTTCAGAAGATAAATTTTATTTTAAATTTGTTTTTTTTCACGACATTTATTTACATCATGAAAGTGAGGCTGACATGATCTTTCAATAAATCAACATGGCTTCATTAGTTTGATTTGTTTTCATTTCTAGTTTTTAATGAAAAAATTGTGATAAAAAATGTCATTAATTAGATTTTAATGATTACATAGTAAAACTTACTCAAATACTACCTTGATTTTCAATAACATTGATGAGTTTGATGATAGTCAATGTTACTTAAGCAATATCAATAAGAATATCAAAATTTCAAAGATTCTGGTTCTTCTTTATCTAACTATGAAGGTCAAATATTTCAATGTTTCAAATAATGTTGTTTATTTATCTATATCAAGAGACCATCCAAAGAATAATTTATTTATCAATTTCAATTTTTAATGTTCTTTATTGAATAATTTAGTCCACTTTAACATTTTAATGTTTCTATTTTTTATGTCTAAACCTCCATGCATTTAGTTGAATCTGTTTTTACACATATTATTTTTTTATTGGGTTATATTTATTGTTTACAACAAGGATTTTAGGATGATTATTTTAAAATTGTGTTTTCTAATATCTGATATTTTTATGTTGTAGTTGAAGAATTTATGTGACATTCTTATAAGTGAATTAATTATTGTGGATGTGGTTTTTTTACCTTTACTACTATATCATTTTATTTTTCATTTTATTTAGTCATTTATATAATTAAATTCTAACATTAATAGATAATAAATAGATGTGATGTCCACCCTTCCATTTTCCTGAGAATCAATGTAAATTCCCATCAATTATGATGAAATGATAGGATCTTCTCATGTTTTTTAAATATGGATATATATTATTTTTAATGGTTGTGTGAGTTGCATCATGACATTTAAAATGATTTCATATCTATCCTAAAGTGATATTTTTTTGAATGATAGTTTTGTTGAAATCTAGTTTTGTTTTAAAGAATGATTTGATTTGTCAGTTTTTTGGTATTCACACATTTTTCAGTTTGATTCCATGTATCATCATTTTCACATCGATAGTTGTAATTGTATTGTATTTCAATGGGGAAATTATTTATTTTATTATTTAATTATGGGGTTTAATCTTGTTGGCTAAACATAAATCTTGAATTCTTATTTAAATAATTTAGTAATTTTTCAATTTTATACTAGAGGAAAAATATACTCATTCTTTTGTGGCTATATTTGTTTGGATGATTTTCTGTTTTTCTTCTTCTGTGAAGTAATTGTTAACAACACATGGAAGGAGTAGTTTTAGATGAATTCATGATGTTAAATAATTTCACGATGTGTGGTTTATTGGGCATTCCATTATTGATGATGGAAAAGCTATGGATCTTGTTAGATAAGATGAGGATGAAGTTGTCAAAGAATCCAATGTTTTGGATAAGTACATACAACTAAGTTGTGTTTTTTTTTCATTTACGATCATGATAATATATTTTAATTTAAACAAACATTTAAATAAAAATTTGAGGCAAAACTAGTGTTGTTATCATGTTCCAATGTAATGAGATGTATTCAAAGCAATCAATTATGTGATTTAAATTGTTTGAGTTTTTTTGATGGTGCATAGGTTGTTTGGAATAGATGAAGTAAGTATTTCTATGAATGAGAAAATGATGTTTTTTTACATGGAATGTGCTGATTTGGAGCCACATGTTATTTAGGTAAATGCTAATGTTAGGATGGTCCTCTAAATTATGCTTTGATTTATGATATTTTTATGTGTGGTAGGGAAATTATCTCAACTATGATCCAAGTTTCATTGGAAATGATGATTTTTTGGAGATAATGATATTAATTTATATTGCATAATATTCTATTACAAAAGGGGATCTAATGGTTGAACATTATGAAAAATGGGGCTAGTGGGGGAGGGGGGTTGGATATTAGCTATGCTGTATCTACACTGACCCTGTATGTTTTTTTTGAATTCTATATTATTTATGATATATGATTAATAATTGATTCTTTTCATTAAAGGAATTAATTATTACATGGAGATAAGGATATTTATGAAAAATTAAAAATATTTATGGCATTTGTTATATAGTTCTCAAAATCATATTGTGATTTATGAGAAGATTAATCATCAGTTTTTCATGTTAGGGAGTTTTCATGAAAAAAATTCAGTGGTCATTAATAATTTCAAGATTCTTTAAAAATTTAAGATATGTTTATGACAATTGGGGTAATAAACTGAGATTTGATTCATTTTTTCCCATTTTTTCAATTAATGTTGTTTTGTGTGTAGAGAAGAATTGTTTTTGGAATATATTTAATTTTTTGAAAAAATAGATAACAACAATGTTGTGATGTCTTCCCAATGTAAAATTATTTAAAATAAAATCAATATTTGAAATACGATATTCTATGATCATTATAAATTTCAATATGATGCTATAGAGAATGAGATTAGATTAATGGATTCATATGGGATGACATTAAGAGATTACTATGATTTGATGATGTTTTCTAGATTCAATATATGATAAGGGGGATGTTAGAACATGTTTTTATATTAAATCAAATAAAAGGTGGTGTTGTTGCATCATGGGTGGCTGGACCTATTGAAGGGCATGCCCCAAGTGGTGGAGTAAGAATTAGTCAAGGCGCTAAAGAAAATGCCTTAGAGGAAGGTAGTGAGGGCATGCTGAGGACCTATTTTTTAGATTTTAGAAATAAATACCATGTTTATGATGCTGATGTTGTAAGAAATAATATAGGGAATTTATCATTGGGGGATTTCTCAAATACTAAGGAGTTTTGGGATTTCTCAAATGAGAAGAAAAGTAGGGTATGAATTTGGAATCATAACATTCCAATCCATGTTGTCTTCATAAGTTCATAATCTTTTGATTGTGTGTGCATATATAATAACCTTTAATATATAGATATATAAATTTATTTACGATTTAGGTATCTATGTAGATAATTTATATATAATTACTTGATTAATGAATATATATATATATATACATTTAGGGGTAAATATTTTTAAATATTTATTTATATAAATATATGTAATCATAAACAAAAAAATAAATAATAATATCACCAGGGGCTCATTCAGTGCTTGAAGTTTTGTAGATTATAGTTTTTTATTTAGTTTATTTAGCATCTTCTTTTATATGAATGTGCATGTACATTTATATAATTAGGTAGTTGATAATTTCAGGTTTTTATCAGGAAAGTTATTATGATTTTTTAATTAATTATAAAGTTACATGGTTATTTTGAATATATATATTTAATTATTTGTATAATTATTGACTAATAGTTTATTGTTTTTTATTATGAATTTTATTAACAAACATTCTTAATTATGGAATATTAATAAATATCATTTTATTATTTGTACAAATGTATTATAATATGTTATAATAATGATAATATATCTATATTATTTGTATAATGCTTATTTAATTATGCATATTGTTGATTAATATTCTGGAAGAATATGATCCTTGATTTTTATATCAAAAACCCATGGACCTAAAAAATTATAAGGAAATATCATGCATACAAAGTGCATATTGTTTAAAATTAATTACAAGTGACATACTGCCCTCGAGATAATAGAAGAAACAAGGAAAAATAATCCGTTTACATCTTCCACACCAATAGGACAACAATAATCTTATTTATTTATGTCTACTTCCCACGTTCCGAGAACCACCCTAACTTGTCAGCTGTTGACTCCTGTTTTCATGGTCTATTCACCCTCTTGCATAATATTTTTAAAAACAACCATTTACTTATTTGAACCAACAACCCCAAACAAGGGTTACTTATATGGATCAACCCCCTCACCCAACTCAACATTCTATGAGCCAGGACTAACAACTTAACCTGGAAGTATATTGGCACAATCAATATTGGGATATGATCATCTATTTTACCCACCCTTATCAAGGCCTTAAAGATAAATCTTCTCAAACTCGACGAAATTGATATAATCCAACATTGAGAAGAATTTGGGGAGTGGATCACCCACAAGATTTTTTTTACCAAATTTCATATATCCCATTTCTCAAAAGAACATAAAAATTGAGCTCGATCATTGGTAGTGTGAGTAGAATTTTCTCTATCACTACTTGTTCTACTAATTATCTTCCACTGCATCCATTCGACTATGATTAGATTAATTTATATAGGTTTAACAATTGGTTTTTCTCCAATCACAACTTTTGAGAGGTTTTCTACTTAACAGTATAATATTTTTTCATTAATAATATTATTATGTTTCATTTTTAGATATAGAATATTAATAAATTTCATGTTTAGTTATTAAATTTCAGGTTTATTAATAATAATAATGGTTTATAATGTGTTATAATAATGTTAAAATATTTAAAATATTTATATATTTTTCTAATGAGAAATATTGTTATGTTTCATGTTTAATAAATATTACCAGGGAATAGAGATTTGTATTATTATTAAGGTGTTTTTTTAATAATCATGTGTTGAAAAAGGAAGGTTATATTTATTATCGAAGTAATGTTTAATTACATATTAGCTCTATAAATAATTAGTGAAAAATCTAAGGATAAGTTAAAAAAACGAAAAAAGGTCAAAAAATATTTGTAGAATAAAGTATATGGTTTTTAAGCAATGATATACATGTCTAAATACTACAAGTGTATAGAAGCTCTGTTATATATGCAATTAGGGGTAGCAACCCTAAAATGGATGTATTTGTTATTAACTCAATCGTGACATGGTGCAAAATAAATATACCTAACTGAATAATTGGTTTGACACACTTGGGGGATATTATTTGGATAATTCATATACAATTTAGTAAGAATAATTTCTTATGTTTATTAGAAATGTGAAACATTAATGATTTAGGGATGAATATAAAAATAAAAATAAAGAATTTTAAAATTTTGGTAATGTAAAAGTAGTGGTTTCTATGAAATTAAATCCTTGTTTGGATGCAACAGGTGGATAGAGGCTCTGACACAGATGCACCTAGGAGAACTAAACATGAAAAGGCCATATGGTGTTTTAACTCAATTATCACTCGATGCATTATAAAGAGGCCTAACTGGACACCTAGTTCAACACCCCCTTGAGATATTCTTTATGAAGTGACTAGGAACATATTACTCTACTGAGAATAGGAGAAGGGTGATTAATTAGAGACCATTTTATTATAATTTATTCATGAATAAATCATCTCCTACAACCTCTGAGGATTCAATCTACTATATTATAGAGTCTCTACCTCAATAAAGTATTTAAAAATTTAATAGATAAAGAACATAAATATTTTTACACGGTTTGACCCCTTCCCAGGTAACTTATTCCTTGTCATGGTTGGTTAGTATCAAAACCACATATTCTTCACTATAATAAATAAAAAATTACATGATTACAATGTTAGTAAAATGAGACCATTATAATCGAGAGTCACACTAGACCGTGCAAATTCACAATACCTTCATAGAAGAATATGTAACTAAGGTGAGGGAGATTTTCTTGAGACTTTTGTTACATCAACAATAGTAGATGTAGATCAACAGAGATGAGTCGTAAAAATATTCATGAATAACTTCTCAATCCATGAAAATCTGGTGATGAAACGATTCATGATTTTTATAATCATAAAAAATCAATGATGCTCGAGATCAAATTGTTTTTTAAATTTTTTTGAATCTTTATGCTTCACCCTCTTTTCTTATATTCCTACATAAAATTTTTTTATACTCTTTTATGTTCAATATATTTTTTTCTTCAAAATAACCAATATGAGAGAAACTCAAAATTACTAGAAATAATTTAATTCCAGAAAAATATATTATATCTCAAAATACTCAAAAAAAATTCAATGTAATTGTAAACCAAAATATTTTCTATATACTCATTAGATTAGGCTCACATACATACACCACAATCTCTTATATATTCTCTACTTTTAATAACTGCATATATATAAAAAAATACCCTTCAACCCTTCTTCTGATTTATTAAATCCAAAAAATCTATTGAGAACATTCTCTAACATCAATCATATTAAAAGGATAATTGACTAAATATACTTTTTTTAATTTATTGGAAACCCATCTTCTTCTCCAAACCATTTTAGCTCAAACTTATCATCCATAAAAGTTTATCTTGAGACACTTATTTATGAAAAAAACTCAAAAAATAATTAGTCTAAATAACCATACTTGAAGAATTTCATCTATAATCAGTGTATAAACTAATGAAGATGAATATTTTACTTTATGAAAAATTCAATATCATCAAATTTAATTTCTATATTTAACATATGAATTTTCTTTATGAACCTCCTCAACTTTGAGCATCACATTATCCTTTCAGATAAAACTTGTAAAAACATAAAAAAGATATAAAATGTTTTAATAATTTTTAAAATATCACAAGAATCCCCTTGAATAACATTGTAGATGCTATGTCTTAGAAATTTAAGATTGATTCTTTCATCCTCCGTTTTTATTCTATCAAAGCACAATAATTTTGGAAAACCAAGTTTATACATAGCCAAAATTTTCATACATGGTTATCTAAAACAAAATATCCTACACATATTTGGATCCATGATAAAATTTGATATGTTATCAATAAATGGATACAAAGATAAAAAAACACCTACATAAATTTATATATGTGGTCATAATTCTAGTATGTTGCCGAAATTGGATACGATGATCCATTCACATAAGTGGGTATGTTTTCATATAATTCACTTATGTTAAGGGATTCACATACATGTTTTTTTACAAATGCGGGGAATTATTATATATCATCCAATCCTCTTACATATAATTTTTCAATGTGGAATTTCTCACTTTTGAGAGTCTTCACATAACAAAAAAATTTCCTATATAGAAAAACATATATGTGAATCTAAAAAAACTCATACGACCTTTATTTTTTTTATCTTGAGTTTATATATGTGTTTAAAAAATTATTCCCACAAAACTAAACACATAGAGGATTTGTAAATTTATAAAATCAAGAATTATTATTTAAATGTATATTTTGATACGTTTATAACCCATAACATGTATCACATGCCATGTTTTTTTTCATTTTATTAATATTTTATTATGATTTTTGATTTATTTGTTTCTTTGAAAAATGTATTTTGAATGTTATTTTTTATTTTATTTTATATTTTATTTTATATTGCATAAAATGTGAGTTATGATATTGTTTTTTGTTGTCATGTTTTTGTTTTATATTTTTGATCAACTAAGACTTAATTTTTTTTAACATTTAAGCAAACACATTCCATTCCCCAGTTTTTACGATTATTTTTCTCGATGTAGGCATCCATAGATTTTGTGACCGAAGGTCTCATCATAGTCAAAAGTGAGTCTGGTATAGTTTTTGATATAAGGATCCTGATATCGCATCCTGGGGATCCTGATTTCATATTAGTATCATCTCAATTGACCACAAAAAATGGTTGGGAAATTTATCTGGTTAGATGTTGAAATGTTGATTATAATATAATGAAAAATTAAAAATAAATGTTTTTGTAATTTTTTTTTGTTTTTAGATGCCCGTGTATTATTATTTTTATTATAAACTTATGTATATTATATTTTATCCATATGATATATAAATTTATATATGTCAGTTATAATAGGATTGTGGTAAAAAATGGAACAATTCAATACCAATATGTGATATATTTCACTAATTTTTTTTTCTATATATATATATTCAACACAAATTAATAACATATTGTTTTTATACACTCATTTATCTGATTTTTTTTGTAAATTAAATTAATGTAGAAAAAGTAATTATAAATATTAATATAGGTGTATTCATATTTTCACCTCAAATTAAATAACTATTATACAGATAATTGTAATTGTTTTGTATATTTTATTATATAGATTTTCCCTACTATTTTTCCACATATATATATAATTTTATTAATAGTTCATAACACTAAATATAGTGTTATTATTATTATGTTTAGTTTATATGTATTTATTATGATTATTATTTAAAAAGATGATACATAATTGTTTTATAAATATATAAGAAAATATTTTAACGCCATATATAATAATAATATTATTTAATTTATTATATATAAATAGTTATTGTCATTTTAATTATTATTTAAATTGTTTTAACTGAAAATTTAATAAATATAATAAATATATTTGTAAATATTTAGATAGATGACTGTATGTACTTTTTTTTGAATATCAATGGAGATATGATAAAGGGATTGAAGACCAAGGATTACAAGGGACTTCATCTAAAGAGAGAAACCCAATTAACACTATAAATACATCTATTTTGTAAAAGTTGAGATGATCTATTCCCCTCTATTTTGATAAAAGAGAAGGATCAAGATTAGATTTTATGGGTAAGGGATCAATTATTTAGAATAAAAAATCCATACGATTAGAATCCTATCCCATTTTTGTGGATAACAATCATGATGGTAAGGAAATCAGATTCGATGATGATAGATTTCGATCCCATCTCAATAGTAAAAATAATTTGAACCCATATTTCATGGTCTTTATTAATATATAGATCCCAACATGCTTGGATGAACTCATGGATTCCCAAAAAAATCCATCCAAAGCAGTCCTGATCAATCACTCAAAACCTGATAATCCCATAACAAGATAGTGAAGCATTTACATTAATTTTAAAAACACTTATATGGTGAGGATTCCATGGAATGATGCATAGGTCATCACTTGGATCCTCAATCGGTGAATCAGTGTGTTTTCATGTCGCTAAAAATGAGGTAGACCATTCAACCAAAAATCCATTTTAATTTTGGATTTGATTGAAGATGAAATAACTTATACAAGCCCATATGATCCATGACAACAGGAAAAGATACCCCACTATCACACAAGAATATTGGAGGCCCAAAAGTCCCACAACGCTGAGAGTCTAGATTTCTTATTGAAAAATTAATCATAATTTGAACATAATGAAGTCCAAAAATCCCTATCTCTCAGATGGGGAAAAATAGAATGTAAGGGGGATTCATGCCCAACCATGTATCAAGGGTAGAGAGGATCATCAAAAACATGGTGAAGAGATAGGAGAACCTTGTGTGGGAAGATTCTAACATAGACCAACCACCAAAAGTAGTGGACCTTTGGAGGGACCACGATGCACAAAATGGTCTTTTAAATCACTTCACCTTCTAGGATTTTTGTATCAATAGCCAATTTATAAGTGGATTTCACCAAGAATGGTCCGAAATTATCCTTACACAAGTAAATTTCATCATTACTCAAATAATTTTATCAAGTAATACTCTTAATTATCTTTACATCTCTCTTGGTAGACCCTATATATAGTTTTTCTACACACCACCCATTACCTATAATATTAAAGGGGAAACTCATAGTTTTTTCTCTAAAATAATGACCACTGGGGATGTCACTAGAATCCCTTCCTCACTGAGTAGATAAGGATCATTCCCAATTTTGATAATGGATCCATCCCTAATCCTTCAACAGATCCCACGATCAACAAGATCACACGAATCCCATATACTCCTCTAGAGGAAATAGGGGTGAGGTCCTAAGACCGTATCTCGGAAGTCTGAGTGGGGAAATTAATTTTCCTTGAATATATGATAATAGAGGGATTTTGGGTGTTATATAAGCTTCAAAACATTCATGGTTATATGGGAATCATTGAATAGGTGAAAGTCACAGAACCCCATACCCCCATATGTTTTAGGGGTGCAATGTTTGTTCCAATATATATATTGAATCTTGTTCTGTCCATTGTTATAACCAAACTAGAAATTGGAAATATGAGAGTGAATTTAGTCAACAACCGAGGTAGGATTTTTGAATAAGGATATGATATAGCTTGGAATCTCTATACTAACCCCTTAATTAGAATTTCTTTCCCCTCTTTAGAAACCTTTGGGGATGTACAACACTGCATTTTCTTCAATCCTTTAAAAACTATTTTACCAAAAAACTTCCTTTTATCTACCAAACAATTGTGGGGATCATAAGGGACCTATTTTGTTTCTTGATTGTTCAGATAATTGATATACAGTAAATATTATGCTTTCTTTTCAATAGAACTCCTACACTATAAAATTTTTTAGATTTATCTATGTTCCCTAATTTCCTAGAAGCTGCGTCATAGGTATGAATACTACGGCACATAGAAATTAATTCTCCATGAATGGACTGTGATAAAAGAAGGTTTTTATTAGTTAAAAAGAGATGAGTGGTGGGTGGGCTTCATTGGAATACCTTTTCCCTATAGATAAACTTATTATTCACCACTACTGAAATAAGATGAGGGAAAAAATCAACCTTTAAAATAAAAAGGAATGAAGAAAGAGGATACCATCATCAATGGACCCAAGAAGGGGAGAAACTTTGAGTGAGACTCCCCATAATTTTTACCTTGAATGAAACTAATGAGACACATTTCATGATGATCTCAGACCATTTAGAGAAAAACCATTTTGATGAAAAAAATTGATGTAAGGACCACTACACATGGTCATAGTCCATTTTCATATCAAGATTCTAAGCCATAATACCTCTTTTTGAAAATGATCAAATTTTTATTGAGTGAAAGACTTAAAGTGAGATAATACCATTATTAGTAATGAGCCTTTTAGGTACAAAGACACTTTGGTTTTTGGGGATAATGGATGGAAACCATAGGTGGAGAAAATTTACTAGTATCTTAAAAGGTATCTTATAAGAAATACTACATGGTCTAATTAGACTGAATATGAGGCTAAAATAGGTTTTTATTTTTTTTTGAGGTGTGGGTAATGATGGTTTCCTTGAGAGTAGAGAGTTATATTTTTCCATATTTTTGGGTTTCATGAGCATGGATGGCCCATAAATGTTTTTGATACAAAGGGCCTCATCCTTATCCACTTCAAGGTCACTAATTCTAGAAATGATGATATAATATGGGTGTGAGATTAGATCACCTTAATATTTACTTCAATCATATTGCACCTTCTATTGGGTTGGTGATATTTTAAGTCACTATATGTTTTTATATTTCAAGACACATATTGAATGTTCCTACATGTATCAGGGTCACCAACCTTCTAATGATCTTGGATCACATCTTCACATTCCATGTACTTGGACAAAAATATCTTGAATCTGAAGGTTTTATAATATATATAGTCTCCTATAATAATGGGTCATATAAATAAGAATGGGGAACTGTTTCTATGTGGTGTGGGTCATGTGCGAAATTTTAAAAAACCAAAATAGATTAGTCGATTATCATGATCACAAGAAATGGTTGAAACACCCTGTAAAGTGTGTGATAATAGTATTCCCTCAGAACTAAGTTAAAGGTGTACCTACATTCCTCAAATTAGAAAGAAGTCCCATAAGGGTAACTTGCTATTACTCTATCATAGAAGAAGAAGATCTATTGATACCCCATTTTAGAATCTTAGGCTTTTTATACGAAGATATTACATTTTCTTAGATGAATATTAAATACATTACAGAAGCACATACTTAAGGACTATAATAGTTTAGTGTCTTTGGATACTAGATACACAATATTATTATCTAGTGAAAGATATTAAATGTTTCCAAAAAATATATTACCATTTAGTACTCCTCATATACATACCCTACATAAAACCTATTTTCATAACCAATGAAAAATAATCATAAAAAAGGGTGAGCACAGATGATTAGTAAGGGTAAAAAAGGGAAATACATAAACATAATGTGAGAATGATGGTATAATAACATGAGAATAATATATGAAATTAAAAACCCATATATGAAAGATAAAAATATTGAGTCATGAAATGAATATTGGAAGTTTAAAAGACTTGAATCATAAGGAAATCAAAGAACACAAGTCATGAGAGCTTAACATTGGCATAATATATATAATTGTGTCATAAAAATAATTATAGAATATCATTTCCATAGTAGTGAAGTATTATTACCAAGGATATCATAGTGGAATTAGATCACTCCCCAAACCATCATATTAGTAATGGTTCACTCTGAAGACCATCGTAGCTGACAAAGTCCCTTACTGAACTGAGTTCACTCCCCGTTCCAGTCATGTTTGTCTCATGAGATATAAATATTATTACCCATTGTATTTTAGGGAGATATTTGGTCCACTAATCTCATAATAAAAACCATATTTATGTGTGCCAAAATATCATAAAACATTCATCATATCATAAACCATGAAATGAAATGGTTTTCATAAACATTTTATCATGTCATAACCTATGAAAAAAAGATATGTTTCATTATCATTATTTTATCATTGCATAACTCATGAAAAAAAGTGGGTTGTATAAGGATTCAATCATGGTATAGCCCATGGATGATAAATAGGTTTCAAAAACATCTTATCATCATGAAAAAAAACTATTTTAACATAGAATAAGAATGGAATTCTTGGATCATATTCTTAGTAAAATAAAAGTAACATCAAAGGATGTCATCTTATAGGAAAAATGATTTTGAAAAGGGAACATGTAAAATTTATTGAGGAAAATAAATTTTCTTTGAAAAGAAATTTTAAAACTAAAAAATCATAAAATAAATTGAAAATATTTTTTTTGAAAAGAAACATGGAAACTTATAAATTAATATTTAACAATAATTTAAAACCTTTCATAATATAAATAAATTTCTTTTAAAATTTTTAAAAAATAAAAATACATAATTTTTTTTTGAAATAATTTTCTATGAAAATAACCTTGAAAACATATAAAAATATATTTTAAAATCAATTAATACATTTCTTGTGAAAAATGTCATTTACTCTTTAAAAAACACTTCTTAAAATATAAAACATGTTCAGAATAATTTTCATTTTGAAATCCTTTATTTAGAATCTATTTTTTTCCAAATATTAAAGAAATATTTTTTATGAAAATAAATCTGAAAATATGTAAGAAAAGATTGAGATAATTTAGCAGTCATGATAGTGGGAAATATGGTTAATGCCGTGCTAGTTAAAAACATATATTATTTTTTTACATTTTCAGTAGAATCCAAACAACCATTATTTAGAAAATGATATGAAGATTCATTTCAAAAACCTTTGTAAAAATTAAAACATGGAAAAAAATTTATTTAATAAATCATTTGAAAAATGTTAAAAAAAATTAAAACACTTTTAGAAGACATATTTTTGGATGAAAAAGGGGTTTCGACCAATGATGGGAATAATGATGATTTTTTCTTAAAAACAACTTCTGAAATATTTTAAGTAACAAAGAGTGGAAATAGTAATATAAATTGGAAATATCTTGAATAACCATATTAGTATAAAATTCATGAGAATTATTGAGATTTATATCATAACATTTCATCGTTGGAGACTTAATCATAAATAGTCCCGATAAATGATGAGATTGTAACAAAAAACTATTACCACTTTGGTAACATTTGAAACAAAATAACCATGAATGAGTAACACTAAATTAAACGTATAATACCACAAGAAGAATAATATTCATGATATAACATGTTAAAGGGGAATTATATACACCTTATAAAAAAAACAGATTTATCAAATAATCATATGTCTCAAAGAAGGTAAATTAAGACAAAAATACCATACCTTATCAAAAACATTGAAAATGTAAACCACATGAAATAGATATCCTAAAATGAATGTATAAATCACCATAATTTTTATGATAATAATCATATAATACATTCATGGGTGTTATATACACTACATAAATTAAACATGCTGTAAATATGGCATTTGTCTCATGTAAAATAAAAGTGAAATAGAAATTCCTTAACTTAAGTATCAAATTTCTTTATAATCAATCAAACCTGTAACGTAATAAGTATAAATTCATTATAAATACGATATATTCATAATTATTTATATATAATTCCATATATTATTTACCTATTTCCATTTATTACCTATTTATTGACAATTCCTTATTAAAATCACATTGTATGTAATAACTTCTTCATTTTCAATATATGTTTTGATTTCTTGATTTCGGTCCTATTACTTTTATCATGGATCAATAATCTAAATAATAATAAACATGAAATTATTTTTATATTTGTATAAAATATATAATTTTAAGACCAATCATTAAATATGGTTTTTATAAATGAAGTGTGTTATGTTCTTGGAGATGGTAGGCCGTATGTACGCATGAGTAACATTTCCATCTTTAAACAATTATTATGAAAAGGAGGTATGTTATTTATCATATTTACATACTTATCATTATATAATAAATAAAATAATTATATCATATACATTTAATCCATGTGGTTTTTTAATGAAAATAGTGTCACATTACTTTGTTAAGGCAGTAGTCCACCCAAACATGAATGGCATTATCATCTTTCATTATGAAAATATGTAAGAAATCAATTCATATATCATACTTTTAAATTGATAAATATGTGATAAATTTAATAATTATGTCATTTAAATCCAATATATTTATTATATTAATCCCTTATTTTCTTCTATGTAATGTGTTAGTGAAAATGAATCACATCGCTTCGTGAGGCGAAAGTCAATCGTACACACGAGCGACATTATAGTAACCCCTACAGAATGAAAGGTAAAAAGGTATATATGATATAAATAATATTCATGTATAATTATTTTATAAATATCATATATATACTTTAGATACATCATCATATCCAATTGTGAAAGGTGGTAATGGAAAAAATGAATGACATCAGTTCGTGAGGCGGTTGCCCGTCGTACACATGAATGATGATTTCGTAACACATTTGATGGAAGAGGAGATGAATGTAGGTCATAAACCTAAAATAAAGACACAAAATAATTTTGATGATACTAAGGTTGTTATTTCATAATTAATTAATAATAATTTATGGAGGTGGATAAAGGAATAAAACAACAACGCTTGTTGAAGAAAGTTAAATCTTATTTAGGTATCCTCCTTAAGTTTTGAACAAAAGTATTTATAGATTGGATTTATTTGCAAAATAAGGACTCTAGGATGAGATTAGGGTGGTTTTTATGTGATTTGGGTGAGGGGTTTTAAATGAAAAAAATTGTTTTAATGTGTGAAGAAGAGAGGAGAGGGGGTGTTCTTTTATAAGTGAGGTGAGTGAAAAACATGTATTTTTTTGAAAAGAAAAATTGTTCCCAGGTTTTTATCAATCCAAAAGGATTAAAAATTGATTATTATAAAAACTTAAATATTATAGTGTTAATATACGTCCATAAAATATAATTTATACAAGTTTTTATGATATTTTAACCCTTATATTTTAAGTTTAATCCTCAATAAACTCATTTTTACCTTAACCATGGTAAATAATTTTTATTGGTTTCACTATTCAGTTTAGTAAAAATTTATGTTAAAATTATTAGATAATATAAATTATGATGATTCAAAATTTGAAATCCATTTTTTGAAAGTCAATTCATATAACTGGGAAAATTTAATTTAAAACTAATCCTGTAGATGCAACAAGAAAGCGAGTTTTTAAAGAGAAAATGTTCAAAATTTTACAATGTTTTTATATAGAATTTCAATACGAAATTTCTTAAAATGAAATAAATTTATTAAATATTTATATAATTGAAATATTTTTTTAAAACCAATTTAAAATATAATATAAATTTATAAATAATTTAAACAAAAAGGTAGTTCTCACATAAAATTCATTGTTTTTTACTATTTATTAAAAAATTAATCTTTTTAAAAAATTCTAAAAAATTCACCCCAATATTATTTTGAAATGATGATATCAAAAATGAATTCTATTTTTTGAAATAAATTTTATATAATATATATAAATTAATAGTGATATTTTTTCCTAAAAATAAATAAAAATCAGTTGTGAAAAAATATACTTTTGAAGAATATAATTACTTTACTAAAAGTTTATTTATTATTTAATAAAAAATTATAAATTAATTTATATTGAGTAGGAAATTTAAATGTATATTTCACAATGTATTTCATATTATTTATACCCTATTATTTAATAGATATGTTATAACAGTCATATTTAAAATAATATTATTTCATTTCTTGCTGAAACTCGAAGTCGTGTGTCACGAATGCTATCAGAGAAACTGATTAATGTGTGCAACCCAAGATTATATCAGTGATTTATACAATGCAAGATATCTAAAATATTAAATTAATTTAAAAATAAATTCATAAAATCTCATGTTGTCACACCATTTATTTTTGTACTGGAAAATTATTTCATTGTAGTCCCCACCGTACATGATAGGTCCAAGAAAGATATCCGACATGGATTGAAGAAAATTACATGAGTTCCATGTATCTCTCTATGAATTACATCCAAAAAATCCAATGAAGTCCCATATAGGGGTGTCAAAATGGTTAATGGAGGCAGCAATGTGGATATAATTGAAAGAGAAAATTTTAACATCCATGTCCTACCTCTATAGATGACAGAGGCCACCCGAGTGGACATTGAGGGAGATCAATAAGTAACCATGAAAGATTTTTTCCCAATACCATCCATTTACTTGAATTCTATTATGTTGAAACCCACAGTAGGGTGACATGAAGCACAATGATTCTTGAGTATCCAAACTGATCATGGGTTTTCAATCCCTTGATAATTATGGAATAGTGTTTTCATTATGATTGTTATGATTGGATTAATCTATATTCCACCTCATATAATTCTTAAACATATCATTCTTCTATAAATTTCCAACTTTTTGGGTAGAACTCGGACACCTACAAGGCATCAATAGTGTGTTTGGAATTGCATGGAATTTCCATGGGGGGTCTATATCAAGACCCCCTCTATATTTCCTCTTCTATGTATGGTGTTTTTTGATTCCTATAAAGTAATTTAATACATATTCTTAGCTTACTGAGAGTATAAAAATGGATACATGACACTTGGTAGGAGTTCTGGGTTGGAAGGATTAAAACCCATATGACTCAAACTGGAGGGGAGTTTTGTGATGCCCTAGGAAGCTGGAAGAGGAAATTTATGAAGTAAGATGATCTCTGAAGGGATTGAATCCTACTCGTTAGGAGTAATCCCTGACTCGCTAAAAATTATTTAGGGGGTAACTTCTTTTCTTCCTTCATTTTCCCACGAGAATATGGGTCTATATTAAAGCATGAAGTTCCCATTATAACAATATTCTTTTGGTCAGATTCAACATGCATACAAATGGATTTAATGAGTTATTCTTTGTCCCTGTGGTTATATGAATCTGGAATAAAGGACAATCCATGATTTTTTTTTCATAAAGACAAGGGTTGTACTTCATTAAGATATTACCATTGTCATCTATTTCCTTAGAGGTGAAATCCAATTGTGAGTGGAAAATGCATCAACAAAAGAAATAAAAGATGGGAAAAATATCAATCTCAAACAAGGTCAAGATCTTTGAGTTATCCATAAAAAGAAACCTTTCTATTAAATGTGGTAGTCTTATGTAAATCAAGACATTAATAAATACGGAATACCCATATATAATGGGATCTAGTCGGTCCCATTCTAATAAGTCCCTAATGCGAGCTCATACCTCTTTCATGATTAATTCTAATCTTACCTAGAGGTTATTATTAAAGTATAATCCCCAAGGGGTATTTTTAGAAGGTAACATTTTATATTTCTCCACCACTTAATAGAACCTACATTAAGATGATATGGTTGTCAAAGAACCAAGGTCTTCTAAGAAGAACCTTATTTTTTTATTATCCTTATTGTAAAATTATATAACTAGAATTCCATATTTGATCTCTCAAATAGGCAACCATCCTATAGTTTCCAGAAAGACTAAAACATGTTTTTTATGGTGATCAAGATTAATGGATGATTAGAGATGCGTTTTCCAACCATAGGGAGAGTCATACTACAAATCAAAAAGATATATTCATTAATTGTCAAAAAGATCAATGATTTTACTTCCCTATAAGATAGAGTAACAACAATTTCTTGATTATATAATTCTCCATCACACCAAATTATTGGAATCGGTTCAGCCTATGCTGATAAATAAATAAACAGACAAAACACTTATCAATAGAAACACCACCTTATATCCTCCAAACATAGGAAGAACCTAGGAAAATCCAAACCCTAGGAAGACCTATGAGAGAGATCTCATCACCGGGAGGGAATTATTATATTATATTTATATGCACGTATGTACTTTTATTAAAGTATAATCCTTAATATTTATGTTTATATATAATTTTATATGTGTATTTATTGAAACTGTGGGCTTACCTGAGCGGTAAGGACTCCCTGTAATCATATATCAAACCCATGTTCAAATATGATTGAGAGTGAATTTATGAAATTATTTCACCATCACTGTAATAGGTTTTAGTGCTACCAAAGTGTAGTTATTGTGTCAATCACTATAGAGGGGTACAACAACAAAAGTAATATTCATCCCTAATGAGCGTTCAATCCATAAAAACTAGGCCTTTGAGTTATATCATCTTCACACCATCAAAGGGCTTCAGACCACATGTCCTGCATGCCAAAAGGTAGTGCAGATATAACTTATTGGTGTTGACCTGATCAAAAATATCATAGCAGAATGGTTAACCAAGTCAAATTCACCTGAACCCAAGGACTAAAGGAGGGATATGACATTCCCACCATCGGCCGATGGAGATCTGCACATGAGCACTGTTAGATGGTAACAACGTCAAGGTGGTGGGATTTATAAATACTTGAAGAAGTTTTGGGGAGGGGTTTTTCCAATGCTGTCAAGTCATTAATAGATATAAGTGCTTATCCCTTTGGGCCTTTGGGCCATGTAATTCAGGCTTTGTTCTCTGGGATTCCTAGTTATATAGGGGTTCCCTCCCAACCTACATAAAAAGGGGATTATTCAAAAAAAAAATGTAAGGTCTTCACATCCTTCCATACATGTGTTTGACTATGAATTTATATACTTATATTTTTATATACATACATACATACATATATATATGTGCGTGTGTGTATATTTCTAAATTTTCATTGTAAAAATTACACTGGAAAACTCCAATGAATGATTTAGAGGGGATATTTCAAGTACAAATTTTACAAAAGATGTTATAACATTGTATATATTATCATTATCAAATTTAGTCTATATTAATTATTATGATTATTATTATTATTATTTTCATTATTATTATCTAGGGAATGATGAAACATTGATTGGATATGATCGTATGGGTGATCAACATGCATTAAGTTTTAACCTTAATTCATTCAATTTTATCTCATATGGGGGACTAGGAGGGATAACCAAACCTTCAAACATCTATGAGAATAAACCTGAAGAGAAATAGGCCCCTAAAAATTAGTGAAAACCCCTTAGTTCATAGATTCCAAATTTTTTATATTCCTTTGTGAATCTATAGGTTCCTGTTGGAAGGATCACTAAGAATGTTATGGTAGCATATGTTAATGCCAATTCAGAAGAAATCAAAGAGGGACTAGAGCTCTATAAGTATTGTATCATGACTAAATTTATTTTTCAAAAAGGTGAGGACCAACGAATGCTCTTGGACTTGGTCAATAAATTTTTAGGATATTGGGGTTCATGGATCAGATAATTATTACATTATGGTGTAGGTATTTTCACATTATATTTTCCTTAGATGACCTGAAAAATAAATCATGGGTAATTGGAACTCTATCCATGAAGCCTGGTCATCTGGATATCTTAGAATGAGACATTAATTTCAGCTCAACCAATTTGTCCAAAACTCACGAAAAATTCTTAATATATCCACATGGTCTTAGAAAGTTTTATTTGCACTAGAAGATTATATGGGATATTTCTTCTTTAGTGGGTACCCCTATTAGACTAGACAACATGAATAAAAGGACCAGATATTCCTCTTATGCATGTTTACCAGTGGAGTTGGATATCTCTACTACTATTATGTAAGAGGACATTCAAAATACATTAGAGGATAGCATCAACATGGATATTATCTATTAAAGGCACTCTCCCATCAATGTTGACTGCAGCCTCATTTGGAATGTTGTTATTGAATGCAGGAGGACTGAGTTCAATTTTAGTTTTTTAATATCAAGGGATATTTTAGGACACTGAAATCTAGGAAGAAGGTGAAAGTCAAGTCCCCAGTAATATCTATAGATGAGGCCACTATTCTTGTTGATGGACCCTTAAGGGAAAATCATTCCTCTAATGGAGGCACTATTAGGACTACATCCCACGAGGATCCTCTTATCTCCCTTAATATAGTGAAGTAAACTAATCCAAATTCCATATTTTCCTCCCCCTATTCTTATTTTACACATATTGAATTGGATAGTGATAGAAACATTTAGCATCCACTCTAGGATCTTAATGATTTTAAAGAAGAGGTGGTTCCCCTAGATTCTAGTATCCCTCCTGCTAAGATAGATAGTCTTATTTATTTGCCTCCTCAATACCCTATTTCTCCAAATAAGGAGTTATATCCCCTCTATTAATCCTCCCATTTAGACAACAACTCCAAGACCCAAAAAACATCATGAGTCTATGCTTGTCCTCACTATACATGAGTCTGCATCCACATCTTACAGAAAAAATTTATAATTTATGTTTTTTTATAATAAATGATTAGATAGTAAAATTTTTATGTGCATATTTAAAATTTTGAACAACTATTTGATCATATTTGAAAATTTAACAAATCGTATGGCTTGTATTTTTTAATTCTTGAGTTTATATATGTGTTTTAAAAAATTATTCTAACATACTTTTAAAAATAAGGGATACGTTAATTAATAAAATTGGAAAATCAAAATTAAGGTAAATTTTGGTTTTTTGAAAACCCTTAACTTGTATTACATACCTTATTTTTTCATTTTATTAATATTTTATATGATTTTAATTTATAAGTTAATTTTAGAATATTATTTAAAATGTTATTTTTTATTTTTATTTATATTCCATGAAATATAAAATATGATATAGTATTTTTGGTGGTGTCATGTTTATGTCTTATATTTTTCATCAATTAATTATTAAAAATTAATAAATTTAAAAAATAAACATTTCTTTCCCCGATATTTATGATAATGTTTTTCTCACTAAATATATCCATAATAGTGGCATCTCGAGGACAGATCACAGTGACCTGAAAATCTGGTGTAATTTTCGATAGGGGAATACAGATTCTAGAACACTTATCTGATATCTTCCCCTATGAATGATGTTGTCAAAAATGATTTATTAATTATCAATTTGGATAGCGCTTTAGGATCACATGGCTTCACAAAAAAATCCTTCAAACATTATGCGGATATTTTGCAGCAAAAAGTAACTTAGGATATTAAATAAATCTTCAGAAGTGTATATTTCCCTCATGATCTTAATACCCAATTCATCAGACTAATTCTTGAGTTTGAACATGTTATTGAGGTTCCTTTTTATTAGTATGTTTTTCATTGGAAATACTATAAATAAATTGTTTAAAAAATTCTTTCCACTAGACATGGGAATATTTATAATGGGTCGGTCTCCTCAAAACAGTTTGGATTCAAACCTAGGAGAAAGAATCATGAATACTTATACAATGATTTAGTGGGTGTAACCCTATCAAAATTCAAGACAAGTATGGTAAAATATCTCTAAAGTTCTAAATTTTTAAGTCCTCTGAAACATTAAAATTGAGATCTTTTCTGAAGGATATTTATTTTTTTGGATTTTCTCAAAAATTTATATGTTTTATTATCTACATACTTTAAAGATCAAATATTTAAATTCTCTTTAATGGCTCACCCAAAGGGTACTTCAGTTACTATAATGGCGTTAGACAATGTGAACCTTTATCAAAACTTCTCTCCATCCTAGTTGAGGATTACCATATCCACTAACTTCTAAATTTTTGGGAAATAAAGGACCATACTCCCATTATGGTGGCCATAAATCTCAGGGTTCCATGTCATCTCTACTATGGTGATGATATTATTCTCTTCAGTGAGGTTGATAATAAATCATTGGATTCTATCTGATGGGATTACCCCATTATGAACATTTTTTTAGATATGTTATCTCAAGGAACAAATCTATAGCCGTATTTGGGAAAGAGATCCCCACTATTAGGGAAAATATTGTCTTAAATAATACTTATGTCAATTAGGGAGAGCATCCCTTCACTTACCTAGGCATTACATTATTTTTGGGAGGGGATTGATATATATACCTGGAAGGGATCTCAAGCAGGATCACTTCCCATATCTCTAGTTAGAATGGAAAGACCTTATATCAAGCTGGTAGAATGTACCTTAAGAATTCTATGATTACATCGATGTCTGATTACTCATTACATGTTTATTGATGTCCATGGGAATTGATTTGTTGTCTTGATTCAGAAAATTATTATTTTTTATTCGGGTTTCATCCATGAAAGGAATATTTTCATGTTTCCTTGAAAAAAATATGTCATACCCATTTATATGAGAGGAGTTGGAATCATGAACCTTAATCTCTTTAACCACTCCAAAGTGAGTAGTTACACTTGTCACATTATTACCTCCAAGATATACACATCTTAATTTATTAAGTCTAGTCTCATTAGAAAGATACACAAGTCTAGAAGATTTTTTCTGGATACCTCAATATAGAATGTCATTAGGGATCAATATAATGAGATCATGATGAACACTCAATGGTTCCCCACCCAATCATTTGACCAAAATATATAGTATAATCATGGATTGGTTTCCCATTTTTTGATGTTTATCAAGCTCCCTCTAAGATAGATATTCGAACTATTTATGATGCTCTTGATAATATTATACAGGTTGAATCTTTCCTACCTCCATATGTTATACATTATATTGAGTCATTATCTTTCTAGAAGCATGATATACCTTTATGGTGCCAAACTAGATTGGGAGTCATCTCTCCCAAGATTTTATAAAGGAATTTGTTAAGAATTGTTGAAGATATTCCATGTTAGCTGAGGGTTTTAAGGAGGCCTTTTGTCGCTTTTTAGGTATTTTTCATATTGAATATTTGGCTCATTCAGCTTCTAATGGATGATCATATTTAGGTGGAATCTTTGAAATCAACTTTTTTACTACTCTTTTTTATTGAATAATAGGGAAGTTTTCCATAATATTTTTAGTAGCTTACTATTTTCTAAAGAAATTTGGAATCATGGTAAGGATTTATTTATTGTATATTACAAAATCAAGGGAGTATTGATGACTTTGTGGGTGTTTTTCTCAATATAAATCTTATTAAACAGGTAAAAAATCACTTATGGTCCTTTTTTAGAAAACTTTCATCATTTTTGGATGGTTAGGAATGATCTTTGGTTTGAGGGTGTTAGTGTCCATTGAAGAGTCATTAATGTGGGAATCATCAAGGATATATTTATGGATTCTAAACAGCAGGTTGAATGTATGAATAATATTATGGATGATTTTATTATTCTCAAGACTCCTAGTGTTTATATCATTCCATGAAAACTGATCCAAACCAGCAACATTAGGTGGATTCCAGCACTTCCATATTGGATTAAAATCAATGTTAATGGCGCATACCATCATTAACTTTAAATAATAGATTGTGGTTCCATATTCAGAACATGTAGGGGATTTATTAATTGTTTCTTCCAAAATGCACTTGGCACCTTTATTTCCTTCGAATCCATGCTTTGGGAAGCCATACATACAGTAAGGGTTTTCTAATCATTTTGTATGGGAAATTTTTTGGATCAAAAGTGATTATACACTGGTGGTGAATCTTCTCAGTATCCAATCATCAGAAGATCCATTGATTATCTTCAATGATTGGATGACATGATTTTCCAACCTAAAATTTATTCACTTTGAGGTAACTTGTATATGTGTTTACAAAAATTATTCCAATAAAATTACAAATATAGTGGATATGTAAATTTATAAAATCCAGAATTATTATTTTAAATTATATTTCAATAGGTTTTCAAACACATAACATGCATTACATGACATGTTTTTTTCATTTTATTAATTTTTTTTATGATTTCTTGTTTATATGTTTATTTTGAAATATTTATTTTCAATGTTATTTTTTATTTTATTTTTTATTTTATTTTATATTTCATCATGTCTCACTCGTATTCACATTTCCATGCCACCCCATGCACCAAACAACCATTCCATACTAGCCATTCATATATATATATATATATCAATAAAACCATGCATGTGATCACCCATGAAAATACCAAGTATAAAATAAAATAAGCATCACTCAAAAAAGAATCATGTACCTTCCAAAGGCACATTAACCACCAAGAAAAAAACTATTTTCAGATTTCACAAAACTAACCCCATTTCATCAAGAACCATTTCATTGAAAACCCAATCCATTTCATTTAATAAAACTTCAAAAAAACCATTCTCTTCCATATACAGCTTTACGATTTTAAAAAATTCATCAAGTTCTAATTTTATAATCTGACAACCACAAAGGCCAAAACCGCTTTCTATAAAAGCACCATCCGCTAAAAACCAAATTTCCAAAACCAATTAATCATATTCAAACACATTTCAACAGCCCAAAACACCCCATTTTAAAAAAATATCATAATAAATTTAAAATAATACAATATTTAAAAAAAATATTTATTTCCAGAAAACATAAGTTTAGATTAAGGAGATTCAATCCCGTTAAATAATTTCCTCTTTATCCCAAATATTTGTTTCACAAAACCCAACATTATAAAACCGTTCTCATATAAAGTTTTGATTTTTTTTGCAATTTTCAATAACCAAGCATTACATTACAACCCATTTTAACAATTGTCCCAAAAGAATTTTCATTACAAAATTCTGAATTCAAGAAAAGTCCCAGAGACCCACAAAAGGGAACTAGTGTCGGTGGATGACTTGGCCGTAAAGTTAGCAGCTATATGTCAAACACACTACCAACTCATAGTTAATTATTATGACCATTCCCTGGCACCATATGGATTTCTAGGCCCTAAAAGCTCACAAATACCCTTAATCCAACTTCCCTTGTCATATCCCACACCAAATAATCAATAAGAACCAAAGAAACTAATAAAACCGGACTTCCAATGGACACTTGAGGGTCGGAATGAGCAAGAGTTCACAACGGTCTTCCCAAAACTACTCCTAATGTCCTATGAATCCTACTCCATCTACCTTGAAATCCCTAAATAATTAAGGCAACTATAAATAAAATGGTCTTTTAGGTGTCAACCTCCTCTAATACCATTTTTTGAAGAACCATTTAAGGTCAACCCTAAAATGGTCACCCAAGACACTCTGTGACATGTCCCGAGACACATTCAAGATCCTCCTGGGATTGTGAAAAGTAATAAAGAAAGAATTTAGAGTGATAATGGAATGTGTTTTCCAAAATATAATCAATAATTAAGCAGTGTAAACAAACATACATCCCAACATACATTTATATAAAATTAAACTAAACACTATTTATATAAGAAACTGAAAGTACAACTGAAAAATACAACCAAATGACCAATAATGATGAAAAATAGAACAGCATGTGACCCCACTAGTAACTCTCCAACATAACAAATACTCATCACCCAAAGTGACTGAACTCAAGATGACTCCAACAAAATGAATAAAAATAGAAGAAAACTATAGGTGTGAGTATTTTAACTCAGTAGGTCAGCCTGATATTCTATTCCCAATGCACATCTATTAAAATAAAAGAAAAATCAATTTCATGTTTTAGATACAATATATAAATATATTTTTTTCAAATTAGGTTCCATGCTATAAAAATTACCAAACAAAAACTTGTATGTTTTATAAACAGGAATGCTTGTAACAATATTTCAAAGGGGTGCAACTTCACAATGAAAATAGTTTTCAAGAGGGATGATTTAAAGAATGTAAAATTTTAAATAAAACAAAAATTATGCTGACTTTACCAATGAAATACACCACATACTAATGGTGAGTACAAAATATCCAACGAGCACAAGGCACGAGAATACCCCTAGGAACTAGTTCATTGTGGGCCTCAGGTACCTCGTATCTTAGTGTAAAATTAACCATAACAAATATCTATTCTCATGAACATGAGACACTAGTACAAGAATAATATATAACATAGTGGTCCCCATCATCATCATCATTATCATCATCATAGTTTAGATATTGTTGTCATTGTCAAAATTTCTACATTAAATAGGGATAAAACCCCTCCGAAATCACTAGCATTCTAGTACATGTCTGCCCACCTAGATAGCTAAGTTTTCTCTTTCTGCACTCAAACATGTAAAAAAACTATAAAATACCATTTGATCATGAATATTCAATTTAAAAATCATACACACATCAAACATACCACATCCATGTCCCACATTTATTTCAAGGATCAATAAACAACCCAAATTTTCATAATACAATTTCAAGAAGTATAACCCAACTTTGAGAAAAAAATCCATTAAAAAAATGCTCTTTTAAGGACAAAAAACTAAAAATACCATACCAAAGAAAACTTGTAATCCAAAAAACCATTTAATAAATCAACTTCATGGACCATAAAATGGTCCCAAATGAATCTATATAAAATACATATGGAAACCATTTTTACAAGAAAAATTCAAAACAGGTCTCTAATCATTTCTTAGAAATAAAATTTTAGAATGGTAA
This sequence comes from Viscum album, assembly GCA_963277665.1. Classification (NCBI taxonomy): domain Eukaryota; kingdom Viridiplantae; phylum Streptophyta; class Magnoliopsida; order Santalales; family Viscaceae; genus Viscum; species Viscum album. The sequence goes on from OY728147.1 coordinate 484,235,716, forward strand.
AAATTTCTATTTTAATAAATATGTGTATAAACAACATTTATAATAGAAAAAAAATTCATAAATCTCGTAAAATATTCAGGTTATAAATCTGAAGCACAAGATTTTTTATAAGGATGCCAAACGGGCCATTTTCTAGCAACTCGGGCTGAAACAAGTTTACCACCAAAAACCCATTAGTATATAAAAACAAAACTACATCAGACAGTAATAAAAGGACCCCAAAACACAATTTTTATGCTTTAAAATTTATTTATAAATCCAAACAAATCATTTTAAATTTCACTAAGCACATAAAATCCAACCTGGCAATTTACCGAACACATGCCAGGAACTGTAAAAAACAACTTATTCTATGCACTTTAAAAGGGCTAAAATAGCATTTACATGGGATAAATTTATTCAAGATACTGAAATATGTTCAAAATACCATAAAACAAGTTCATAAGCTAACAAAACATTTATGTAAGAAATCAGTGTACACATTTATAACAAAACAACACTATTTTTCACAAAACAAGGCTTAAACAACTGTTTTTCATATTGAGAAAATTAAAAAATGGATAAAAAATAATAAACATATATATCAGGTTAAAAATAAAATAAAATTATGACACATAAAAGATAAAATCATGTGTAAGGGATATCCTACCTCAAAATCATGGTGGAAAGGAACCGCACACCCGATATCACCCGTTGTGGTTCCCAACACTCTAGATCTATGAAGAACGACCCTAAAAAAACAAAAAACCCATAAAAAAATATAATATTTTAACATAAAAATAGATAGTTAATGACCACAGTAGAATATTCAACCAAAAGAAAGTGGAAGGATATGGAAGAGGAAGGAGAAAGGAGAAGGAATCTCACCTTGGAAACTAGAGAACTCTTCATCTTCTGTTATATATACAACCTTAAAGAAAATGGAATGGATTGGAACTTCGTGGATAGGCTACTTATGTTTGTTAGAACAAGCTAAAAAATATTTTGGGGGAAAATAGAAAAAATTAATGATTCATGAAAGAAACAAATTACCTTACCAAATATGGACGATTTGAGAATCCTTGAGAAACTTCACCGTAATCCGCAACCAAGATGAGCTCCGAAGAGGTAAAATGGAAATTGTGGGTATGAATATCTTACTTTTCCTTGAGTGAGTTGTGGAATAACCAAAAAATATAAAAAATGAATAGTATATAATGGAAACAATTTATTTTTTAAAAAATTGGAAATGGACTCACTAGCTGCCCCAATGCCCGAATAAATAACCCAAATCCAATATTATTTTGAATTCCTAATGGGGGTATAAAAGGATACAGTGGTTTTAATAGGTAAAGGGAGGACAATTGGGAAGCATAATGAGTTAAATTTTTTGAAATACTATAGAGTTATAAAAGAAACAAATTTTGTTTTTAAATCTATAAATGGGTTCACGGTTCGCCCAAATCTTGAAGTAACCACCCTTTTCTACAAAAACTTCCAAACAAGCTATGGGAAATCCATGGTAGGATTATTAGAAATATATGGAAGTTAAAAATCAATATTTATCTCACCCAAAAACCAAGAAAAGGATAGGTATTTCCAACAAACTGGATCAAAACCAAGAAATGAAAAAAATGGGTGTGACAAAAAATCATGTCGAAGGAGTTGATTGTGATTTTTGTTTAATGTTATAAAAAATTCAAGAATAAAGGATTATCTTGATGTTGGAACCTATTTGAATAATTGAGGATGAGGTTTTCACAAAATTTAATTTTGTGGATATGTTCATACAGTTTCCTGGATGAAGCTATGGAAAATGTTATTGGATCAATGAATTCAAATGGGATGATGACATCAAGGGTGGATATACATAAAGAAGTGAAATCTATAATAATATGGTATATGTTGGGATAGTTTTTTTTTGAAACAAGTACTTATTCTTGTTCTATCTTTTATTTATATTTTTCTTGTTATTACAGACATATTGGTTTAGTTCTCTGGTTTAAAAAATAAGAAATATTTATTTATTTTTTCTAGAAAATTATTTAGTTTCTCTTGGTTTGTGTACATGTGAACTGGTTAAGGATATATTTATATAAATACTGCATTTTTGTCAGCTGAATATGATATTATGGAAGTGGTTTGGATAGTGTATCATCATCACCCCCTTTGTACAATAACATGGTAGTATGAAAATTAAATAGAACCCAGTTCATGTAGGTGAATCATCTCCTCTACCCAATCATCATTTCCACATCATGTTTCATCATCATCTTCCTTGTGGAACAAACATTCCATCTATATTAGTTACAATGGAATCATTCCTTGATATGGTCTTCAGTAAACTTGAGTGATCATACAACAATTTTTCTGATTTTGGTTTTCACATCTCTATTAAACCATTATTATCTACTAAATTTGGAATTTTCAAAGACGTTTACAAATCAAATGGGATCTCATGGTTCCACTATGGCATATATTCAAGGGATGGTCTAATGATTCTTAATTTGGGTGTGAGGTGCATCGCTAGAGTTATTGGTTGCATAAATGGGTAAATGAGGTGATAAAGTTTTTAAAATTGATAATTGCTTTCAATAATATGCATCTTTTTTATACCAAAATAGGTAATTTTTCTTGAAAATTGATACATGTTCGGTACTATAAATTATTACCTATTCCAGAATAATGTCACCTTTTTACAAGATCGTTTTGATTGATATCTATAATATTTAAGTTGGTAATATTTAACCCAGTTCTACTTTTTTTTATCTATTGTAAAATCTACTAGTTTTTCATTATTTACACTCTGAAAGTATAAAATACTCTAAAAAGTAAAGATATTATATTTTTTCAGCTTTAGCAAGGAAGAGGAATAATCTTACGATGTGTTGTTCTAATGCTTTTATTACTCTATGTGTGGACGATGGCAATATATTTTGGGGTAGAGACACACTGAAAGGATATGATGACTCTCTACTCCAATTTATTTCTTATTTTAATCACTTACTCAAGATCAATAATAACACCTTAAACATTGTCCGACAACTTAAAAAACTTGCATGTTCTTGTCTCATAGGTTCAACCAAGTAGTTTAGATTTTTAATGTCCCAAATAATTTAATACATGAAATTTTAACATGGTTGCATGTCACTTTTTTCAGAACATAAATGATAGGTTTGTAGTTGATAATAATGTGGGATGGGGTTTCTATTAATTTATAGGGGAAAGTATGTAAATTCCCTGTTTGTTATAAAGTTATTGGGATGGGGCTGTATGGACTACTCAAGTAGATTCCTTAAATAAAGGAGTTCTAGGTTTCATGGGGGGAAAGATTTTATTTGGGGAGTTATTAGATGCTGATGATTGGAGGGTTTGGCCTCAGACTTGGGAACAACACCACCTAGGAAGTTCATCCTCAATCATATTCTTCATCTTTCATTTTTCTTTAATTATTCTAGTTTTAATATAAATATTCTATTCTCTATCTCTCTCTCACATGGTTACCTATAAAGAACCTATCAACTAGTTCATTCATCGAGAGAGAATCTAGAGAGTGATATTGTTGAATCCAAGAGTTATAGAAGGTAACAACTCTTACTTTCAAAATAGTGGAAAACAACATTCTGTAGTGGAAATGGGACATGCAATGGTTCTTGATCAGATACTTCTTGATACTATAGATGGAATTTGACTCATATTAGGCTAATGGGGCACCAAAATATATATTTTTGTTATGTAATGATCATGTTTGAATCAGAAAAATTAGATGACACTGACATAGAAGAAATAATAATAACAAAAATATTGACAATAGTAAATCTAGAACATAAGAGACACTTTAGAAGACATAGAGTTTTGAAAGATTTAGTTTACAGATTAGTGTGTTGATCTATTGTATACATGAAGTAGGAATTCATGGTTCGTGTGGTGGAGAAGTCATGAAATTACCACTAAAAGTACTTGTGAAAATCATAGTAGAAAATGACCATGATAATACAGAGAAAAATTGTTAAATTAATAGTATAAGATATGCAGCCCAGAATCTACCATCTTGATACATGATAAAAGTTCCATAAAGCAGTGCTTCAATGAATTGAAATTCAAATGTGAGGCATGTTGATGAAATTATCATGTCTTCAAATAAATTTTATAGTTCATACAGAATGAGGAAATGAAAAGGAGAAATCTATGTCAATTGAGGAAGGTGGTAGTAGTTTGAGTACAATGGTAGAGGAAATATAGTAGGGTCTAGGGAACAAGGATAAAGGGAAAAGTATGCATGAAACCAAAATGGAATCACTACATGCGCTTTCCAAACTAGTAAAGATTCCAAATTTATTTGGTGTGGATCTAGTGTCATGGACTGTATGATCAGGAACTTTCTTATCAATTCAGTGTATTCAAGAGGATTTGATGTTTTTTTTCATGAAATTGAGTGTGGAAGGGATGGTGTAGTTTTGGACAGTCTCTTTGAAATCAACTAAAATAGTTCTTACATGGACACATTTTAAGGAGGATCTTTATGTAAGATATGGTAGTTTCTCGGTGGAAATCCATTTATTTTTAAAGGAATTGCAGAAAACAAAATCAGTGGATGAATAAATTGATGAATTTGAAGGTGTGGCCTTATGATTGCTGGATGGTCTTTAAAAACAGGTTCCAAAAAGTTAAAATGGGTCAAATGATCTCAAATCTAATTCAAATCTCACAAAGAATACCAAGGATTCATTTTTGAATTTTATGAAATAAAGGAACATCAAATCATGTTTTTGTTTTCCCAAGATGAAAAAACACAGTTTTAGTAATTTATAACCCTAAAACATGTGTTTAACTCTTAAAACAACAAAAAATCTCCAATTGATGTGAAATATTGTAAATGAGGTTTTAGAATAATTTTTGATTTGTGAGAGAAGACATCACATCAATCCAAAATGTGATGTGATAGAACACACTAAATAAGGAGTTATTACAAAATTTAAGTCTTTAAAAACACACCCCATAGAGGGAAAGCTAAAAAATGAGATTGGATTGACATGAAATAACTGGACACCAAAAATAGATTTTTTTGAATTTTAGGAACTAACATAACATCAAATCTAGGTGTCATTTTCCCTAGATGACTAAAACTTCAGTTTCAGAAATTTGAAATGATAAAACATGCATTTATCTATTAAATCCATTGAAAACGGTCTCCAATTGATGTTAAATATTGTTAAATCTATCTTAGAATTTTTTTTGATGTCTGTGAAAAGATGCAATGTCAATCTGACATGTGATGTGATTGAATGGACTATATAAGGCGTTCTTAGATAAGGTTGGTATTTAAACACATGCGCAATAGAGGGAAAGCTAACCCAATGAGCTCGTATTGCTATAAGGTCACATGACAAAAACCATGGATTGATTTTTTAATTTTAGGAACTAAGTTCATGTCAAACTGCGGTATTGTTTTCCTAATATGATCAAAAATGTAGTTTTAGTAATTTAAAATGATAACCACACATTTAATAGATAAAACCATAGAAAAAAAATATTCAATTGATTTTAAATATAATGAAATCTATCTTAAAATTATTTTTGATATGTGCGAGAAGACGAAGAATCAATATGACATGTTATGTTCTTGAACAAACTGGATAAGGCATTCTTAGAAAGGGATGGTTACTAAAAGCAAGTGCCACAAAGGTAGAGACGCCCATATAAGCACATATTTCTATGAAATCACCCAAAAACAAAAGTGGATTGATTTTTAATCATTAGGAACTGACCGAGTGTCAAACTAAGGCGTCGTTTGTCTGAGATGACCAAAAATAGAGTTTCAGTAATTTATAATTCTAAAATAGGAATTTAACTATTAAAACTGAAGAAAAAAATCTCTAATTGATGTAGAATCTTCTGAAATATTTCTTAGAGTCAATTTTTAATTTTAGTAACTAACTACGCATTAATCCAAGGTGTTATTTTCCCAAGATGACTGAATATGTAGTTCAATTAGATTCATTTTTGAATAAAGAATAGAACCAATTATTATTACATAATATATATTATTATACATAATTACCATTTTGAAGATTATGAAATAATAATTTTAGTATATTCTGTTATAAAATAATAAATTGAAACAATGATTATTAAATAATAATAATTATTATATGTAATTTAAAATTTTATGTAATTAAAATGTGAAAATAGTACAATATCAATGCCTATGTGTATACAAGTGTCCTCCAGTCCCACACCTCAAATCTATTATAGTATACCCATATTCACTAGTCTATTTATAAGTTTCTGGAGTGTTCTCAGATATAGGTCTAGGTGTGATGTTCTTAGCTATGTGTTCCAGTGTGATGTCCTCAGCTGTGGGTCTACCAGCCGAACTAGAACTGATCTTCCATTCGATTGAGTTCTGTACATGTAACTGGATAGAAGTGGATCCTAGAATAGAAAATCATTGAGTCGAATCTACCAACCAGTGCCTCAATCCAAGTAATGTGGCACTACAAGAGAAGAATAATGAATAGGGGTCGTAATATCAAACTCAGTGGGTTAATCAATGGTCTACTCCAAAGGGTGGGTGGGGAATGACTTGAATAATTCCATGTGTTATGAGAATGGTCTAGCGAGGGAATGAAAATTTATGATTTATTGGTTCATATGCTGTAAAGGAATGTGTGAAACATTTAGAAAGTGTAAATTGATATAAAATATGCAAACGTACCGAATGTGTAGAAAATGTGATCCAATACCAAAGTTTTTGATTGATTTTTCCACGTTGTCATTGTGAATGTTTTTTCATACATTAATTGAAATATTTATCACATAGTAATAATGGTAGGTGTGTGGGGTTTTTAGGTTCAGGGCACAGTAGAAGTGTGTGATGGGTAGTGCCCAACCTTGCTTTTTTTAATGTTCAATGATCAATTTGAGATCTAAATGATGATAGACTTCATGTTTAACAGAATTGAATCTACAATGTCAGGAAACATGAATCACGTCAGAACCATAGAGAGAGGATCATCACATATTATTTATAATTAATTTAATTAAATAATAATTATCTTGATGGAATTATTTTTTCTATTATGGATCTGGTAACAGATCTACGAAGCATCGTCGTTTTATTGTTGGAATAATGTGAATATTCCCTCTAGCAGCGATCGACACGTGTTCCATGAATCCCCACACATCACTGAAGGAATATCCAGGTGCTTGCATGGAAGATTCTTGCACATTCATTGTCTTTCTTTGATCACTACAAGAATTGATTCCAAATATTTCTCCAATATCTACTGTAGGAAGAATGCTCTATGTTCTTGGGAGCGATCTTGGAGAAGAGAGATCTCGAGGGATTGAGAGAATTCTCTAATTCCGTTGTCCACAACCCAAAAAAATGATTTTTTAGAATGAGAATATAACACAACAGGGTTTATATATCACTAGGGTTAAAATAAAATAATTTCCTAAGTGCCCTTAATTATTTATTTATCCTCAGATAAAACCCTATTAAAAATAATAATAATAATATTATTATTTCAAGACATGTTCTTAACTTGTGAATTAAAATTAAATATTATATAAAAAATAATATTCAATATTTATTATTTTCTCAGAGGACCTAAAATCCTAGTCCATCATTACTCCATAATATTTATCGATAATTGAATAACAAATATTTATTTATTAAATAAATATCATTGTATTATTCACCAATAAATAAATAAATATTATATTCACTAAAAAGAAAATGAAAATTTATTTAATATTCCAATAACAATATATTTTCTTGAATAACTGGTGAAAAAATAAACGTGATCTTGAAAACATGAATAACTGTTAAACCATATGAGAAAATAAACATTTATTGAACTTGTAAATTAATAAATAATAATATATTATTTAACTGAGATTTTTGATTCACTTAGAGTGTGACCCTCTATGCCTCTATATTAGTGGCATTAAGAGAAGTAGCCTAAAGTCCAAGGATAAAATCTAGAAACACGCCAAGGAACCCATAGAGAAAGAAGTTAATGATGCAACGACGTAATACCTTATATATATTCTTACTGTGTAATATAATCCCTTTATCACAATATCTCAAATTAAGCAGGTTGCATGCCGGTGCTATCAACCTATGTACTCGATGTCGCTTTATTTGACTTTCCAGAAAAAGAATGCCCCTATAGAATTCCATGAACATTGATTAATTTAGGCTATATCATTTCCATCCTAGGGCCTGAGATATTAAAATTCTTTAAATAATATTAGGGATAAATCCTTTCTCGCATTATTCCTTAATGAAATATTACTCGTGATGCACCCAACATATCCTACATCACCGTGAACATTTTTCTTCATTGTTTTCATTAATAAATCAAAGTACCAGACTTATAATAATCATTAATAATAATATTAAAGTCTAAGGACCAATTGAAATGTCCGTATATAGGAACATCGAAAGACACATATAAATGTGGATTTTTTTACTGGGGGTCCTATTCTCATAATATCCTACTAGATATTACCAAGGGTATACACCATGAAAAGGTTCCTCAAAGTCCTATGAGTTTCCAGAACTGATAGATTGTATCATATGTTTCCTTAAAATGATATCATCCAGATATAGAACATATATTTATGAATAGTTTCATGCCACTTCTAGGTTCTCATCATGGCGGATAATTTCTAGGACCTTTTATTGTGAAAGCCACTATAGGGAAATTATAAAATACTATGTTATGTAGAAGAAAAATCAGGATATGAGAAGAAGTTTATTAATATTAAAACATATGAATACAAGTTATCATAAAGTACACAGATTTGGGTCCTAGGGAACTAACTGCAACAAGTGTAACCAATCAAAGTCATCGATATTCACAGATTCTTTAAAATCACAATGATGACATGAAATTAGGCACATCCTGTGATTTATCAGTGACATGAAGATATAGAAAAGGTATAAAAGAACTCAAAGAATCAATATTCTCCTTCCTTACTACCGTAATTGATATTGGAATGAGACCACTATTTCCATCTTGAGTGGAAATAATCAAGAGAACTCCATTATATGTTCTATATAGAAATGTTCCATCCACTAGTATGAATTTTTTGGAGCTCATGGATGTTGTGATGAATGGGAGGAATGCCCATAATATCTAATGAAATTGGAATTTGGATACAAAGACGTGATTTCTCACCACATTCTTAACTATTTCAAATTGATAAACAACCTGACCAGTTTGAACCGATCACTCAATCTAATAAGGAAGCAACAGAAATGAAAGTTTCCAATCACCATAAACCTTTTAAACAGATTTATTATTTGAAATCCATTCCTTCTTATATGATATTTTATATCCATTCTCACTCTCCATGCATTCCAATATTAACTTGACATGAACATCCTAATTAACTATGATCATACTAATAATAACAGACCATTTGAATTTTGAGTTGATGTATATATGTCTTGATTCAACATGGGATTCAAAAATGTGTGTGGTCCTAAGGTTTTTTAAATTTTCCACGAAGTTGAATTTCTGACAAGGTTAGCTTGTAATCACATATTGCATGTTGCACCAAACTATTGAAATTTTATAGAAAATATTGACCTTTTGGACTCATCCATGAGTTAACTATAATGCCTATTCACATTTATATTTTTTATAAATATCTATATTGCCTATTTTATCTCAAATTGTATTCCATCAAACAATTCATCATCATTCGATATATCATTGATTTGTTGTAAAATACTTTGGATCTCTATTATTGGTGTGACTATATCCCAATCAAACCCAAGAAACATTGGTGTAATATATTGTGATGATTGCACCGGCCATGCATGTTGTATTTTTGGATCATTGGCAAGAATCGTCTCATCTTCTCTATCAGATACTTTATCATCCTCCAACTTTTCATCATAGGCATCATTTATCTAACCCATATATGGATAAATTACAAAAACAGATGTTATAAGAACATCTACATGTATTGTCATCAGAAATATTTTCTCTTCTATACTTGTATTTTTTTCACCTAATACACCTTGAACAGCCAGATAAAATGCAAACATATACCCCTCAGCAAATCCTCCACCATCTGATATTTATTGTTCAATTTGAGTGGTATCTTCAATTATAATAACAACAATATTAAATTCCATCACACTAAGACATCCATTCTCTTGATATGTATCATAATCAAACCTCAAATCTTCATCATCAACCAAATTATGAAGCATTTAACATAGATTATCCTGAGTATGAAGAAATTTATAAATAATAGATGATATACACTGATTTCAGCAAGATTCAGTCGACTATGGATATTACTATCAACTATGTTTATTGGTTCACATCTAGTAAGATTTACTAGTCTTAAAGGATCACAAATATATGAATTCCCTTGTTCATAATCTATTATTTCACATCCATGATAAACAAACACACACAATTGTTTGAATTTATTTCGTTAATTTTTATATGAAATTAAATTTCTGGTTAAATATATACACCATTATTTCTTAACATAAGTATAAAACCATCACACTTAAAATATTATTATTTTGATTATAATTCCTATAATCAGTATAGAATTGATGAAACTGGAATTGACAATGGGTAGTAATAATGTATCAAAGAATGTTTTATTAATATATTAAATACTAAGCAATAATTTTTCATTAAAAATGTAATAATATATTAATATATAATATATAAATACATATATACTATATAATTGAAATTTAAAAAATATTACATTTCACTAACATAAAGTATTAACTAAAAATTAACTTACTAATTAATATATATTTTTTACAATGAAATGGAAAGTTAATTACAAAATTACTAATTAATTAAAAAAATATTTTATACAATGAAATAATATATATATTAATTATGATACCATTATATAATAATAATATATTATTTGATTATTAGAATAATATATTAATTTATATTCTAATAGTAATTATAATGCAATATTATACTATATATCATACAACATAATAATATATTAATTTCAAAATAACTAATTAATTTACTAATTTATTTTATACAATTAAATAATATACATAGACACAAACATGCATATAAGAAATAATGAATTCCCATATATATACATATAATATACAAGGCAATAATGAAAAATGTAAAGTTATTTAAAAATAAGAAATTTACCAAAAAATATTTAAATTAAATAACAATTTCATTTTTCATTTTAATTTTTTTATCAAAAAATATTAAAATTTAACTATTTGATACAATGTTTGTATCAATTGAAATTAAATAAAAAATAATTAATGTTTCTAAGTTAAAATATGAACATACAATTCAATTACTAATTAATATTTTTTTTACAATGCTATAATATAATAAATAAAAATAACTAATTAACTAAGAAATAATACATTTTATATAATTCCATAACACATATTTTAATTCTAATAATAAAATAATATATGTAGTATACAATACAATAAATATAATAAGTACAAAATCACTAATTAATTTAGTAATGTATTTAAAAAAATTAAACCAAATATATAGCCAATAAAACGTGATAATTATTATATAATAAAAATAATGAAATATTATAACTCATTAATTAAAAATACGGTGATATTATAACAAATTAACTAAACATACAAAAAAGATACAGTAATATTATAACACATTAACTAAAAATATTGCAATATTGTAATAAAAAATTATATAATTATCAACTTGATAATATAACACATTATTTTTTTAAAAAAATAATATAATAGTTATAATAAATATTATTTCAATAAAATACATCCAATATTAAATTAAAATTTTAAATATACCTATTGTATCTACAGTCTTTGCGAAATGAGAGAACATGTACTGTGAATGGATATTTTTGGTGTTGCGAATGGAGATTCGTGGAATCATGAATATAATCTAAAGGAGGGCTTTGTGATGTGGTAACCCTTGCACAATGGCAAGAAATGTTCATAGTAGGGGTTTTAACTAATTGGGTTGCATTAAATGGTTTCAAGGAGCCACATATAATTTTTTTTGGGATTTGGGATCTCAGTTTGAGTGTGTTGACTTCAATGATCCATGTTCTTGGGTGTGAAGAATGGTTTTGGAAAACTAGAACAATGCTTATCGAGAGAGGATATTGACTCAAGAGTGCCAAACCATAAGTTTGAATTCGGGATTACAGAGGAGAAGTATTTCCTAGAGAGGAAGATTTTGGGAAACATGGGTGTCACTGACTGCAAGAGACAAGATCCAAGTTCGAGCGGACCTTTAAAGATGATTGGAATGCACTTTCTCACCATGTTCCTTATTTTTATGATATTCTAAGGAGATAATTAGAAATGTTACATATAATACATATATTTAGAGAAAGCTATTTCTTAGAATATTCCTTTTTTGAACAAAATGTGAGGAATACATGTTTCAAAATACCACCTTTAAAAACAAAAATCGTAAGAATTCAGGTATTGGTAATGTTCCTTCCAAAAATAATTTCCTAGAGGGAACTTTATGAGAAGGTGATTTCAGTGTTCAGATAACCAAAAATGAAACCTTATATCGGGAAATTGTTTCCATTTTATGGTATTTTGGTAATATATTTTAATATTATTATTATTTATGGAAATAAACTCATATTGGAGTGTATAAAAGTAGTAATATTCACCCCAAATGTGCTTTCATGAAAAAAAACTAGACCATTGGGTTCCAGGTACATTAGTCCATATACACATATTTAAAAAAAATTAAAATAATAATAACTATAAATACATATAAATAAAATTTAATAATAATAATAATATTGTAAAGTGTGTTATGAAATATTAATAAAATACACACATATCAATGGATTTATATAATTTTCATATAAATATACAATATATATATAAATTTTTTGTCAATATACATATGCATTCTCAATATATATATATATATATATATATATATTTATTAAACTGCTTGTAAAAATATTTAATTAGTATATCTATATTATAAAAAATAGAAAACCTAAAATTTGGTTTTCAATTTTGTATATATATATGAGAAAATGGTGATATAAATTTGGATACAATCAAATACAACACACACATATCAATAAGGGGAGAGAATACAATAGTGGGGTGTCAAAAAAACAACTAAAATTATAGACCTCAACATATTACTCAACAGTACACAATTCCACGAGTCAACCATCCCATCTAGGAATTGAGTAAATAGAGATGATTAAAACCCCCTAATTACAATCAGTGGGGAGCCAAGTACACATCCATGATTTCACATCATATGTGTGCCTCACTGCACTTGGCAGATGGTCATGATACAGTTCCATGATGTTGCATCATTTTAATCGGCAGAAAGTCCCTAATAGATCGTGGGGGCTCCTAATTATATTCATTGGTGGGTTAGGTACAAGATGTCGCATCATGAATGCAACTCATTGTAGTTGGCAGCGAGTCTCTGATGTCGTATCATGCAGTCTATAGTTTTCCAACAAATTATAGTCATGTAAGTTAGCGTCTGGATGTATCATTGTAGCATCATCTAGCCACGCTCAGGCATACATATATTGCACCCATGGCTATTCATGAATCTTGTTGATTTCCCCATTTCATCCCAATCTTCAACCCCCATGTTGTAGAATCTCTATTTTAATGATTAAATCATTCCCCTTGTTTTATATAAATTAACAATAGAAGGGATAATTTATAGTGTTTCATGTTTCTTATCTAGTCTTACATTTGTAATCAATAAGCCTATGCACAAGTATTTATTTGTTTTTATATGATTTGTTTCAATTAACATTTGTTTAGTATTATTTATTTAAAAAAATATCATTTTTTGAAGAGAAGATGGATTTTTTTACTAGAAGTCATGGCGGTATCATTTGTAGACATGTCACTAAGAAAAAAATGTTTTTTTCATTATTTATTCTTTAATGTTTTTTTTGAAGCATTTAGTCCAATTTACCATATTAATGTTTCTATTTTTTATGTATAAATGGCATGAATTCAATTATATTAATGTTTGATCATCTTAATTTTATATTGGGTTATATTTAGTATTTTCAACAAGGATTGAAGGTAGATGATTTTAAATAGTGTTATCTAATATCCATTTTTTTCTATGGTAGTTGAAGAATTTATATGACATTGTTACAAGCGAATGCCTTTTTGAGGATGATGTTTTTCCCTTTATCATCCTATTTTTTATTTTTCATTTTATATCCTCTCATATATAGTTTTCATTTAAAATTAATATTTATTAAGTAGATGTGATGGTAACACTTAAAAAATCTCACAAACCTATGCAGATCGTCTCTAAATCGGTCACCTGGGACGCTCCACGACAAGTTCCGAGAGGCATTACCAATCCACCCAGGATAGAGACAAGCACTGATGGCATCATTTATAGTGACAAGGGAATGATTTCTTCCAAATATAATCAAGAAAAAAGCATAAAAATGAAACATACAACCCAACATACAGTTCTATAAAATTGAATTGAACATTATTTATACAAAAAACAAAAAGTAAAACTAAATAATAATACCAACCAACCAAAAATGATGACCTAAACAACACCATGTGACCCCAATGTTCACTCTCTAACACAATGAATACTCATCACCCAATGTGACTGAACTCATGCTAAAACCTACACAAGGGATAAACAAAGAAGAAAACTATAGGCGTGATTATTAAAACTCAGCAGGTTATCCTGATATCTTATTCCCAATGCATATACATTAAAATAAAAGAAACATTAATTTCTATTCTGAGATACAATATATAAAAATATGTTTTCTGAATGAGGTTCCATGCTTTAAAAATTACCAGACAAAACCACCCAATTTTATAAATAAGAATGAAAGTAACAATTTTTTAAAGAGGTGAAACTTAAAAATGAAAATAGTTTTCATGAAGAATGTATAATTTTAAATAAAACACACACACTTTTTAATTTACCAACTAATAATAATTTATTCTGACAGTGAGTACAAAATATCCAATGAACACAAGTCACAGGAACACCCCTAGGCACTAGTTCATAGTGGACCCCAGGTACCTCACATCTCAGTGTAAAAGTAAACATAAAAAATATCAGTTCTCATGCACATGAGCCACTAGTAATAGAATCATCCATAACCTAGTAGTCCCTAACTTCATCATCATCATATTTTAGTTAGTGTTGTCCTCAGCAAACTTGCTTTGTGAAATAAAGGCAAAACCCCTCCAGATCATTAGTAGACTAGTACACGTCCGCCCACCTAGCTACCTGGGTTTTCACTTTTTGTGCTCAAACAAGTTACACATCTATAAAATTCCATTTTCCCATGAATATTCGATTTAAAAATCATATGCACATAAAACATCCCACACACATGCCTCACATTTTTTTCATGAGTCAATAAACAACCTGATTTTTCGTAATACAAATTCAAGAAGTATAATGAGGACTTGCACAGAAAATCCATTAAAAAAAATGCTATTTTAAGGGAAAAAACCCACAAATATTATATCAAACTAGGTTTTTCATCCCCAAAACCACTTATTAAATCAATTTAATGGACTATAAAATGGACTCAAATTATACAACATGAAATACACATTGAATCCTTTTTACAAGAGAAATACCAAACATGAATTTATGTATTTCTCAGAAATAATATTTTAAAAAGGATCAAATTTTACTTTAAATAGAGTTGTATACACACCATTTATAGTAGAAAAAATTTATAAATCCCATAAAAAATTCATGTTACACATCCAAAGTATGACCATTTTATAAGGATACCAAACGTGCCATTTTTCGATAACTCGGGCCAAAACATGTTTACCACCAAAACCCATTTGTTTATGAAACCAAAGATAATTTATACAGCCATAAAAGGTCCCCAAAAATACCATTTTTCAATATGAAAATGTATTTATAAATCTAAAAAAATCATTTTAAATCACACTAATAACATAAAATACAACAAGACAATTTACCGAACACATGGCATGCACTTTTAAACAAACAACCTATTTTAAGAACTTGAAAAGGGATAAAATGACATTTTCATGCCATAAATTTATTCAATCTAATGTCCCATGTTAAAAATATCATAAAACATGTGTGTAGGTTAACAAAACATTTAAGTAAGCAAGTGTTGTGCACGTTTATAACAAAACAACAATACTTTTTAAAAAACAAGGCTAAAACAAACGTTTTTTACACATAGAAAAATATCCAATGTCTGAAAAAATACTAAACAAATATATAAGTTGAGAATAATAAGAAAATTATTAAAAATAAATGATAAAGTCATCATAAAGGGATATCCAACCTCAAAACCATGGTGGAAAGGAACTGTACACCATATATCATCCGTCGTGGTTTCTGACAATTCAGATCTATGAAGACCATCCCAAAACAAACCAAAACCCCATAAAAAATAATGGGATAACATAACCATTGGCCTTTCATGAACAGGGGACAAGAGGAAACCAAAATAAAGTTGATGGAGAAGGAATATGGAGGAGAAAAGAGAAGGAATCTCACCTTGGAAACTATATAACTCTTCAGCTTTCCTTAGATATTCACTCTTAGTGGAATGGGAATGTGTTAGAACACATTTTAGAGGATACCTAGATATGGAAAAACCAGGGAAATATTATTTTGAGGGAAAACAAATAAAATTAACGATTCATGATAGAAACAATTTACCTTAACAATTACGGATTATTTGAGAATCCTTGAGAAATTTCTCCCTAATCCGTGACAAAGATGAACTCCAAAGAGGGAAAATGGAACATTGGGAAGAGACTAATGTTCTTGGTCTCACTTTAGAGGTGGAATAACTGAAAAATATAAAAAAACTAATAATATATAAAAGAATCAAATAATGTTTTTAAAAATGGTAATGGTATCATAGGATGGTCTAATACCGAAAAAATAACCCTAAACACCATGATTATGAATTCCCAATGGTGTAAAAAAGGATATGGTGGTTTTAATAGGTTAGGGTAGGTGAATAGGAAAGTGTAATGAGTAAAAAATGTAGAAATTATATGGATTTATAATTTTTTTAAATCTAGAAATGGGCTCACCGTTGGCCCAAATCTCGAAGTAACTGCTATTTTCTTTAAAAACTCCCAAACAAGCTATGGGGAACCCATGGTAGGATGATTAGAAATAGATGGAATTTAAAAAAGAAACATTTATATCACCCAAAACCCTAGAAAATGATAGTTATATCCAGCAAACCAGATCAAAACCAAGACATGAAAAAAAACTGGGTGTGACAGTTATCCCCACTATTAAAGCATTCCACCCCCGAAAAGCCATAACAATTTCCATATGATTGATCAATACCCAATGATTCCCTATCAATATAGTCCAAGCTCTAAATATATTGAAACCTCATCCAAAATTAACAAAACATAAGCCTCTTTCCTCAACCAAAACTCCAACTACTAACCACTTCTTAAGAATCAACCGAAAGATCAAGTCACTACCTCCTCAAACAAACCATGAACCAGATTGTTGTGCTTTATCTCGATGAACTCAACGATCATTCAAACCAAAGATCACTCAAGAGAACCAAACGTTCCAGGAGAGTCTCTAATGGAATCCCTACTATTATGAATCAACTAAAACTCGACAAATGCTAAGGAGGAAACTCTACGAGACCCATGGTGGATCACCCCTCCATTTAGAACCAATGATAAATGACTAAACAAGAATTAAACATTAAATAAGAATGGGTCTCTCCCAAAAATGCCCACTGATACTATCCCACAAAAACCTATGAACCCATGTTAAGAGAAACACAACATAAACATTTAAACCCCCCATTCCCTAACGGAGGGGACAAGAATTGGTCCAACACTATCTACACGGATCGAAACCCCAACCACTTGGGGTAGGGAGGGAAGGGGACCCAATCATTGGGACACTGAAACCACAAAATAAATAATGTAACTACCTCACTACAATGGTAGAGGCATGATTTTACAAATATTAGCCATAGGCCTCAGACTCCTGACTAAGCGCCTGTTTCACTCTGAGACCTATGGCTAGAGCTCTGATGGATGAAGCATCTTCTGACTTGCAGTTAGGCATTGATAATCCCTAACATGTAATATTACCCTTAATTCCACATGGTGATACATAACACTCCTAGGATGAAACAACAAATCAATGGACACCATGCAACTCCCTTCCTAAAAAAACACACTTTTACCCAAACACGACCTTGGAGATACACAACACTATTTTCTATCACTATAAATGTAGAGAAGAATGGACAAAGTACATGGATAAACAAATCTACCTCACCAAGAACAACTACCCCAACCGAGAGGGACACCATAATGAAACAACACTTTAAATCAAGCCAAAAAAGCTCTCAATTCCAACAAATGGGATGAGGCATCATTCAAAGAGGTGGATTTATCATTTGGAATGAATCTTTAGGTTCATCACCTATAAATCATGAAAATGTAGATCTATCCATGTCCATATCACAACATCTAACACATATTTATAAAACCCACTAAAAATTTCACCAAAACCAAGCCACCAATGAGATACTATATCAAGACACAACATGTGTATGACTTCTATATCGCAAGGAAGAATACTGAATAAACAAAACATCTATGATATAGGGAAAACCATCCACATAACCATCAATTTATAACAAAAAACACAATTTTCAACTTAAAACAAATTTTAATAACAAACCATCTTGGTTGATTTTTTCATTCATCATTGGTGTTTCATCAAGTCTCACTCGTAATCTCGTTTCCATGCCAACCCGGGCACCCAATGACCATGCCATACTAGCCATTCATCTATATATCAGTAAAACCATGCATGTGATCACCCATGAAAACCCCAAGGATACAATAAAATAATCATCACTCCAAAAATAATCATCTACCTTCCAAAGGCACATTAACCACCAAATCAAAATCCATTTTCAGATTTCACAAAACAAACCCCATTTCATCAAGAACCATTTGATTAAAAACCCAATCCATTTAATTTTATAGAACATAAAAAACAACCATTCTATTACAAATATCCCTTTACCCTTTTTTAATAATTAAGTAAGGTCACTTTTAATAATCCAAAAACCACAAAGGCCAAAACCCCTTTTGAGAAAAACACCATCTGCTCCAAAATAAATTTCCCAAACCAATTCATCATATTCAGACACTTTTCAACTGTCCAAAAAACCCCATTTAAAATAAAGTTCAGAATAACTATAAAATAATACAATATTTCAAAACATATCATTTCAATAAACAATAAGTTTATATTATGGAAATTCAATCATGTTAAATAATTTCTTATTTATCCCAAATATGTTTTTCACAAAACCCAAAATTCCAAAACCTTTCTCATATTAAATTTTGAAAAAACATTTTCTAGTTTTCAATAACCAAACAATCATTTAAACCCCATTTTAACAATTCTCACACAAGTATTTTCAAGGAAAAATTCTGAATTAAGGAAAAGTCCAAGAGTCCCACAAAAGGGAACTAGTGTTGGTGGATGACTTGACCATAAAGTTAGCGGCTATATGTCAATCACACCACCAACACATAGAGCCTTCTTAGGACCATGCCCTGGCTTCATATGGATTTATAGGACCTAAGAGCTCCCAGATACCATTATTCCAACTCCCCTTGCCATATCCCAACACTAAATAATCAATAAGAACCAAAGACACCAATAAAACCAGACTTCCCATGGACACTCAAGGTTCGAAACGAGCAAGAGTTCATGAAACTCTTCCCAAACCTACCCCTAAATTCTCAAGAATCATACTCTATCTACCTTAACATCCATAAATAACAAAGGACACTCTAAATAGAATGTTCTTCTAGGAGATAACCTCTTCTGATACCATTTTTTCAAGAACTAGTTGGGGTCAACCCTAAACCTGCCACCCAGGCCACTTCGTGACAAGTCCTGAGAGGTGTTCTAGATCCTCCCGGGTTTGAAAAAAGCACCAAGGGCATCATTTAGAGTGATAATGTAATGAGTTTGCCAAAATATAATCAATAACTAAGAATGGAAAGAAACGGACATCCCAACATACATTTATATAAAATTGAACTAAACAGTATTTATATAAGAAAATCAAAGTAAAACAGAAAAATACAACCAAACGACCAATACTGATGACCAATACAACACGATGTGACCCCACTGGTCACTCTCCAAAACAACAAATACTCATCACCCAAAGCGACTGAACTCAAGATGAAACCTACACAAGGGATAAAAATAGAAGAAAACTATAGGCATGAGTATTATAACTCAGTAGGTCATCCTGATATTCTATTCCCAATGAATATCCATTAAAATAAAAGAAACATCATTTTAAAGTATGAGATACAATATATAAAAATATTTATTTCCAAATTATGTTCCATTATTTAAAAATTACGAAACAAAAACTTATAAATTTTTTAAACAAGAATTCTAGTAACAATTTTTCAAAGGGGTGCAACTTCAAAATGAAAATAGTTTTCAAGAGTGATGATTTAAAGAATGTAAAATTTTAAATAAAACAAAAATGATTCTGAATTTACCAAATAAACACAACATATGCTGATGGTGAGTACAAAATAGCCAATGAGCACTAGTCACGGGAACACCCGTCAGAACTAGATCATTGTGGTCCCCAGGTACCTCGTATCTTCGTGTAAAATTAACCATAAAAAAATATCCATTCTCATGAACATTAGAGAATTGTACGAGATTAATCCATAAACTAGTGGTACCTAATGTAATCATCATCATAGTTTAGTTAGTGTTGTCATTGTCAAACTTTCTACGTGAAACATGGAAAAAACCCCTCTGGATCACTAGCATACAATTACTCGTCATCCTACCTAAATACCTAGGTTTTCCATTTTTGCACTCAAACATGTTACAAATATATAAAATACCATTTTATCATGAATATTACATTTAAAAATCATAAACTCATAAAACATAACACACCCATGTCCCACATTTCATTCAAGGATGAATAAACAACCTAAATTTTCATAAAACAATTTCAAGAAGTATAACATGACCTTGAGTAGAAAATCCATTAAAAATGCTCTTTAAGGCCAAAACACATAAAATAACATAACAAAGATGACTTGGAAACCCAATAAAAATTTAATAAATCAATTTCATGGACTATAAAATGGTCCCAAAGGATACTACATGAAATACACATGGAAACCATTTTTACAAAACAAATTCCAAACTTGTGTTTAATCATTTATCAAAAATAATATTTTACAAAGGTAACTTTTTTAATTTTAATAAAGATGCATATAAACACCATTTCAAATAGATTGTTTTTCATAAATTCCTTCGAAAATTCTGGAGAGACATCCAAAGAATGACCATTTTTATAAGGATGCCAAACGGGCCATTTTCCAGCAACTTGGGCCAAAACATGTTACCACCAAAATCCCATTTGTTTATAAAACCAAAAATACTTTGGATAGCCATAAAAAGACCCAAAAATAATATTTTTCAGGCTACATATGTATTTATAAATCCAAACAAATCATTTTAAATTTCACGAAGCACATAAAAGCCGACCAGGCAATTTACTGAACACATGTCATGCACTTTTAAACAAAAAACTTATTTTAAGCACTTTAAAATGGGGAAAAATAGAATTTTCATGGAATAAAATCATTCAATATTCTGAACCATTTTTAAAATACCGTAAAAGAGGTGCATAAGAAAACAAAACATTTATGTAAGCAACTGGTGTACACATTTATAACAAAACTACACTACTTTTCACAAAACAGGGCTTAAACAACCGTTTTTCACAACGTGAAAATTATAAAAATGGATAAAAAACAATAATAAACATATATATAAGGTGAAAAAAAATAAAATGATGAAACTTAAAATATAATGGCATGTGTAATGAATATCCTACCCCAAAACCATGGTGGAAAGGAACCGCACACCTGATATCACCTGTTGTGGTTCCCAACACTATAAATCTATTAAGAACCACCCTAAACGAACAAAAAACTGATAAAAATCATGTTATAACAAAAAATAGGTAGTTCTTGACCACAATATAATATGAAACCAAAATAAAGTGGAAGGATAAGGAAGAGGAAGGATAAAGGAGATGGAATCTCACCTTAGAAACTAGAGAACTCTTCATATTCTATTTTATATGCAGCCTGAAAGGAAAGGGAATGGATTGGAACTTCATGGATAGGATAATTATGTTTGTAAGAATAAGGAAAAAAATATTTTGGGGGAAAATAAAAAAAATTAATGATTCATAAAAGAATCAAATTACCTTACCAAATATAGACGATTTGAGAATCCCTGAGAAACTTCACCCTAATCCACATCCAAGATGAATTCCAAAAAGGTAAAATCGAACTTGTGGGTGTGACTATGGTACTTGGCCTCGAGTGAGATGAGGAATAACCAAAAAATATAAAAAAAGGAATAGTATATGATGGAAAAAATTTATTTATTTAAAACTGGAAATGGGTTCACAATCTACCCCATTACCTGAATAAATAACACAAATCCACCATGATTATGAATTCTTAAGGGGGGTATAAAAGGATACTATTGTTTTAATATTTAAAAGGAAGAAAATTGGAAAGTTTAATGATTTAAATTTTTTGAAAAACTAAAGAGTTATAAAATAAACAAATTTTGTTTTTAAATATAGAAATGGGCTCAGAGTTGGCCCAAATCTTGATGTAATCACAATTTTCCCCAAAAACTCCAAAAAAAGCTATGGGAAATTCATGGTAGGAATATTAGAAATAGATGGAAGTTAAAAATAAATATTTATCTCAACCAAAAACCATGAAAAGGATCTTTATATCCATCAAACTGGATCGAAACCAAGAAATGAAAAAAAAACAGGTGTGAATAAAAACCATGTGGAAGGAGTTGATTTAGATTTATGTTTAATGTTAAAAAAATTTCTAAAAGAAAGGCTACTCTTGGTGTTGGAACCTATTTGAATAAATGTGGATGATGTTTTCACTAAATTTAATTTTGTGGATAAGTTCATACATTTTCCTTGATGAAACTATAGAAAATGTGATTGGATCAATGAATTCAAATGGGATGACGACAGTAAGGGTGACTAGACTTAATGAAGTGAAATCTATCATAGTATGGTATATGTTAAGATAGTTTTTTCCAAAACAAGTACTTATGATTGTTATGTTTTTACCTCTATTTTTCATGTTATTACAGACATATTGGTGTAGTTATCATATTTAAAACATGACAAATATATATTTATTTATTCTAGAAAATTATTTATTTTGTGTTGGTTTGTGTACATTTGAACTGATTACAGATATATTTCTATAAATACTACATTTGTATCAACTGAATATGATATTGAGGAAGTGGTCTGGATAGTGTATCATCATCATCCCCTTTGTACAATAACATGATAGTATGAAAATTGAATAGAACCCAGTTCATGTAGGGGAATCATGTCCTCTACCTAGTCATCTTTTCCACCTCATGTTTCATCATCATCTTCCATGTGCAACAAACATTCCATCTCTATTAGTTACAATAGAATCATTCCTTGATATGGTTTTCACTATACTTGAGTAATCATGCCACTATTGTTCTGATTTTGGGTTTCACATCTCAATTGAACCATTGTAAGATAGTAAATTTGGAATAATAAAAGATGTTTACATCTCAAATGGGATCTCATGGTTCCACTATTGCAGATATTCAAGGGATGGTCTAATGTTTCTTAATTAGGGTGTGAGGTGCGTTGCTAGAGTTCTTTCAAAAATCGGTTAATGAGGTGATAAATTTTTGAAAATTGATATTTGTTTTCAATAATATTCATCTTTTTTATACCAAAATAGGTACTTAATTTCGAAAATCGATACATGTTTGGTACTAGAAATCATTACCTATTTCAGAATGAAGTCTAATTTTTAAAAGATCTGTTTGAATGATATCTATAATATTTATGTTGGTAATATTTAACCCAGTTCTACTTTTTTATCCCTTGGTAAATGTACTAGTTTTTCATTATTAAAACTCTTCAAGTATAAAATATCCTGAAAGGTCAAGAGATTAGCTTTATTCATCTTTATCAAGAAAAAGGAACCATCTTCATATGTGTTGTTCTAATACTTTCATTACTACATGTGTGGTTGATGGCTATATGTTATGGGGTGGAGACACACTACTAGGATATGATGACTCTCTATATATCTTATCTCAATCACTTCTTCAAGATCTATAATAACACCTTCTTCAAAATTTTCCAACCACTTAAAAAACTTGTATATACTTGTCTCATAGGGTGAAACCAAGTAGTTTAGATATTTAATGTCCCAAATAATTTAATACACGAAATTTTACCATGGTTTCCTATCACTTTTTTTAGAACATAAATGATAGGTTTTTAGTAGATAATAACATGGGATTGGGGTTTATATTAATTTATAGGGGGGCGTATGTAAATTCCCTGTTAGTTTGTTACAAATATGTTGGGAGGGGCTTGTATTGACTATTCAAGTATAGTCCTTAAATAAAGGAGTTGTGGGTTTCGTGGGGGAAATATTTTATTTTGGGAGTTATCAAATGATGATGATTGGAGGGTTAGGCCTCATCCTTGGGAACAACGCCTCCTAGAGAGTTCTTCCTCAATCATCTTCTTCACCTTCTATTGATCTGTACTTATTCTAGTTTTAATTTAAATGTTCTATTCTCTACCTCTCTCTCACATGGTTACCTATCAAGAACCTATCAACTAGTGCTTTCATCTAGAGATAATCTTAAGAGAGAAATATTGTTGAATCAAAGAGTTAAAGAAACTAACAACTACTACTTACACAATAGTGGATAAAATCATTCTGTAGTGGAAATGGTACATACAATGGTTCTTGATCAGAAACTTCTTGATACTATAGATGGGATTAGACTCATATTAGGCTGATAGGGCACCAAAATAAATATTTAAGTTATGTAATGATCTGGTTTGAATCAGAAAAATAAGATGACACTAAAACAATAGAAATAATAATAATAAATAGATTGACAATAATAGATCTACAACATAGGAGACACAGTAGAAGACAGAGACTCTTGAAAGAGTTAGTTTAATGATTAGTGTGTTGATCTATAGCACACATGAGGCATGAATTCATGGATTGTGTGGAGGATTATTCATGCAATTCCCACTAAAATTACTTGAAAAAATCACAGTAGAAAATGAACATGATAATAGATATAAAAATTGTAAAAAAAAATAGAATAGGATATGTTGTCTGAAATCTAGCATCATGAGACATGATAAAAGTACCATGAAGTAGTTCTTCAATGAATGGAAATCCAAATGTGAGGCATGTTGATGAAATTATCAAGGATTGAAATAAATTTGATAGTGCATACAGAATGAGGAAATGACAAGGGTAAATCTATGTCAATTTAGGAAGGTGAGAGTAGTTTGAGTACAATGGTAGAGGAAATATAGTAGGGTCTAGGGAACAAGGAGATTGGGAAGAGTATGCATGAAACCGAAATGGAAGCACTACATGCATTTTCCAAACTAGAAGAGATTCCAAATTTTTCTTGTGTGGATCTAGTGTCGTGGATTGTGCGAGCAAAAACATACCTCTCAATCTGGTGTACCCAAGAGGATTTGAAGGATTTTTTTACATGAAATTGAGTATAGAAGGGATGGTGTCGTATTGGATAGTCTCTTTGAGTTAAAATAAACTAGTGCTTATGTGGACACAATTTAAGGAGGATATTTTATTAAGATATGGTAGTTTTGTGGAGTATAATACACTAATTTTATGAAGGAATTGCGAAAAAAATCAGTGGATGAATAAAATGATGAATTTGAATGTGTGGCCTTGCAATTGCTGGAACTAACTGAAAAATGGTATGCAGGTTTTTTTATAGGAGTATTTAAGCCTGAAATTTTTATATTAGTGTTGAAATTTGAACCATGGAGAAAAACACACCTATTAACTATGGATAAGAGAGTAGAGAGGGGATTTGCGATATAGGGAATATTCAACGAACCAGAGTTTCAGAATGGGAGGAATATTCTTATTGTCTTGGGAAGGAGTTGGTGATCAGAAATATATCTCTTCCCACCTATTGGATGGAGGAAATGAAGAAGATTCATGAATTCACACCATGATATAATGGAGTAATAAATATAACCAAATATGAGTTTGAGGAATGGAAGCCTAAAGTATTATGCTATGATTGTAGAAAAGAATCAAATCTGGGACATATGTGTCTAGTGTGGGGTCACAAATGGATAATATGTGGGTGTTTCGAGTAGCTATGTGAAGAGGAATAGGAGTCAGAAGGTATTCAAGAGAAGGATGGTCCTTTTGGCCTAGGAGACAAACCCGAAAGACCTCCACCTGTTGAAAAAATGTATTTTCAATGGAGGGGGTATTTATAGGTGTGTAGGTGATAATAATATGGGATGGGGTTTATTTTAATTTTTATTGGAATGTATGTAAATCCCCTATTAGTTTGTTAGGATGTTATTGGGAGGGGGACAAGGTTTTCTAGAATGTTCTAGTGGAGTGCTTAAATATGGGAGTTGTGGGCTGTATGGGGGGAAAATCCTATTTTGGGAGTTATCATCTACTGATGATTAGAGGTTTAGGCCTCAACCTTAGGAGCAACAACATCTTGGGAATTATTCTTCCAACGTCTTCTTCAACTTCTTTTATTCTATAATTATTCATGTTTTAATAAAAATCCTTTTTTATCTCTCTCTCTCTCTCTCATTTGGTCACTTATCAAGAACCTATTATCAAGACACTACCTTTTGATCTCTCATCGATAGTTGATATCCTTATTATAATTATGTATATTTCTTTTTGAACAACCTAAAAATAATGTCAATATATGTACTATATGAACCAATGTCCTTTATAAATTAATCAACATTGAAATTGTGTACATCACTTTACATGGAATGGAAAATTGATAATATGAACTAAAAACACCATTGAAATAAACAACATAGTTAACTATTTATCCAAAAAATAATTTCACAATGAAAATAAAAATTAACCCAATGAAATAATTTACAAAACTAATGACAAATTATGTGATTATAAAAAAAATATATTAGAGCTTATTTAATATATTTTCCAAATTGAATGATATGACATACACTGAAGAAAATCATTTCAAAGTAAATAAATAATATTTTTAATTAAATATTGTCATGAAAAGTAACTTCTGTCTTCAAACATGAAATTATATTAATGTTAGTTAGTCAATTTGAAAAATAATTATAAAGAATACATAATTTTTAAAAATGAACTGAAATAGAAAATTGACTAAAAAACCAATAGTAAATGTAATAAATAAAATTATAAATATTTATAAATATTTTTATAAATAAATTTTCATAGTAGTTTTTCCATATAAATAAATATATATATAATTTCATTAATAGTTCACAACACTATATATAGTATTAGTTTAATTAAATTTTGTTTATATGTTTTTATTATTAATATTAGTTAAAAATTTTCAACATAAAACATTTATTATTAAATATATATGAAAATGTTATAATACTATATATACAACTATTATTATTAAATTTAGTTTATATTTATTTATTTATTTAATAATTTTTTGGAAAAGGATGAGGGTCAATCCTCCTTTATTGATTATAAAAAATATAGAACCAATTTTAGAATTGTGAAAGACAACCCATTACAAACAAGGGAAATATTTCTTAAAGAAAAAAATAAACAAAGGTCAAAATGAACCCACAAGTCCAAAATAAGAAAACATCATAGAAATAACCAGAAAAATACTTATTTCCCAAGAAAAAAGTTAAATAGAGAGATCAATCAAAATGATTTGTCACCCCTCTAATAATACGTTCCACCATGGTGGCAGTACAACATAGTAGAGAACCTCCCCAAAAAATAGAAAATGTAGAGGAGTAAAAACTCAAAGGTTCCAGCACACCCTTCCCTATTTTGAGCCCCATACCTAATAAATCATGAAATGAACTCACAAAAATGTCATCTCGATTCAATGAAATATCAGAAAGAAAACAGTAAGCAAATATAAATGGGAATGTAGTCATACATCCATCAAAAGTCATGAAGAATGGTTGAATGATATGTGTCATCACATGAATCCCTCTTTTGAGGCCACTCACCAAGAGACACCTTTAAAATAATGTTTTGTATCAAAATGAAATATGGAAATACAGTTCCCAAAAAGAAAACCGAAACCTGAGAAAAAACAGAACCAAGAAGAATAATGCTGATCATGGTGAAATTCATCTGAATCACTCCTGAAACAACCACCAAAGCAGATACCACAATCCTGTCACCAGTCAGAAGACCACTGGTGCAATATCCCACATATAGAAAACTAGGAAATCATCTAAATGATGCTATTGAGTAGCAAGAAAACTATGCACAATCCATGATAAATGATTGAAGGTCAATCAACTTGTTCACTTCCACTAACGTTGATAAACATTTCCAGTTGAACCCACATCCACCGCCATCCAAACCCAACCCTACATAACAACCCAAGGTACTAAATGCTAAATTCATAATGCATGAAGTCTTGGAATCTATAGACACAACATTTCCCAATATGAGACCCTCTAATTTCACCAGGATCAATCAAACCAGCCATCATTGCCACCCGATAATGGAGAATTCTTGAACATTAAATCCCTATAGTTCTGAAGGAAGGAAAACATTAAAACTATAGAAAAAAATACTCCCCCCCAACACCAACAACACAACATTGATGCTTCCATCTTAATCTATCATAAAATAATGAAGGGAGCCAACCAGAAGGTCAGACGGTCTAGAACCAGAAGAGATCTGGACAAGTAAATCAAAGAATGAAGAAGAGGAAGAATAACCACAAATGGACCCAGATGAGAAATAAAAGTACCAATAACAAAGATGGATAATACCGTGGGATAAAAAAGGATATTTTAACATAGAATAAAGGCAATCTACACCATTTAGAGAAAATCGAGGCCATTGATGATGAGGAGGAAACCTATAGAAACCCTAAGGCAGGGGGAGTATTGTGCTCCATGAGAGAATGGACCCATATCCATTGTTGTTATAATTATTTAAGGTGTTTTAGTTGAAATTAAATAAATGTAATGAAAATAATTATAAATATATATATATATATATATACATATATTTTTGGGAAATACATCATGTGATTCACGTGAAAAAAACACCAAAGGGAATGCATAGTAGAAATAAACATTTTTCCTTTAAACAAGCCTGTAACAATTTAGAGGATTCATAACAATCAAATAATACATGCAGAGAAATGTAAATGTTGGAACAAGAAATTTTTAACATGTAATACCAAAGTATGGAAAAACCAAGGGACCTATTCCAGAAAGTGTTATCCACTAATAATCAACAAGTACACGGTAGAGTCTCTACATGATGAGAGGGATATTAAAAATAATACTCAAATAAAATAGAGCATCAAAGGCTGAAGGAGGATACAGTAGGGTGGCTACCTGAAATAAAGAACACAACCAGATAAAGAAACCCAAATATATTTGACCAAGTAAATCAGGTGTTCACTACTCATATAAATGGTGTATATAAAAAATCACA
This sequence comes from Viscum album, assembly GCA_963277665.1. Taxonomy (NCBI): domain Eukaryota; kingdom Viridiplantae; phylum Streptophyta; class Magnoliopsida; order Santalales; family Viscaceae; genus Viscum; species Viscum album. The sequence continues at coordinate 484,265,372 of OY728147.1, forward strand.
ATGATCGGATCAAATACCACTACGGATAAAAGCACATCAGACTAAGAGAGTTTATCTGTTTGTAGATCTATAAACCACTTGGTAAAATATTAACTACACAACAGTAAAAATTATGAGGAGATTCACATTTTTTAGTTGGAGATACAACCACACATCTCAATACTTAAAAATTATGTTTTTATCATTTTCCTCACAGTGCATGGGCCACCACAAACACGAAAACCCCTTCTCAATTCTCTATTTATAGTTACATTATATTGGAAGACCATCCAAAAATATAATGCTACATTCTCTTATATAAACAATAAGTTCATGTCTCCAAATAATTTATTCTACATTAAAGTTTTCATCCATTAATATTGAAGATTAACTCTACATTAATGTTGAGATAAACTCGCATATTAAGATTGAGAAAATTCTCTCAATTTATTTCTCTCTCTATAAGGGTGATGACTCCCAAAAATCTCCCCCTTAAGCATGGAAAAGAAGGGAAAACATCCAACAACATCTATTGAAAATATAACAGGTTGGTATTATACCAACAATTATCATCCACAGAATGTAAGACAATTCCCCTTTTCACTTATGACAAAAAAGAGTCATCTCCCCCTTTAAAAAGCAATCCAAACACCAAATTCTTCATCACATATATATTTTAACCATACTTCGTAATAAGAACAGATATTGAATCATCTCTCTACCCCATAATGATGATATTATTCCAGTCATGAGAACCCATAAAAATCAATTGACCCATCCTATTAAAATTTCATAAGTACCTAGTTCATCACCTCTCTAAAACATCATTGATTTCCAAAACTTATTATGCTTCACGCACAAATTAGTAATCCTCTAAAAACATCAATAATTATCAAGTAAAAATGAATGAATGAACCTTCCAATTTGGTACCAGATATTGAGAAATCTAATAAGAAGTGAACACGCAAACAGACACCAAAACGAATGCTCAATGGAATTAAATTTATTTCCATTTATACAAGGATGGAAAAATTAAGCAGATTCACAATGACCAAATAATATGCATTCAAAAAAGTAAATTTCGACATAATAATTTTTTAACAAGGAAAACCCAAAAAGGTAATAACCATGTGACATAGACTAGAAAGATTGATCCACTAATAATCAACGAGTACATAGTCAATACTCTCAAATATGAGTGGGATCACAAAAATAATACTCAGATAATATATTAGATCAATGGATGAAAGAAGATGCAGTTTGAAGGTAGCCTGACATGAAGAATAATTCTAATAAATAATCCTAAATAGATATAACCATGAAAATAATGTGTTATCTATTCTACTAAAAGGTTTATATGAAAAAGAACCATGAAATGTTCAAATACCACTTTAGATTAAAGTTGATTAGACTTGGATAGGTTTATAGTTGTAGATCTAAAAAATAATGGGTATAATATTTACTAAATTGTGCTGAATATTGTGAAGAGATCTAAATTTCTAGGGTGGAGAGACCACCACACATCTCAGGACCTAAAAAGGATGTCTTCGAGTCACATGGACTGCCGCAAACATGACAAGCACTTATTAGTTCTTTATTTTAGGCAACATTATATTGGCATACCATTCTAAAATACATTTATACATCCATTATATATAAATCAATTACATATATCAAAATAATGTAGTAAACATTAAATGTTTCATCTGTTAATATTGATAATTAACTCTACGTTAATGTTGAGAGAAACACCCCTATTATTGTTGAGATAAATATCTCCATTAATTTCTCTATCAATAAATGATCTGAAGAACAAAATGTAATTTTATTAAAGTATACTTACAAATAATTATATTTATATAGACCTTTATATATGTATATGATAATAGAAATTGGGGGCTTATCCGAGTGGTAAAGAATCGTTGTAATCCTACATCATATCCGTGTTCAAATCTAGGTGAGAACGAATTGTTGCAGGTACTGTATCAATACTATCGTAGTTTTTCGCACTGTAATAGTGTAAGTACTATAGAAGGTACTATATAATAGTGATAAATAAGTAGTTCTATTCATCCAAAAAATGGTGTTTGGTCCAAAAAAACAATTCCGTAAGGCTACAAGGCCTTTGGGCCACCAATGGTATTCGGTTTACAAGGCCCATAGGTTACAAAATAGTGCTTATCTAGCTTACTTGTGCAACCCTAAGCAGATAGATCAGAGTATGGGCAGTCAGTAAGGAGAAGCCACCCAAGGCCAAGGACTGAAGAAGGGATACAATTGTCATGCCATTAGCCCATGTAGATCTACACAGGATCACTATAACCTAGTATACACATCAAGGTGGTGGGCATGATACAAATTTGAAGTAGTACTGAGGAGCTATTACTAGAGTATTTATGTCACTAATAGATATACAGAGATATCCCTATAAGTTTTCTCACCATATAATTTATGCTTTCTATCTTGAAGAATTTCGGTTATGTAAGAGTTCCCTCTCAAACCACATAAAAAGTGGATTATCCAGAAATAAAAATAAAAATAAAAATTCAGGACCTTCAGGTCATTCCATCCATTTATATGATTATGAATGTACATAATTATATATTTTATAATTACATATATGTGTAATTTTAAATCTTCAGCAAAAAAATTACATTGGATGTCCATGAAGAAAGATTTATAGTGGAGATTTATAGTGTAAATTTTACATAAGATGTTATAACCCCATATATTATTATTATTATTAAATTCCATTTATATGTAATAATAATAATAATAATAATAATAATAATTATTTAGGGGAAGATGAAACATGGGATAGAGGAATTAATTGATGATCACCTGGGTGATCATAATAAACAATGTTTGAATCATTATTTGTTCAATTTAATCTTTCATGGAGGACAATGAGGTTTAAACAACTCTATAAACCCCTCTAGGCATAAATTCAATGAGAAATCAGGGCCTAGAAATCAGGAAAACCACTTTCTTCATTGATTCTAATTTATAGGGATTTTATCCCCGATCTGCATCTCCCTACTAGAAGGATAATTAGGAAGGGTTTGGTATAAAATGTTATTTATTACTAGGATGAAATCAAGTAATGACTAGAGATTTTTAAATTTTCTATAATGGATCTATTGATTTTCCTAAAAGGTGAGGACCCATGGAAACTCTAGGTCTTGGTGAAGTGAATTTTTGTGATCTGTGGGTTCACTAATCAGATAATGATCATGTTAGGGTGTAAGTAATTTCATATTATCTCCCACTAATATGACCTAAAAAAGGAAAGCATGGGGGTTTTCAACTCTCTCTATAACAGCCCAAAAACCACACTCCCTGATCCTATACTGAAATCTATAACATTAGATTCTGGATTTGATGTAGATAATTGGGGACCAAATTTTTCATCTAAATCTTACAACATCCAAAGAATAACTTGGATCATGTATAACCCTTAATACATTTTATGTTTATAGTTTTAGAGAATTAGGAAAAAAATCTTAAATAAACAACTCATATATAATTGGACTCATAATTCATCAAAAGAATATTTATCCAATTTAACCCAAATTTTCTCATTTCAAAATAGGTCATCCACATCATCATTTTTAAGTCCTTTTTGGACATAAATCTTTCCACGTAAATATTTAAAAACTAGGGGGAACGAAACATAATAATGGTGAACTCAAATGAGTAGTAAAGGTAAACAAAAGAATTAACAATTAAATGTAATTAATGAGCATTAGAGTGAATAAGGGTATAATGAGACAACCAAAGTTCCTAAGTGAATCATAAAGGAACTCATACCAATTAATACCATTACCATAAATTATGAAAACATGGAAAAGGAATGATTCATTAGAGTCAATAATCACAATATATGTGAAATCAATCTCAATCATTAGAAACATTATATACCTTCAAGTGGAAAAAAATAAACATATAAAGGTATATTGGGATATCATTATACTTTTCACTCTTATAAATGGAATAACCATTTGGTAGACTTCCATACATGTCACTCTTACTAAAGGTGTCACATTCTAGTGGGTTAATGAGACATTTTGGTGTTGAAAAAACAAAAAGTGTTCTTAGTGAGCATTTTTATTAGCGTAGGATATCTAGTAATGTTTAAAATTTTGTGGTAAAGTGCATTGTCTTCCATAAATAAAAATCTAAAATAAATTCACATGGATTATATCTTATTCTACCAATCCCTAAAACCCCCTGGTATGACATATCAATTAATTTTTTTAGGGTTACCAAGGACCCAGAGTGGGATAGATTCCATTTTTGTTGTGGTGGATCAATTTTCAAAAATGGAACATTTTTTCCTTGTAACAAAACATATTATTCTGATAACATTGAAAAAAGTTTCTTTCAGGAATTAGTCAAAATCTATTGAATTCTTAGGATGATTTTATTATATTGAGGCACAAAAATACTTAGTAATTTTTGGAAGAACCTATGGAAATAATTGGGTAAAAAATTAATATTCTCCATTACTTTTCATCCAAAAACTGATGGGAAAATAGAGGTAGTGAATCAAACACTATCATCCCTTTTTCATGTAATTGTTATGAATAATATCCTGAATTGATAGAAGTGTCTACCACATTATAATTAACATATAAAAAAGACATGTATTCCAACACTCAATATTCCCAATTTGAATTTTTTTACAACTTCAAACCTATTTCCCCTATTTATCTTGTCTCTTTTACTATGAAAGAATCAACTAATATGGATAAAAAAGGGAATGATGAATTCATTAATAAACTTTATGAGAATTCAATTAAAAATAACGATGGAATGAAAAAAAAATACTTTGATTTTGCAAACAAGATTCATAAGAAAGTTTTGTTTGAGATCGGTGACTTATTCTGAATTTGCATGCGAATGGAATGATTTCCCAGAACGTAGAAATAAAAACTCATACTATGAGGATAAAAACCATTCCGAGTGATATATAAGATTAAAAACATGCATAAACGATAATTTTTTCAAGTGTTTATTGTGTAAGTTACATTTTTATCTCTTTTGATATTTCTCCATTTTTTGGTGTAGAGGATGAAGGGCTGAGGATGACTCATTTTGAAGAGGGGGAGGATAATGAGAACCATCTAAAAGGCACTGATTCCATTTAAAGGTTGTATGAGGTTTACTTTTGAGGCCCGATGAGGTAAGGGAAATTAAAGAGGTTTAATGTTAAAATGGGCTCCCATCTCGCTTCATTAAAGGCCCAAAGGATTTTTCCATACATGGATAGTGAAAATGGGCCTATTATCTCACTTATTTAATTGAAAATATGAATTTTAATGTTTGGCCCTTTCAGATCCACCAATTTTGGAAGCCTTTCCCACATGGATGATTCTAGAATGACATATTTGGACACCAAAGTCAAATCTAGTGGGCTAGGTACTCAAAGTCAAATCCGGTGGGCTGTGGGTGGAAAGACATGTGATACTATTCTTAAAAGTCATTTTCATACTTTAAAATTTTAAATTTTAATGGAAAAGTTAGGAATAAGATTTATGAAATTATGGTATAAGACCCTTTACCCTTATTCCACCCCTTGGCTATAAGTATCCACCCCATGGAACTGTATTATCATTCAAGTTTTCGTTAGTGAAACACTCAGAGTTTATTCTATCCATTGTGAGGATATATATTTTCTTCCCTTTTTCATTTTCAATATTTCCTTGAAAATCTAAAAGTTATATTGGTGATCCAAGAACACAAATCCCTAAATTTTTTCCTCAACAAAAGTGTGTTGTTGTGTGGATTGGCCATCACACCGCTCCCTTGAGATTTTTATCTAAGTATTAGGTTGTGCTCTTTATAATGTTTATTTAATACTTGAATCCACCATCCATACCCATCATCTTCCACTTATATCAAAATAAAATCCTTTATCTACCTCCATATTTGGTGAATATTGAGCCACCTCGAGCATCTCACAGTAGTTGGTATCAGAGCTATGGTTAACATGGTTGGAATCTATCCCCACCTTTCCATTTTATTTATCGATTACCCTTATTATATTTCCATATTGTCCACTAATTAATTTTTTTTAAATCCTCCAAAATTTGGCCCAAAATATTTGATATATATTTTTTTATCAGCCATCATTCATGCATCCATATTTCTATTCACATTTACTCTCTTTGGGTTTTTTCCTAAAAATAGAAAAATAAATCTCTTGATCCTCAATCTTTTACTTCTCATAATTTAGCATAAATATTTTAATGAGAGATAGGAAAAAATAAATATTGAGGACACATTTTCACTACTATGTGCTTCAGGTTGATAACATCATCCATTCTCACCACATACTATGTCATATTTGGATCTTATTGTCTTTTAATTTTTACCTTTCATAATAATCGGTCAAAACCATCTCATCACCCCCATCCATCATTTTACATCATTTACACCTATTTTCTACCCTTTCTTATACTATATACCATTTTAACCATTTACCATTAAAATGGGGTGTGTTTATCCTTACCACAACAAAATATTTATTTGGTAAGGATTAGTGGCACATGATCTCCATAAACAAGGTATTAGATTTCATAAGAGCTCGGGAATGGAATTGAGCATTGAGAGTGATGAGAAATAAAAAAATATCCTTGTGTCTGTGTGTGTGTTTCGTGTGTTAGTGTGAATCCTTGTGTGCATGAGTGTGTATCCTTATATGTGTGAGTGTGTATATATTGCATGTGTTAGTGTGTATCCTTGTGTGCAAGAGTGTGTATAACTTGCATGATTGAGTGTGTAACCTTGTGTGCATTTGTGTATATACATCTTGTGTGCATAAGTGTGTACATATAGTGTTTGTGTGTGTGTGTGAATCTTCTTGTGTGTGATTGTGTTTGTGTGTGAGTAACATTGTTTTGTTAATACCTATGTGTGTTAGTGTTCGTGTTACTCAGCATGGAAGAACATCATGGTAATAGATTCATTCACACTAGTGATGAAGGAAGGCCAAGCTAATAACCCACACCTAAAGAAACAAAATTAAAAATGAATGCATTGGTGAGACATTTTGAGATGCTTAAAGATAGGAAGTTAGAGTTGCTACATGATAGGATTAAAAACCTTGAAAATCAACCAATCCCAAGGATGATACATGATAACCCACAATGCACTCCGGCATCATGTCACCCCCACATCGTGAAGGAGGAGGTGGAAAACATTGATGGTGATTTAGAGGATGTCCCACAAATGATGAGGTTGTACCAATAACCAAGAAAATGTCAAAGGACACCACATGATGAGGACATACTTGGCGGAATCAAAGTGAATGTTCCTTCATTTCAAGGTAAAAGTGATCCAGAAGAATACTTGGATTGGGAGATGCAGATCGATCAGTTGTTTTCATTACATTCATATTCTGAGGAGAAAAATTTCCAACTTCTTCCCTTGAAATTTTTGATTATGTTTTATTATGGTGTGATCAAATGAAAAATTATAAAACTAGAGACAGTGGATGTCCCATCAATACTTGGGAAAACAGAAGTTTTCCATGTAGAAGTGGGTTTTCCCCTAATATTATCAGGAAGATATCCACAGAAAAATTCAGTGGATCACCTAGGGGAGTAAGAGTATAGAATATTACTATAATATAATCAAAATTTACACTATTTGAGAAAACATAGAGGAGGAACTAGAGGAAAACAAGGAACATTTTTTTCATGGGAAAAATCAGGATATTTTTGATCATGTAGAGATGCACACCATGTGGAGATATACAATATTATCCACCAAGATACCAATATTGAGAAAAAATTAAAAAGTATGAGAAACATGAGATAACACAACACCCCTTTCAGTCTAAGGAGAAATTAATGGAAGGAAATTGGAGAATCATTAAATCCAAAAAAGGTGGACGATTGTAAAAGTGACCAGGAAATTCTTCAACCTAAGAAACACATTTTTGAGGCTAACCAAATAAGAAATCAATATAATCACTATTTAAAATGTTTTGTATGGGGTAAAATTCCTGGTGAATGACCAAATCAAAACACCATAACCATCAATAAGAATAGAGAATGGGATAATACTGGAGGGAGCCTATAGGAGGAAGATGAGGAATCCCCCAAAATTGATAATGATGAATTTTCAAAAGATGGTTAGAATCTTGTCACTATGAGAGTTCTAAGCACAAAAATGACATTGGGAGAGATGGTGAAGTGGGAGAAACTTTTCCATACATGGTGAAAGATATAGGGAAATTTATGTAGTGTTATTATTAATAGAGGAAGTCGTACTAATGCAGTGAGCACCAGGTTGGTGGATAATTTGGGACTTCCAACATTGAGGCATCAATATCTATATATAATTAAATAGTTGAATGATTGTGGAGAGATAAAGGTTATAAAAAATGTGAAGGTATTATTTTCAATCGGTAAATACAAGTATGAGTTATTGTGTGATGTTGTTCTTATAAAAAAGTGTCATCTTTTGTTGGCTCCACCATGGTAGTAACATTGTTGTGTTACTCCTTATGGTTTCTTGAACTGTAAGTCTTTTTTACTTTTAGGGGATCATATAACCCTCAACCCCATGTCCCCCAAAAAATTTTGTAAGATAAAAATATGAAAAAAATGAAAAAAATGGGTTATGTGAAAAAAAAGGTGAAAATAAAAATAGAGAGAATGATGGAAGAAGAGAAAATGATAGGGAAAAATAGAAATAGAGAGCCTAGAAAAATCAAGATAGAATAAGGTTTTACAAGGAGAGAAATGTGTGATGTTGGCAAGAAAGGGTGAGGTTAATGATGTTTTTATTTTTTAGTGAAACATCCTTGTAATTAAGTTCAAAGAGGTGATGTTGTACACTAACAACTTAACATCACCTTTGAGATATATTGTTGAGTGGTTGTTAGAGTAATTTAATGATGTGTTTCCCAAAGAGGTGTCACCCAGTTTTCCACCCATTAGAGGTACTGAGCATCAAATTAACCTCATACTTACAGCATCACTATGGTACCACCCTGCATATTTCCCTAACCTAGAGGAGACAAAAGAGATTCAAAGGAAATTCTAGGATTTTTTTGGATTTGATCTATATTAGAGAGAGTCTTTGTCCATATGCGGTACTAATGCTTTTGGTGCATAAGAAGGATGGTAAAAATTGAATGTGAATTAAGTACCGAGTCAATAATAACATCATGTTCATATATCTTCATCCTATCCCTATGTTATACAGTATTCTATATGTGTTAAATGGATTGAATATTTTCTAAAAAATTTATTTTATTTAGTGGAAACCATCATATTAGAATGAAAAAAGAAGATGAGTGGAAAACTGAATTTTATAAAAAACATGGAATTTATAAATGGTTATTCATTCTGTTTGGTCTCACTAATTCTATTAGCACATTTATAAGGTTAATTAATCATGTATTACGTGAATATATTGGTAAATATGTGGTAGTTTATTTTGATGATATTTTAGTGTATAGTAATACTTTTCAATAACATGTAGATCAGTTAAAAAAAGACCTATAGGTGTTAAGGAAACAAAACTTATTTGGAAATATAGGAAATTGTGAATTTTTCCTCAATAAAATTGTTTTCCTTTGATTTTGTTAAGTGGTGAAAGAGATCATGTAGATATTGAGAAGGTTAAATCCATTCAAGAGTTGTTGAATCCCCCCTCTGTTAGATAGGTATGAAGATTCCATATGTTTATATTTTTTAAAGGAGCTTCATAAAGGAATTCAGAACAGTAATAGTGCTATTAAATAATTTTGAGAAGAAGAAAATTCCTTTTAAATGGGGGACAATTCAAGATAATGATTTATATTTTATCATTGAGTGACTCACTCACGCTCCACTAATTTCACTCCTCAGCTATGGTAACACCTTTGAAATTGAATTTGATTCAAGAAGAATTGGTATTGGTAGATTAAACATGTAGAAAGGTAAGACTATTTATTATTTTATTGTGAAGTAAAATAGACCAACTTTAAACTATGCTACAAATAATAAAAGTTTGCATTAATTTTTTTGAGAACTAGAAACATGGAAACATTATCTTTGGCCTAAATAATTTGTCATCTATTAACATCCTGAGGATCTTAAGTACATTAGGATATAACATAAACAAAATAGAAGAGAAAATAGATGGATAGAATTCATTAAATCATTTCCATATTTTATAAAACATAAAAAGGATTAAGAAAATTATATGGAAGATGAACTTTCACATAGATATTCTATTTTATCCTTGAAATATTCTAATGTCCTCAGTTTTGAATACATTAAGGAATTATATATCATATATAGAGACCTGGGTGAAATTTATGGTCATTTTATATCAGGAGTTCACTGGAAAAAGTTTTATTTACCCGAGGGATTCTTATTTTGGATTGATCAGATTTTTATTCCCAATTTCTCTATATGTTTAATATTACTAATGGTGTCACATTCTAGTGGGTTACTGGGAAATTTTTGGTGTTTAAAAAACTTTATGTGTTCTTAGTGAGCATTGTTTTGTCCAAGTATGTCTAAAGATGTTGATATTTTTTGGGAAAGTTCATTTTCTACCATAAATCCAAATCTAGACTGAACCAACATAGGTTATATCATACTCTCCCAAATCTCCGACATACCATGGGAGGATATATCAATTAGGCTTGTTGTGGGGTTACCAAGGACCAAGAGGGGGAGATACTCTATTTTTATTGTGGTGGTTTAATTTCTAAAATTGAACATTTTATTCATTATCACAAAACAAATGATTCTGCTAACATTGCAAAACTATTTTTTCTCTAGAAATTAGTAAAACAACATTTAAATCTTAGGAAGATTGTCTACGATAGTGAAACAAAATTACTCAATTACATTTTGAAGATATTATAGATAAAACTTGGTATAAAATTACAATTCTCCAATACTTTTGATCCAAAAACCTCTGGGAAAATAGAGGTGGGGAATCAGACACTATCATCCATTTTTAGGCAATCGTTAAGAAGAATTTCAAGAATTTAGAGGAGTGTCTTCCACATGTGGAATCCGTATATAAAAGGGCCATGAATTACACTACTCAATATTATCTATTTGAAATTATGTATGGATTTGACCCCTTTTCCTATTGATCTAGCCCATTTTCCTAGGCATGAATCAAATGATATGGATTCAAAAGGGCATGCTGAATTTAATAAGAAACTCCATGAAAAGTTAAGGAAACGTATATAGCGAATGACCCAAAAATACATTGATAATAGAAACAAGGGTAAGAAGAAAGTTTTTTTTACGCCTGGTGAGTTAGTCTAGATTCACATGTGAAAGGAAATATTTCTTAACAAGAGGAAAACAAAACTCATGCTATAAGGAGACAAACCATTCTCAGTGCTCAAGAAGATTAATACTAATGATTACAAGATAATTTTTCCTATTGAGTATAGTGTACGTTACACTTTAAATGTTTCTAATATTTCACAATTGTTGGGTGTAGATGATGAAGAGTTGATGAATAATGATTTTAAAGAGTGGGGGGATAATGGGAACCATGTTGACCACACTGTGTCCATTGCTAAGGTGGAGGAGTTGGATTTTCAAATCCCGATTACATGATGAAGATTAAAGATGTTGAATGCTAAAATGGTTGACCATCTCACATTATTATATTCCCAATGGATATTTCCTTTAATGGATGAATAAAATGGGCCTATTATCTCACTTACTCAAGACAAAAAATTCTATTTATTTTTTGGCCCATATGGATGCATGAATTATGGAAGCTTTTCCTATAAGGAGAATTATAGAATAAAATATTTGGACACCAAAGTTAAATCTGGTGGGATAGGTACTCAAAGTCAAATCTATGGGGCTATGGTTGGAAATACATCTGTCACTTCCTAAAATTCATTTTTAGCCTTTAAATTTTAGAATTTAATGGGAGAAGGTATAATTATGTTTTAAAACTTTAGGGTATTATACCCTTGACCTTTTGTTCCACCCTTTGACTATAAATAACCACCCAATGGAATTTTATTCTCATTTAAGTTTTCATTAGTGAAACAAAGAGAATTTATTATCTTTATTTTTAGGATCATTACATTCTTATCTTTCCCTTGTTCATTTTTATCTTATCAATCTACATGTAATATTAGTAATCTAAGATCACAAATCCGAAAATTCTATGTATCATCCCAAATATGTGGTTGTGTGAATTGGACATCACATCCTTCCCTTGGGTGTGTTGTCTAAGAAGTAGTTTTTGATCTCTATTAAATTTATTTACTACTTTCCCCACCATCAATACCCATCATCTTCCACTTAGCTATAAATAACATCCTTCATCTGACACCCTACAATGTTAAGAATGGCCCACCCTGAGCATCTCACATCAATAAGGGTATGATGACATAATCAATGTGCATGATAAAATAATAAAAGAAATAATACCCATAAATAAATAGGAAATAAAATATGAAAAAATATAAAAAGAAAGATTCGTAATAATAAATAATCATGATCCATGTGATATCAATCTCAATCATTAGAAACAATATAAACAAATATCATGCATAAATAAAAACGTAAAGGTATCTTGGGACATCATTATACTTTTTACTCTTATAAATGGAATATTCATGTAGACTACTTCCAGACATGTCACTCTTAAAAATAGAATTGTCATATGTCCATGTTCTATACTCAATGAATTGATGGGCTATCACGGACCCACCCAACATTTGTCTATCACGTAACTCGCCTTCCTTGGTCTATCATAAAACCACCATTCATTTTTTATCATGTTACTACCTATAAAATTTCTAAGATAAATTGTAATATCATCACACATAAAATCTTTTATAAAATAATTGGTGAAATGAATAACCCCTTTCGCAACTTGATTAACTCAAGGAAGATATAATGTTTCTATAATAGTCTCTTTGAAACATGATTAAGAAATGGAAAAAAATATGTTCCGTAAAAATATATTTGAATCATTATTAACCCATGAAAATGAAATGGTTTTAATGAAAATATATGTCAAACTTGATTACCCCATGGAAAATAAATTATTTCAATAAAAATATATTTTATACACAATTGAACCATAGAAAAGAAAGATATTAAGTAATAATATATTAGAAATATGATTAACCCATGGAAAATAAATGTGTTCATAACAACGTCTTTAGAGCATGATTAACCATTGGAATATAAATTGGTTCAATAAAAACCACACTGATACATGATTCACCCCTGGAAAATAAATGGGTTCATAAAAATATATTTAAAATATGATTAAACCTATAAAATAAAGGGATGCAATAAAAATCACACAAAAATAATATTAACCCATGTAAAATAAATGGGTTCCATTACAGTCACTTTAGGACATGATTAACCTATGAAAAAGAATTTGGTTTCATAAAAATATATTTGAAACAATAATACTACATTAAAATAAATAATTAGGATGATATAGATAAAAAATAACTTTATTAGAAGATAATTAACAACAAGGGTTTTTGACATTTATGAATTGAAATTACCTTAAAATATCATTAAAATGTTCATGAGGAAAATAATCATTAACATTCCAATGTTTCCCATTCCACGTTGAAACATTTGATTAAAATAACCATGAATGAATAAAATTAACTGAAAATATAATAAAATGAGAATAATTATATTAATGATACATCATGTCCAATGATAAGTATATACACATCTTAAAATAATATAGGTGTATAACGTAACAAATGTCTCCAAGAGGGAAAATTGTGACAAAATTCCATTTCTACATTGGTAACATTGAAACTATAAACATCATGATAGAGATATAATAAAATGGATATTTAAAACACAAAAATTTAAGGATAATAATAATAATATACATTAATGGGTAGTAGATACACTACACAACAAAAAATAAGTGGTGAATATGAAATAAGTCTCGAAGAATTAAAAGTGAGAGTAGAAATCCCCTTACAACTGTCTTAACATCTGAATATGAAACTCGCAAATAAATAATAATAAAATGAAATAATTAAATACCATTAATATAAAATAATTCATTATATAATAAATAAAAAGGGACATTAGATAAACCACACAAAAGAAATAATGGGTGATTATGACATATGTCTAATGAAAATAAATGTATGACAAGAATCCCTTAACCAGAGTCAGAATTTTTCTTTATTCATTATATTTATGAATAATAAACACATATTAATTGTCAAATTTCTTTAGAACCTTTTCATTTTTTACTTTTATTTTACTTATTACATTTTTATACAACTACTTAAACAATTATGTTTATGTTGGGTATTTTGACCACATTCGGTTTATGTCTCAAAAATGACTTTTCTAGGTTGACTAAGGTCAAATAGATCATTATATAAAAATATCCAGAATAATAATCTAGAAATAATCATTAATTCTATATATAAATTACATTTTCATAACCAATCATTTAATATATTTATGAAAAATGAACCAATGTTACAATCATTGAGATGATAAGTCGTACGTACACATGAGTAACGTCCCCATCTGTCAATGAACATTATTGAAAAAAGGTAAGTAAAATTTATATTTTTAGAATTATAATGATATCATATATAAAATATTATCTAATAATATATACTTATATATATAATTCTTGTGATGTAAAAGGAATCACATCACTTAGAGGATCCGGTAGTCAACACATCCATGAATGATGTTATCACTTTTTCAGTGTGTGAAAAGGTAATAAATAAATGATATACTATATTTAAATAAAGGTAATTATGTTACTAATTTAATATATATGTTATTTATGTAACATATTTAAAATTAAACACACACTTAATACATTTCTTGAATTGTGTGAACGTATCACATCACTTTGTGAAGGTTGTAGTCCACACTTCCACAACTGAGGTTATTTTATTTACAGAAAATGGAAACCATGAAGGTATGAATTATATAAAAATTCCATAATTATAAATAAAACATAAATATCATAAATAATATATATATCCTATATAATCTTAATTTATATCATAATTCCCAACCATGAGAGAAAGTAAAGGAAAACCAACGGCATCATTTCGCGAGGCGGTAGTTCGTCGTACACGAATGATTATTTCATTACCCATTTGACAGAAGTGTGTGTAGATATAGGTCAAACGCTTACCATAAAAAATATAATTATATTAAGTATAATGATTTTATTATATTATTATAGAATAAGAAGACTTTTATGGGTGGAGAAATAAATAAAACATAAATGAACAGTGAATAATGTTTCCACTTTTTGGGGTAACTCTTTTTGGTTTGCA
The DNA here is from genome assembly GCA_963277665.1 of Viscum album. Taxonomy (NCBI): domain Eukaryota; kingdom Viridiplantae; phylum Streptophyta; class Magnoliopsida; order Santalales; family Viscaceae; genus Viscum; species Viscum album. Next base: position 484,280,655 of record OY728147.1, read on the forward strand.
TCAAAGATATTCCTTGGTTGGTTTTATGCACAATGTGTGGACTTAAGTGTTATATAAATAATATTTTTATATAAAATGGTTATTTTTTGGATTATAAAAATGATTTTAGTGGTTTAATGAAATGGTAAGACTGAATGCATTTTTATAGTGGAGGGGGACTAACATTCATATAAATATAAAAGATAAACAATATTGGGAGGTCTCCCTTACATCATGTGACCCAAATAATGATCCAAATTTAATAATAATGGTTATATGGTTGAATAATTTCTATAAAATGGGGTTTTGAGAAGTTTCTAGGTCATTTGGACTCTTAAGATTAAAGTGTAACCACTAAGTAAACATATTTTTACCTTAATCACTTTAATTCATTTTAAATACCATTACTAATGTTTTTGGTCAAAAAAATATTTACCTTATTATAAATTAGTAATTATTTGTATTCCAAATATTCAATCAATTTTTTAAAATTATAGCCACATAATGTGCATAAATAAATTTAAAATCAACTCTACCTATGCGACGACAATGTGGTTTTTTTGAACTAAAAGTTCAAATTTTTACTAAGTGTTTATATATAAAGTCAATTTGAAATTGTTTAAAATGATCTAAATTGGATTAAATGATATAAAATTTATCTAATTGTACATTATAAAAAATTTAAAAAATAATTTAACTATATAAATAAATTTGTTGAAAATGCAGTTTTGATCTAAAATTTAGTATTATTCAGTATTCATCAAAATTTGAAAGTTCTCAAAAAATAAGAAAATTTACCAAAATTAAATTTTTATATTTATATTTCAAAATTATATTTAAATTTTTAAAATAAAAACTATAATTTTTTCAAAAATAAGATTTACAATAGGTGTTCCATTAAAAGGAGATGAAACTACCTACTAAAAATATATAGATTTATTACTTAAAATTGAATTTATTATTATATTAACCATATCAAACTTATTGGATGAATTTAAATTTTTTTATTAAATATATATAATATATATTTCATTAATACATTTCAATAATAATGATAAATTTAATTTATTAAGATAAAAAGTTATTCTGGTCATCGAAATAGTTTTCATAAAAACATGTCTTTTTTATTCAATTGATATTTATTTTCAATTATAATTAATTATAATTCAACGATTCCATTTTATAAACATGTTTAAAAAATGACGTTATAATTCAATAAATCATATTCATTCCCACCCATCTAATGAAAAGATGAAAACTATTATATAATATAAATAATATTAATACAATTTTATTGTCCGATAAGTCTCAGCATTACCTGTAACATAAGACAACAAATAAAATAGATGTTTCATGAAGCAGAAGATAAAATTGGTGATTCATGTGATGAAATATAAACTATGTATTACATGTAACTCAATCTGTTAAAGGATTAAAATTAATTTTGAAGCATATATTTCAAAAAAAATCAGGATGTTACACTCTCCCTATACATGATCTCAACTAGTTTTATTTGAACTATAAGATCCTATGGGATATTTACTCATTAGTGGGAACCCATATAAGACTTTACAACAAGACTAGAAGTGATAGATATTCTGATTATTCACTTATATGCGTGGATGTGTACCTCTCTACTACCATGATCAAAGAGGTTTTTCTAAAAACTTCAGATGATAACATCAACCTAGAGATTGAATATGAATTTTACGCTACCTTTCATGTTAAATGAAACTTCTTTTGGAAAGTGGATAGTGAATGAATGAAGTCTAAGGACACCAATTGTTTTTATAATATCAAGGAACATACTAAAATTCGTGTAGTAGATGTCATCAATGAGACTTGATGTTGCATGAAACATAAGATAAAATTGGTGTTTCATGTGATGAAATATAAACTATGTATTTTGTGTAACAAAATCTATGAAATGATTAAAATTAATTTTGAATACAATTTTTATTAAAAATTTTGGATGTTACACTCTCCCTATACATGGTCTTAACTGGTTTTATTGGAAGTATAAGATCCTATGGGACATTTCCTCATTAGTGGGAACCCCTATATGACTGTACAATAAGAATGAAACAGACATATATTCCCATAAATCACATATATTTGTGTATGTGGACCTCTCTACCACTATGATTGAAGATGTTTTTTTAAAAACCTCAGAGGTTGAAATCAACCTGTAGATTGTATATGAATGTTACCGTACCTTTTAAGTTAAATGCAACCTCATTAGTAAAGTTGATAGGGAATACATGAAGACTAAGGACACCAATGTTTCATATAATATCAAAACACATACTGAAACTTATTTTAGGAGATTGAAAGATTGGATTAATGTCAAATGCAAATCCCTAGAAATCTCTAGGTATGTGGCTACTATTCCTATTTTTGGACATAGTAGGGAAAACCCTGACTCTAATGAAGGATCTATGAACAAAAAATCCCCAGTTCATCTTCATATCTTCAATAATATAGTGAAGAAGACTAATGAAATTTCCATATTTTCTTCCATGAATTTTGGTTTTAGTAATGCTTTGATGGATAGTGATATAAACATTCAACATTCACCCTATGATCTTAATGCTTTATCAGATTTGGTAGATCCTAATGATGGTAGAATCCCTCCTACTAATATGGCTAGTCCTATTTAGTATCCTCCTAAAGATACTATGGATCCAACTGCAGTGTAGTATCCCCTCCTTTCATCCTACTATCTAGACCACATCACAAAGACCCATAAAATTCCTGAGGTTATAAATATCCTAGCTATACCTATGTCTATAATTTCCTTTAACACACTGGTTGGTGATATGGTAGGGGAATCCCCCTCCACCATTAGGTATTTTGAGATGATTCCTCTTGAGGATAGAGCTCATACTGAAAAAAATAAGAGGAACCCTTTACTATAATATCTTGAGACAAGGACACTTGGATGAGGCCCATTGTGGATTCTTCCCCAGTTAAGGTGATATCTGATAACAAAGTTTCACCAATAAATTGCCATTTTTTAGTTGATGTGGTTTATAAATAGACGATTCCCACTATAGAGGATATATCTTCCAATTCTACCTCATCGAGTCATGTTAACACTTCTATAGATACCTCTTCATGTGATATAAAAGGAAGGAAGGTAAAATGTAATGATGATAAGGCACCCTCTGAGGTGGTGCAAATAAAGGGTCCTCATACTTGGGAAAAATATCAATTCGAAAAAAAAATCCTTGAATTTTCAATGGATAAATAATTTTGAAACTTTTTTTCCCTTAGAAAGTTCATCTCTCAACACAAACCAATGATTATTGGAATTGCTAAACCCAATTTTAATATTGACAGCTTCAAGATACTTGACTTGATGAATATTGGATATGACTAGTTGGCTCCATAAATCAAATCTGAAAATGTGTAAACCCCATGGGTCATTAATAGGTGGGATATTCATGCCTCTATCCACTAATCTGGGAGACAAAAAATCATTGTGAAAATTGATTTTGGTAACTCATGTCACACAGTCTTTTTTATGCCTCTAATATCTATTCTAGGGGAATAGATCTTAGGGAGGAGATTTATTTATTCTCTAACTAGGTTTATCATAATTGGAATTTTTAAGAGATTTAAATTATGATATTAATTTTGAGGAGAATATTGGATCCAACTTCCTTATGGATCATCTTTTGAATTCCAAATATTTATTGATCTTTACCTTCTCATTGAGATAAGACTTTTTGGGGATGACATTACTTGGTTGAGGCACATTGTGAATGGTTTCCAAGATTGTAATTTGGATAGTTATTTCATTTCTCTCTCAGGTAGAGCCTCTACCCCCCATATTACATTGTAGATATCCCAAGGATTCATTCATATCACACCCCATTACTCCTTTTCTTACTAAGGTCTAGAAGGAGATGTATGACAACCATTGATTCAACAATTCATTGACAACCATTGAATAATGTAGAGAGGTCATTTACTCAAAGTGACACATCCCTGTGAATAGAGATGTATTCCAATAATTTTCTTGAAAAATCAAGAGGAAAAAATTGGCACATTGATCTTAGAGTAAAGACATGTTTCCATCCTGGATGCCAACATCTCTAAATCTGAATTGGTGATCTTAAATAAAAAATATTGGAATTCCATTTAGGACCTTCCCTCAATCAAAGAGTGTAAGTGTGAAGATGAAGTAGATACCCTCATAAGGGTATATGTTATTTTGAAGGATGATTTAAGGACACATTGAAATAAATAATGGGACATAATATCCATGTTCATTCACTTAATTTTAGAAGAATGTAAAGAATAAGTGAATATCTATTACATTATATTCAAAGGGAATAATACCATATTATATGATGAAATAATTTCTATCATGGTTTTTAGTTTTCAGGTTCTTTTCAATGATGATTGTAGTTGTAATTTCTGTCCTTCTTTGTTGGATGTATTTTGAGATCCTGTGAGTGATATAAATAATTATTTTCGTATATATTCCCCTATGAATGAGGTTATAAAAATGATTTATTATCTCGTAATGTTGAAAGATCTTCCTGACTGGATAGATTCATCTATAAATAATCCATGCATAATTGGGATATCTACTATCCATAAGTAACTATGGTTGTTGAAAAAATAATTGCAAGGGGATATTTACTTCCCAATTTTAATTCTAAATTCATAAAACTAATTCTTAAGGTTGAACATGCTATCAAGGTTACTTATTATCATCATATTTCAATTGAGTATACTATCCCTAAATGTGTTGGTAAAATTCATCCCACTATAGTTGACCATATTTTCAGTGGGATGATTTCCTCTAACTAGTTTGGTTTCATCCATTGGAGAATTATTTAGGAAATCATTTTCACTACTTTAGAGTGTGTCAACCTTCTCCAAAGGAACTTGTAAGTATGGTAATATATCATTTAATTTGGATGTTTCTAAATACTTTTATGATATTCATTGGAGATTTGTTTATAAGGATCTTGAATGTTAAGAATTTTATCAAAAATTAATCTATTTTATTACATTTTTTTCATTAAACTATAGGCTTTCAGTTCTCTTTAATAGATCACCCAATGTGTACATCAAGTGCTCCAATGGTTTTAGAAAATTTAACCCTTTTTCAAACTTTCTCTTTAGCTTGGATGAAGATTCCATTCACTATTGTGTTATCTGAGTTATGGAAAGAATGGACCTTACTTACTTTATGATTTCTTGAAATATCAAGGATTCTTCACATCTATATTGTGGTTATGATATTTTTCTATTTAGTGAGGCTAATAATAAATATTTGGATTCCATCAGGAGTATTTTCTACCATTCTAATCATGTTTCTAGACATGTTATCTCATGGAATAAATCTATGGCCATCTTTGAGAAATAACTATCCACTATTACAGAAAAGGTTCCCATTGAATTATCCTCATGTCAGCTGGGGAGAAATAACATTAACTTGCTTTGGTATTCTTTTATTTAAGGGAAGGTATTAATATATCTTCATGGAAGGAATCTCCATTTGTATTAATTCTCAGCTCCCCAATTGAAAAATAAACTCATTGTCTAAAGTTGGTATAATTTTCCTTGTGAAACCTATGATTACATCAATGTTTTTTTTCTCTGTATAGGTTTGTAGATGGCCATGGGAATTGATTAACTGTCCTGATTCCAAAATTGATTTTTTTGTGTGGTCTGGTTGTATTCGTGAAAGGAATTTTTCCATGGTTTCCTAAGATATATGTGTCAAACCAATTGAAATGGTAGGAGTTTGCGTCAAGAACCTCAATATCTCTAACTAATTCTTGGTTGATATTTAAACATAGAAACTGATTACTTCCAAGATGGAGTCCTCTTACTTTCTCAGGGCCAGGATCATTGGAAAGTTTCCTAAGGGTAATCGGGTCATTCTAGATTCCTCTGTATAGATTTTCATCAGGGATCTATATAATGATATCATAATGAACACTCAGTGGTTCTCTAACCGATCATTTAAATTGAACGTTTTATCTTCTCATGGTTTGGTTTCCTAGTATAAGAGGTTCATCATGCTCTATCTGAGTTGGATACTGTATCTATTTTTGATACTCTTAATAATATTTGATATGTTGAATCATTCCTACCTCTAGATATTCTAAATGATTCTGAGGTATTCTATTCTAATATAGGGATACAACCTTCTAGCTCCCGACCATACTTTGAATCATCTCTCCCAAGATTTTCTATAGGAATTTGTACGACATTGGAGAAGACCTTACAAATTGTATGAGGATATTTAAGAGGCATTTTTATCCCCCCTTCTTGGAATATTCTCATATTGAATCATTGGATTAATTGGATTCCAACTGATGGTCAACATCTGGTGGATGTTAGGTAATCTTCTTGTTGATACTCATTTATCCTGAATAATGGGGAATATTGTCTTTATCTTTTTCTCAACATCCCCTTTGTAAAGAAACATTTGAATCATGGGGAGGATATTTTTCATTACACCTTCCAAACTCATTGGTGTCTTAAATAAATTATGGGTGTTCTTTTTAATCTGAATCTTAACATGAAAGTGCATAATCTATTATTCTCTTTTCTGGAAACAACCTTTTATAATTTGTGGAAAGCTTGGAATTCCCTCCATTTTTTGGGTGTCATCATCCATCAAAGAGGCCTCATTGTAGGCATCATCAAGGATATATTTTTTTCTTCTAAACTATATGGTGGATATGTGAATAATACTAGAGAGTATCTCATTATTCTAAAGACTTTGGGTGTTAAAGGAATTCCTGCAAACTGATTCAACCCAAGCGCATTAGGAATATTCATTCCCTTCTTTGTTGGACTAAAATCAATACGAATGGAACAACTCATGGTGTATCTTATCCCATGGTATGTGGTTCCATCTTTAATACATTTAAGGGTTTTATTAAATTGTTCTTCCAAAATGTTCTTTGTAGTTTTATTCTCTTTGAATACGAGATTTGGGAAACCATACATGCGGTGATTTATGATAAACATGTTGGACATGTTAATTCATGGATTGAAAGTGATTATACAATGGTGGTGAATCGTATTTGGAGTCTATCATATATGGTTCCATGTAAAATCTTTAAATATTATATAACATGTCCATCATACCTAGAAGCTATTTTCTTGGAGGTCACTCATATATATATAGGGAGGAAAACATTTTGGTGGATTCTTTTTCCAAGAGGGCTGTGGAGGATTGAAACTCCTTCTGGTATTTCTCATTACATGATTCCCTTCTTCCTCAACATTTTTCTAATGTTATGGGTGATATTTATACCCATTTTTATCCCTTCCATGTTCACTATATTGATTTTATTTAATATAATTTGATGGGAATGGGTCATTGACCCACTTCCCGGACCATCTCAGACTATTATTATTTAAAATAATGTAACTTAAATAGTTATATATTTGTATGTAAGAATATACTTAAATTAATATAATTGTATACACCTCTATATATGTATGTGGTTATTCTTGTTTATACTTGTTTTAACGTAAATATATTTATATTTCCATCATAACTAGAAGCTATTCTGTTGGGGTTCATCCATTACAAGTGCTTGATAATATTAAAAACATGATTAAAAGATAACTTTTCTATGTGTGTATTGTGTAAGTTACATTTTTAACTCTTCTGATATTTATCCATTTTGTGGTGTAGAGGATAAAGGGTCCAGGAAGACTCATTGTGAAGAGGGTTAGAATAATGAGAACCATCTCAAAGGCACTAAGTCAATTGAAAGAGTGTAGGAGTTTAATATTCAAGGCCCGATGAAGCGAGAGAGATTAAAGAGGTTTAATGCTACAATAGGCTCCCATCTGGCTTCATTAAAGGACCAATGGATCTTTCCATATATGTATAGAGAAAATGGGACTAATATATCACTTATTAAAGTACAAATATGATGTTTAATGTTTGGCCCATATGGATCCACCCATTTTGGAAGCCTTTCCCTCATGGATGATATTAGAATGGCATATTTGGACACCAAAGTCAAATCCAGTGGGCTAGGTACTCAAAGTCAAATCTGGTGGGTTATGGGTGGAAAGACATGTGTTACATTTCTTAAAAGTAATTGTAATAATTTAACATTTTTAATTTCAAGGGAAAAGGTTGGAATAAGCTTTATGACGTTGTGGTATAAACCCTTTACCTTTTTTTCCACCCCTTAGCTATTAATATGCACCCTACGGAATTGTATTCTCATTCATGTTTTCATTAGTGAGACACTGGGAGTTTATTATATCCATGGGAGGATATCTATTTTCTTCACTTTTTCTTGTGCAATATTTCTTTGTCAATCTTAAGTTATATTGGTGATCCAAGAACACAAATCATTAAAATCAATGCCTTAACACAGGTGTATTGTTTTGTGGATTGGCCATCACACCCCTCCCTTGAGTTTGTTATCGGATTATTAGGTCTTTCTACATATAGTGTATATTGGATCACACAGGCATAAAAATGTGTACTCAATATTTATTTTTTCCTATCTCTCATTAATTTTTTTACGATTTATCCATTACCATTATTATCATTTCATATTGTCCACCAATTAATTTTTTTAAACCTCTAAAATTTGTCCCATATTATTCAATATCTAATTTTTTATGAGCCTTCATTCATACATCCTTATTTCCATTCACATTTACTCTCATTTTTGTTTTACTAAAAATATTAAAAAAATTCTCTTAATCCTCAATCATTTCATTCTCATAATTTAGCACAAATATTTTAATGTGAGATAAGAAAAAAATCAATATTGAGGACACATTTTCCCTCCTGTATGATTTATATTGATAACACAATTCATTCTCACCACATATTACATCATATCTGGATATTTGTTTTTTAATTTTTAACTTTCCTAATAATTGGGAAAAACCACTTCCTCACCCCCATCCATCATTCTCCCCCATTTACCCATATTTTCTACCCCTTATCCCACCCTATATCATTTTTAACCCTTTAACACTAAAATGTGGTGCATTAAACCTTACCACAACAAAATATTGATTAGGGAAGGATTAGTGATACATGATATCTATAAACACGGTATTAGATTTTATAAGAGCTCGGGAATTGAATTGATTATTGAGAGTGGTGAGGAATAAAAAAAATTATCCTTGTGTTTGCATGTGTGTGTTTCATGTGATAGTGTGAATCCTTGTGTCTCTGAGTGAGTATATCTTGAGTGTGTGAGTGTGTATCCTTGTGTTCTTGAGTGTGTTAATCTTTCATTCTTGAGTGTGTAACCTTGTGTGCATTTGTGTGTATACATATTGTGTGCATAAGTGTGTACATATTGTGTGTGTATGTGAATCTTCATATGTATGAGTGTGTTTGTGTGTGTGTAAAATTGTTTTGGTTTATCCCTATGTGTGTTAGTGTTTGTGTTACTCATCATGGATGAACATCGTGGTAATAGAATATCTCACACTAGTGATGAAGAATTTCCAAGCCAATATCCCACATCTAAAGCTACAAAAATTAAAATTAAAGCTTCAGTGAGCCATTTTTAGACGATTCTTGATAGGAAGTTGGAGGTACAACATGATATAATTAAAAACCAATAAAATCAACCAATCCCAAGGATGATCCTTGATAACCCACAACATGCTCCGAAACTATGTCACCTATACATGATGAAGGAGGAGGTGGAAAACATTGATGGTGATTTAGAGGATGTCCCACATGTGATGAGGTTATACCAACAACTAAGAAGAGGTCAAATGAGACCGCATGATGATGACATACTTCATATAATCAAAGTGAATGTCCCTTCGTTTCAAGGAAAAAGTGATCCAGAATAATACATGGAGTGGGAGATGCAGACCGATCAGGTGTTTTCATTCTATTCATATTCTGAGGTGATAAAGTTCTAACATTCTTCCCTTGAATTTTGGGATTATGTCTTATTTTGGTGTGATCAAATGAAAATGTATAGGGCTAGATACAGTGTATTTCCCATCAATACTTTGGAAAACATGAAGTTTTCCATGCAGATGTATTCTGACCCCTCACACTACCATAAAGATATCCATATAAAACATCAGTGGATCACCCAAGAAATTAAGAGTATAAAATATTAATACAATCATATGAAAATTCACATTATTTGAGAAAACATTTATGGGGATCTAGAGGAAACCATGGAACATTTTTTACATGGGCTAAATCGGGAGATTTTTTATCTCGTGGAGATGCACATTGTGTAGAGATATGAGATGTTATCCACTAAGAAACCAATATTGAGAAAAAAATAAAAAGGATTAGAAATATGAGATAACACACAACCCCATTCACTCTAAGTAGAAATTAATGGAAGGAAATTTGAGAATCATTAAATCCAAAATTGGTGGTCGATCGTAAAAGTGACAATGGAATTATTCAACCTTAGAAACCCACTTTTGAGGATAACCAAACAAAGAATAAATATATTCGTAGATTAAAATGTTAATCAAGGGGTTACATTGCTAGTTAATTACCAAATACATGCACTAGGACCATCAATAACTTTGGATAACGGGATACTAATGGAGAGAGTTCAGAGGAGGAAGAAGAGGAATCCCACAAAATTGACAATGAATAATTTTCAGAAGATGGTGAGATTCATGTCACTATGAGAGTTATAAGCACAAAAATGAAATTGGGAGAGAAGGTGAATTGGGAGAAACTTTTCCAAACATGGTGCAAGATCTAATGGAATGTATGTAGTGTTATTATTGATGGAGGAAGCTGTATCAATGTAGTGAGCACAGAGTTTGTGGATAAGCTGGGAATTCCAACTTTGAGGCATCATCAACTATATCAACTTCAATGGTTGAATGATTGTAGATAGATGAGGGTTACAAAAAAGGAGAAGGTATAATTTTCCATTGGTAAATACAAGTAAGAGGTATTTTTTGATTTTGTTATTATATTGGAGTGCCATTTGTTTTTGTCCAACCGTGGTAGTAAAATTGTAATGTTACTCCTGATGGGTTATTGAACCGTCACTCTTTTTTACATTGATGGGAACATATGTCCCTCAACCCCATGTACCCCAAACAAATTTTGGAATATAACATAATTATAAAAATGAAAAAATTGAGTGATGTGGAAAAAAAGAGAAAATGAAAATGGAGATAATGAGGGAAAAATAGAAAATGAGAAAAAAAAAGAAATGGAGAGAAAATAAAAAACAAGATAGAATAAGGTTTTGATAGGAGGTAAAAGTGCGATGTTAGAAAGAATGGGTGAGGTTAAGGAATTTTTTATTTATTAGTGAAAAATTCTTATAATTATGTACAAATAGGTGATGTTGTACACTAACAACTTAACATATCCTTTGAGATATGTTGTTGAGTGTTTGTTAGAGAAATTTAATTATGTGTTTCCCAAAGAGGTGCCACCCAATTTTCCACCCATTAGAGGTACTGAGCATCAAATTAACCTCATACTTGGAGCATCACAACAGTACCACCCTAGATATTTCATGATCCTGGAGGAGGCAAAAGTGATTCAAATGAAATTCTAGGATTTTTTTAGATATGAGCTATATTTGAGAGAGCCTTTGACTATATGTGGTACAAATTCCTTTGGTGACTAAGAAGGATAGTAAACATAGAATTTGCATTATCTACCAAGTCATAAATAACATCATGGTCATCCATCTGCATCATGTCCATATGTTATACGTTATTCTCTATGTGTTAAATGGGTTTACTACTTTCTCAAAAATTGATTTATTAAGTGGCTACAATAATATTAGGATGAAAGAAGGATATGAGTGGAAAAATAAATTGTAGAAAAAACATGGACTTTATAAAAGTTTATTCATTCCTTTTGGTCTCACTAATTCTCTTAGCACATTACAAGGTTAATGAATCATGTATTACGTGCATATAATGGTAAATATGCAGTAGTTTACATTGATGATATTTTAGTGTATAGTAATACATTTCAATAATATGTAGATTTGTGAAGAATATTCCTAGAGGTGATAAAGAAATAAAACATATTTGGAAACATAGGTAAGTGTTAATTTTTCCACAATAAAATGGTTTTCCTTGTATTTTTTGTAAGTGGTGAGGGAGATCAAGTAGATATTGAGAAGATCAAATATATTCAAGAGTGGATGAATCCCACCTCTGTTAGATAGGTAAGAAGTTTCCATTGGCTTTATAATTTTTAACAGAGCTTCATAAAATAATTAATAACACTATAAGTGCTATTAAATAAGTTTATAAAGAAGAACATTCCTTTAAAATGGGGGAAAACTAAAGATAAGGCTTTCCATGTTATCATGGGGTGACTCACCCATGCTCCTCTAATTTCACTCCTCAACTATGGAAAGGCCTTTGAAATTGAATGTGATTCAAGAATAATGGGTATTGGTGGATTAAACATGTTGGAATTTAAGAATATTTATTAGTTTAGTGTGAATCTAAATAGACCAACTTTAAACAATGCTATAAATAATAAAGGGTTGTATTCATTGTTTAGAGTACGAGAAACATGAAAACGTTATCGTTGGCCTAAATAATTTGTGATCCATTATTATCATCAGGATCTTATGTACATTAGGATATAACATAATCTAAATAGAAGACATACTAGATGGCTATAATTCATTGAATCAGTTCTATATTTTTTAAAACCCAAAAAAGGTTAAGAAAATACTATAGAAGATGAATGTTCACATAGATATTGTCTTTTATCAATGATATATTATAATGTTCTTGTTTTTAATACATTATGTATTTATATGTCACAGATAGATACTTTGGTGACATTTATTTTCATTTTATACCTAGATTTAATTGGGAAAATTTTTATTTACCTGATGGATTCTTATTTTGGATTGATAAGCTTTTTATTCCCAATTTCACTATACGTTTACTTTTACTAATGGTGTCACATTCTAGTGGGTTTAGGGGAATTTTTTGGTGTTTCAAAAACATAATGTGTTCTTAGTGAGCATTGTTTTGGCCTAGTATTTCTAAATATGTTTATTTTTTTGGGAATGTGCATTTTCTACCATAAATCCAAATTTGAACTGAACCAACGTAGATTATATCTTACTCTCCCAAATCACCAAACACCCCTTGAGAGGATATATCAATTAGGTTTTTTGTGGGGATACTAAGGAACAAGAGGGTGAGATATTCTTTTGTTGTTGTGGAAGATCAATTTTCTAAAATTGAACATTTTATTCCTCATCACAACACAAATGATTCCACTAACATTGCAAAACTATTTTTTCTCAGAATGTAGTCAATCACCATTGAATGCTTGGGATGATTGTGTAAGATAGGGAAACAAAATTACTGAGTTAATTTTTGAAGACCTTATAGAGAAAAATAGGTATAAAATTACTATTTTCCCCTACTTTTCATCCAAAAAACACTGGGAAATAGAGGGGGGAATCAAACACTATTATCCCTTTTGCGGACAATCATAAAGAATAATCTCAAGAATTGTAAGGAGTGTCTTCCACATGTGTAATCTGCATATAATAGGTCCAAGAATTATAAAAATCAATATTCTTTATTTTAAATTATTTATGGATTTAACCCCTTCCCCAATAGATGTAGTACCTTTTCATATGCATGAATCAACTCATATGGATGCAAAAGGGAATGATGAATTCAAAAAGAAACTCTATGAAAAGTTAAGGAAAAATATAGAGTGAATGACCCAAAAATACATTGATCATGGAAACAAGGGTCCCATGAAATTGTTTTTCGAGCTTCGCGAGTTAGTACGGATTCTCATGAGAAGAGAAAGATTTACTAACAATAGGAAATTAAAACTCAAGCCTCAAGGAGACAAACCATTCTGAGTGCTCGAGAAGATTAATAATAATGATTACAAGATAATTTATCTGATTCAGTATAGTGTATGTTACACTTCAAGTGTTTCTAAAATTTCATACTTTTTGGGTGTAGATGATGAAGAGTTTAGGAATAATCCTTTTCAAGTGTAGGAGGATAATGAGAACCATTTTGAAGACACTGAGGCCATTGCCTAGGTGGAAGAGTTGGATTTTCAAATCCTAATTACATGATGGATATTAATGATGTTGAATTCTACAATGGGTGACAATATCACTACATTAAATTCCCAATGTATATTTCCTTGAATGGATGAATAAAATGGGCCTATTATCTCACTTTTTCAAGAACAGAAATTAGGCTTAATTCTTGGCCCAAATGGACGCATGAATTATGGAAGCCTTTCCCACAAAAAGAATTATAGAATGAAATATTTGGACACCAAAGTCAAATCTGGTGGGATAGGTACTCAAAGTCAAATCTAGGGGGATATGGTTGGAAATACATGTGTTACATTTCCTAAAATTAATTGTTAGACTTTAAATTTTAAAATTTAATGGGACAAGGTTGGAATATGATTTATGACTTTAGGGTATTATACCCTTGACCTTTCATTCCACCCTTTGAATATAAATATCCACCCCATGAAATTTTATTCTTATTTAAGTTTTCATAAATGAAAAACTTAGATTTTATTATCTTTATTTTAAGGATTGTTACATTATTTTATTTCCCATGTACTATTAGCGATCCAAGATCACGAAGCCCCGTATTCTATGTATTAACCCAAGTGTGTTTTTGTGTAGATTGGCCATCACACCCTTCCCTTGGATGTGTTTTCTATGAAGTTGGTTTTGATCCTTATTGAATTTATTTACAACATTACCCAACTATCAATACCCATTATCTTCCACTTAGCTGTAAATCACATCCTTTATCTTCCACCCTACAATGTGAAGAATGTACTAGCATGAGCATCTCACATAAATAAGTGTATGATGACACAATCAAAGTACATGAGAAAATCATAAAAGAACTCATACCCATAAATAAATAGACAATCAAAAATGAAAACAAAAAAAAAATTGTAATAATAAATAATCATGATCCATTTGATATCAATTTCAATCATTAGAATAATTATAAACCTATATCCGGAATAAATAAACACATAAAGGTATCTTGTGACATCATTATAATATTTTCTCTTATAAATGGAATATTCATGTGGACTACTACTAGACTTGTCACTCATAAAAATAGAATAGTCATATGTCAATATTCCATACTCAATGCATTAGAGGGCTATAATGGACTCACCCATCATTTTTCTATCACATTACCACCCTTCCTTGGTCAATCATAGAACGAACCATCATTTTTTTATCATTTAACTACCTATAAAATTTCTAAGATAAATTTTAATATCATCACACATAATATATTTCATAAAATAATTGGATAAATGAATAACCCCTTTTATAACTTTATTAAATCATGGAAGCTAAAATGTTTTTATAATAGTCTCTTTGAAAAATGATTAACAAATGGAAAATTAAAATGTTCCCTAAAAATCTATTTGAAAAATGATTAACCCATGGAAATTAAATGGTTTTAATGAAAATATATTTCAAACATGATTAACCCATGAAAAGGAAAGTATTTCAATAAAAATATATTTTAAACATGATTGAACCATAGAAAAGAAAGTGATTTAGTAAAAATCAATTTGAAACATGATTAACCCATGAAAAAGAAATGTGTTCATATTAATATCTTTTGAACATGATTAACCATTGGAAAATAAATGGTTCAATAAAAACCACTTTGAAATAAGATTAACCCATGGAAAATAAATGGGTTCATAAAAATATATTTAAAATATGACTAATCCATGGAAAATAAATGGCTGCAATAAAAATCACTTTTAAACAATATTATCCCATGTAAAAGAAATGGGTTCCATTATAACCTCTTTAGGACATGATTACAAAATGTAATAGAATTTGGTTTCATAATACTCTATTTTAAACAATAATAATACTTTAAAATAAATAATGAGGTTGATATCATTAAAAAATATCTTTAGTATAAGATAATTAACAACAAGGGTTTTATCATTTATAAATGGAAATTTCCTAAAAATATCATTAAAATATTCTTTAGGAAATAATCTTTTACATTCAAAGGTGTCCCATATGATGTTGAAACATTTGAATTAAAATAAAGATGAATGAATAGAATTAAATACACTTATAATATCATGATAATAATTATATTCATGATACATCATGTCAAATTATATGTATATACACCTCATAAAATAAGACAGGTTTATAACATAACAAATGTCTCAAAGAAAGAAAATTGTGACAAAAGTCCATTACCACTTTGGTAACTTTGAAACCATAAAACACATGACTTACATATAATAAAATAGATATTTAGAACCCCATAAATGTACGGATAATAATAATAAAAAATATTAACGGTTAGTAGAAACACCACACAACAAAAAATAAGTGGTGAATATGAAATAAGTCTCGAAGAAATAAAAGTGATAGTAGAAATCCCCATACAACAGTAGTAACATCTGAATATAAAACTACAAAAGAAATAATAATAAAGTGAAATAATTAAATAAAATTAATATAAAATAATTATTTATATAATATATCAAAAGTTTCATTAGATACACCACACAAAATAAATAAGTGGTTACTATGATATAGGTCTTATGAAAATAAAAGCGTGACAAGAATCCCTTACCGTGAGTCAGAATTTTCACATTTTTCTTTATATTAATGAATAATAAACATATATTAATTATTAAATTTATTAACAACCCTTTTAATTTTTTTTCATTTATTTTACTTATTACATTTTTTATAGAATTACTTAAACAATTAATTTTATATCGGTGGTTTTGACCACATTCGGTTTATGTGTCAAAAATGACTTTGCTAGGTCGACTAAGGCCAAAGAGATCATTATATAAAAATTAGAGAATAATAATCCTGAAATAATTATAAATATATACATAAATTACATTTTTATAATCAATCATTAAAAATAGTTATAAAAAATGAACCATTGTTACATTCATTGAGATGATAAGTCGTACGTACACACGAGTAATATCCCCATTTCTCAATGAACATTATGGAAAGAATGTATGTAAAATTTATATTTTTTGAATTAAAATTATATAATATATAAAATATTATCTAATAATATATACCTATATATAATTCTTGTGATTTTAAAGGAATCACATCCCTTCAAGGAGCCGGTAGTACACATCCACAAATGATGTTATCACTTTTTCAATGTGTGAAAAGGTAAAACAAAAAATGATATAATATATTTAAATAAATTTAATATGTCTTTAATATCATATATATGTTATTTTTGTCACATATTTTCAAATAATCCCACACTTTATACATTTCATGAAATGTGTGAACGTAGCACATCACTTTGAGAAAGCGGTAGTCCACACTACCCCAAACGAGGTTATTGTATTTCCACAAAATAAAAAGCATGAAGGAATGCGTTATATAAAAATTACATAATTATAAATAAAACATAAATATAACATATATCATATAAAAAAATAATTTCCATAATAATTCCCAATCATGAGAGGTGGTAAAGGAAAAACAAATGACATCATTTCATGAGGCGGTAGTTCATCGTACACGAACGATAATTTGATTACCCATTTGATGGAAGTGTGTGTAGGGGTAGTTCAAACCCTTAACATAAAAAATATAATTATATAAATCATAATTATGTTATAATATATGTATAGAATAAGAATAATTTTATGGAGGGAGAAATATATAAAACATAAATGAACATTGAAGA
Source organism: Viscum album (assembly GCA_963277665.1). Taxonomy (NCBI): domain Eukaryota; kingdom Viridiplantae; phylum Streptophyta; class Magnoliopsida; order Santalales; family Viscaceae; genus Viscum; species Viscum album. The sequence goes on from OY728147.1 coordinate 484,298,343, forward strand.
ATTTTACCACATTCTTGGGTAACTCTTTTTGGTGTGCATCAAAGGGATTACTTGGTTGGTTTAATGCCCAATGTGAGGAATAAAGTGTTATATGAGAGATATTTTCAGATTAATTGTGTATTTTTTGGATGATAAAAATGGTTTTAGTGGTTTAATGAAATGGTAAGGGTGAATTCTTTTTTATTGTGGATGAGGAGAGACATTCTTATAAATATAAGAAGATAAACATTATTGGGTGGTCTCCCTTACATCATGAAACCCCAATAATGATCAAAGTTTAATAAAATAGGTTATATAGTTGAATACTTTATATATAATGGGGTTTTTACAAGTTTCTAGGTCATTTGGACTCTTAAGATTAAAGTTTAACAACTAAGTAAACCCATTTTTACCTTAATCACTATAATTAATTTTAAATACATTTAATAATGTTTTGGGTCAAGACAAATGTTTACCTTATTTTAAATAAGAAATAATTTTTATTCCAAATATTCAATAGATTTTTTAAAATTATAACCCCATAATTGACATAAATTAATTTTAAAATAATTCCACCTATGGGATGACAATGTGGTTTTTTGAAAGTAAAAGTTCAAATATTTTATAAGTTTTTATATATAAGATCAATGCGAAATTGTTTAAAATGAACTAATTTGGATTAAATGATATAAAATATATCTAATTAAACATTATAAAAAATTAAAAAAAAAATTAACTATATAAATAAATTGGATTAAAATCCAGTTTTGAACTAAAATTAAGTAGTATTCACTATTCATCAAAATAAGAAAGTTCTAAAAAATACCAAAAATTTACCCATATAAAAATTTGATATTAAAATTTCAAAAATTAGGTATAATTTTACAAATAAAAATTATAAAATCTTCAAAAATTAGATTTAAAATAGAGGTTCCATTAAAAAGAGATAAAACTGCATACTAAAAATATATTGATTTTTTATCTGTAAAATTGGATTTATTATTATATTAACCCTATACAACGTATTAGATGAATATAAAAAAATTATTAAATATATATAATATAAATTTCATTAATATATTTCAATAATAGTGGTTAATTTAATTTATTAATATAAAAATTCATTCTAGTCATAGAAATAACTTTCATTAAAACACATCTTTTTTATTAAATTGGTATTTATTTTCATTTATAATTAATTATAAATCAATGAATTAATTTTTAAAAAATGTGTAAATAATGATTTTATACTTCATTAAATCATATTCATTCCCTCCCTTCTAATGACAAGATGAAAACTATTATGTTAAAAAAATAATATTAATACTATTTCATTGTCCGGTAAGTCTCATCATTTCCTGTAATGTAAGTCATTAAAAAGACTCGATGTTGCATGAAGCAGAAGATAAAATTTGTGATTTATGTGATAAAATCTAAACTATGTATTACGTGTAACACAATATGTTAAAGGATTAAAATTAATTTTGAAGAATATATTTCAAAACAATAGGGATGTTACACTCTTTCTATACATGGTCTTAACTAGTTTTATTGAAACCATAAGATCCTCTAGTATATTTTCTCATTAGTGGGAACACTTATAAGACTGTACAACAAGACTAGAAGGGTTAAATATTCCCATTATTCACATATATTGGTGGATGTGGAACTCTCTACTATGATCAATGAAGTTTTTCTAAAAACCTCAGAGGATAACATCAACATGGAGAATGTATATGAAATGTACCCCCCATTTATGTTAAATGAATATTCATTTGGAATGTGGATAGTGAATTATGGAAGACTAAGGAAACAAATGGTTTTTACAATATCAGGCAACATACTGAAATTTGTGTAACATAAGTCATCAAAGAGACTCAATATTTCATGAAACGCAAAATAAAATTAGGGTTTCATGTGATGAAATCTAAACTATGTATTACGTGTAACACAATCAGTTAAAAGATTAAAATTAATTTTGAAGAATATTTTCCAAAACATTTGGGATGTTACACTCTCCCTATACAAGGTATTAACTAGTTTTATTGACAGTATAAGATCATATGGTATATTTCTCCATTAGTAGGAACGCCTATAAGACTGTACAATAAGAATGGAAAAGACAGATATTCCAATTAAACACATATATTAGTGGTTTTGGACCTCTCTTCTACTATGATCGAAGATGTTTTTCTAAAAACCTCAGAGTATGACATCATCCTGGAGATTTTCTATGAAAGTTACCCTCCCTTTTATGTTAAATTCAACCTTATTTAAAAAGTGGATAGTGAATATAGGAAGACTAAGGACACCAATGGTTTTTATAATATCAAGAAACATTTTTAAACTAATTGTAGTAGATTGAAATATGTGATAAATTTAAAATGCAAAGCCCTGGCCATCTGCAAAGATGTGGCCACAATTCATATTTTTGGTCCCTGTAGGGAGAACCCTAACTCTAATTGAGGATATTTAAAGACTAAATCCCCAGTGCATCTTCCTATCTTCCATGATCTAGTAAAGGAAACTACTCCGAATTCCATATTTTCCTCCATGAATACTGGTTTTACTAATTCTGTGATGGATAGTGATATAAACATTCAACATAAACACTAGGAGCTCATTTCTTTATCAGATGTGGTAGCACTTAATGATGGTGGAATCCCTTCTACTAATATGGCTTTGCTTAATTAGTATCCTCCTAAAGTTCCTATGGATCCAACTGAGGTGTTTTCTCCCCTCCTTTCATCATACCATCTAGAACATATCTCAAAGACCCACAAACCTCCTAAGGATATGCATATCCTAGGTATACCTATTTCTCTAATTGCCTTTAACAAACAAGTAGGTGATATGGTAGGGTAATCTCCCTCCACCATTAGGCATTTAGAGATGATTCCTCTTGAGGATTGATCTCATACTAAAAAAATTAAGAGGGACCCTTTACTTTAATGTCTTGATACAAGGATACTAAGATGAGGCTCATTGAATATTATTCCCTAGTTAAGGTGATATCTGATAATAAATATTTACCCATAAATGGCCAATTTTGATTTGATATGGTTGATAAAGAGACCCTTCCCACTATGGAGGAAAGATCTTCCAATTCTACAACATAAAATCATGTTAACACATCTATTGATGCCACCTATAGTCCTAGAAAAAGAAGGAATGTCAAACATAATGATGATAAGGTACCCTCTAAGGTGGTGCAAATAAAGGTTCCTCATACTAGGGTAAAATATCAATTCCAAAATAAATCCTAGAATTTTCAAGGGATAAGTATTTTTAAAACTTATATCCCCCTTAAATATTTCATCTCTTAACACAAACCAATGATTAATGGTATGACTGAACCCAATTTTAATATTAAAATCTTCAAGATAATTGTCTTGAAGAATATTTGATATGACTAGTTCACTCAAAAAATCACATATGCATAGGTGTAGACCCCATGGGTCCTTAATCGGTAAAATATTCATTCCTATATCCTTCAAGTTAGGAGCCAATTAATATTTGTGAAAATTGATTTTGGTAACTCATATCCCCTTGTCTCTTTTATTTATGCTTCTAATAGCTATAATAGGGGAATAGATCTTAGGGAGGAGATTTATTTATTCTCTAACAGGGTTTATCATTATTGGAATTTTTAGTAGATTTCAATTATGTTTTTAATTTTGAGGAGAATATTGGTTCCAACTTCCTTATTGATCATCTTTGGAATTCCAAATATTTATTGATCTTTTCCTTCTCATTGAGATGAATCTTTTTGGGGATGACATTAATTGGCTGAGGAACACTTTGAATGGTTTCCAAAATTTTAATATGGATAGTTCTTTCATTTTTCTCTTAGGTGGATCCTTCAAGCCCCCAAATTACATTGTAGATATCCCAAGGATTCATTCAGATCAGACCTCATTACTCCTTTTCATGCTAAGGTCTAGAAGGAGATGTAGGACAACCTTTAGATTCAACAATTCTCTGAAAACCTTTTAATAATTTAGAGATGCCATTTCCTCAGAGTGGCACATCCCTGTGAATAGAGATGTATTCCAATAGTTTTCATGAATATAAAGGGGAAAAAATTGGCACCTTGAACTTAGAGTAATGAAATGTTTTCAACCCGGATGTCAACACCTCTAAATCTGAATTGGTGCTCTTAAATATAAAATCTAGGAATTCCATTCAGGACCTTCCCTCAATCAAGGAGCGTAAGTGTGAAGTTGAACTGGATACCCTCATAAAGATGGATGTTATTTTGAAGGATCATTTAAGGATACAATGGAATAAATATTCAGTCCTAAGATCCATGTTCACTCACTTATTTGAAGGATAATGTATTGAAAATAATAATATCTATTCCATTATCATAAAAGGGAATAATATCATCTTATATGATGAAATAAGTGCTAGAATCATTTTCAGTTTTTGGTTTCTTTTCAATGATGATTCTTGTTGTAATATGTGTCCTTTTTCGAAGGATGTATTTGGAGATCCCATGAATGAGATAAAGAATTATTTTCTTATATCTTCCCCAATGAATGAGGTAATAAAAAATTATTTATTATCTCTTAATGTGGAAAGCTCTTCCAGACTGAATGGCATTATCAATAAATCCTCCATGCATAATTTGGATATCTTCTAGCCATATGTTACTCTAGTTGTTGAAAAAGTCACTAAAAGGGGATATTCACCTCCAAATATTAATTATAAATTCATAAACCTAATTATTGTGGTTGAAAATTTAATTTAGGTTAATTATTATCATCATATTTCAATTTGGGATACTATCCCTAAAAGTGTTGGAAAAATTCTTTCCACTATACTTCGCCATATTTTCAATGGGACGATCTCCTAAAACTAGTTTTCTTTTCATTCTTGGGGGAAAGATTTAGGAATTATTTATCACTGCTTCAGAGTGTGTCAACCTTCTCCAAAGGATCGTGGAAGTATGACAATATAACACTTAATTTGGAAATTTCTAAAGACATTTTCAATTTTAATTGGAGATTTTTTGAAGGATCTTCAATGTTATGGATTTTATCTGAAATTGATCTATTTGATTAGTTATTTTCTTTAAACCTACAGGCTTTCAGTTCCCTTTAATGGCTCACCAAAAGGGTACATCAGGTGCTCTAGTGGTTTTATAAAATTGAACACTTTTTTAGACCTTCTCTTTGGCTTGGTTGAGGATTACCTTTACTATCAACTTATAATTATTGAAATAAAGTACCTTACTTCCATTAAGATTGCTTGATATATCAAGGTTCATTCAAATCTCTTATTTGGTGATTACATTATTATATTTAGTTAAGATAATAATATATATTTGGATTCCATCAGGAGTATTTTCTCCCATTCAAAACATGTGTCTGGACATGTTATCTCATTGAATAAATCTATGGTCATATTTGAGAAATACATATCCACTGTTAGGGAAATAGTTCACTATGAATTATCATCAGGTCATGTAGGGAGAAATAAAATTAACTTTCTTAGGTATTCTTTTATTTAAGGGAACGTATAAATATATCTACATGGAAGGGATTTTGATTGGGATGAATTCTCATCTCCCCAGTTGAAAAAGAAACTCATCGTGTAACATCACATTACGTTTTCAGGTATTTTTTATGTTTCTATGTACCTTAATTTTGTAGTAAAGGCTTGGGAAGAATTTGGGAGAATTGTTTTGGGAATTGTTAAAGCCCAGTGTGTTGTGCACGGTTTGCGTACGGTTTGACAAACCGTGCGACCAAACCGCACCATCCTTAAAACCTGGAAAGAAGCTTCCGCTCAGGTGGCGCACAGTTTTTCTAACCGTGCGGCCAAGCCATGCAAGAAGGGTGGTCAAGGCAATAGCTCACACACAGTTAGTGCACGGTTTTTCAAACCGTGCGGCCAAACCATGCTGTCACTTAAAAGAGATCCATAAATTGTGGATCTCGCTCGGGTTTGCCTCTAAGTGCCTCGTTTTTCCTTCTAAGCAGCCCAAACTCGGGATTTGTCATCTCCTATGGTTAGAGAGGGTTCTCCCATCATCCTGGAGGTGATCCAAAGTCTCCTCTTGGTGAATCGAAGCCAGATTCTTGAGGTATGTGATCATTCTTCATCATTCTTGATTGGATTCTTAGATCTACTTCTCCTCTTCTCTTGGTTTCTTAGATCTATGGACACTATGGGTAGATCTGAGTGTGTGGAACCATGTTTGATAAGATTTGGTCTTGATCTTTTTTGGAGAAGAGATGTAAGGTGGGTTCTTGAAGAAGCAATCCGGTGTTCTTGAGTGTTCTCGACCGTTGTGGTCTTGGTCAAACCCTTCAAGATAGGTGGTTTCGTCCCAACTTGCCAAATTGATTATCAATGTATTTGCTTAATTTATTTCAATTATTGCATTAAATTCAATTTCTCAATTTTCTTTCAACTAAATTGATAAAAACTCGATTCTATTGAATTGAGATATTTGAAATGGTTTTGGAATAGAGATATGGGAAACCCCAATTCCATTGAATTGGGTGTGTTTATGGAAAATTGGCTGATTTAAATTGTGGATATGATGGAAATGTTTTCAATTAAATTGTTGAATTAAATTGTGAAAATCAAATGTGTAATGATGGAATTGGTTTTGAATGGATTTCAAACTTATGAAAATGTCTTGAAATGACTTGGTAGAAACCCATTGGTTTTACCTTATGAAAGATGCATGTTTTAAATATAACCTATTTTGGTTTTAAATGAAATGAATTTGGCACTTTTGAAATGGAAGAATGGGTTTGATCATATTTTAAGCATTCTTAAAATAGTTCACCCTTCATGTAAGAGCGCATGAAAAACTTAGGTAGTTAATGAGTTATTTGGATACACTCTAAGATACTACAACATTATATAACATACATGTAGCGAGTCACATCCCCGACAGGTTGGTGAAGAGTCTCTTTTGGCAGTGTCATTGGGACGTGTGTACAAAAAAATTTCTATGTTCACATAGAGAGTGCGGAATCCAATAACTAGTTAATACTATCATACATTTTAGAAGTTGACCATGTTGCTCACTTTTTTTTTATATTTTAGATATAAATGGATGCCAATGCTTTTGAATTGCTTACATGCCTGAAAAATTTATATAAACAGTTTTATATAAATGTCTTACATAATCCATTGTTTTATAAATATTCCATCATTGTGAAGCATTGCTTGATGAATTTTCCATCATTTGAAAATGTATAGCATGATCTGTTAAAATAAGCTTTTGAATTTTCAAATTTGTTTATTAGAAAATTGAATATTTTTACTTGGATAATCTATATTTGGAATCTATTATGGAATCTTTGGTGATATCCTACTAGTCCTTGGCTCACACCCTACTTTTTCCATTGGGTGTTTTTAGACTTTATTCTTCCAGGATCGAGAAAAGGGAACATACCTCTTGGAGGTGGATCCAGCTATTGATCTTTGGTCTTCGTGAGTTGTGTCATTAAGGACCTTGGGGTTGTTTTCTTCCCATATTTTTTACTTGGGTTGTTGTACTTTGGCATTTTATACCTCTTTGTATTCTAGTACATCACTCCCAATGGAATTTATTTTGTTATGCATACTGTTTGTTTTACTCTTGCTTCCGCATTCTTGTGGAAAAATCATTCCCACATGTATGTTGTACGATGCCAGGTGCTAGTCACCTACCCATGGAGATCGGTAACGCCCTTCGAGCTAGTTAGGGCCAGCTCAGTTATTGGGTTACCAGGGTCCCCGGGATGGTTCGTGAAAAATTGGTATCAGAGGGCGGTTCGTTGAACATCTTTCCTTGATGACAGTATGCATTTGAGTTTCCTTGTCGGGACTTAGGAGGTAGTTGTGATTTAGTGCCTGGACATCTGTCACCGTAATGAACCTTAATTTACTAGGGGTAGTTGGGGAAATAGGACATGTAGATTAGTAGTATTTCCCCTATTTTGATTTGGATAGAGTGGAATCAAAATCTTGTTTATTCCTTCTTTAAAGAGTAGTTTTCATTGCTCCCCGGTTGGTGTCTTAATCCTTGACTATTCTGGTGTGGGGAAGAATCATGCCTCCAAATAGACGTGGGGATCAGATCCAAAAAAGGCTGCTGTTGAATCTCAGCAAGAAAGTCCTATTGTGGATCCATGTCTGGTAGAGGTGATTGTTCGCACTGTCCAAGCTCGGGGACAAGCACCACCTCCAGTTCCTATTTAGGGTCCAGCTATAGATCCTCATAGTGATATTCTCCGAATTCATTCTCAAGAGTTCCTACACCAGAAGCCACCAGTATTCAAAGGCTCCACTAATCCTCAACATGATGTGGAATGGTTGGGTAAGATTAAACATCTGTTTGGGTTTCTGGAGACACCTGATGAAATCAAGGTGATGTGTGCCACCTTCGTGCTGGAGGGACCAAGTAGGAGATGGTGGGACACGACAGTAACAGCCAGGAAACATAAGGGTTTGGAGTGGAAAGACATTAGGGTTATTTTCACTGATCAGTTCTATCCAGAATCTATGGTGTTGGCCAAGGCTGTGGAGTTTTTAAAACTTGAGCAGACTAACAAAACCGTGACTGAGTACTCGAATCGCTTTGCTGAGTTGGTACAGTTTTATCCTGAAATTGTATCTAATGAGAGGATGAAGCCTCAACGATTTGAGTTGGGGCATTGATCAGATATTTATTCATAGGTTTTCTTACTGAAGATAACCACTTATGCCTATGTTCTGGATAGGGTGATGATGGTTGAGATGGATTTGGAAAGAAAGTGAGGGTTGCAAGAAGTTCCTTTTCCTTCTACTGGAAGTGTTGGTTCATTTAAAGGAAAAAAGAAGCACGATGTTTCTCATGGTGGTTCTTGACAACAGAGTCACTTAATACCACCGGTAGCCCTAGGAGGGCTTCCTTTACTTGCTATCAGTGTGGGAAGCCAGGACATTCTAAAAGGGTTTCCACTAAGGCACCCATGAACTGTAGCTCCTGTGGACGTTTAGGTCACCTATAGTGATTCTGCCATCACATCTCTACTCCGCATAGTGGAACAGGATCATCATCACCTCCAAATACTGCGGGGAAATCAAATGCATCACGTACAAAAGGGATCCAGCCACATGCATCCGGAACGAAGCTTCTTCACGCAGTGGAAGAGTCGCCAGAGGTAGCTGATTCCGGTCCTGCAACTGTGAGAGGTACCATTACTATAGCTTCGTCTTTAGTGAAAGATCTTTTTGATACTGGTTAATCTCAATATTTTATTTCAACCCATCTTGTTAATCTGCTTAATCTGCCTATGGAGATTTTATCTTGTGCAATGGATATTACAACACCTCTTTGTGTAATGAGAGAGAAGGGTCTCTATAGTGTTTCATGTGTCCTCTCTCTATCAGATGTTGATCATTATTAGAATTTCTTGGTTCTCGACATGAAATCTTTTGACGTCATTTTTTGGATGGATTGGCTCATTTCCAATAAAGCCTAGGTCAATTGTTATCTTCGATGGGTCTACATTACTACACCCAGTGTTGTGTCTCTCGTTTTTCAAGGAGAATGGGACCCAAGGTCAAGTAGAGCCAGACCCTTTTTCCCGGAGTTGGGGAAAGTTATATCAGTGTTTTCTTTTTATCTAGAGATAGATTCATTGTGTGGTGATCTCCCTCTAATTGTCATTGAGTTTCAATATGTGTTTCCTTCAGACTTATATAGTTTTCCACAAGTAAGAGAGGTTGATTTTACTATTGTCTTAATGCCTGGTACTCAACCAGTTTCTATTCCCTGTTACCAAATGGCTCTAGCTGAACACAAAGAACTGAAGAATCAGTTAGAAAATCTTCTTGAGAATGTTTTTATACACCTGAGTGTGTCACCTTGGGCAGCACCAGTTCTCTTCTCTAAGAAGGCTGGTGGTTCTCTTCGCTTATGTGTTGATTATCGAATGCTCAATCGAGTTACTATAAAGAACAAATATCTTTTACCATGAATTTATGATTTGTTTGATCAATTGAAAGGGGAAAGTTGGTTTTCAAAAATATATAATCGATCTGGTTACCATCAGTTGAGGGTAAAGGAATAAGACATTCCTAAGACTAATTTTCGGAGTAGGTATGGCCATTATGAGTACCTTATTATGCCCTTCGGCCTAACAAATTCTCATGTAGTTTTCATGGCGTTGATGAACAAGGTTTTTTGTGAGTATCTTGATACTTTTGTGGTTGTCTTTGTGGATGACATTCTTGTCTACACCAAGTCTGAGGAGGACCATGTGCATCATCTGAGAACAGTTCTGAGTCTTCCAACGAATCACTGACTTTATGCCTAGCTTTAAAAGTGCTATTTTTGGATTCAGGAAGTAAAATTCATGGGACATGTCATGTCAGAAAATAGAATATCAATTTATCCTGAAAAGGTGAAGGCTGTTATAACTTGGGAACAACCACAAAATGTTTTTGATATTCAGAGATTCTTGGGCTTAGCGGGATATTATCGCTGCTTTGTTAAAGACTTCTCAAAGTTAGCTTCTCCAATGACTGATCTGACTCAAAAGGGTGTGATGTTTTCCTGGAATTAAAAATGTCAGAGTTCTTTTGTTGAGATAATGCATCTTTTGACTGCTGCACCAGTGTTAACTCTTCCTGAGGTGGGGATAGGTTATGTGGTCTTCTTTGATGCATCAGGTTAATGTTTGGGATGGGTCCTCATGTACGGTAATCATGTTGTTGCCTATGGATCTCATCATCTTAAGCCTCATGAGAAGAACTATCCTACCTATGACCTTGAACATGAAGCTGTAATGAACACACTTAAGTGTTGGAGACATTACCTTTATGGAGGAAGGTTTACTGTGTATTCAGACCACAAGATCTTGAGTTATATCTTCTCTCAAAAAGATTTGAATCTTCTCCAATGGCATTGGGTGGTGTACCTACAATCTTTTTACATTGACATTACCTATACCTCAGGGAAAGGGAATGTCATTGCGGATGCGTTAAGCAGGAAACTTCCAACTCCGGCTATGTATGAATCTTCAGAAGAGTTGAGTTTGATGGATCTTTTTGCTCAGTTTCAGATTGGAATTCAGTGGAAGGGGAATGTAGTTTCTTTAGCCAGTGTTTAGTTGACTTCTACTCTCCTCGAATTGATTCCTCATGAACATCAACTGGATGATGAATTCATAGCATTAGGGACTCTATTTATGGTGGGGAGATCGACAACCAGTGGTCGTTATCCAAGAGGGTGTTCTGTGTTATAAAAAATGTTACGTTTTGCCTTTATCGGCAAGGAAGTATGTGATGAGGGTTTTCTATAACTCCCAGTGGGCTGTGCACCCAGGAACAACAAAAATGTTCTATGACATGCGACGACAATTCTGGAGGCCAGGTATGAGATGAGACATTGCTGAGTTTGTATCTTGTTTCTCTACATTTCAGCAGGTGAAAGCCAAGAACGAGAATCCTTCAGGTTTGATTCATCCACTTATAGTCCCTACATGGAAGTGGGATGTATTCTCGATGGAATTTTTGGTTGGGTTAACTCAAACTTAGAGGAAGAAGAAGGGGATATAGGTTGTGATTGACAGGCTGACCAAGTCGACTCAATGTATACCTATTCGAGATACAACCAAAGAGCAGGAGTTGGGAAATACATATGTGAAAGAAGTTGTTCATCTGAACAGAGTTCTGACTTCTATAGTCTTTGACAAGGATCCTCAATTTACTAATTGCTTTTGGAGAGGCCTTTAAGCAGCACTGGGATATCAGGTTCATTTGAGTACGACCTACCATCCACAGTCAATTGGCCAGAAAGAAAGATCAATTGAAATCCTTGAGGATATGCTCCACGCTTGTGTTCTTGACTTTGGTTGGTCTTGGAATGATCATCTGGGGATAGTTTAGTTCTCTTATAATAACATTTACCAATCTACGATCAAAATGGCTCCTTTTGAGGCATTGTATGGCCCTCCTTATAAATCTTATTTATGTTGGTTGGAGATTGGTGAAAGTTCTTTGGTAAGACTGAGTTTGGTCCAAGAGATGACAACTAAGATCTAGTTGATTAGTCAAAGAATGTTGACAGCTCAGAGTTGGTACAAGTATTATGCTGATCGTCGCCATAAAACTTTAGAGTTATCAGTTGGAGACCAGGTGTTCTTGAATATTTCACCCCGATTGGGTCATCGATGTCTTGGGTGGCAAGGGAAGCTTACTCCCCATTTTGTGGGACCTTTTGAGGTTATTGGTCTTTTGGGGAAAGTTTCTTACCATTTAGCTCTACCACCACAACTGATGTCGATACATAACATGTTCCATCTATCATAGCTGTGAAAGTATCTCTCTGATCCATCCCATGTTGTGAGGTGGAGTGATCTTGAGATTGAACCATATTTTTCTATTACTAAACAGCCTATCAGGGTTGTTGATTCTGAGACCAAGTTACTTTGTGGGAGAACGATACCTCTGGTCCATGTGCTTTGGGAACATGGTTTTGATCTTCATGAGACATGGGGAAGGGAGGCACTAATGAGGGAGCTGTGGCCTCATATTTTTGATGTGGATTTTTCTTCTTAAGATTTCTTGGGGCAGAAAGATCTTATGGTGGGGAGGTTGTAACATCACGTTATGTTTTCAAGTATTTTTTTACTTTTCTAAGTACCTTTGTTTTAGAGTAATGGCTTGGGAATAATTTGGGAGATTTTTTTCATGAAAAGATAAATCCCAGTGTGCTGTGCATGGTTTATGTGGGGTATGACAAACCGTGGGACCAAACCGTTCCAGCATTGAAACTTGGACAGAAGCTTCTACACGGGTGGCGCACGGTTTGTCTAACCGTGTGGCCAAGCCATGTGAGAAGGGTGGCCGAGGTAATATCTCACACACGGTTAGCGCACGGTTTGTCAAACCGTGCGGCCAAACTGTGCGGTCACTTAAAGGAGATCCTTAAATTGTGTATCTTGCTTCTTTTTTCCTCTAAGTGCCTCGTTTTTCCACCTAAGTGGCCCTAACTCTGGATTTGTCTTCTCCTATGGTTAGAGAGGTTTCTCCCATCATTCCATAGGTGATCCAAAGGATCGTATTGGTGAATCGAAGTCAGATTCTTGAGGTATGTGATCGTTCTTCATCATTCTTGATTGGTTTCCTAGATCTACTTAGATCTACATCTCTTCTTCTCTCGGTTTATTTGATCTACACTCGTTATGGGTAGATCTAAGTGTGTGGTGCCAAGTATGATAAGATTCGGTCTTGATCATTCTAGGAGAAGAGATCTAAGGTGGTTTCTTGAAGAATAAATCTGGTTTTCTTGAGTGTTCTCGACCATTGTGGTCTTGGTAAAAACCTTCAAGGTAGGTGGTTCCGTCCCAACTTCCCAAATTGATTATCAATGTATTTTCTTAATTTATTTCAATTATTGATTTAAATTAAATTGCTAAAGTTTCTTTTAACTAAATTGATAAAAACTAAATTCCATTGAATTTAGATATTTCAAATGGTTTTGGAATAGAGATGTGGGAAAACCCCAATTCCATTGAATTGGGTGTGTTTATGGAAAATTTCCATATTTAAATTGTTGAATTTAAATTGTGGATTTGATGGAAATGTTTTCAATTAAATTGTTTAATTTAATTGTGAAAATAAAATGTGTAATGTTGAAATTGGTTTTAAATAGATTTCAAACTTATGAAAATGGATTAAAATGATTTGATTGAAACCCATTGGTTTTACCTTGTGAAAGAGGCATGTTTTAAATAAAACGTGTTTGGTTTTAAATGGAATGAAATTGGAACTTTTGAAATGGAAGAATTGGATTGATCGTATTTTAAGAATTATTAAAATAGATCACACATCATGTAAGAGTGCATAACCTTAGACAGTTAGTGAGTTATTTGGATACACTCTACACAACGACAGCGTTCTATAACATACATGTAGCGGGTCAAATCCCTGACGAGTTGGTGGAAAGTCACCTTTGGCTAGTCTCATAGGGATGTGTGTATACACATTTTCCTGAGTTCACATAGAGAGTGCGGAATACTATAACTGGTTAACACTATCGTACCTTTTGGTAGATGACCATGTTGCTCACTTCATTGTTTATATTTGAGATATAAATGGATGCATGATAGAAAAATTTATATAAACTGTTTTATATAAATGTTTTACTTATGAAATTATTTTAGAAATATTCCATCATTGTAAAGCCTTGCTTGATTAATTTTCCATCATTTGAAAATGTATAACATGATTTGTTAAAATATTCTTTTTAATTTACAAACCTATTTATTTGAAAATTGAATGTTTTTTAGTTGGATAATCAATATTTGGAATCTGTTATGGAATCTTTGCTGATATCCTACTGGGCTTAGGATCACACCCTACTTTTTCCTTCGGTTTTTTATATACTTTCTTCTTCCAGGATCGCGCAAAGAGAAGGGACCTCTTGTACGTGGATCCATCTATTGATCTTTGGTCTTGATGAGTTGAGTCATTAGGGAACTTGGGGCTATTTGTTTCCAATATATAGTACTTGGGTTGTGTACTTTGGCATTTTATGCCTCTTTGTATTCTGTTACATCACTCCCAGTGGAGTTTCTTTTGTTATGTATACTGTTTTTTTACTCTTGCTTCCGTATTCTTGTTGCAAAATCGTTCCCACTTGTATGTTGTACGATGCCAGGTGCTAGTCTCTGACCCGTGGGGATCTGGAACGCCCTTCGGGCAATGTCAGGGCCGGCTCGGTTATCAGTTTACCAAGGTAGCCGGGCAGGTTCGTGACACATTTTCTAAAGTTGGTATAATTTTCCTTGTAAAACCTATGATTATATCAATGTTTTTTCTCCATATATGTTTATAGATGTCCAAGGGAATTGGTTAACCATCCTGATTCCAAAATTAATTTTTTTGGTCTGGTGGTATCCATGAAAAGAATTTTTCCATGGTTTCTTAAGATATATTTGTCAAACCCATTGACATGGTTGGAGTTTGAATCAATAAGCTTAATCTCTTCAACTACTTCTTGATTTCTAGTTAAACATAGAAACTAATTACCTCCATGATGGAATCTTCTTACTTTCTCAGGGCCGGGATCATTGGAAGGTATAACAAGGGTAATCGGTTCATTCTAGTTTCCCTTTTGTGGATTTTAATTAGGGATAAATATAATGATATTATAATGAACACTTAGTGGTTCCCTACACGATCTTCTAAATTGAACCTTTTATCTTTTCATGGTTCGGTTGCCTAGTTTTCGATGTTCATCATGATCTTTGTGAGCTAGATATAGTATCTATTTCTGATGCTCTTAATAATATTTGACATGTTGAATCCTTCCCGCCTCTAGATATTCTGAATGATATTGAGGTATTCTATTTCTAATATAGGGATACTACCTTCTAGCACCCGACCATACTTTCAATCATCTCTCCCAAGATTTTCTATAGGAATATGTACAACATTGGTGAAGTCCTTCCACATTGTATAAGGATTTTTAGGATGCCTTTTTATCCCCAATATAGGAATACTCTCATATAGAATCATTGGTTTAATCGGCTTGCAACTGATGGTCATCGTTTGGTGGAAGGTTGAAAAATCTTCTTTTTGATACTCCTTTTTCTTGAATAATGGGGAATATTTTCTTTATCTTTTTCTTAGCTACCCCTTTGCTAAGAAACATTGGAATCATGGGGAGGATATTTTTCATTGCACCTTCTAAACTCATTGGAGTCTTAAATACATTACAGATGTTATTATCAATCTGATTCTTAACATGTAGGTGCATAATATATTATTCTCTTTTGTGGAAACAACCTTTCATCATTTGTGGATAGCTAGGAATGCCCTTCAGTTTGTGGGTATCATCTTCTATCGAAGAGGCATCCTTGTGGGAATCATAAAGGATATATTTTTTTCTTCAACACCGTGGGGTAGATATATGAATAATACTATGGAGGATCTCGTAATTCTCAAGACACTTGGTGTTAATGGAATTCTTGCAAACTGATTCAACCCAATCACATTAGGAAGATTCATTCCCATCCCTGTTATAGTAAAATCAATTTGGACAGTGCAATGCATGGTGCATCTTAAACCATGAGATGTGGTTCCATCTTTAGAACATTTAAGGGTTTTATTACAGGTTTCTTCTAAAATTTACTTGGAAGTTTTATTGTCTTCGAAGCCGAGACATGGGAAACCATACATGCGGTGATCTATGATAAGAATGTTGGATGAGTTAATTTAGGGATTGAAAGTGATTATACACTGGTGGTGAATCTTATTAGGATTCGATCATCTCTGGTTCCATGTAATATCTTTAAAGACTGGATAACATGTCCATCATACCTAGAAGCTATTCTCTAGGAGGTCACTCATATATACAGGGAGGAAAACATTCTAGTGGATTCTTTTTCAATGAGGGATGTGCAAGATGGTAACTCATTCAGTTCTTTCTGATTATATGATTCCCTTCTTACTCAATATTTTTCAAATGTTCTAGGTGATGTTTATACCCATTTTCATCCCTTCCATGTTCTATATCTTGATATTATTTTATATATTTTTGATGGGAATGGGTCACTGACCCTCTTCCCGGACCATCTCAAATTGTTATTATTTAAAATAATGTAACCTAAATAGTTATATATTTGTATGTAAGGAAATAATTAAATTAATATAATTGTATACACCAATATATATGTACGTGAATATGCTTGTTTATACTTGTTTTAATGTAATTATATTTATATATCTATATGAATAGTTACATTAATATATATGCATTTTTGTATTAGTATATATAATAGTAGTATTATGAAATTTTGTTCATACATATTTATTAAGATTATTATTTAAAGATTTTTTAACTTAACACATTTTTTATAAATATACAGGAAATATTTATAATGCTATATAAACTACTATTATTATTAAATTTGTTTTATATTTATTTATTATTATTGTTATAACTATTTAAATGGTTTTAACGTTAAATGAAATAAATATCATTTAAATAAATTTAAATAATTTAATAGATGTATGTATATAAATGTATTAGAGTATACTTTTGAATATTTATATTTATATTTATATACACTTGTATATGGGTATATGATTATGTAAACTGGGGGATTTCCTGAGTGGTAAAGACACATCGTAATCCTACATCAAAACTGGGTTAAAATTCGGGTGGAGGAAAATTTCTGTAGTTATTTCACTAGTACTATATGAGTTTGTACCATTATTATAGTGTGGGTATTATACTAATCACTATATCAGGGTACTATAGGAGTGGTAATATTCACCTTAAATGATATTTCAAGCTGAAAAAACTAGGCCATTGGGTTATAGGGTCTTTAGGCTATATATATATGTGAGTCTACAGTGTATTATTTTCTACAAATAATACACTATATTTTAAAAAAATATATTTAAAGTAATAATAATAATGAATACATATAAAGAATAGTTAATAATAATAATAATAATACTATAAAGAGTGTTAAAAAATATTAATAAAATACACTCATATGTAAGTACTAATATAATGTGCATATAGAAATACATAATACACATTTTTATAATATACATGTGAATACTCAATATTTATATATATATTTATCAAACCACATGTATGAATATTTAATTAGAGGGTGGATATTATATAGAAAAGAATACTATAAATTTGGTGGGAAACTGTGTATGTATATATGAAAAAAATTCTGATATAAATTTGGATATAATCAAATAAAACACGCATATATCTATAAATTAATGAAAATAAAATATTCAACCTGGGGGAAAGGAAAGAGAATATAAAGGAGGGGCATCCATAAATCATAAAAAGTCTGGATATCAACATCTCTATCTACTGTACACAATGACATGCATCCACCATTATTCCTTGGAATTGAGTAAATGGAGATGATAAAACCCCCTAATTTACATCGTTTGGGAACCATGTACACTTCCAAGATGTCTCATCATGAAGGTGACTCATTGTAGTTGGAATTGAGTTAGAGTAAATTTACCTGATGTTGCATTATTTCTATTAGTGGTGACTCCCTGATAGACCAAATGGGATCCTAATTAAGTTGGCGGCAGGGCTGGTACTGGATGTCGCATCCTAAGGGATAATCATAATAGTCGGTGGCGAGTCCCTGATGTTTCATCAGGTAGACTACAGTTCTCCAACTCATCACAATTGGGTTCGATGGCATTCAGAGGTATCATAGCAGTTCCTTTCTGCCATGCCCGAGCATACATATATTTCACCCCATGGAAATTCATGAAGCTTATTTTTTTCTGATCTCATCCCATTTTTCATCCATTGTTTTGTAGGATCTTCATTTTTATTATTAGTTTGTTCCCCTTGTTTGATATAAATCATGGAAGCCATTGTTTATAGTGTTTCATGTTTCTTATATAGACTTCTGTTTTTCATCACTAAGCCTCAACATAGGTATTTCTATGTTTATAATGATTTTTTTCAAGTAACATTTGGTTAATATTGTTTTAATTTGAAACAAATTCAGTTTTAGAAGGTATTATGTAAAATATTTGATCAGAAGTCACGGGGTTTTGGTTTTTAGAAATGACACTAAGGAAATAATGATTTATTCTTTGTTCAATTCTTCCATTTATTGAAAAAATAGGAGTGACATGTTTGAGATTAATGTTTCTGTTTTTAAAATTATATTCTATGAGATGATTATATTTTAGGAATCAAATCTACTAAGGATAAGAATATTCAGCTTGTAATTTAAAAGTCCATAGTTTATAATATTTCATTGTAATAGAGTAATTAACGTAATTGATCCTTGATCTTATGTTACACTGTATTATTTTGTTGTCATTTTTAGGTAATTTATCACTTTAATTGGTTCTAATATTAGTATGCTCCTACAATAGGGATGAAGTTCAATGCACATTTTAAAATGGTTTTGTTAATTGATGGTCCTATTATAGGAAACATCTATGCCAAACTAGTTGCACTAATGCTTGGATTCAAAGCCCTTGAGGTAATATATATTTAAAAATCATCATTTTATGAACATGATTATTATTTGGAAATTTTTTTGAGCCAAGTATTATTTGATGGAATCAAGGTTGATAGAATCTTGCAGGAAATAAACATTTTTTGTTGGTTTGTTTTATTTTCCTTACTGGTTTTAATTTGAAAGATTGAGGGAAAACATGTCATTAATTAGCTGTTGACAATGCCATGGTAAAAAATACTCAAAAATATCCTTGATTGTCAATAAATTTGATGATAGAAAAATTTACTTAAGTGATCTCATCAAGAATATAAAAATTTAAAAGATCCCAATTCTATGTTTTTATTCTAACCCCAAAAGTTATAAATTTTTGAGTCTTCTTGAATTTTGTTTACTGATCTACATTGAAAGACCAATCAATGAACAAGTTCTTCATCAATTTCCCTCCTATGAAGTTTTTTATTGAATCATTTAGTACACTTGAACATTGTGAAGTTTTTGTTTTTGATGTGTATACTTGAAATAATTAAATTGTATTGGTATTTTCAAATCATAATTTTTTGATGGGTTATATTAAGTGTTTATAATTAGGATTTTAGGATGATGATTTTAAATTTCATTATATAGTATATAATTTTTTCTATGGAAGTTGAATAATTTACATAACACTGATTCAAGTGAATTCCTTGTTGAGGATGTGGTTCTTTCCCTTTATTATCCTATTTTATTATTTTTATTTTATATCATATAATATATAATTTAACATTAAATGATAATAAATAGATGATATGGAAACAATTCAATTTCTCACAGCATCAATGTAAAAACAAGTGGAAGGTGTTAATTGAGATTTTTGCATAAAGATATACAATTTTTCGGATACAAGGCTTCTCTTAGAGATGAAACTTATAAGATAAGACAAGGATAAAGAATTCACTAAATTTAATGTTGTGGATAAGTATATACAAATTTTAGGATGAATTTCTATAGAATGAGATTCTCTCAGTGGATTCATATGGGGTATTGACATTAGGGGTGGCCAGACCAACTGAAGTGATATATATCATAGTATGAAAACTATTGGGATAGTGTTTTCCAAAAAAATACTAATATAGGTTATGATTTTGATTATATGATTTTCTAATTATTACATAAATATTGGTGTAGTTATTAGGTTTAAAACATGATTTATATTTATTTATATTTTTTCTAGACATTAATTTAGTCTGTGTTTGTTTATGTACATGTTAACTGACTATGTGGATATATATCTATAAATAGTAAATTCTTGTCAGCTGAATAAGAATTTTTGGAATGGGTATGGAAATTTTATTATCATCATCATCCCATTTTTATATCAGCACATCAGCCTCAAAATTTAATACAACCTAGTTCATTTAGGTGAATCATCTCCTCTACCCAATCATATTTTCCACCTCATCTTGCACCATCCTCTTCCATGTGGAAATCACATTCCTTCACCATTGTTTGTAATGGAATCATTTCATGATCAGGTTTTCACTACACCTAAGTAACCATGTCACTGTTATTCTGATTTTGGGGTTCCCATATCTATAGACGTATTGTAAGATAGTAACATTATAATTCTCAAAGATGTCGTGATATTAGACAAGGTCTTGTGGTTCCACTATTTTTGTTGATATTTAATGGATGGTCTAATATTTCTTTCATAGAGTGTAAGGTATCATCCTTGGAGATCTTGGTTACAAACATGGTATTTTCAGGTGATGTATTTTTGAAAATTGATATTCATTTTTAATAAGATTCATCTATTTTATACCAAATCATGTACTTATTTTAGAAAATTTATACATATTTGGTACCAAAAATTTGAACGTATTTCACATTGAATTTACCGTTTTTATGATATATTTGGGATTATCTACTTATTTCCACGACATTAGTTTATATTCATTGGGTGTATTCATTCCCATTTGTTCTCATTGATTCCCTTGGCACTTTTATCATGGTCGGGAGGATTGGGAACACCTATCAAGCCTTGTGTGGGACAACTCAGGAGACGAGTTCATGGCTGACATAGGATTGTTCATGAAAAAAATCTAATTATAGATTATGTTCTTTAGAGGTCCTATCTTATATTGAACCTTTTGTTATTTTTGTTGTTAAGGTAGGTCGAGTAGGACTTTCAGAACATGGGGTGTAGGTATGAGGTAGTGTCTGGACAACAATTATTGTTCCAAACCTTTGGTTACCATGGAAAGTCAGATTTTTTTTAATTGGTTCTTATGGGTTGTTTGGAGTTTGTGGGAAACGAAATTAGAGTCAGGCTAGTGGGCTGAATGAGCTCACAAGGCCCAGAAATCCTTTTGAAACTGGAGGCATGGACCTGAGAGACTCTCTATGATGTTGGTGTGATTGGTATATGGATTCCAACCATATTTCTGAGTCACCCATCGATTGTAGATTATTTTGGGGTTTTAGTTTTGCGTTCTTATTAATTTCAAAACTATTTTGAAACCTTGTTTTTAATTGTGGAAAAATAGATTGCAAGTGGAAATGTTTTGGATTTTGTTAATGATAAATGGGTTTTAATAATTTTTTCATTGGTAAAATGGGGGATTTTTAAAATTGAGGCAGTTTTTTTGGTTGGAATGTGGTTGTATTTATTAATGGAATCTAAGGGATTTTTGTGAAATTAAATGGATTGGAGTGTGATGTTTAATAGTGGTTTTTGAGATGGAAGTTAGGGAGTTTTAGAAAATAGTTTTGGGGAACCATTTTTTGTTGGCTTCCTTTTATATTTGGTGTTTTCTTGTGGTATGTTTTGGATGGTGAGTTGTTTTTAAATGACTTATTGGTGTTAATTTTATTCAGTGTATGCCCCAAGCAATGGTTTGATATATATTTGATGAGCAGATATGGGTGGTTCACTATTAGTAGAACTTCCAGTTGATCAACCTAAAGAATTTCTTATGGAGTTCTGAAATCTGAACCCTCTGCTCTTTTATGGTCAAGTAGATCAATTTTATGTAGAAGAGAGGGCACGATGAATTAAAGATATTTTCAATTTCCTTGTGTTTCATGAGTCTCTAAAGGTCAAGAGTGCAACTTTTATGCTCTAAGGTTCGATTTTGAAGTGGTGGAAGTCGATCATTCACACCATGCCTCAAAAATACCTCTACTAGGAATTTTTTAAGGCCTATTCAATCAACAAATACTTTTATGAGGATGTGATGGTGGAAAAGGGGATGAAGATGTGATTCTTTCAGTATGGAGATGGATCAGGGTTGGAGTTTTTTTTATCATTTTGTGGATTTAGTTCATTATTTTCTAAAGAGTTATAAGGATAATTCCCTTAAGGATTGACATTTTGAGAATGAGAATTGTCTTGATCTATGGTCATGGGTGCCATAGTTTGTTTAACCTACTTTACTCATGTGGTAAGGTACACCATTTGCAATGAAGTTGTGTTATAAGGAGTGCTTAAGGCAACCAACATTCCTCTAGTCTTTAGAATTTATGAAGGGAATCCTAGTAAGGAGATGTGAAATCATCTTGAAGTTGGTGGTTCTTGTCACAAAATCAAGAGGCCTTTAAATATATCATCAAATTATTATAGAAATGAGACTCTGGTGTGTCACCAATGTAATACTAAGGTTCAAAAGAAACTATCATGCCCAAATTATCAAATGTTCTTCCAGGTCTTTGGATTCCTAGGTCATTTGAAATGGTTCTATTAGGGAATTTCCAAAAAGTCATGTAAAGCTAGATCTTCCCCTTCGAAGGACACCCTAAACCATATGTAGGAGTAAGGTATTAGACTAGGTTTATTTGGAAGAATCTTTTTGTTTGAGTGTTTCTTACATTTTAGTGTTTTGGTTTTTTAGGTTTTTCTATTTTTTTGTAGTGATTAATGGTAATGTAAAATCATAGAACCTATGTATTAATTGAAGTTTGTCTTTTGGAAGTTATGAATTTTTTTATTATGAGTGGATGTATTCCTTGTTGTGTGTCTTTTTCTAGTCGCTTCTCATTGAGGGCAAATGAGGATGATGTGTGGGTATATTCTGAATACATGATTTGGTTAAATTTCTTTATTAGAGGGATGCGAGTCTCATGGTGTGTGATGCTTTTTGGTTCTTTCTAGGGTATTTTTGTGGTTGTTACGATTTAGAACGTTGGTGTCTGATGAGTGATGTCAGTTGGGCACCCAACTAGAACTCTAAAATGGTGGGGAGTCTATTTTGTCATCCAGTATTGGTAATCTTCCTTGGTCTATGCTTTTGGATTAGAAATAGGTGGTTTCCTTTGGATTTTTCTAGTTCTGTTTATTTTTTGTTTTTGTGTACATTAGAATTTTGGATTTTCCTTGATGATTTTGATTTTTTTATGTTAATGGGGGCTGTGGTTTGAGTTTTTCATTTTTTTAAAGAAGTGGTTGGGGTTAGTTGGTTTTTTGGGTAAAAGTGAATGTCTTCATCTTAGTGGTGGTTATGGAAATCTTTTTTTCTGAGGAATCATATCATGTAGGTGAGTGAGTATTTTTCTTTAATTCAATCAATTAGAGGTATTATGGATTTCTAGGATATATCTAATTTTAGTTGGGGGGTTCTCTCATGAGGTTCAGGTGTTTTAGATTTAAATTTTGAGATTTGGGTTGTTTTTTCTTAGTTTTATGGGTTAGGTGAATGATTAATGGGTAACCACATGAACACTTGAGGAGGATTTAATGTCTAGATCATTTTAAACTCACATAGCATGATATTCATAGATTTATCATGGTTTTATCTAAACGATGTATATATTAAGAGAATCGATGTGGGTATTTGGGAGTTCTGGATGATAGTGCATGAGCTGATCATAGTTAGTGCAAACTGTGAGGAGGGTGTGCATGAGGTTCTGAAATTTTTGGTAGAACCAAACTACACAGTTGGTGCCCAGTTTCCCAAACTATGTGTCCAAAAACTGTGGGAGCCCATTGTGACTAGTAAGGGGGTGAATGATTGGTGAATGATTTGGGAAACTATAAGATAGAAGTGCATCCAAGAATCCATTAAATGTATAGATCTCAACATCTACCTCAACTGTACACAATACCATGTTTCCTTTGTCCCACCTATGAATTGTGTAAATCAAGATGATGCAAACCCCATCATTGCCATTGGTGGATATTCCCCGAAGGTCCATGAGGGTTTCTCATTGAATTTGTAATTGACTCAGTTACAAGATGTCACATTATGTGGGTTACTCATTGTAGTTGGTGGTGATTCCCTGATGTCGCATCATGCATGCTATAGTTCACTGACTCAATGTAGTTTGGTAAACTACTTCATTGGTTGAAAAACTTATCTAATGTAAAAATGAGTATGGTAACATATCTCTTAAGTTGGAAATTTCAAAATCCTATTACACTTTGAATTGGAGATTTATTTTGAAGGATCTTCAAGGTTATATATTTTCTCATAAATTCATCTATTTGACTAATTTCATGCATTAAACCACTAGGTTTTCCGTTATCTTTAATGGCTCACCAAAAGGTTACTTCAGTTACTCCATGGGTTTAAGAAAATGTAACACATTATCATCCCTTCTCTATGTCTTGGTTGAGGATAACATAGTCATTGTCTTCTCATAATTGTGGAAATAAACGACATTACTTACATTAATGGTTCCATAAATATCATAGTTGCTTCACATACCTTCTATGGCGATGGTATTTTTACCTTCAGTGATTTTAATAATAAATATTTGTATTCCATAAGGATTATATTCTCTTATTATGAATATGTGTCTGTACAAGTTATCTCATGAAATAAATCTATTTTCATCATGGGGAAATGCCTCCCTGCTATTAAGTAAAGGTTTATTTTGAATTATCTTCAGTTCAAGTAGGGAGAACTACGTTCCACATAATTGGGTATTACTTTATTTATGGGAAGGTATGAAAGTATCTACATGGAAGGTTTCACTATTTTGATCAATTAATATCTCTCCAAATGTAAAAATGACTTTTCTGAGGCTGCTAGAATTTTACATGTGAACTCTGTGATTTCATCAATGTTTGTTTACTCCATGTTGGTCTATATATGGCTGAGGTAGTTAATTAACTATCTTGATACCCAAATTAAATTTTTTGTGTAGTCTGGTTGCATCCATGATAACAATTTTTCCATGTTTTCTTGAGATAAATGATTCAAACCCATGGACATGGGAGGAGTTGGCATCAAGAATCTTAAGCTCTTCAATAACTCCCCAATGGCCAGTTACACTTGTAAATTGACTACATCCAAAATGGAATCTTCTAAATTTCATAGGGATATGATCATTTGATGGTTTCCAAGGGGTAACTGGTTCTTTTTGGATCCCTCTATTTGAATGTTCATCAGGGATCAAAAGGATGAGATCTAGATGAACAATCAATGGTTCCCTACCCGATCATATGACTTGAAATTATGGTCTTCTCTTGGTTTGGTTTCTCAGTTTTTGATGTTCATCATGTTATCTCTGAGCTAGTTACTATATAAATTTTTGATGATCTTGATAATATTTTATAGGTAAAATCCTTCTATCCTCTATATTTTCTACAAGATATTGAGGTTTTCTCTTTTTAGGTTTGATATAAATGACTATGGCACATTGAAAGACTTGGAATCATCCCTCCCATGTTTTTATATTGGAATTTGTGTGCCAGTGCTGAATTCCCCCAATATTGGATGAGGATTTTCAGGAGGCCTTTTATCCACCTTCTAGGTATCTTCTCATATAGAATATTTAGCTCAATCAAATTCCAATAGATGATTGAAATCTTGTGGATGGTTGGAAATGATTTATCTAGCGATCATTTTACTTGAGAAATAGATAAGTTTTTATTTTTCTTTTTATTAACTATTCCTTTGCTAAGAATATTTGGAATCATGGTGACGGTATTTTTCACAATACCTTACAAACCCACAGAAGTATTAATGTCTTTATGGGCGTTCTGTTCAATTCATATCTTAGTATCTAGGTGGATACTCTCTTATGCTCCGTTGTGGAGAAAACCTTTCATCATTTGTGGATGACTATGAATGCCCTCCAGTTTCAGGGTGTCAATGTCCATGGTAGAGGCATCATTGTGGGTATAATCAAATATATTATTTTAGATTCTAAAATATAGGTTATATGCGTGCATAATATTATTGATGATCTCATTATCATAAATATTCATGGTATTAATGGAATTCCCACAAACTGATTCATTCCATGCACCTTCACCAAGTTCCTCCCCTTCATTGTTGGATTAAAATCATTATGGATGACACAACATAGGGTTCAACATAACCCACAAGCTATTGTTTCATCTTTATTCTAAGTATGAGATTTATTAAATTTTTCTTTGGGAATGTGTTGGTAAATTTTATATTCTTTCGTGATGATATTTGGGAAGACTTACATGCGGTGTGCTACGCAAAGGATTTTTGATGATATAATTTGTTGATTGAAAGTGATTCTACACTAGTGGAAAATCTTATCAAGAGATGATCATCTATATTTCAATGGAATACCTTCAAGGAATGGATGACATTTTTGTCCTACCTATAATCTATTTTCATTGAGGTCAATCATATATACAGAGAGGTGAACATGGTGGCAGATTCTTTGTTTTAGTGGGATGTGTAGGATGGGAACTCCTTATGGTATTTCTCTTTACATGATTCCCTTATTCCCCAAAATTTTTATAATGTTATGGGTGATGTTTATACACACCTTTATCCCTTCAGTGTTCTATATCTTGGTTTTATTTAATATATTTTTTGGAAATGGGTTATTGACTCACTTTCTAGACTATCTTAGAATATTATTATTTAAAACATTTTAACGAAAAGAGTTATATATTTGTATGTATGTAAATAATTAAATTAATATAATCATATAGAAATATATATATGTATGTTTGTATGCATGTTTATAACAATTTTATTGTACTTATGTTTATATATCTGTGTGAATAATTACATTAATATTTATATACTTTCTTGTATTAGTATATATAATATTAGTATTATTAAATTTAGTTTTTATATATTTATTAGGTTTATTATTAAAAAAAATTTATCGTTATATATTTTTTATAAAAATATAAGAAAATTTTATATCTCTATATATAATAATATTATTAATAAATTTATGGTATATTTATTTATTATTATTGTTATGATTATTTAATGTTTTTTATATTTAAATTAAATAAATTTAGTAAAGATAATTTTAAATATTTAGAGAGATGTATGTATATACTTGTACTAAAGAATACTTATGAATAATTATATTTATATATACTTGTATATGTTTCAATGATTTTGACTATTGGTGGCTTACCTGAGTGGAAAAGACTCCATGTAATCCTACAATAAAAATGGGTTCAAATCCAGGTGGGAGAGAATTTACATAGGTATTGTACCAGTACTTGAGTAGTTTGTAGCACTATTATAGTGTGGGTATTATATCAGTCACTATATTACATGATTATATCAACAGTAATATTCATCCCGAATGAGCTTTCAAGCCAAAGAAACTAGGCCATTGGGTTATAGGGTCTACATGCCATATATATAGGTGAATCTATTGCGTATTAATTTATATAAAAACATATAGTATATTTATAGAAAAATTTAAAATTTAATATTAATAACAATAATATAATGAGTGTTATATAATATTAATAAAATACACAGCTCTGTATGTATTTATATAATGTGCATATAAAAATCAATTACATATATACATATTGTTTCTATATACATTTGTATATGCAATATTATAAATATATATATATCAAACCACATGTAAAAAATATTTAATTAATATATCAATATTATAGGGAATAGGAGGCTGTAAATTTTGTGTGAAATTATGTATGTATATATGAAAACAATTATGATAAAAATTTGAATATAATATAATATAACAAACACATATCTATAAAATGATTGATCTCAACATGTGTCTCAACTGTACATAGTGTCAAAAATCATCCATATCACTTTGGAATTGAGTAAATAGAGATGATGCAGACCCCCTAATTACCATCGACATGGATCAACATACACTTCCATGATTTCACATCATTGGGGTGCCTGATTGTAGTCAGTGGTGAGTCAGCGTATAGTTCCCTGATGACCCATCATTGTAATCGATGACGAGTCCTTGATGAACCACAATGGATCCTCATTATATTCAGTAGTTGGTCAGGTATTGGATGTTTCATCACACATGCTACTCATTGCAGTTGGCAGTGAGCCCTTGACATCGCATCATGATGGTATAGTTCTCTGACTAAATATAGTTGGGTACGTTAGAATACAGAGGAATCATTGTGGGTCCATCTAACCATTCTTAGTCACACATATATTGTTCCCCCATGTATATTCATTAATCTTATTTATTTCATGATATCAATTCCATTTTCATCCCTTGTTTTGTAGTATTTTTATTTTTTATGATTAGCTTTTTCTCCTTGTTTAATATAAATCATAAATGGAATGGATAATTTCTATTGATTAATATTGCCTGTATGGTCTTACATTTTTAATCTCTAATCATCTAAACATGTATTTATTTATGTTTATAATTATTTTTTTCAATAAAAATTTGGTTAAAATTGTTTTATTTTGAAACAACTTATGTTTCATAAAAGAAGATGTAAAATATGTGGTCTGAATTCATTGGGTTTTGTTTATAGATATGCCACTGAAGTATTGGGGATTTCTTCTAGATTCAATCTATCCATTAATAGAAAAATGTGAATCAAAATGTTTTAGATTAATGTTGTGTGGTTTTCAAAATCATATTTTAGGTGATAAGGATATTGCATGAATGGAATCTGCTAAGACTAAGAATATTGGGTTTGTATTATTGAAGTATACATGTTATTTATGCGATTTTATTCCTTGTACAACCATTTTTATTTTTTTCACTAATCATTGTGTCATTTAGAGTAAATCTTATCAGCGTGTATGGTTTGATGGACTTGATCTGTTTGTCGAGTATTGGTATACCGTTCCATGAACCCTCAAAGGAAAGTGAAATGTTTGAAAATATGATTACTACACCTATTGAAGTACTACAAGATTATATGCTGAAATATTTATCATTAATTAAAATGAATAATCCAAGTTTCTTAGTTGACAAGATTGGTAATCTACTAATGGTATGTGTGTCATTTTTTTTATTTTTATAATCATGCATAACATTAGAGTTCTTAACATAATTGATCACTAAACATGATTTTATGTTACAAAATATTATTATTTTTCATTTTTTATGTAATGTAACTTTGTAATTGGTTCTCATATTGGGATTCTCCAACAATATGGAAAACGTTCTCTCAAGATTTTAAAATGGTTTCTCTAATTGGTATTCCTTTTATATAGAAAGTATATAAATAACTAGTTGCATAGATGATTGGATTCAATGTGCTTGAGGTATTATATGTTTGAAAATCATCAATTTTAAAACATGAATTTACTTTTGAAAATATTTTATTTCATGTCGTGGATAATTTATTGGAATGATGTTGACACAATATTGAAATAAATCAACATGATTTGGTTAGTTTGATTTATTTTCATTACTAGTTTTAATGTAAAAATTTATTGAAAACATATCATTATTTAGCAGTTGATGATGAAAAAGTGAAAACCAATCAAATAGTCCCACAATTGTCAATAATGATGATGATAGTCAAATTTACTTAACTGATCTCTTCAAGAATATCAAATTTTAAAAGATCCAAATTCTTTTATTTTATTCTAAATCAAAAATTTAAAAAATTTATAGTCTTGTAGAATGGTGTTTATTGATCTACATCAAAATAAAAATCAAAGAATTGGTTTTTTTATCAATTTTTCTTATATGATGTATTTTATTAAATCATCTATTCCACTTTACCATTTCAATGTTTCTATTTTATATGTGTAAACATGTATGTATTCAATCGTATTGGTGTTTTCACATCTTAATCTGATGTTGGGTTATATTTATTGTTTACAATAATGATTGTAGGTTAATGATCTAAAATTATGTTATCTAATATCTAATTATTTTCTATAATAGTTGAATAATGTATATGAAATTTCTACAGGGGAATTCCTTTTTGAGGATAATGTTTTTTCCATTTTTTAATCTAGTTTTTTATTTTTTATTTTATATAATCTAATATATGCTTGAATTATAAAATTAACTGATAATAAATAGATGTGATGTTAACAATTACATTTTCCTAATAATCAATGCAAAAACATGTGGAAGGAGTTTACTGAGATTTTTCTTGATTTTATTCAAATTTTAGTATGCGAGGCTACTCATAGAGTTAGAACTTATAAGATTCGTTGAGGGTGATGTTTTCACTGAATCTAATGTTGTGGATATGTATATAAATTTTCCGGATGAAGCTATAGAGAATGATATAGGATCAATGTATTCCTATGGGATGATGACAATAGTGGTATCCAAACACGATGAATTGAAATCTGTCATAGTATCACATCCATTGGGCTAGTGTTTTTTGAAAAAACTTTTTATGAAGGTTATGAATTTGTTTCTATGATTTTATTGTTATTACAGACATATTGGTGTAGATATTTGGTTTAAAACATTACTGATATTTATTTATATATTTACTGAACAATTATTTAGTTTGTATTGGCTTGTGTACATGGGCACTTATTGTGTGGATATATTTCAATAAATCGTGTACTTGTGTGAGCTAAACTTGATTTTGTGGGAGTGGTCTGGATAGTGTATCATCATCATCAAATTTTTACAGTAGTGCACCTATCTCAAAATTGAATAGAACTCAGTTAATATTGGTGAATCATATCCTTCGATGAATCATCCTTTTGACCTTATCTTCTTGAATCGTCCTCCACCATGTGGAAAAAATAGTCTCCACTACTATTGCATATATTCAAGGTACAAAACAATGTTTTGTTCTCAGAGTGTGAGGTGTTATTAGCTATAGTTTGGTAATTCATCTATTTGATACCAAAACATGTTCTTATTTTTCATAATTGATACATGTTTTGTACGAAAAATTAATACATATTTTAGAATGATGTCTTTATTTTAATAGATCTATTTGATTAATATCTATAATATTTAAGTTGTTAATTGTAAATATAGTTCTAAAATTTATCTCCATTATTAAATATACTTGATTTTATTTTACATCCTATAAATGAAATTATTTTAGGTATTTTTTTCTCCCTTTTTAATTATTCTCATTTGATGATTTTTTGGCCATAATCTTTTTATTTCTTATTATGAATACACAAGAAGGAAGATTTTGGGATCAAATGAAATGATGTCTATCTAAATAGAAATAAGAAAAACCTTTTCAATTAATTGATTATAATTACTTTCAAAATTTAGCTAATCACACTATTAGATAGCTATTTTTCAAGTAATTTCTTTAGCTTCTTCATTTTTCAAGTACATCACCATGAATAAAACATCTATTAATTCATTAATCTAAGGCTCAATCCTCAACTCCGAGTCAAATATTTGCTCAAATGTGCCTCTTATTTCAATCACTTCATCAACATCTATAGTAAAACAATTATTAACATGGTTAAACCACTTAAAAAACCCTCATCTTATAGTCCCACATGCAATGTAAAATTGAAAATATGGACTAAGAAATCCATGGAAATAAAAAAATAGATTAGAGCCTATTTATCTAATTTTCCTCAGTGAAATAAGTGACCAACACTAAAATATAATCACTTCAAAAAGAAAATATAAGAATACTGTTTATGAAAAAAATATTGTCTTAAAATTTAAAATTTGAAAAAGATTTGGTAGTTAATTTACAAACAAATTATACTGAAATACATAATCATTAAAACTTCACTGAAATGGATGAAACATACAATTATAAATATAAGTAAGAAAATTTAAACAACAATATAGGAACTCCATTTCATAAGTACCATTCTCAATAGATAAATTTCAAAACCAATATATCAAAGAACAAATTAAAAAATTGATGAAAAAAAGACTGAAAAAGTCATTAGAGACATGCAGGTAATTATTAACTAGAAAAATATTTCAACTAAACTGCTTAAAAAATATGAATCATGGAATTTCAAGCCTAGGTAGAGAAAAAAACATAAAATTACTGAAAAATTAAAAATGTATTTGAATGAAATATCAAGAACTCACATGTTGGATGACATGAGTAAATTTAAAATCCCTCTAGAGAACTGAAGCTTGAAGTACATGGACATTACATTACTTTTGCGGAATACTTAATACATAACAAAAACAGACACACAAGGAACGTAATAGTTTAGTGTCTTTGGAAACTTGGAACGTAATCTTCTAATCGTGGTGAAAGATCTTCAACATCTCCCATAAAGATCTTCCCCTTTTTTTATTACCTAAAACCTTTATTTATATGTTGGGGAAAAGAAAACATAAAAAGGGTGAGCTAAAATGCTCAGTAAGGGTAAGCATGGATAAAATAAGACATACCATATACATTTGAACTTAAAAACATGAACATAATGTTTAAACATAAAAAGCTTGAGCAATGACATAAAACATGGAAGTACGTATGGAATAGATCATAAAGAAATATTAAGATTGATAAAATAGCATGGGAATAAAACATGTAATGGTAGAAACCATTAAGCACATTATATGATTTCCATATTAGCCAGGGCATTGCTGCCATGACCATCTTAGTGGACAATGTCCCTTTCTAAATCATGTTCACTCCTCATTCCAGTCCTGTATTACTGAACCGGTTTAACTTGCCGTTCCAGCCATGTCTATCTCGTGAGATATAAATCTTTACCCAATGCATTGGAGGGAGATAAAGGTCCCACCTATCTCATAATGAAATCATTCTTACTTGTGCCACAAAATAAACTTAAAACATTCATCATAACCCAAAGAATAAAATGGGTTTCATAAACATCATTCCATCATAACATAATACATATCAAAAAAATGGATTTCATTTCATCATAAGAAAAGTGAAACCATGTAAATCATAGAGACATTATACTTGAAACATACACATATGAAATAATGTCATATTAGATGGAAAATGGTTTTGATAAAACACCTGAAATGAAATATTGAGGAAAATATCCTTTCTTCTTCGAAATCATTCTCTTTTTACAAAATTTCATGCAATTTCAAAAGAAAAGGATTTTGTTGAAAATATTCATAAAATATTTTTGAGGATGCTTCATAAAAATAAGGCTTTATAAAATCGTAAAAATCCATTCGTGCCGTATAAGTTAGAAAAACATTTTTCTCGTACTTTGGTCGAAAAAGTAAAAAAGTACTTCGTATGAAAAACGAAAAAAGATTCCTTTCATATATTTTACTAAAAACTCACAGAAGGGTAAAATTGAATATAAACTATTATAGAAGGACATAAATTTTACATATTTAGGAAACATGGATGTGGATGATAAAATACACCCTAGTAAATACCAAAGTATAAAGAATCTCGGATAAAAATGAGATTGTGATATTTTCCCTTACATTAGGTCCGATATGCTTCGTACGTATCCAATACTCCTGTATAATGATTTAAATAATGTCATTGAATTATTAAAGAATCATATTCATTGTTATTATATCATATATGGTTCACTTATGACTTTATATTACTCGTTCTTTTGTAAATTCCATGTTAAATAGTGTTTTGGGTAAAATCGTTTCATTTGTCGTCTGTGTTTTCATATGATTACTTAGATCATGATTAATTAATTCCAGAATATAAACCATGATTTATATATAATATATATTCATAATATACATATATATAATAGATCGATAAATGGAAAGAAATACACTGTTCATGGAGACGGTAGGTCGTACGTACGCATGAACACTGTTTTCGTTTCCTTATTGAATTGAATGGAATTAATTAGATGACATAAATATATATATACATAAACCCAGTAGAATTATTATGTCATATATTTTATTATTACTTATTATATATAATATATAATCATTTTTGAATGGTTATCATGGAGAGTGAATATCATCGCGTCGTGGAGACGGTATTCCGTACGTATGCACGAGCGATGATATCATTCCCATGATCGTAGAATTCTATTAATGTGTATGAATAATATTAAAGAATCAATATCAATTTACAATAATCATATATATTCAATACTTTCACCATTATACCCATCCAAGTAAGGTGGTGGTGGAAAATAGATTACACCACGGCGTGGAGACGGTATTCTGTACGTACGCACGCGATGTGATTTCATTTTCCATAGGATGGATAGATGGTGAAATATGGTTGTTTCATTATTATAATAGCATATCAGTATATGAGTGATAATTATGCTATTACTTCATAATGAAACAAATAAAGAAGAAGAAGTTGAAGAATAAATAAAATTGAATGAATCGGTAACGGATATTACCTCTTCTTTGACACGCCTCTTTGAATCCTCCTCTTAGGGTACTAAAATTGGTCTTTGAAGAAGACCAGGACCTCTAGGATGTTTCTAGGTAAGTTGAGAAGGGAAAAGGTCAGGTTTTTTCTGAGATTAAAGGCACAAATTGGTGTGATTAAGAGAGGGAGGAGGTGCCCTTTTATAAGGGAGGAAAGGGGCACCTTTGGAAATATAAGAAATATTAGTTTATATTAAATCCCAACCCCACTAAAAAACATACAAAATGACTCAAATCCGAAGATTAGATGACATAGGGTTGTAATCTCATCAACCAATAAAATTTATACATGTTAGGAATTTATTTTAAACATTATCAACTTGATTTATCCATATTTATCAATTTTATTTTATTTGTGGTAATAATATTCTAAATTTTAAATTATTATAAATAATTTCATATGTGTTGTGAATTTTCCATAATTTGATACTTTATGACATTTTTGACCATATAAATTTTAATTTAAAATTTTTAAATATTTTTTTGATTTTTAAACAATTTTATAATATGTTATTTTTATAAAATTACAATAATGTCAATTTTGACACTATTCATTTATTTGAATTTAAATAAAATATATACAGAAGATATGTTCAAAATAAAAGCTTTAATAGATTCATAAAATTTCATATGTGTCTAGAAAATTAGTGGAGAACATTAAGTAGTTAATATAATATTTATTTTAATATTTGTAAAACCATTTATTTGATATTTTAATTAAAAAAATAATTTCAAAATCACTATTGTGTCATAATTAATGATAATTATTTAAACCCTAAAAATTCTAAATAATTTATTATAATGTCGATAAATGTATTAGATTTATGGATACTATTCATGTTCAAAGTTTCATTAATTTTATCACTAAATTAAAATTATTATACTTATAAGATTTAAGAAAGTGACATGTTGTCACATTCTTTGGTTTTAATAATAATTAATTTATTTTCATAGACAAAAGTCCATTAAATGAATATAATCCGTCCCTTAGGTGATATGGGTCGACTTTTAGTCATCCAATAGGATTTTGGCAGGTGTTAGTGTAATTTTATAATCTTATATTCACCCTTAATTACCCGATTTACCTTTAACTATGGTAAATAAAATTTACCGTAGTTACTATTCATAATGCCAAAAAATAAAAAGTAGCCTATTAACATCATTTGGACCCACTGATTCCGAATATGGAATCCATTTTTCCATATTCAAAACATATAAGTTTCAGTAATTAATTTAAAATAAATCTTGTTTTTAAGAAAACAGGTTTTAGAAGTTAAAACATTACCAATGATTGAAATGTTTTTACCTATGAATTCAATGTAAAATTAATGCTAAGGACATACATTATATTAAATGGTTAAAATATATTCTATTTATACTTTAAAACCATTCAATATTATAATTTATCTATATAAATTATCTCAATGAAAATATTTGTTTTAAATTAAAAATTAGCGTATTTTTACTATTCATCAAAATATGAAAGTTATTAGAAAAATATCAAAAATTTATCCAAAGTAAAATTTTATACCCTAATTAAAAAAAATAATTTAATTGTGTCAAATTGAACTTATAAACATGTCAAAAACTATATTTAATGTGGGTGCACCATCAAAAGGCGGCCAAACTGCAATTTTTGAAAAATATATCTTTTATCCAAAAAAACCGATTTTGCATTCATACCTCATTCTAGAAAATGTATAAGTTGAATTAAAATGTTTTAAAATTCAATATTCAGTTAATACTATTCATAACGGCTAGTTTTAAAAATATTATAATAACATACCATTGTGTAGTAAAACCCTGTATTGCATACAACACACGCTATCGAAGAAGGTCGTGATTGCATGTAAAGCAAGACAAGTCAGGGTTGCGAATAGTGAAAGACTCCTTTGTTGTTTCGTTATAATAGAATCCAACCATTTTTTCATTTATACATTGAATATATATATATACTCAATGTTGCGTCGAATGACTATTATCAAACGAACTTTAAATTGTGTGTAACACAATCTAAGAATACTGTTGCGTATACTGCAAGATAATACGGTGTTGCATATAGAGCAAGATAATCTTGGTGTATCGTACAACAGAAGATATGAAAGAAATTAAAAAGAATATATCTTATAAAATCTTGGGTTATTACATTCTACCCCCCTTAAAATGAATTTCGCTCTCGAAATTCGTCGGGGTTATAAATGGTTTTCTACTTGAAAGTTTCTTTAATTGAAACCCACATCGTAAAAAGGAATACCAAAACTTATCTTTATAAACTAAAGTATGAAACGTAATAGTTACCCAAATAAACTAATCACTGTGTTTCCACATAGGATAACATAGGTGAAAATATGGATATGGAAGAGAAATCTAAACATCATGTTCTGATAGAGAGTGGTAGAGAACATGGCTATGAAAAAGGCAACAATCACAAAGCCATAGATTTGTGATGATCTAAGGTACCGTCTGATTCATCGGATATAAGGTCACTAAGACAACATTTTTGTTTTTCAAGATCATCTCCCAAAAGTTGATGAATTAAAAGAAATACTTACTTGATTTTGGTACAATCTCACTGTTGTTTGTGAATTAAAAAATTTACACTTCATACCTTAATGAAATGAAGTTGAAATTGTTATTCGTGATGTGTTAGCAAGTCATGTGATAGAATGATGGGTCATTCCATCTGTTTCAAAAAAAAGGTTAGCAAAAGTTATAAGTCCATCATATGGTTAGATTAATCGTATATGGTTCCAAAAATGTACTTATACATCATATATCATACCGCTTAATAAAATAAAACTAGTTTCTACTAACCAGGGACTTCCTGTAGGCTAGTGGTAGGTGATAAAGGCCAGTCGCACTTCGGTTGTGGGTTCGATTCCCACAACCTTGTCCGACGCGATGGGCTGTCGCCAGTCCTGTAGGTTGTCCTTTTTCTAAAACTATATTACTATAACATCCCATCAAAAATATTGAAAAAAGTTCTATCCTTAAAAAATACTAACTTACGTCCAAGATAATTCATTCCAATCTTTAGGCTTATCTAAAATACTTCGGTCCAAGCTCATAGTATAAAGAAAATGATTACTTGAAATGTCACATAACAATCACGTGAATGTCATCATCTATCCCCCATATATCGTAAGATATATCTTGTTGGTCAAATTACAAACATGTGAATACCTTAATCATGTATTCTCTTGAAATATTAATACCCATTTAACCTTAGTAAAAGCATGAATGCTGTCAAAAGTTAACTCTTTCCACATACCAAAATCCTAAAAATTTAATATACTCAAACCATGATATCACTTTGTCCTTATATCAATCATGAGATCATGAACACAATAAAACATCTCATTATCTTCTTATCCCTTCATTATGTGCATATCATCTACTTTCCAAAAATATATGAATAACCTTCCATGGTTACCGGTACCATTCAAAATATACTTTCATATACATTTGGAAAAACAATAGTGTAACAATCCCTAGATGATTATTTATTCCATAGTACCATACATTATTCTTTATAAACATACAATCATTCCACTAACTTCTTATACCACTAGTTGAGCTTCATCATTTATTTCATCTCATATTTCATTTCAGTCCTCTTCATCATCATCCACATAAATACTACCCGTATGACCATGCCGATTCTCTTCATGAGATTTTCCCTTAGCTCATTGGTTTGTATAATTCAAATACATTTCACATTTAAAACATCTAATCATTGTTGAAGTCATAGCAATTATATTATCCTTTTCCATGGTGTTAACTGAACCTTTTCCTTTGCACTTACTGGCTTTGTGTCCTTCTATTCCACACCCAAAGCATCTTCCAGTTCCTTTGAAACAATCTCCCTAATGCCTCTTCCCACAAGATTTATATGAGGGAAATTGAACTTTCTTTCCTCTATGATCATCATGAAACTCCATCTTTCTCTTATTATCTGAGTCGGGAAACTTAACAAAGTTGAGATTATTGATCATATTATGAGATTTATGATTAGGCATAATAATGAAGTTTGGACTTCCAAATCCTGTTTCATTTGGTTTCTCATGAAGAATGTCATTCCATTGTCCGTCATATCCTCCATTATTGTGAATCTTCCTGTTTCTATCAATTTTCTAAAACCCAAAAATAATAGTGTGAGAGGAAAAAATCATGCTAGGGAAAACAACATAGTAAAGAGGAATTACCCTCAACATCTAACATCTTAGGTTAAATTCTATGATCATTACCGTAGTTCTAGGACTATATCATATACGTATACTTATCCTTAAGGATATCCCTCGACATACCTTAAAAATATCTTTAGGGATCTCACTAACATTTTCACATCCTAGTTTCCAAAGTTTGACTAATCCTTTCCTCCGATACCAAATGTGACAACCGGGTCCCAGTGACAGCACATACACCTCGTCTTAACATAGTCGTCGGGTCCTGGCCTACCAGGTACCACCAGTTTCCCCACAGACATGTGGGTCCTACCCTAGGGTCCACCCATGTGCCCGAACAGGTCATCTGACTAATGACAGTCCCCACAAGCCAACACATGTCCTTTTCAGTGTGCTTTGTCCTCACTCACACACATCCTAAGAAACTTCCCAGGAGGACACCCATCCTGATCACTACTCCAAGCCAAGCACGCTTAACTGTAGAGTTCTAATCAGGCAGGCTCCCGAAAAGAAAGGTGCACCTTGTTGAAATGAGTCATATCATTTATTAATTTAACACTTTTTCATTTGGGTATGTTACAATCACCCCCCCTTTAGAGCACAATGCCCTCGTTGTAGGCCCTATATCTCAACCCAGGCAGTGCACCACACTTAAGGCTG
The DNA here is from genome assembly GCA_963277665.1 of Viscum album. NCBI lineage: Eukaryota > Viridiplantae > Streptophyta > Magnoliopsida > Santalales > Viscaceae > Viscum > Viscum album. The sequence goes on from OY728147.1 coordinate 484,337,599, forward strand.
GGTTCCTCCTCTAATACCAAACTGTAGAGACCCGAAGCATGACGTACATGGACATTACATTACTTTTGTGGAATACTTAATACATAACAAAAACAGACACACAAGGACCGTAATAGTATAGTGTCATTGGAATCATGGAACGTAATCTTCTAATCGTGGTGAATGATCTTCAACATCTCTCATAAAGATCTTCCCCTTTTTTTCCTACCTAAATTATTTTCCATATATACTGGGGAAAAGAAAACATAAAAAGGGTGAGCTTAAATGCTCAGTAAGGGTAAGCATGGATAAAATAAAACATACCATATATATTTGAACATAAAAACATGAACATAATGTTTAAACATCAAAATCTTGAGCAATGACATAAAACATGGAAGTACGTATGGAATAGGTCATAAAGAAACACTAAGAATGATAAAATAGCATGGGAATAAAACATGTAATTGTGGAAACCATTAAGCACATGATATGATTTCCATATTTTCCAAGGCATTGCTTCCAAGACCATCTTAGTGGACAAAGTCCCTTTCAGAATCGAGTTCACTCCTCGTTCTAGTCCAGTATTACTGAACCGGTTTAACTTGCCGTTCCAGCCATGTCTATCTCAAGAGATATAAATCTTTACCAAATGCATTGGAGGGAGATATAGGTCCCGCCCATCTCATAGTGAAATCATTCTTACTTGTGCCACAAAATAAACTTAAAACATTCATCATAACCCAAAGAATAAAATGGGTTTCATAAACATCAATCCATCATAACATAATCCATATAAAACAAATGGATATCATTTCATCATAAGAAAAGTGAAACCATGTAAATCATAGATATGTTATACTTGAAGTATACACATATGAAATAATGTCATCTTAGAAGGAAAATGGTTTTGATAAAACATTTGAAATGAATTATTGAGGAAAATATCCTTTCGTCTTCAAAATCATTCCATTTTTACAAAATGTCATGCAATTTTAAAAGGAAAGGATTTTGTTGAAAATAGTCATGAAAAATTTTGGAAGAGGCTTCATAAAAATAATGCTTTATAAATCCTTAAAAATCCATTCATGTCGTATAAGTTAAAAAAACATTCTTCTCGTACTTTTGTTGGAAAAGTAAAAAAGTACTTCGTATGAAAAACGACAAAAGATTTCTTTCATATCATTTACTGAAAACTCACAGAAGATTAAAATTGGATATAATCTATTGTATAAGGATATAAGTATTACATATTGAGGAAACATGGATGTGGATGATAAAATACACTCTAGTAAATAGCAAAGTATAAACAACCTCGGATAAAAATGAGATTGTGATATTTTCACTTACCTTAGGTCCGATATGCTTCATACGTATCCAAACCTCCTGTATAATGATTTAAATAATGTCTTTTACTAATTAAAGAATCATATTCATTGTTATTATATCATATATGGTTCAATTATGACTTTATATTACCCGTTCTTTTGTAAATTCCATGTTAAAGAGTGTTTTGGGTAAAATCGTTTCATTTGTCGTCCATGTTTTCATATGATTACATAGATCATGACTACTTAATTCCAGAATATAAACCATGATTTAAATATAATATATATTCATAATATTCATCTATATAATAGATCGATAAATGGAAATAAATACATCGTTCATGGAGACGGTAGGCCGTACGTACGCATGAACGCTATTTTCGTTTCCTTATTGAATTGAATGGAATTAAGTATATGACATAAAAATATATATACCTAAATCCAGTAGCATTAATAAGTCATATATTTTATGATTACTTATTATATATATTTTATAATCATTGTTGAATCTTTATCATGGAGAGTGAATCTCATCGCGTCGTGGAGACGGTATTCCGTACGTACGCACGAGCGATGATATCATTCCCATGATCGTCGAATTGTATTGAAGTGTATGTATAATATTACAGAATCAATATAACTTTAAAATAATCATATATATTCATTACATTCACCATTATACCCATCCATGTAAGGTGGTGGTGGAAAATAGATTACATGATGGCGTGGAGATGGTATTCCGTACGTACGCACGCGCAGTGATTTCATTTTCCATAGGATGGATAGATGGTGAAATACGGTTGTCTCATACTTATAATAACATATCAATATATGAGTGATAGTGATGTTATTACTTCATAATGAAACAGATAAAGAATAATAAGTTGAAGAAGAAAGAAAATTGAATGAATCGGTAACTGATATTACCTCTTCTTTGACACGCCTCTTTAAATCCTCCACTTAGGGTACTAAAATTGGACTTTGAAGAATACTGGGACCTCTAGGATGTTGCTATAGAAGTTTAAAAGGTAAATGGGTAGGGTTTGGAAGATCTTAAAGCCTCAAATTGGTGTGAGGAAGAGAGGGAGGAGGTGCCCTTTTATAAGGGAGGAAAGGGGAACCTTTGGAAATATAAGAAATATTAGTTTATATTAAATTCCAACCCCACTTAAAAACTTCCAAAATGACTCATATCTTCAGATTAGATGAGATAGGATTGTAATATCTTCAACCAATAAAATTTAGAAATGTTAGGAATTAATTTTATACATTATCAACTTGATTTATCCTTATTTATCAATTTTATTTTATTTGTGGTAATAATATTCTAAATTTTAAATTATTATAAATAATTATAGATGTGTAGTGAATTTTCCATAATTTTAAACTTTATGACATTTTAGAACATATAAATTTTAATTTATTATTTTTTAAAAATTTTGTGATTTTTAAACAATTTTATAATATATTATTTTTATAAAATAACAATAGTTTCAATTTTGACACTATTCAATTATTTGAATTTAAATAAAATATATAAAGAAGATATGTTCAAAATAAAAGCTTTAATAGATTCATAAAATGTCATATGTATCTATAAAATTATTGGATCACATTAAGTAGTTCATATAATATTTATTTTAACATTTTTAAAATCATTTATTTGATATTTTAATTAATAAAACACTTTCAACATCACTATTGTGTCATAATTAATGATAATTATTTAATCCCTATAAATTCTAAATAAATTCCTATGATGTAGTTAATTGTATTATCTCTCTGGGGACTATTCATTTTCTAAGTTTCATTAATTTTATCACTAAATTAAAATTATTATACTTATAAGATTTAAGAAAGTGACATGTTGTCACATTCATTGGTTATAATAATAATTAAATTATTTTCATGGACAAAAGTCCATTAAATGAATATAATCCGACCCTTAGGGGATATGGGTATACTTTTAGTCATCCAATAGGATTTTTGAAGGTGTTAGAGTAATTTTATAATCATATATTCACCCTTAATTACCCGATTTACCTTTAATTATGGTAAATAAAATTTACCGTAGTTACTATTAATAATGCCCAAAAATAAAAAGTAACCTATTAACTTATTTTGGACCAACTGATTCTGAATATGGAATCCATTTTTCCAAATTCAAAACATATATGTTGCAGTTATTAATTTAAAATAAATCTCATTGTTAAGAAAACGGGTTTTAGAAGTTAAAACATTGCCAAAGATTGAAATGTTTTTAACTATGAATTCAATGTGAAATTAATGCTAAGGACATAAATTATATTAAATGGTATAAATATATTCTATTTATACTTTAAAACCATTCAATATTATAATTTATCCATATAAATTATCTCAATGAAAAAAGTTGTTTTTATTTAATAATTAGCATATTTTTACTATTCATCAAAATATGAATGTTATCAGAAAAATATCAAAAATTTATCCAAAGTAAATTTTTATACCCTGATTAAAAAGAATAATTATATTTTGTTATATTTAACTTATAAACATGTCAAACACTAGATTTAATGGGGGTGCGCCATCAAATGGCGGCCAAACTAGAATTTTTTTAAAATACTTCTTTTATCCAAAAAAACTGATTTTGCTTTCATAACTCATTCTAGAAAATGTATAAGTTGAATTAAAATGTTATAAAATTCAAAATTCAGTTAATACTATTCATAATGACTAGTTTTAATAATATTATAATAACATATCGTTGTTTAGTAAAACCCGGTATTGCATACAACACACGCTATCGAAGAAGGTTGTGATTGCATGTAAAGAAAGACAAGCCAGGGTTTGGTATAGTGCAAGACTCTTTTGTTTTTTCATTATAACAGGATCCAACCATTTCTTCATTTTTAAATTGAATATATATATATATATATACTCAATATTGCATAGAATGACTATTATCAAACGAACATGAAATTGTGTGTAACACAATCTAAGAATAGTGTTGCGTATACTGTAAGCTAATACAGTGTTGCGTATAGCGCAAGATAATCTTGGTGTATCATACAAAAGAAGATATGAAATAAATTAAAAAGAATATATCTTATAAAATCTTGGGTTATTATAATCCCAATACGAAACAAGTGAATGAAGAATCAATACAATTTTTAAAGGAGTGGATGGAACAAGTGGATGAAGAAATATCATGTCCCTCTACAATGAAAATGAAGACATCACCAACCAATTCTTGATTGAAAATCAATTGATATGAAACCGAGACATAATATATCACTATAGAGAGACATCCTTACATCATCTAGTGACCAAAAGTGAAAGCAATAACTCCTTCATACCAAATAAGGTCACAACGTGCCATCGAGGTGGGGTCATCATTACCATAGTTGCAGCGAGTCTTCCATAACAGACAAGAGATGACATTAATGTTGGAGGTATATGAAATCTTCGTTGCTGTGAGATAGAGATAATTGGAATTAAGAGAAAAAAAATAGACAATGGTTAATCCTCCCAAATGGACTGTAAGGGAATATATTGACCATAAGGTATGCGAGTGATGATATTTAGAAAGAAAAAATGATAATTGAATAAATTATTTTTTATATTATTTTATAATTATTTGAATTTCATATTCCATTTCAAACATATCAAATAGTACATGTAATCCAAATTACATATGCTTTTCCATTTCCATTTACATTTACTTTTCAATCAAATATATTTCTAGTGTACCAAACAATGAAAATTTTTTGTTAAAGAGTTCATGATCGATTACATTAACTTGTTTACATTATACATATTTTATTATTAAAAATATCATTCAAAAAATTATTATTTTTGATATTTTGGAAAAATAAATGTCTATATATTTTATTTTTCAAGAGAATATTTAAAATTCGGAATGCCTATTTTATCATTTTTAAACACTTGATATATCAAATGGCTTGTATTTTTCTAAACTTTTTAATATCATGTGTTTGTGTATGTGTTTAAAAAAACTATTCTAACATAGTTACAAACATAGGGGATATGTTAATTTATAAAATTCAATATTCAAATTTAAATGATACTTTGTTAGGTTAAAAACACAAAACTTGTATTACATCCCTTTCTTTTTTTATTTTATTAATTTTTTTTATTAATTTCCATTTATATTTTTTTTAAATCACGATTTTTTAATGTAATTATTTATTTTATTTTATATACCATGAAATATAAGTTAGTATATAATATTTTTGTTAGTGAAATATTTTTGTTATATATTTTTTATCAATTAAGTCTTATAATTTATTATATTTACACAAACACATTTATTTTCCCATTTTTTTGAGAGGATGTTTTCCCTACTGGAGGCATCCCAATTTGTGGAATCCTGAGGTCACATCATAGTTGGTAGTGAATCTTGTGTAGTTTTTTATGGCGGAATCCTTATGTAACATCACGTGTATCCTCATTTCATATTAGTATCATCATAATTGACAACCCAAAATTTATATGGTGAGATGTTGACATGTGGATGAAAATTTCATGACATCATTAGAAATAAATGTATTTTAAAAAATTATCTAGTTTTTAGACTCTCATGTTTTAATTTTTTATTATAAACTTATATATATTATATTTGAACCATATGATATCAGAACTGATATATTTTTGGGGCAATAGGACCATGGTATGAAAAAAAATCTAGACCTATATATGATAGTTTTTTGAACTGAATTATATATATATATATATATATATATATATATTCATCACAAAATAACTGTATATTATTTTCGTACACTAAAAATTTGATTTTCATGAATCTTCACCCCAAATTAAATTAACATAAAAAATAATGATAAATAATTAAGTAGATGTATACATATTTTCACCAAAAATTAAATAAATTTAATAAATATAATTGTAATGTTTTATGTATATATATATATATATATATATATTTTCACTATAGTTTTTCCATATATATATAATTTTACTAATAGTTCAAACAATATATAAAATATTAGCATTATTATATTTCTTTATGTATTTACAATGATTATTATCTAAAAACTTTGAACATAAATTTTTCTATTAATATATAAAAGAATATTATAATTCTATATATACGAATATTATTATTACTATTAAATTTAGTCGATATATATATATATATATATTTATTATTATTTAATGTGTTTAAAATTAAAATTAAACAAATTTCATAAAAATAATCCTAAATCTTTATATAGATATATGTATGTACTTATATTAAATCATACTTATGAATTTACAATATATTTATATATAGTGTATATGTGTAAATGATTAAGTAAATTAGGGGATTACACATGGTAAAGACTCCCCATAATCCTACATTAGATCCGTGATCAAATCCAACTGGGAAAGAATTGTCATAGGTACTATACCAAGACTGTACCAGTTTGTAACACTATAAATGTGTGAGTATTATAGGAGGAACTATAGTGGGGTGCTAAAAAACGGTACTATTCATCTATAATATTCTTTCAATCCAAAAGAAACTAATCCTTCATACTATAGGGACTTTATAACATCAATGGTGTTTGGGTCACATGGCCAACGAGCCATGAAGCAGTGCAGATGCAGCATACTAGTGCAGCCGTAAGTAGACAGAACAGAGCAGAGGTGATCAGCAAGGTGGAGCCACCAAAAACAATGGCATGAATGGGGGATATATATGTAATTCCATCATCTGGTGAAACTCTTTACAAGAGAAATATAATATGGTAGAAATGTCAAGGTGGTGGGCTTGATGAAAAATTGATGAATTACTAGTGAGGGGTTATTTTAGTGTAGTCGAGTCATTAATATATAAAATGGATTTTCCCTTTGGGCCTCTGGGCCATGTAATTTAGGATTTGTGCCTGTGTGGCTCTATACTATATTGGTGTTATATCTCAACCCAATTAAAAAGGGATTTATCCAAAAATATAAATAAAAATAAATATATTTGGATTTTGGGTCATTCCATCCATGTATATGATTAATCATGTATATAATTATGTTCTTTTATTCTTACATATATGTGAAATTGTAAATCTCCAATAAATTTCAATTGATAATTTCACACAAGATGTTATAACACATTATTATTATTATTGTTATTATTATTAAATTTATCATGTATGTATTTATTATTATTATTATTATTCTAGGGAAGAAAGAGCATGGGAGGGAGGTAATCATCGATGTTCTCCTGGGTAACAGACATATATTTTGTTTTAACCTTAATTCATTCTATTTTTTCTATCATGGAGGACAAATAAGGTCACCCAACCCTTGAAAACTCTTTAACAATTAATTTGATTAGAAATTTGGGCAAAAAAATCAAAGGAAACCCCTTTCATCATTGATTCAAAATTTGAAGGACACGTTTTCAAATATGAAACTCCCTTATTGAAGGATCTTCAAGATGGGTTCAATAGAACATGTTGATCCCAAATTGGATATAATAGAGGAATGACTAGACCTTTGTAATTTCTCTATCTTAGCTCAATTGATTTTTCAAAAAGGTGAGGACCGATGTAAACTCACAAACATTGTCAAATGAATTACTATGATTTGGGGGTTCACTGATTAGATAATGGTTACAGTAAGGTTTGTGTACATTCACATTATCTTACCCTCATATGAAATGACAATAAATGAATGGGTATTTTGTACTCTCCCCCTAAAGACAGGTCTTTTGAATATAAAATAATGGTATATTATCTTTGACCTAACCAATGTGTCCAACAATCATGAATAGGTCTAGAAACATGTATGTTGTATTAACTAGTTTTATTGGAATGAGAATATACTATGGGATATTACCTCATTGGTGGACAACCCTATGAAACTGTAAAAAATGACTGGAAAGACTAGATATTCCCATTATGTACATATACTGGTGAAGGTGGACCTCTATAGCACTATGATCGAAGAGGTTATTTCAAAAACATTAGAGGATAGTATCAACCTAAATATTTTCTATGAGTGGTTCCCTCCATTCTATGTTGTCTACAACCTCATTTAGAATATGAATAGTGAATATAGGGGGACTATGGTAACATATAGTCTTTGAAATATCAAGGTAAAACATAAGACTGATTGTAGAAGATTGAATGTGAGGAAAAAGGTGAAAGGAAAGGACCCAATCATCTCCAGATATGAGGCCACTATTCCTGTTATTAGACCCTCTAGGTAAAATCATACCTCTAATAGAGGCTCTGTTGGGACTTCATCCATTGAGGATCTTCTAATCTTCCCTAATCCATTGAATCCCCTAATCCAATTTCAATCTTTCCCTCCATGAATATTGGTTTTACACCTATAGTGATGGATGAATATGGAAATATTCAACATCCACCCATGACTCTTAATGATATATTAAATGAGGTGGATCCCACTGATGTTTGAATATTTTCTACAAGGATGGTAAGTCGTATTTAGTAACCTCATTATGATTATATGGATCCAATTAAAGAGGTTTCTCCCTTCCTTTCATCCTCCCATATAGACCACAATTCAATGACCCATAATCCTCCTGAGGTTATGCTTATCCTAGCTCTACCTATTTCTACATTTTAATTTTATGCACATACTGGTGATAGGGGGGAGGGAAATCTCCCTCCACCATTATTCCTTTTGAGATTATTCAAGTTGAGGTTGGATATCATGTAAAAACCACGATGAGAAGCCATTTACTTTAGTGTTCATAGACAAGGATACTATGTGGAGGAACATTGATTATTCATCCCTAGGAAAATTGATATCGAATAAATTTTTTTGACCCACCATTGTCCACTTTTGGGATGATGATGTTGAGAATGAGACCCTTCCAAATATAGAGTATAGCTCTTCCAATTGTACAATAATAATTCATATTAATAGTTCATTAGATGCCTCTTTTAGTCCTAAAAAGGAAGTAAGGTCAAAGGAAATAGTGTGAAGTTACCCACTAAGGTGGTTCATAAAAATGGGCCCACACTATGGGAAATTCTAAATCCCTACAAATATTTTTTTTTTAAATTGTCAAGGGATAATTAAATCATACCCTTCTTTATCACTTAGAAACATCATATCTTAAATCAAACCAACAGTTATTGGCATTTTTTAACCCAAGATTAAATTTGAATTCTTCAAGATATTTGACTAGAAGAAGATTTTATATGACTGTTTGGCTCATAACATCACATTTTTTCATGTGAAAACCCTATGGATCCTTAACAGGAAGGATTTTTACACCTCTATCATTAAAAACGAGAAACAATAAATCTATGAAAATTTATTTTGGTAACTCATATCACATTGTATCCTTTATTTATTCCTATAATATATATACTAGTATATGGGATCCTTGGGAGGATCTTTCTTTATCATCTAACTAGTTTTATCATAATTATACTTTTTTTGGAGATTTCATCTGTGTTCTTAATGTCAAAGAGAATATTGGATCAAACTTCCTTAGGGGGAACCTTATAATTCCAAATATTTATTTATCTTTTCCTTATCATTGATATAATACATATCAAGGATATATTTACTTGTTTGAGGAAACTCATGAATGGATTCCAGGATAGAAAGATGGATAAAGCTTTCATTTCTCTCTTAAATTGAGCCTCCACCCCCCAATTCCTACAGAGCTCTCCCAAGGCTTCCTTCAGGACACACCGCATTACTCATTTAACTGATGTGGTATTGTGGGATATGTATGAAAATAATTAGATTCATCAAATGTTTGATGATCATTGAATAATATAGAGTGGTAATTTCCATATAGTGGTCTATCCCTTTGAATGGTGTTGTATTGCAGCAGTTTTCATGAGAAATCGAGAGGACCAAATTCAAACTTCAACATTAGTGAAAAGACATGTTTTCCAATATGGATTATAAAATCTCTAAAGTTTTATAAGTGTTCCTCAATATACATTTTAGAAATTATATGTAATAACATCCCTTAAATAAAGATTTCAATTGTGCCGGTGAATTGGATACCCTCAAAAGATGGAGGGATTCTATTTCATAAGGATCAATTAAAACTACATTATCTTAAAAAGGGTATAGGAACACAATGTTTTTTACCTCATTCAATGATAATTTAATGTGAATAAGAATATATCTTCCATTTTTAATAATGGGAACACACTAATCTTGGATGATAAAATATGTGCTAGCCTGGTTTCCTGTTTCAGGAATCTTCTCAATGATGATTATTTCTATCATCTATGTGATACGTTGAAAGATTTATCTAGATATACAAGGATTGATATGTAGAATTATTTATTTATTACTTCCCCACTGAATTAGGATATTAAAAAATTATATATTATCTCTCAATGTGGACATTACTATAGGAACAAATGGATTCACCAACAAAGCTGTCATGCAATACTGGGATATCTTTCTTCCATAAGTTACTCAAGATATTAAATAAATCTTCATAATGGTATATTTTCATCATGATCTTAATTACATATTCATCATAATAATTACTAAGGGTTAACATGCTATTGAGGTTTCTTATTGTCAACCTCTTATCATTGGCACCACTCTCCCTAAAATTGTTTGAAAAAATATTCAAACTTGACTTGGGAATATTTCCAATGAGCTGGTCTCCTATATCTACTTCAGTTTCATCCATCAGAGAAAGATTCATAACACTAAATCATATCTTTTCTACCTTTCCTTGTTATAATGGAAATAACTTGTCTTAAATGGGTTTAATTTGTCTTGTAATCTTTATGATTAAATCAATGATTGGTTAATACTTCTATGTTTATAAAAGGCCATGGGAAATGATTATTTGTCTGGATTCCCAAATTAATTTTTTTAGTTTTATGGTTTCTTCCATGAAAGTAATACTATCATGTATACTTGAGATAAATGTGTCAAACCCATTAGTATAGGAGGATTTGGAATCCAGAACCTTAATCACTTCAACCACCCTCTATTGGCCAGTTACACTTGGCAACTAATTACCTCAAAGAAAGACTATTATGAATTTATCGTGGATGGTATCATTATAAGGATCCAAATGGGTAACTAGTTATTTTTATATTACATTGTATGTCAATACATCAGGGATAAACATGATGAGAATGTGATGAATACTCATTGGTTGCTCACCCGATTATTAGCCTTGAACATCTGGTCTACTCATGGCTAGGTTTCCCAGTTTCCTATGTTCATTATGTTCCCATTGGGATGGATACCCTATCTAGTTATGAAGCCCTTGATTCTTTATGAAAGGTTTAATCCTTCTCACCTCCAGATATTATATGAGATACTAATGATTACTCTTTCTAGGAGCTAGATACGACCTTCTAGTGCCTAAACAAACCATAAATAATCCCTCCCATTTTTTTAAAAAAGAATTTGTGTATAACTCGTGAAGATATTACATGTTGTATGAGGCTATTGAGGAGTTATTTTATCCCTCCTTAAATTTAACTTATTATACGAAATATTTTACTCAATATTCTTCTAACGAATTACCGGATTCAGGTTGAAGGTTTCCAATATGTTCCCTTCTTTTCATTTTCATGAATAATTAGTAAGATTTTATTTGTGATTTTTTTAAACACCCTTTCCTAAGAAACATTGGAATCATAATGATGATATTTTACATTATTCCTTACAAATAATGGGAGTATTTAATATTTTATGGGTGTTCTTATAAATCAATATCTTTGTATGTATGTATAGACTCTCTTATACTTTTTTGTGGTGAAAACCTTTCAACATTTTTGAAGGAATGCCTCATGGTTTGAGGATGTAAGTATCCAAGGTAGAGGGATCAATATAGGAATCCTCAAGGGAATCTTTATGTCTCCTAAAATTAATTTTGTATATATTATTAATAATATTAATTATTTTTTTATTCTCAATATGAAAGTTGTTAATAGAATTACTCAAAAACCAATTCAACCCAATCACATAAGGTAGATTCATCCTCTTGTTAGATTAAAATCAATGTGGATGGCATGACGCATGGTACACCTTCCACCACAATCATTTTTTTTATTTTATAAAAACACTTTTAAGGGGTATGTGTGATCCCTAACATAACCCCCCCATATTCAACCAATCGTGGAAATAAAATATCACATCCCACAACTGCATTCATGTACCACACCAAGACAATTTTCAAAATTCAAATTCAAGAATACCATAAATTGGATTATAGATCACATGCCACTATTTCACCTAAGAAAAGTTCCGCTAACACCTCACAACCATCACCACATCACCATCATCAATCTCATCAATGAAAACTCAACATTGACTAAGCCATGTATAATAGCCAATCCTGATAATATGTTGAAAAAATCAGTGATGGGATATGATCTTCTCTTACATCCCAATTTATCAAGGACATTAAGATAAATCCATTCAAACATGAGGGAATTTATATATCCCATTATAGTGAAGAATTTAGAGAGTGGCACATCTAGAACATTTTCCAGTAGCTTTCCCTAAACCATTAACAATGCCACACATTGGTCATCATTCATTGGAATTAAGTAAATAGAGACAATGCATACCCCCTCATTGCCATTGGAGACAAGCCAGATACACTTCCTTGATGTCACATCATGGGGGATACAAATTGTAGTCAGTGGTGAGTAATTGATGATACAATTATAATTCTCTAATGTCACATCAAATGAGATCCTCATTATAGTTAGTAGTGATTTCCTGATGTCACATCATGTGGGCTATAGTTCTCTGATTCATTGTAGTTTTGTATGAGTTTAGTACTATAGGTGTCTGGAGGTATCATCATGTGTCTGTATGGCTATGATCATGCATACATATATTGTGACCTATGGATATTGATGAATATTCATGATTCCCATCCCACAATCCCGATCTCACCCAAATTTCCATCCCTCATTTTATAGGTTCTTACTTTTTTTATGCTAAATTTGTTCCCCTTATTTGTTAGAAATCATCAATGTAAGAGACAGTTTACAATGTTTCATGTTATATATTTGGTTTGAAATTTATAATCTCTAATCCTTGAGATTTATGTTGTGTAGTTTTTAGAATTATATATTATGTGATGATGATATTAGATGAATCAACTCTAATAAGGGTAATAATCTTGGGTTTGTAATCCAGAAGTATACATGTTATGTATTTTGTAATGCCCCAACCCCAGAAGCACAGAGTCAGTGCATTATTATGTATCATTAACATGATCAGAAAAGATCAAGTCTCAAAAGACCGATTAGTTTAGTACCCCTGTAATTAATAGATACATTCATAAGGTTTACATTACATAATAAAATAGAAAACTACAACAACATTTTTTCCATGGAAAACACTGAGATACCATTGAATATCACTACAGTCCAATCATAATATACTTCTTTGAATCCTAGGAAAAATGAAACATAGAAAGGGAAGAGCATAAATGCTCAGTAAGGATAACAATATAGAGGATACTTTCATAAACAAGAATAAACATTTATGTCAATATATAAAACTAAAACAATGTAATTTTCAACATAATCTTAATCAAAATATGAAAAATATAAATCAAAATAATTCCATTTACTTACTTACATTGATATTCTACTAGTCTAATAATCACATACAATATCAATAGCCACTTTTATAATGATGGAATGCGTAATTTCAGACTTTATAACCACAGAGTAAAGGCCTTATGCAAAGAATAAACATATGATTTTGTCATGGACTTGTGCTTATACACTCGTTTGTCTCATGAGACCTACTGATGCATTGAGGAGCTATAGTGGGCTCCACCCGTCACTTACTAAGTTCAATGCATTCCTCATATGAAAAGGTTTAAACATAACATAAAAATTTGTATTAAAACTCGCATACAAAATGTCAATACTTTATCCATAAACCATGAATGGTGTAAAAATAACACATCCATAGTCAAAAATATCACAAAACCTTCAATAAAATATTGATGTTTTGTATCATAATAAATCAACTTCAAATATGCTTAAAATCCATCAATGGATGTTGACATAGATGAAATCAAAACCTTTTTTTAGATAAATATATCTTTCTATTTTGTAATAATTTATGAGTCACATAATTAAAAAGAAAAAAATATTTTAAAAATATTTTTATAATCTTGTAAGGTAATCTTTGATGATTTTATAACAGCGTAAAATAGCTGCACCCATCGTAAAAGTTAAAAAAACATTCTTACTTTAATTTTGTCGAAAAGGACATAAGGTTCCTTATTTGGAAAACAACGGAAGGATTAATTTAAAAATATATAAGGTAAAATAATGGTATAAATGACATTACCTCATTGTACAGTAAAAAATGTTTTGAAAAACATTTTTAAGAAACAAGGATGTGGATGATAAAGAGGTCCCAGCAGATACTTACGTAAAAACAACCTCGGATAATAAACAGATTGTAAAATCAACACATACCATGTAATATTACTTGGTCGAAGATAGGTTACTATAATATATAATGGTGGAATAATTTTTATTAAATTATAAATGAATCATAAATATTAATATTATATAATATATTATCTTTTAACATTGATTTGTTAATAATATCTTGGTATTATCATTGTTTCAGGTGTTAACAGATTCATTTTCCTTTATCTGATTTGTTACGTAAGTAATGTTTTTTATGGATAGGATGTATCTTATTCATATTAAAAATTATATTAAGTCTTTAAATATTATTTTTAATCTTCTAATGAAAATTATTCTTGAATGGATACGATGGGGAATGAATCTCATTGCGTTCGTGGAGAAGGTAATCCGTACGTACGCACGAGCGACAATATAATTCTTTTGTTATTAAAATAATATATAATTGGATGGTATATCATATATAAATAATAATTATAATGTTATATTTATTATTTACATAAATTACACATCATTATCATACCCATCAAAATAATAATGTATTGAATAACAATTACTCCACGACGTGGAGACGGTAAGCAGTACGTATGCACGTATGGTGACATGTCATTCAAAGGATAGATAGAATAATGAATAAGTTGGTACCATATTTATAATAACATAAAAGTATATAGAATATACTGAAGTTATTATTTTAGAATGGAAAAAACAAATAAAGAGGAAGTGGAAGAAGAAAGGAACTTGAAAGAGGTGATGAAATATTTACCTCTTCTTCGGGTTCTTCCTTTTGATTTAATCAAAAGAACAGCTTAGGATGGATTTATAACTAATAGAAGGCCTCTAGGATTAATGGAGGACAGTTTAGAGGGTATTTGGGTAGGGGTTGGCCGAGCCAAAATTCATTGAAGGTGTGAATTTGAGGGAAGGGGGAGTGCCCTTTTATAAGAGGGGTGAGGGGCTCCTTAGGAAAAGATAATATTATTATTTTATAAAAAAAAAAATTTCGGTTTATAATGGCTCCAAAAATAATTATTTAATGTTTAAGGTGGGAATGGGTCTAAAAAAACTCAACCAATAGGTTTTATACTGGTTTGGGTCACTATATTAACTTTATCTTTAAGATATAACTCTTAGTTAAATAGTTTTACATTTACCATGACTCTTTGTATTTTTATATAATAAGGTTAATAAACATACTATAAATATTCAAGAGAACCTCATGTGGTTAATTAATGACATATATAATATTATTAAAGTCCTTTGGCCTAACCTTAAAATTTTTGGAATAGAATATCAATTAATAATATAATATTTGTATTAAAAACTCATTTATGTCAATTTTGACTCTATTTAGTATTTTGTTTTTCTAAATTTATTAAATAATTATTAATTCGATAAATATTCATCTAACCAACCATAACATGTCATATTAACCTAAAAACTTAGTGGAATTCATAAAAAGTCTCAAATTACATTTATTTGGATATTTATAATATCAATTATTTTAATCATTTAATAATACTGTAATTACTGCATCATCATATTGTTATAAATAAATTTAATTATTTAATGTCTAAAAATTATTAATAAAATACAATTATCTAGGAAATATTTTTATGTTTCTAATGAATATTATTAGTAAAATTTATCTTATGTATAAGGCCCCGACCTTAAAAATTACTTAATATTGAATTAAATGAATAATTCTCATTGAGGATCGTTTCAAGTTTAGAGTTTTAGAGAATTAGGACATAACTGTTACATCTCAAAAGATTACAAAGTATACACTTCTACTGAGTTTCCATAGAATAAAAAAACTCTTAAAAAGAAACATTTATAGTTCCATGTTTTATATAGCATGACTTTCCCTTGATCCCATCCTTGAATCTATTCCACATTAAGTCCTGTGAAAAACATTTCAAAAAAACACGGGGTGGGCATAAAAATCTCAGTAAGGGATACACAAAGAATGAAAATGGTTAGTTTTTCAAACATCAAGTAACCCATGTATACTTTATCAATGTAATACCTTCACCTTCATGAAGTAGTAAAAACTCTTCACTGAATAAAATATCATTACTTACCCTCTTGTAACAAAAGGATTACCATAAAACCCATATAAAGAACACATAACATATAAAGGTAACTTGGGACATAAACATACTTAAGTGGAATAACCATACGGTCGACTTCCACACATTTCACTTAATGGAATAGCCATACGTCCAACTTCCATAAATACTTAATGGAATAGCCATACGGCCGACTTCCATACCCAATGCATTGGAGGTTATAATGTAACCACCCATCCTGGTATTCATGGCACCACCCGTCATATGGTTAATCACGTAACAACCCATCAAATTTCCACGTACAATTATAAAATCATAATACATAAAACAAATATAATGGAAAGAAAACATTTCCACACATTGATCACAATATATCACTCAAATATATTGACATAACAAATCAATTATAAAAACCATTTTCAATACCAAAATATTTAAAAGAGTATATGGTATTTATTTCATTTTCAAAACATCACGACTTGTTGAGGAAGCCAAAGACCAAATAATACTTGCTGCGGCGGAAAAGGTCGTTGTCGCCGCGTACGTTAAAAGAAACAATCCTTTTTTTCGTTTTGTAAAATGCTTCATAGAAAAAAGATTCCTTTTGTATACAAGTAAATGTAAAAGGGGTTTATACACTGTATAAAAGAAAGTTGTGTATAAAATGAAATATGCCTCAATGAAAGGAGATTTAGACGAAGTCCCTTACCTCGGGTCCGACTTGACTTGATCGTTCTTTAACGTCCTAAATAATAAACATCAGTTAATTAATATTTGATTAAGATCCTTTTTCAAGTTCATTATTCCTTTTATATCACTTATTGCCATGTTATAAACATTATGTAACCATTTAAGTTAATAATGTTTGTTTTGTCGATATTTGGTTCTTAAGTCTAAAGTGGACTTCTTACAATTACATGTTGTTCGTGTGGTCAAAAGTTCTTTATATCCAGAATGAAATTCCTTATTTGGATATCATATATATCATATATAACTAGAATATACATGTATTTATAATATCACATAATAATTTATAGGTAAGAAATGAAATGCACCATTCATGGAGACGGTAAGCCGTACGTACGCATGAACGCCACTTTCATTTCTATGTCATATTAATGGAATTAAAAATAAATGAGAGGTATATATATTTTAAATCCAGAATTATATTAATCATTTATATGTAACATACATCAAATATATCCATTATATATATGTACTTATAATAGTACATTAAATTTGGGGATAAGAAATGAAATGCACCGTTCATGGAGACGATAAGCCGTACGTACGCATGAACGCTACTTTCATTTCTATTTCATATTTTTATGGAATGGAATCATAATGATATAAAGGTATATTATAATTCCAGTATAATATCATATATAATACCATTAATTAAATCCTTTATACATCCCACATATGGAATTACGAAATCAAATCACTTTGAGGGGGCAGTAGTCCGCACTTCCTTAAATGAAGATATCGCGTTTACCCATAATGGAAACCGTAAAGGTATTCCCAAAATGAAAAATACTGAAGCTTAAGGAAAACATAAACATATTATATATCATATATAAGTATAGTGTCATATTAATGGCCACCTTTGAAGGTGTTAAAAGAATTTTGAACAATCATCGTTTCGGGAGGCCGAAATTCGCCTTCCACGGAAACAGTATGTTCTTTAACCATTAGATGTAGGTGTGTGTAAGTGTAACTCGAATCCTTCTTATAAAAAAATCCTATTATATTGATTATACTGGAGTTTTTACCAAATAAATGAATAAAAAGAGTTTATGGGGATGGAGAATCAAAATAAAACAAAAGGACTCAAGTGAAGACATTACCTTAAAATCGGGTAACTCTCTTTGGTTTGAGCTCAAAGGCCTTCTTGGGAAGATTTCTGCCCAAAGTGAGGCTTCAAGGAGTAGGAAAGGGACGTGGAGAGACACAATGGGTAGGGTTTGGCCGAGCCAAAGGCTTCTGATGTGTGGGTAAGGAGGTAGAGGTGGGGGCCTTTTATAACAGGAGAGGAGGGGCACTCTTGGAAAGTAAGGAAATGTTACTTTATTTTTGAATGAGTTTTGGATTTTAATGGTCACACATTGATTTGATTCGAGGATAAGGAGATAAGAGTTCGAAATCCACCCATACAATAGGTTTTGGAAATGTGTAGGTCTTAAATTTTACATTATCTTTCCATTTTATTTAAATCATTTATTAATGAGGTAATCACTGCATCATCATGCTGTCATAAATAATTTAATTTATTTAAAGTCTAAAAATTATAAAAAAAATTATCATGATTTAGTAAATATTTTTAGATTTCTAATGAATATTTATAGTCTAAAAGATCATTTATGTAGACAAAATTAAAAATATTTTACTTAGGCGATAAATTCTTTGTTACATTTAACATTCTTTAAAAATAAAAAGATAAAAAGTCACTTTCTCACAAACGTGATTCCATGGGGCCCCAAAGTTTGTCACAAGGAATCCAATGGTCGGCCATGAGACAAACAGTGGCCTTAGTATAATTTTTTTGGTCATTATTTATTGTTATGATATTATTTTATTATCTTTAACTACCCGATTACTCATTAATCAAGATAATAAATATAATTACCGTTGTTACTATTCATAATGTCCAAAAACAAAAGAGTCTTAATTACATAATTTGGACCATATGATTCCAGATATTCAATCAATTTTAACAAATTCCAAACACATAAATTTCAATAATTAATTAAAAAAACTTTCCATTGTCAAAACAAATAGCCGGTTTTTTAGAAACAATATTTATGAAAAGTTTGGCATTAATTTATGCCCAATTACAAAGTGAAAATAATCCTAATGACCACCATTGGATTAAATGGTAAAAATATATTCATATTAAACTTTAATACCCATTAAAAAGATAATCTAACCATATAATTAACTTAAATGAAATAGAAGTTTTGATGTAAAATGCAGTATTTTTCACTATTCATTAAAAAATGAACATTGTCAGAAAAATACCAAAAATTTGTCCAATGTAAATTTTAATGTCCCAATCATAATTAATATGTTTATTTTGAAAAATATAAATTATAAAATTTCTAAAAGTTTTATTTAAAAAGGGTTTTTCATCAAAAGGTAGTAAAACAATCTTTTAAGAATATTAGTGTATTCCATGCATAAGATTGTATTTATTTTCATTTTAAGCCTCTAAAACACTATATTAATCATTAATAGACATAGATATAAATATCTATTATTCATTAATTACTTGGGATGTTACATCCTCCCCCCTTTAGAAAGTTGCGTCCCCGCAATTTATTTACTTATCGAATAAATGGGGGTACTTATCCCTCATTGCATTTTCAGATTCCCATGTTGCCTCTTCCATCATGTGGGTTTTCCACAAAACCTTTACCAGATTAATCACCTTATTATGTAACACTTGCTCCCTATGGTCTAGAATCTTGACCGGTTGTTCCTCATAAGATAGGTTCTCTTCCAGCTGAACTACCTCTGGACTCAAAACATGAGATGGATCTGGCATATACATCCTCAACATCGAAACATGAGAAACATTGTGTACCTGAGATAAAATCGGAGGTAAAGCCACTCAGTAAGCAATTGATCCAAAATTCTCCAGAATTTCATATGGTCCAATTAATCTTGGACTCAGCTTTCCTTTCTTACCAAATCTCATCACACTTTTCCAAGGAGAAACCTTGAGAAATACATGATCACCTACCTCAAAAGATAGATCCTTCCTCCGGTTATCCGCATAACTCATCTTCCTGATCTGAGCTGTTCTCATGTGCTTTTGAATCAACTGAACTTTTTCTACCATCTCATCTACCAATTCTGGTCCCATCATCTTCCTTTCACCCACTTCATCCCAAAATGCTGGAGTTCGACACCGCTTCCCATATAATGCCTCAAATGGTGCCATCTGTATACTGGAATGAAAACTGTTATTATAAGAAAACTCAACCAAAGAAAGATGTTGGTCCCAACTTCCCTAATAATCCATAGAACATGCTCGTAGCTTATCCTCCAAGGTCTGAATTGTTCGTTCTGACTGCCCATCTGATTGCAGATGAAAAGCTGTACTAAAATTTAATTCAGTACCCAACATCTTCTGAAGGACTTTGAAAAAGTTATAAGTAAACCTGGGATCAAGATCGGACACAATGGAGAGAGAAACTCCATGTAACCTGACTATCTCTTTAAGATACAAATGGGAAGTTTGATCTAGTGAAAAATTATTTTGTATAGTAAGGAAATGAGCCGATTTAGTCAAGCGATCAACAATAACCCAGATTACATTATTACCTCTAGATGTCTTCGGTAATCCCATGACAAAATCCATGGATATATTTTCACATTTCCACTCTAGCACTGGTAAAGGCTGAAGCATCCCTTTCGGTAACTGCCGCTCAACTTTAACCTGCTGACAAGTCAAACACTTAACAGTAAAATCATAAATATCTCTTTTCATTTCATCCCACCAGTAATACTCCTGCAGATCCATGTACATCTTCGTACTGCCCGGATGAACTGAAAATGGGTAACTATGAGCCTCAAATAACAACTCATTCATCATCTGTGCATCACCAGGGACACATAATCTCTTCCCAAACCTCAAAACACAATCATTATCAATATTGAATTCAGGCAACTTACCCTTCTGAACCAGCTCTACCTTTTTCTGCAACTCACTGTCTTGCTTATGTGCTTGCTTGACTCTGTTTGATAGGGATGATCTCACTGATACTTAAAACAAAACAGAAGAACTTCCTGCACTAACAACTTCTATTCCAAATTTCATCAAATCAAAAACCAAAGAATCTCGTTCCAAACGTATAATGGTTAATGAAGCATTACTTTTTCGACTCAAAGCATCATCAACTTTATTTGATTTTACCAGATGGTAATGAATTTTACAATCATAATCCTTGATTAATTCAAGCCATCTCCTCTGTCTCATGTTCAATTATATCTATGTGAATATATACTTTAAACTTTTGTGATCAGTATATATTTCACACTTTACTCCATAAAAATGATGACTCCAAATTTTTAAATCAAAAACAACAACAACTAATTCCAAATCATGTATAGGGTAATTTAACTGATTAGTTTTCAACTGACATGAAGCATAAGCAATTACCTGATCATTCTACATAAGGACACAGCCAAGTCCCTTCAATGAAGCATCACTGTATATAACAAACTCACCATTCCTGGACGGAAGTGCCAAAACTGGAGCATTCACCAATCTTATTTTCTACTCCTGAAAACAATCATCACATTCTTTTTTCCAGATGAACATAACACCCTTACGAGTTAGCTTAGTCATTGGACTAGATAACTATGAAAAAATTTCAACAATCCTTCGGTAGTAACCTGCCAAACCAAGAAAACTATGGATCTCGGTTACATTTGTGGGTCTTGGACATTCATCAACAACTTTTGTTTTGGCAGGATCAACAGTTATGCCAACTTTTGAAATAATGTGACCCAGGAAAGAAATTTGTTTTAACCAAAACCCACACTTGCTGAATTTTCCATATAGTTTCTTTTATTTTAAGGTTTACAAGATAACCCTTAACTAACGTTCATGCTCCTCTTTACTTTTAGAAAACACCAAAATATCATCAATGAAAACAACCATAAACTTATCCAAGAAGTCATGGAAAATTCTATTCATAATGTCCATGAATACAGCATGTGCATTGGATAACCCAAAAGGAATAACTACAAATTCATAATGGCCATATCTAGTACGAAATGTCGTCTTCAGAACGTCTGCTTCTTTTACTTTCAACTGATGGTACCCCGATTTCAAGTCAATCTTCGAAAAATACTGAGCTCCCTGGAGCTGATCAAACAAATCATCAATATAAAGAAAAGTATACTTGTTCTTATCAATAATATTATTCAAGGCTCTATAATCAATGCAAATTCTCATTGAGCCATCTTTCTTTTTAAAAAACAAGACAGGAGCACCCCATGGTGATGTGCTTGGTCGAATGAAATCTTTATCTAATAACTGCTGTAATTGTTTCTTTAACTCTAAATGTTAAAATTGAGCCATTTGATAAGGGGGTTTTGAAATTGGCTTAGAATTAGGAACTAAGTAAATAGTAAATTCAACTTCTCGATCATGAATAATACTAGGCAACTCATCGTGAAAAACATCAAGATACTCATTTACCACTGGCACATCATTAATATGAACAATTCCTTTATTTTCAACAATATGTGCAAGGTAACATTCATTTCCATATTCTACTAGTTTCTCAACTTCCTGATATGTTATCAAAATCAAGGGTTCATTCTTGTACACAAACTGAAAATCCTTCTGAAAAGAAACCATTTTAGCTCTGCAGTCAATCTTAGCATGATAAACAGAAAGCCAATCCATGCCCAAAATAACATCATACTCTACTTGAGGCAAAACAATAAGGTTCGCTGGTAGATTCTTTCCACAAAAAGGATAGGAAGGTTATTATAATTCCTTTTTGTCTCAACTTTCCCTCCGGGTGTTTTTACCATAAGTTTAGGATTCATATCTTGAGATGGAATTTCCAATTTACTAGAAAACTTCTCAGAAATGAAATAGTGTGTAGACCCTGAATCAAACAACACATTGGTATAATCTGAACAAACAAACAGTGTACCTGATACTACTTCATTCGATGGCCCAACATCTACTGAAGTTGTTGAAAAGGATTTCACCACACCTTTATGCTTGTAGTATGGCTGCTTTCCCCCAGTCGAGTTCTTCGTTAGACACTCATTTGCATAATGACCCATTTCATTACACATAAAACATCTTACTGCTGGCTTTTCATTGCCTGCTTGATCATCTTCCTTATAGTTACGAGCAATATGACCAAACTTACCACACCAAAAGCACTTACTAGACTTGGATAAACATTCTACAGGATGCATTTTACCACACATCTCATAGGATGGATATTTGGTTTTCTTACCTCCTTGCTTCTTTGATGTATTCTTACCCTTTTCCTGCCAACTAGACCTCTTATTCTGTTGTTTTTCATAGAACACCTGATAATCCGAAAACTCCATTTCCACCTTCTCCGCACATCGAACAAGTTTTTCATAACTTTTGGACTCACGATAAGCTAAATCCCTTCGATACTTTGGATTTAACCCTGAGTAAAAATGGTTAATTTTACTATCATGATCTCTTATGAAGTTTGGAGCATACCTTGCTAATCGAGTGAACTTTGCTTCATAAGCAGCCACTGAATCATCCTCCTTCCTCAATTCTAGGAACTTTTTTTCCATCCTAAGACGAACCACCTTAGGAAAATATTTCTCAAGAAACATACCTTTGAATTCGTCCTAGTGACGATCCTCAATCTCATCACTATCCCTGATATTTTTCACCATAGACCACCACTGATCATCTTCCCCTTTAAAACAGTAAACAACAAGACTAACCTTTTGATGTTCTGAACACCCCATGACATAAAAAATCTTCTCAAGTGCTTTATCCACCCTTCAGCTTGCACGGGTCAGATGATCCTTTGAATGATGGGGGATGTTGCCTCATGAAATTGTCCACCAATGACATGTTCCTCTGCGGTTGATCTGGATGATCTCGTGCATGGATACCACCACCATTTATAGCCTGAGTCAACTGTGCCATCACTGCAACAAACTATTAAGTTCCTATTCCGACCACCTCAGGTTGTTGATTTGGAAGGTTGTCTTCCTCGTGATGTCATCCCAACATAGTTTCTTTGTTTCCTCTGCGGAAAACCATTCCGAACATAGAAATATCTTAGGTGAATCAACATGGTAATCTTTAAATGCTATATCATTTCAGTCATAACATAAATTAACTTACAATTTAACAATTTTCTAACTCCTAATGTTGTCTAAACCGACCTTTGATACCAACTATAAGGCCCTGACATTAAAAATTACTTATTATTGAATTAAATGAATAATTCACATTGAGGATCTTTTTAGGTTTCGAGTTTTAGAGAATTAGGACATAACTGTTACATCTCAAAAGATTACAAAGTAGACACTTCTACTGAGTTTCCATAGAATAGAAAAACTCTTAAAAAGATACATGTATAGTTCCATTTTTATATAACATGAATCTCCCTTGATCTCATCCTTGAACCTATTCCACATTAAGTCATGTGAAAAACATTTCAAAAAAAATCTTGGGGTGAGCATAAAAAGCTTAGTAAGGGATACACAAAGAATGAAAACTGTTAGTTTTTCAAACATCAAGTAACCCATGTATACATTATCAAAGTAATACCTTAACCTTCATGAAGTAGTAAAAACTCTTCACTGAATAAAATATCAATACATACCCTCTTGTAACCAAAGGATTACCATAAAACCCATATAAAGAACACATAACATATAAAGGTAACTTGGGACATAAACATACTTAAGTGGAATAACCATACGGTCGACTTCCACACATATCACTTAATGGAATAGCCATACGGCCAACTTCCATACATACTTAATAGAATAGCCATACGGCCGACTTCCATAACCAATCCATTGAAGGTTATAAAGTAACCACCCATCCTGGTATTCACGACACCACCCGTCATATGGTTTATCATGTAACCACCCGTCAAATGTCCACGTACCATTATAAAATCATAAGACATAAAACAAATATAATGGAAAGAAAACATTTGCACACTTTGATCACAATATATCACTAAAATATATTGACATAACAAATCCATTATAAAAACCATTTTCAATACAAAAATATATAAAAGAGTATATTGTATTTATTTCATTTTAAAAACATTACGGCTTGTTGAGGAAGCCAAATACCAAATAATACACGCGGCGGCAGAAAAGGTCGTTGTCAATGAGTACGTTAAAAGAAGCATTCCTTTTTGTCATTTTGTAAAATGCTTCATAGAAAAAGATTCCTTTTGTATAAAAGTAAAATTGAAAGGGGTTTACACACCGTATAAAAGAACGTTGTGTATAAAATGAAATATGCCTCAATGAAAGGAGATTGAGACGAAGTCCCTTACCTCAGGTTCAACTTGACTCGATCGTTATTTAACATCCTGAATAATAAACTTGAGTTAATTTCTATTTTCTTAATAAACTTTTAAAGTTCATTATACCTTTTATATCACTTATTTCCATGTTATAAACATTATGTAACCATTTATGTTAACAATGTTTGTTTTGTCGATATTTGGTTCTTAAGTCAAAAGTGGACTTTTTACAATGACATGTTGTTCATGTGGTCAACAGTTCTTTATATCCAGAATGACATTCCAGATTCGGATATCATATATATCATATATATCTTTCATATACATGTATTTATAATATCACATAATCATTTAGAGGTAACAAATGAAATGCTCCGTTCATGGAGATGGAAAGCCGAACGTACGAATGAACGCTACTTTCATTTCTATGTCATATTAATGGAATTAAAATTAAATGAGAGGTATGTATATATTAATTCCAGAATTATATTAATCATTTAGATGTAAAGTAAATCATATATATTCGTTATATATATGTACATATAATAGTACATTACATTTGGGGATAAGAAATGAAATGCACCATTCATGGAGACGGTAAGCCGTACGTACGCATGAACGCTACATTCATTTCTATTTCAAATTTTTATGGAATGGAATCATAATGATATAAATGTATATTATAATTCCAGTATAATATCATATATAATACCATTAATTAAATCCTTTATACATCCCACATATGGCATTAACGAAATCAAATCACTTTGAGGGGGCGGTAGTCCGCACTTCCTTAAATGAAGATATCGCGTTTACCCATAATGGAAACCATATAGGTATTCTTAAAATGTAAGACACATAAGCTTAAGGAAAACACAAATATATTATATATCATATATAAGTATAGTTTCATCTTAATGGCCACCTTTTAAGGTGTTAAAATAATGTTGAACAATCATCATTTCGGGAGGCCGAAATTCGCCATCCACGGAAACAATATGTTCTTTAACCATTAAATGTAGGTGTGTTTAAGTGTAGCTCGAATCCTTCATATAAAAACATACTAGTATATTGATGATACTTTATTAGTTACAAAAGAAATGAATAAAAAGAGTTTAGGGGTTGGAGAACCAAAATAAAACAAAAGGACTTAAGTGAAGACATTACCTTAAAATCGGGTAACTCCCTTTGGTTTGAGCTCAAAGGCATCCTTGAGAAGACTTGTGCCCAAAGTGAGTCTCCAAGGAGTAATATAGGGATGTGGAGAGGCAAAATGGGCAGGGTTTGGACGAGCCAAAGGCTTTTGAAGTGTGGGTAAGGAGGTAGAGGTGGGGGCCTTTTATAAGAGGAGAGGAGGGGCAGTCTTGGAACGTAAGGAAATGTTACTTTTTTTAGAATGAGTTTCGGATTTTAATGGTCCCAAATTGATGTGTTTCTAGGATAAGGTGATAAGGGTTCAAAATACACCCATAAAATAGGTTTTGTACATGTGTAGGTCTTATATTGTACATTATCTTTCCATTTTATTTAAATCCTTTATTAATGAGGTAATCACTGCATCATCATGATGTCATAAATAATTTAATTTATTTAAAGCCTAAAAATTATAAAAAAATATCATGATTTATTAAATCTTTTTATCTTTCTAATGAATATTTATAGTCCAAAAGATCATTTATGAAGACAAAATTAAAAAAATTTACTTAGGTGATACATTCTTTGTTATATTTAACATTCTTTAAAAATAAAAAGATAAAAAGTAACTTTCTCACAAAAGTGATTCCATGGGCCCCCCAAGTTTGTCCAAAGGAATCCCATGGTCAGCCATGAGACAAAAAGTATCCTTAGGAAAATTTTTGTGGTCATTATTTATTATTATGATATTATTTTATTATCTTTAACTACCCGATTACTCATTAATCAAGATAATCATAGATAATTACCGTCCTTACTATTCATAATGTCCAAAAACAAAAGAGACTTAATTACCTAATTTGGACCTTCTGATTAAAAATATGTAATCAATTTTACCAAATTCCAAACACATAAATTTCAATAATTAATTTTAAAAAAACTTCCCGTTGTCAAAACAGATAGCGGGTTTTTTAGAAACAATATTTATGAAAAGTTTGGCATTAGTTTATGCCCAATTCAAAAGTGAAATTAATAATAATGACCACCATTGGATTAAATGGTAAAAATATATTCATATTACACTTTAAGACCCATTAAAAAGATAATCTAGCCATATAATTAAATTAAATGAAAAAGCAGTTTTGTTGTAAAATGCAGCATTTTTCACTATTCATTAAAAAATGAACATTGTCAGAAAAATATCAAAAATTTATCCAATGTAAAATTAAATGTCCCAATAATAATTAATATGTTTATTTTTTCAAATATTGATTATAAAATTGCCAAAAATTCTATTTAAAAAGGTTTTTCAATCAAAAGGCATTAAAACAATTTGTTTTTGTATATTAGTGTATTCCATGCATAAGATTGTATTTATTTTCATTTTAAGCCTATAAAATACTATCTTAATCATTAATAGACATATATAAAAATATATATTATTAATTACTTACTTGGGATTTTACATTATGTATTACCCAATATTAAAAATGGATTAGTTATTAAACTTTGAATTTAACACTTTTAACTCTTCTTTGAATTAAATAATAATAAATGTCCTAATCTAATCTAAGTGGACCTAAAGGATAATATTTTATTCCTAAGGTTGTTTTTGGTCATATTACAGTTATCCAATAGAATTATAACATGTGTTTGGGTAATAATAATATCATTTTTACCCTTAATTATACTATTTACTTTTAACCGTGGTAAATAAAAGTAAAAAATTACGATTCAGCAAAAATTATTTTTATCTTATTGAACCAAATTTTACATACTGATGTCAACCTTGTCTCTAGTACTTTTGAAATTCAACTCACAGAAGTGGTAAAATTATGTTTTATATAAATTTTCAAATGTTCATACGAGGTGGTTAAAAGACGGTAAAAAGTTCAATAAAATATTGATATGTCTAAAATTATTATAAACAGACTCCAATGAATTTAATTAAACTTATATAGGTATAATGTATCTATTTTTACCTAAAATAAATTTAAATAAAATAAAAAATTATTTAAATAGAAATCCAGTTTTAAACTATAACTCCGTCTTTTTCACTATTCATCAAAAATTGAAAGTTTTTAGAAAAATAAAAAAAATTCACCCTAAGATAATTTCAGTAGTTCGAATCCAAAAAACGAAGTCCATTTGAAAGGATATGATTTATAAAATTTTAAAATGTTTGTATTACTATTCATAATGGCTAATTGAATTGGTTGTGGTGTGTTAGAACTCGAAGTTGCGTACAACGCACACTGTTGTATTATTCAAAGAGATGCATACCATTAATGCTTTGGGTATTAAATTATCCCCTCATTTAAATAATTTTTTCCTCAATATTTCTAGAATATTATAGATTAAAAAGTCTCAGGTGGTTCTTCATCATAAGTTTCTCAGGTTCCCACATTGCCTCTTCCATCTTATGGTTTCTCCAAAGAACTTTTACCAGATGAGTCATCCGGTTTCTCAGCGCTTGTTCTCTTTTATCAAGAACCTTGACAGGCTCTTTCAAATAAGACAGATCGGGTGGCAGTTCTAATTACTCATAGGTGAGTACATCCATTGGGCCAGGCATGTAATTTCTCAGTAGTGATACGTTAAATACATTGTGAACTTTGAAGAGATGTGGTGGCATTACCAAATGGTAGGCTACAACCCCAATTAGTTCAATAATATCAAAAGGTCTGATTACCTAGAACTTAATTTTCCCTTATTACCGAAATGTATAACACCCTTCCATGGAGATACCTTCATGAAAACATAATCTTTTACCTAAAATTCCAAATCCTTCCTTCGGTTATCAGCATAGCTCTTATGCCTACATTGATCTGATTTGATGTGGGTTTGGATTACCTTCACCTTTTCCATCATTTCCGTAATAACTTCTGGGACTATGAGTTTTCTTTCACCAATATCATCCCAATATGTTGGTTTGTGAAATCTCTTACCATATAATGCTTTATATGGTGTCATCTGAATACTTAAATAAAAGGTATTGTTATAGGAGAATTCTACCAAAGGGAAATATTGATCCCACATGCCTTGAAAGTCATGTGAGAACGATCTAAACATGTCTTATATGGTTTGAATAGTCAGTTTTTATTTTTCCATCAGCCTGAGGGTGGTAGGCAGTGCTCAAACAAAGTTCAGTATCCGGGGCATTCTGAAGACTTTTCCAGAATCTTGATGTAAAATGGGGTTCACGATCAGAAACAATCGATAGTGGTACTCCATGAAGTCTTACAACTTCATTAATATATAGTCTTGCTAAACGTTCAAGTGGTAGGTCATCTCTTATATAAAGAAAATGTGATGAATTGGTAAGACGATCAACAATGACCCATATTGCATCATTCCTTCTAGAAGTCTTTGGTATCCCCATGATAATGTCCATCGTGATATCATTCCATTTCAAATTAGTTATGGGAAGAGGTTTCATGACTCCTCCAGGCTGTTGCCTTCCAGCTTCCACTAGTTCATAGACAATACATCTTGACACAAAATCAGCCAACTCTTTCTTCATGTTCTCCCACCAAAAATGTTCCTTCAAATCTCAATACATCTTTGTGATACCAAAGTGTATAGATAAATTGGAACTATGAGCATCATCCATCAATTTCATTTTTAGATTAGGTATATCAGGAACAAAAAGTCTCTTCCAAAATTTCAAAATTCAATCTTTACACACAATGTCACTCAATCTCCCATCATTCACAATAGTAATCATCTTTTGAAACTCTTTATCATCGGTCTGAGAACTCTTTGTCCTTTCTAGAAAAGATGGTTTGGAAACCATTTGAAAAAGTATAGATGTTTCACCTTCCATGGTGATTCCCATATCCATATTTACTAGATCCTACATATAGAATCCTTTTAAACTCTCATATTGTTAAAAACACCATGATCCTTTCTAATCAAAGCATCTGACACCTTATTTTCCTTCACCAGGTGGTAGTGTATAATGAAATCATAATCCTTGAGTAGTTAATGCCATCTCCTTTGCCCCATGTTGAGTTCTTTCTGTGATAAAATATACTTGGAACTCTTGTGATCAATATATATCTCACATTTTCACCATAGTGATAATGTCTCCATATCTTCAAAGAAAATATTACAGCTACTAACTCAAGATCATGAGTGAGATAGTTTTGCTCCTGAATTTTTAGCAGTTGTGATGCATTGGAAATAACCCAATCATTCTGCATAAGGACACAACCAAGTATGTTCTTTTATGCATCACTATAAATAACAAACCTATCATTCCTCGTTGGTAGAGTCCATATATGAGCATCGACTAATCTTTTCTTGAATTATTCAAAACATTCTTCACATTTTTTTTTACAAAAAAATTTCACCCCTTTACGTGTGATCTTGGTTAATGTGTTAGCCAATCCGGAAACATTTTGGACGAAACACCTATAATAACCTTCTAATCCAATTAAACTACATAGCTCAGTTATACTCGTCGGTGTTGTCCATTCTTGGATTTCTCTTGTCTTAGAAGGATCAATAGAGATTCCATCCTTAGAGATGATATGACCAAGAAAAGAAATATCCTGAAGAAAGAATTCACACTTGCTAATCTTCCTATATAATTCATGTCTTCTAAGAGACTTTAGGATAATACTCAAGTGATTGTCATGATCATCCTAAAATTTAGAGTATACCAAGATATCATCAATAAATACAACCCCAAAGTCATCAAGATATTCCTTGAAAACTCTATTAATTAGATCCATGAAGACAAAGGGTGCATTAGTCAATCCAAAAGGCATTACTGTAAACTTGAAATGCCCGTACCTAGTTTGAAATGCTATTTTAGGAATGTATTCCTTCTTCACAGACAACTAATGATATCGATATCGATGGTCAGTCTTTGAAAATTATTGAGATCCATAAAGATGGTCAAATAAATCATCAATGTGAGGTAGGGGAAACATGTTCTTTATTTTTATAGCATTGATCTCCCTGTAGTCAATGAAAAACATCATAGATCTATCTTTCTTCTTAACAAAAAGGATAGGGGCTCCCCATGGAGAAACACTGGGGAGAATAAATCCATTATCACTCAATTCCTCTAGTTTTTCTTTTTGTTACACTAATTCCACAATGTCCATTCTATAAGGGGTCTTCAATATGGGCCTTGAACCATGAATTAAATCGATGGAAAACTCAATTTCTCATTCTGGAGGATGTCCAGGTAAATCCTCTAAAAACACATCAACATATTCTTGCACAATAGGTACATCCTCTTTTTGAACATTCCATTCCTCACCCACAGTTATTTCATTCTTTTCCTCCCAAATAATTGAATTTAGGTGAGATAATGGGGGTGGATCTAGATAAGAATTAGGTGGTGACGTTTCTACTCTAAAGATAAGGTACTCCTTATCATCATCAATAATTATAACCCCCTTATTCTTACAATAAATTATCGCATCATATTCAGAATGCCAATCCATACCTAGGATTATATCAAATTCAATCATGGGTATGACGATAAGATCAGTAGATAAAGAACATTTATATACCCTAATGGGGACTAATTCAATAAACATTGTTACAATAATAACTTCCTTAGGAGTATTGACTGACAACTCCCTTGTTAAATCAAATTGGAAATATCTAATTTTCTTTGAAAATTGAGAAGATAGGAAACAATGAAATGATCGAGAATCAAGTAAATCATTTTCTAAATGTGAAGAAACCAATAAATTACCTGCCACTACATCTTTCGGCGATTGAAAATTTCTAGTAGTGATAACATAAGCTATGCCTTGATCGCTTTCCCTTTTCTGAGGTAAGATCCACCGATGCTTAGGAAATTCAGTCAAATAATTCCCCCTTTCTATACAATTGTAGCATTCAACATCGATGACCTCTTTCTTTCCCTTACAATCACTAGCATGGTGGCCTTTTTCACCACACATGTAACATACTCCCATTACCTTCAAGAAAGTACCAGGGTGCTTCTTCCCACATTTTTTGCATGATAGATATTCAACTTTTCCATTCTTCCCCTTATTTCCATTTATAGAGTGTTCAGCAGATCTCTTCTTCTCTTGCTTTTCATTAAAGTCTGAAGACTTAAAGAATTATTTTTCTGTCTTGATAGCACATGAGACAATATCTTCATTCAATAAGAAGGATTGTGTGACTAATGCTCGATGGGGAAATGGTTTTAACCCATCAATGTAACGATCAATCTTACTTATTGGATTATGTATATAATCTGTAGCATGCCTTGCTAACCATGTAATGTTACCTTCATACTTTGCAACATTCTAATCCTCCTTTTGCCTCAGACTCATAAAATGTCTTTTCATATCCACTCGATGGTCATGAGGAAAGTATTTTTTTAAGAATTTTTTTTAAATTCACTCTATTCAATATTTGATACTTCATAGTATTCATTTGTGTTTTGAATCAATGACCACCATTTATTAGCATCTCCAGTGAGGTGGTAAACTTCCATGAAAATTTTTTTCTCTTTCACCACTCCCCAAGACATGGAATATTTTCTATAAGGAATTTATCCATTTCTCATATAATAGTGTATTTGTACCCCCATTTAATGTTGGTGGTCTTTTCCTCATGAAGCGATCTAACATTGATCCTCCACACTATGGATCAGGGTGATTCATATGGGTAAGGTTATTATTAATAACCTGAGTGAGTAGTCCCAGTATGGTGATAAGCTAATCAACACCAGTTTCTTCACCATATCCACTATAATAATCTTCAGTTGGAGGGAAATCCCTACATGGATTACATGCATTGATATGGTTTCCATTCCTTCAACTAGGCGCCATTTATAAACAATGGAATAAACTAGATTAGGTTATGAAACAGAATACATAATTCCAAACATGTAAAAAACATAACATAATAGAATAGTTTATGGATATAATCCATAATCAAAAATATGTTTTCTTTGAGGACGTATATACTCATAAACCCTTCATAATTATTTTTAAATAAAATGAGAATTAACCTTGGCATATCCCCTAGAAGTTTCAAACCAAGAGTGCAGCAACGCCGGTTGTCATGCACTAGTTCCCATTCGAGTCTAGCTCAAAGTGGTGTTTTCATGTTTTACCCCTAGGAACATCTATGAAAAATCCACCTCTACCTGCTTGTATCCAAACTTGGATGTATTTCCTGGAAAACTCACAAAACTCTACAATACAAAAATTCTAGGATATTCTTGTATACTAATCCTCAAATTCTATCTTAGGGTAATGTGCTCTAATAAGAGTTTATCTATATTTAGATTACAAGGTTTATACTAAACTTACTCTAATACCAACTATAATGACCTGACCCCAAAAGCCAAGGGTAGTTGCACTATTACGTATCATTGGAATGATCAAAAAAGTTCAAGTATCAAAAGACCGATGATTTTAGTATCCTTGTATGTACTAGATATATTCATAAGGTTTACATTACGTCATCAAATAAAAAACTACAACAACATTATTTCCATAGAAAACAATGAGATCCCATAGAATATCCTTGTAGGTAAGTCATAATATACGTCTTCACATCTAGGGAAAAATAAATCATAGAATGGGGTGATCTCAAATTCTCAGTATGGATAACAATATAGCAGAATCATTCATAAATAACCATAAACATTTAAAGAAATGTATAAAACTAAAACAAAAGCCTTTTTAACATAAACTTCATCATAATATGGAAAATATAAATCAAATTAATGTCATTTACTTACTCACATGGATATTCTACTTGTCGAATAATCACATGAAATATCAATAGTCACATTCATAATGATAGAATGCATAATGCCAGACTTCATAACAATATAGTCAAGGCCCTATGCCAAGACTAGAAATAAGATTGTGTCAAGGCCTTATTCCAAGACACTGGTTTGTCTCATGAGATATACTGATGCATCGATGAGCTATAGTGGGATCCACCTATCACTTACTAAGTCTAATGAATTCATCCTATGAAAAGGTTTAAACATAACATACACATTTATATTAAAAATAGCATAAGAAATGTCAATAATTTATCCATAAACCATGAATGGTGTAAAAATAACACATCCACAATCAAACATATCACAAAACCTTCAATAAAATATGGAAGATTCGTATCATAATAAATCAACTTCAAATAAGCTTAAAATCCATCAAAAGATGTTGACATAGATGAAATCAAAACTTTTTTTATAGAAATATCTCTTTCTATTTTGAAATCATTTAAGAGTCACATAATTATAAAGAAAATATTTATTTTGAAAATATTCTTATAATTTTTTAGGGAATGCTTCGACGATGTTATAACGTTGGAAAATAGCCTCACCCATCGTATAAGTTAAGAAAAACATTCTTACCTTAATTTTGTCAAAAAGGTCATAAAGTAGATTGTTTGGAAAATGATGGAAAGATTCCTTTAAAAAAATATAAGGTAAAATTAGGGTACAAATGAATTTACCCCATTTTCTAGTAATTTTTTTTGAAATACATGTTTATGAAACAGGGATGTGGATGATAAATAGGTCCCAGTAGATACTTACGGGTAAATAACCTCGGATAATAAAGAAATTGTAAAATTAAACCTTACCTTGTACTTTTCCTTGGCCGAGGGTCGGTTAACCTCCTATATAATGGTGAAATAATTTTTATTAAATAATACAATAATAATATACATTATAAGATATCATATACTATATTTTAACATTTCTTTGTTAATAATATCTTAGTATTATTGACTTTCTTGGTCTAAACTGATTCTACTTCCTTTATATGATTTGTTACATAAGTAATGTTTGTTATGGATAGGATGTATCTATTTTATATTCAGAATGATATTAAGTTTTTAAACATTATTTATAATCATATAATGAAAATTAGACTTGGATGGATACAATGCGGAATGAATCTCCTCACGTTTGTGGAGACGGTAATCCGTACGTACGCATGAGCGGTAATATCATTCTTTTGATATTAAAATAAAATACAATTGGATGATATATCATATATACAGAATCATTTTCATGTTATATTTGTTATTTACATCAATTACAAATCATTATTATACACATCCAAATAATAATGTATTTTATAACAATTACACCACGACGTGGAGATGGTAAGCCGTACGTATGCACATTTGGTGACATGTGATTCAAAGAATGGATAGAATAATGAATATTATTATACCGTATTTATAATAACATCATAGTATATAGAAGATATGAGAGTTATTATTTTATAATGGAAACAACAATGAATGAGGATGTGGAAGAAGAAAGGAACTTGAAAGAGGTGATGAAATATTTACCTCTTTCTCAGGTTCTTCATTTTGATTTGATCAAAAGGGATCCTTAAGATGGCTTTATGACTAACAGAAGGCCTCTAGGATTAAGAGAGGGCAGTTTAGAGGGTATTTGGGTAGTGGTTGACTGATCCAAAAGCCATTTAATGTGTGAATCTTAGGGAAGGGGGAGTGCCCTTTTATAAGAGGGGTGAAGGGAACCTTATGAAAAGCTAAAAATACTATTTTATAATAAAATAATTTTCGGGTTATAATTTCTCAAAAAATGAATTATTTAAAGGATAAGGTGGGGATTGGTCGAAAATCACTAAACAAATAGGTTTTAGGCAGGATTGGTTTACTATATTAACATTGTCTTTTATATTTAACTCTTAGGTAAATAGTTTGACATTTACCATGTCTCTTTTTATTTTTATATTATATGGTTAATAAACATACTATAAACATCCAAGAGAAACTCAAGTGGTTCATTAATGACATATATCATATTATTTACGAACTTTGGATGATCCTTATATTTTTAGGAATATAATATAAATTAATAATATAATATTTGTTTAAAAAACTATTTTATGTCAATTTTGACACTATTTTGTATGTTTTTTATAATAATATAACAACATTATTACATCAAAAAAAATTCATCTAACCAACCCTATCATGAAAATATTAACCTATAAAATTAGTGTATTTCATAAAATTTTCCAATTACTTTTATTTGGATTATTATAATATCAATTATTTTAATCTTATATTAATACGGTAATTACTACATCATCATTGTGTTATAAATAAATTTAATTATATAACGTATAAAAAATATAAATAAAATACCACTAAGTAGGAAATATTTTTATCTTTCTAGGGAATATTTATGGTCAAATTTATCTTATGTATAACCTTATATTAAAAATGGTTTAGTTAATAAACATTGAATTTAACTCTTTTAACTCTTCATTGAATTAAATAATAATAAATGTTCTAATCTAATCCAAGTAGACCTAAAGGATAATATTTTTTTAATAAGGTTTTTTTGGTCATATTACACTTATCCAATAGAATTAGGACACGTGTTAGGGTAATAATAATATCATTTTACCCTTAATTACCCTATTTACTTTTAACCGTGGTAAATAAAAGTAAAAAGTTACTATTCACCAAAAATTATTTTCAACTTATTGAACCACATTTTACTTAATTATATCAACTTTTTCACTCCAATTTTTGAAATTCAACTCATAGAAGTAGTAAAATTATGTTTTATGAAAATTTTTAAATGATCATAGGAGGTGGGTAAAAGATGTTAAAAAGTTTAATAAATTTTTTATATATCTAAAATTATTATAAACTGACACCAATTAATTACATTGAACTTATATAAGTATTATGTATCTATTGTTACCTAAAATAAATTTTAATAAAATAAATAATTATTTAAATAAAAATTCTGTTTTAATCTATAACATTGTGTTTTTCACAATTCATAAAAAATTAAATGTTTTCAGCAAAATACAAAAAATTCACCCTAAGCTAATTTTGATATTACGAATCCCAAAATGAAGTCTATTAAAAAGTTAAAATTTAGATAATTTCAAAAAGAGTGTATTAATATTCAAAACGGTTATTTTGATTGGTTGTGGTGTGATAGAACTCGATGTTGCGTACAATACACACTATTGTATTATTCAAAGAGAAGTATACCGTGGAAGCATGGGGTGTTACATATTTGATTATATTACTCATACGACCATTTTTATATTTTCATTAATCATTGTGCTATTTAGAATAATCTAAATTAGTATTGGTTATTGGACTTGACTTATTCATCAAGTACTGGTTTACTGATCAATGAAGGATTAGAAATTAATAATCATAAAGGGAAATTCCTGTAAAAGAATGGTGAAAATGTTGAATATATGATGACAAAATCTTCTATCAAATATCTACAAGTTTATATAATGAAATATCTATCATTGATGAAAAGGGATGAACCCAATATCTCAAATGAAAATATTGGTAATATATGAGTGGTATGTGTGTTATTTTTTACTTATTATAATCTTGCTAAATAGCAGTGTTCATAACTTAATTTATCATTGAATTTGATTTTATGTTAAATTAAATTATTTAGTCATCATTTTTTCTGGTAATTGAACATTATAAATGGTTATCATATTAGGATTCTCCTACAATAGAGAGAATGTTCAGTGTAGATTTGTAAATGTTATGTTAATTGATGGTCCTCCTGTATAGAGAATTAATTCCAAACAAGATTCCCAAATTATTGGATTTTAGGGCCTTTAGGTATTCTGAATTTTAAAAAAATATAATTTTAGGAAAATTAATTTTATTTTGAAATTATTTTTTTGTTCATTTCATGTAGTTAATACATGGTATTAAGGATTACATAATCTTGCATGAAATGAGCATGCCTTGGTTGGTTTGATTTATTTTCAATATTGGTTTTAATGTGAAAAATTATGTGAAAACATGCCATTAATTAGTTGTTGATGATGAGATAATTAAAACTACTCAAATATTTCCATGATTTTCAATAAATTTTGATGAGTTTTATGATAATAAACGTTATTTATGTGATATCAACAATAATATATATATTTCTATGAATATAGTTCATTTTTGTTGCTCTATCCCTCATTTAGTCCTCTTTACCACTATAATTGCTTTTTGTTTTTTTATATAAATAATTGCATGAATTAAATCACATCAGTTTTTACACATCATAATTTTCTATTTGGTTATGTTTTTTGTTTCTATATAGGATTGAAGTATGATTATTTTAAATTGTGTTCACTGATATATGATTTTTTTCTATTGTATTAGCATAATTTATATGAAATTTCTATTAGTGAATGAATTCATAGGGTTGAAGTTTTTTACCATTTATTATCCTAGTCCTTTATTTTTCATTTTATATCCTCTATTATATATGCTCTATTTATCATTAATTGATAATAGATAGTTGTGATGGTCACACTTCTATTTTCCTAAGCATAAATGTAAATTCCCATCAATAGTGAGAAAAGGATGAGAAATTTTCATGTATTTTAATTTATAGAGTATCATATATTTTTAAAGGTGTTGTGATTTTCACTATGGAATATAAAATTAATTCATGGATCTCTTCTAGTGCTTATTTTTTGAATTGTAGTTTTGCTAAAATAAAGTTTTTTTTCAAATATTTATTTGATTTGTTAGTATTTTGGTATGTGTATGTTGTTCTGTCAGTTTCCATGTGTCATCATTTGCACATCGATAGTTGTGACATTATTTTATTGTAATAGGGAAATTTTTAATTTTATCTTTTGATTATGTGGTTCAAGTTTGTGGGTTAATCATATAGATTGAATTCTTATTTAATGAATTTAGTAATTTAGCATCTTGTACATGAGGAAACAAATGTTCATTTTACAACTACTATTTATTTTGATTCTTTACTATTTTTATTATTTAGTGAATTGATTATGAAAAACATGTGAATGGATTTTATTGAGATATGTTCTTTATGTGAAACAATTTTCAAGGTGTGAGGATGCTCTTGCATGCCACTATTTATGATGGAAAACTATCAGAACTAATATGATATGATGAGGATGAAATTTTCACAACATTCAATGTTTTGGATATGTACTTAAAATTAAAATTTTATTATTTTATTATTGATGATGTGTATTAAATTTAAATAAACATTAATGTCAACTATTAAGGAAAAACTGAAGTAGTTGTCACATGCAATCATTATTAGATGTTTTCAAAACATTCAATTTTTTGATATTGAATTATTTTAGTCATTTTTGTGGTGATCATGTTGTTTGGAATGGATGGAGATATTATTTTCATGAGTGATAAAAAAAATTATTATGCATGTAAGGTGCTGATTTGGTGCCACATGATGTTCAGATAAATTCTAAGGTTAGGGAAAACCTCTATATTCTACTATAAATTATGGTATTATTGGGTATGGTTGGGAAATTATCTCAATATGAACCACATTTGATTTTAAATGAGGATGCGTTGGGGAGAATGAGATTTATTTTTAGTGAATATGATTCCATTTCAAAAGGGGGTATAATAAGTGAACATTATGAAAAAGTGGGGATGGTGGGGCTGGATATTAGTCACGCTGCATCAATGATGACCCGTATGTTTTTTGAATTATGCATTTAAGGTGATTTCAGGTAAATCAATGTTTTTTCATTGAATGAATTTATTGTTACATGGAAATAAGGAGGCATTTGAAAAGGTAATAAGATTTATGACTAGTGGTACTTATTTTACTTGGCAATATAGTTATTTATGGCCTAATTAATAATAATTTTAGCATGTTATGGATTTTCTAGAAAAACAAATTGCAGTGATTAATAATTTTAGGATTCTACAAAAAAATTTAGATGTGTTTCTATTAGTTGGGGTAATAAAATGAAATTTAGTTCATCATTTAGACATTGTTTTTTATATATGTTGTTATGTTTATAGAGAAGTATTAGTTTTGGAATATATTACATTTTTTTAAAATGTGTAGCAACAATATTATGATGTCTTCCAAATGACAAATTATTTCAAGTCAAATCAATATTTGGTATATTTTATTCTATAAGAATGATAATATTCTAGATGAATCTTTGAAGAATGTGATTGGATTAATTAATTTATATGGGAAGGCATGTGAGCGTACAATGATTTGATGATGTTTTCAAGATTAAATATATGATAAGGGGGATGTTTAAAATTATTTTTTATATTAAATAAAATAAAAAGGGAGATTTTTTGCATCATGGGTGTCCAGAACCATTTAAGGGCATGCCCTGAGTGGTGATGCAATAACTAGTTGAGGTGTTGATGCAAAGTCCTTGAAGGGAGGCATTGTGGGTATGTTGAGGACCTATTTTGTAGATTTTTAGAAAGAAATCACATATAGTTTGATGATGCTTCTACAAGAAACTAGATATGTGATTAATATAATTTATCTATAATTTATTGGTTTATGAATATACATATATAAAAATTTATGTTTATATATGTGTAAATATTTGTTTATATAAATATATATAAACATAAAAAAACAATAGCAATAAGGAGATCCTTATGTTCTTGGGTTCTTTCAGAATATAATTTTTTATTTAGTTTTTAGCATCCTGTTTGATATGAAGGTGAAAGTTTATTTATGTAATTTCATAGATGATAATGCAATGTTTTTTTGTTAGGAATATTATTAATTTGTTTTAGTTTATTATAAAGTTTCATGCTTATTTTAAATTTCTATTTTTAATTATTTTTAAAATTTGATGATTAATATAATAATGTTTATTTATTAGGAATGTTGTTAAGTTAAATGTTTATTTAAGTAATATTAATAAATTGCATATTTAATTTTTTTAAATTTCATTTCATTATTAGTAATAATGTATTATATTATGTTATAATAATGTTAACAAATTTAAATTATTTTTATAATAATTATTTTGTTAGGAATATTGTTGATTAATATTCAAAAACAATATGAACCATATATTTGATATAAAAAACCCATGGACCTAAAAATAAATATCCAAGGAAAAATAATGCACAAAAAGTACATGAGGTTTAAAATGAATTAAAAGTGAATAAATTTCACCATGATAATATAATTAATGAGAAAAACTAATCATTTTACATCTATTAAACCAAGAGGACAATAATAACCATCTTATGTCATTTTTAATTCCCCTGTTCTGATACGCACCCTGAATTTTTGGCTGTCAACCACTCTTTTCATGTTACATTTGATCAACCCCCCCTGAATCAATATTTTTAACACCAACAATGTATTTATTTGAAGCAACAACCCCAAATAAGGGTTTCTTATCTGGTTCAACCCCCTCACCCAAATCAGCATTGTCTGAGCAAGGTATAACAACTAACCCAGGAAGTATATTAACACAATCAGTCAAGGGAGATGATCTTCTCCCACATCCACACTTCTAATGACATTGAAGTTAAGCTTTTAAAACTCAAGGAAATTGAAAGAGTCCAACATTGAAGAGATTTTTCATAGAATATAACCCACAACTTTTTCAATCATATTTCATATACCTCTTTTCAAATAAGATCATAAAAATCATGGACGAGCTTTATTAGTGCAAGAATTATTTTCTTCGTCAATGCTATTTCCTCTTCTTCCATTCCACTACTTCCATATGACTTTTATTATATTCATTTTTAGAGGTTGATCAAGGTTTTTTCATTGATTGATACCCGTGTGAGGTTTTTACTTAAGAGTATAATGCTTTTAACTATAAATATTACAAATTTGCATGTTTCATTATATAATATTAATAAATAGCTTACTTAGTTATTAAATTTTATATCAATTATTAATAATAATGTATTATAACATGTTATAATAATGTTAACATATTTAAAATATTTATATAAGGTTTTTTAATTTTTCACATTGTTAGGTTTTTTGTTTAATTAATATTAATTAGGAATATATATTTCTATTATTTCTATGGTGTTTTTTATTAATAATCATGTGTTTAAAAGGGAGAGTTTTTATATTCGTCCTTATACGGATGTTTACATACTTATTACACTACTAGAAATGGGGGTTTTCCCAACAGATATATACCAATGGTTTGAAGAAACCGTTGGTATACTTTATGAAAAGCCACCTTTGCCAATGGTTTTCTTAAACCGTTGGCAAATGGGTTAAAATAGTTAATATTTCCCAACGATTTGACAAAACCGTTGGGAAAGCTTCACTTCCTCCAACATATAACAACAGTTTTGATAAACCGTTGGTAAATAGAGGCTTTCCCAATAGTTTTTAAAAACTGTAGGGAAAGTTTTCCCCCAAATACCCAGTGCCCCAGCTCCCAGTATTCTTGACTGTAGACCTAATCCAATGTTCCTCCCAATGTATTCTTGTCCTCGAAACACCTTCTAGCTGAAGATCCATATTCAATATGTTTTTTATTTCTACACTTAAAATTAGTATGTTAGTTTTACTTTTCTTCATGTTCTTATTTTGTGTTTGATGTTCTGTTTTGATTTCAGGTAAATTATAATTATTGTTGTTTGGGTAAATTTGAATTAGTGTTGTTAGAATGAGTAATTTGTTTTATGTTTTTTGTTCTACACTTTATACATGATAAATGTTCTGTTTAGTGGGGTTTGTTTAGTTCATGGATAAACAATTTATTTTAGGGGTTTGTTTAGTGGGGTAAAGGGTATGCTTTATGTTTGTTTTCTATTTTTTGTTTAGTGTCATTTTATGTTTTTTGTTTAGTGGGGTTTTAGGTTT
The DNA here is from genome assembly GCA_963277665.1 of Viscum album. Classification (NCBI taxonomy): domain Eukaryota; kingdom Viridiplantae; phylum Streptophyta; class Magnoliopsida; order Santalales; family Viscaceae; genus Viscum; species Viscum album. The sequence continues at coordinate 484,381,141 of OY728147.1, forward strand.
TTTGTTTAATGAAATGGTTAATGCATGATAGTTTGGCTTTCTTAATGAATAAAATGATTTTAAATAGAAATACCCTAAGGGGGGTGGGGGGGGGGTTCAAGAGGGGTATGGGCTATCCAGGTGTGGGGTGATGGCCATGTGTGGGGAGCTGTCCAGGTGGGGGGTAGGGTGCTCTAGGGGGGGCTATAGGGGTGTGGGGGAGGGGGTATGGGCTGCCCCAAGGTTGGGTGTCGGCTATCCAAGGGGGTCAGGGTGGGGTGTCCAGGTGGGGGAGGGGGGTTGTCCAGGTGGGGGGGATGTCCAGGTGTGGGGGGGGGGGGTGGGCTGTAGGCGAGGGGGTGTGGGGTGTACAGGGAGGGGGGTGGGCTGTCCTGGGGGGGGAGGCGGGGGGGGGGGGGGGGGGTGCTAGCCAATTGGGGTAGGGGTATGGGCAGTCCAAGGGGGGTGTCCAGTCTGGGGGGGGGGTGGGCTGTCCATGGGGTGGGGGTGGGCTGTCCTAGACACCTCGTACATCCTAGACACCCCCACCAATAGAAAGCCCCCCGCCCCTGGACCCCCCCGACCGCCCTGGACAGCCCCGCCACCATCACAAACATCCCGCCCACCCCCTTGGACACCCCATACCCCCTGGACAGCCCCAACTGACACCCTCATGGACAGCCCACCCACCCCCTAGACACCCCATACCACCCTGGACAGCCCCGCCACCATGTGGACAGCCCGCCCACCCACCTCGTACCCCATGGAGAGCCCTACCCACCCCTGGAAACCCTGTACCCCCTGCACAGCCCATCAACCCCATGGATAGCCCACCCACACCCTGGAAACCTCTTACCCCCTAGACAGCCCCCACCTCGAGAAAGCCCCCCACCCCATGACATCCCCAACCCCCCTGGACAGCCACCCCCCCCCCCCCCCCCCCCGCGACAGCCCGCCCACCCATTGGACACCATGTACCCCCTGGACATCCCTCCACCCCTGTCACCCCTTGGACAGCTCACCCACCCCCTGGACCCCCCCACCCCCCTTGATAGCCACGACCCCCCTAGACAGCCCCGCCACCCCCGTGGATAGGCCGCCCACTCCTTGGACAACCCATACCCCCTGGACAGCCCCCACCCTCGTGGACAGCCCACCCACCCCTCGGATACCCACCCACCACCCCCCGAACACCCTCCATCCCCCCGGATGCCCCCACCCATGGAAAGACCTCCCCACCCCCTTGACACCCCTACCCCACTGGACAGCCCCGCCACCACCGTGGACAACCCGACCCCCCCCCCCCTCCTAGTGGACAGCCCACCCACCCCCCTGGACAGCCCGCCCACCCCCCTGGACACCCTGTACCCCCTTGGACAGCCCTGCCACCCACATGGACAGCCCGTCCACCCCCTAGACACCCTATACCCCCCTGGAAAGCTCCACCCACCCCCTAGACACCCCGCTCATCCCCCGTGGACAGACCGCCCACCCCTGGACACCCCCTACCCCCTTGACACCCCGCTCACCCCCCTTGGACAGCTCGACCACCCCCGTTGACAGTCCGACCACCTAGATAGCCCGACCACCCATGTTGTCAGTTATAGTTTCATATAAAGTGAACAATTCTCATTTACTAAATTATATTTTCAATGAAAAATTAATCTTACTAAATTTGTTTTGACAAAATGACTTAAAACAATTAGTTTTTTTATAGAAAAGATAGAAGTTGTATGTATGAAACCAATTGGATCTCAAAATATTTTCAAAACAATTTGGAGAGTTTTTTATATTTTTCATTTCCCAATGCTTCAGATAGTGGTCGCATACACTGACCATGTTTGAATTGTGTTGGAAGACCTTGGTTGAGCCGTGATGAAGTCATCTACCACAAAACCAAATATAATTTTCAAGAAAACTACTATGTGTGGTATCACAATGGAGAGAAATTGAAATCTAAAATTGAAAATGATTCAAATGAGATGACTGGAGTGGAGAATTTTTTATATGACCAGTTTCTATTTATTGATCATTATGAAAAAGAAGGAATTCTTACCCAAAAAAAATTCTATATGAGAACACATGACGCGTCTAATTGAAATGACGATTTTGTAAGGGTGAAAAAAATTGAATGATGCTGCCACGACACCAGTATATCGACTTTGCGATAAAATGAAAAAACTAGAATTTTTAATCCGATTGTTTCATGGGAAAACTATGTATGTGATTTCTAATAAAGCAGTCGATTAAATTCTTACATTCTTGAAGGATTTACTTCTTGATGATGCAGATGTTCCCTAAAACAACTATATGGAATCGAAGTTAGTTGGGGAACACATATTTTCATGAAGCAAAATTCATGATTACCTGAAATATTGATGTTTATTTTGGGAGGAAACTGCTGAACGAAATGAATGCATAAAATGTGGAACATCATGCTGGAAGACAAAATCTTATGGAACACCATCTTGCATGACACAAAAAGTATAGTGGAACTTTCCATTGATCATGAGACTCCAGAATCTTTTTATGTTTGATGAAATATCAATTAAAATGAGATAGCATGACATCGAGAGAAAAAAGACTAATGATGAGTTGGCTCACCCAGTAGATGGATTTTCAGGGAAGAGACTTGATGCTCGATATTCTAATTTTGTAGCCAACGTGCGTAATGTGAGGCTGGGTCTTTGATGCAATTATTTAATTTGTTTGGGAAGATTCTTACTTCACACAACACATGGCCAATTTTTATACACATTTATAATATTCCCCCATGGTTTTGTATGAAAAATCCTTTCACTTTCATGAGTATACTCATATCTGGCCCTTCTGATCCCGACATTGATATTTAAGTATACATGCAAACATTAATAAAAGATTTGAATCTTCTTTGGGATGTGGGTGTGTGCATATACGATGCATATTTAAAAGGCATATTTCAGATGCGTGCTACACTTATATGAACGATCAATGATTTTCTGGCTTATGAAATGATGTCTGGATGGAGCATGAAAGGAAAACTGCCATGTCCTATTTTTATTACGAATACACGATCTATAAGTCTAAAACATCATTGTAGTTTCACTTTTATGTGATATCAAAGATTCTTTCCAATGGACCATCCATATAGAAATAATCATCGAAGATTTGATAATACCACGGAGACCTATTGATCCACCTCAGCATATGTCTAGAAATGATGTTCTTAATGAATTGAATTTTTTTGGCTTTTCATTCAGGAAGGGTCAAATGAAATCTGGAAAGAGAAAGAACGTTTCCACTGAAACCTGTTACAATTGGTGGAAGAGGAGTATCATTTTTGATTTTCCTTATTGGTCAACCGATTTTTTATGTCATTGATTAGACATAATGCACATTGAAAAGAATATATGTGAAATGTTGCTTTTGATATTTCTAAATGTTATGGGAAAGACAATAGCTGATTTACGGTCTCAGTGTGACTTGGTGGATTGGGGAATCAGACTAGAATTGCATTCTATGCATATCAGTTAAAATAAATGGAGAGTTCCAGGTGCTTATTATGTGATGACACCTATGAAAAAAACAATTTCTGGAAGTATTAGAGTCTATTAGAGTTCTTGATTTCCATTCAAGTAACATATATAAATGAGTCAACAGAAGAGAGTTGAAGCTAAAATCTTTGAAGGCTCATGATTATCATATTCTTCTACAAGAGTTGATTCCAATAGCAATCCGTTATATTTTTTCCAATAATGTAAGGGTGACTGTTATTGGTTGTGCAATTTATTTAGAGATATTTGTGCTAAGAAGTTGTCCAAGTCGTTCTTGAAAAAATGTTGACAGATGCCCCATTAATTTTGTGTGAGTTGGAGAAAATATTTCCTCCATAATTTTTCACATGCATGCTATATATCATTGTCCACATTCCCACTGAAATACTTCTCGAAGGAACTGTTTCTTTGCATTGGATGTATCAAACTAAAAGAAATATGTACACATTAAAGTCTTATGTCTGAAACAGGAATCATTCTGAAGGTTCTATCGTGAACGGTTACTTGATTTAAGAGTGTATCGATTTCTTCTCAATGTATTTGTCTGATCTTACTACAAGAATGAACACACCAATGAGAAATGAAGAAGAATAGTATGAGAAAATTGATCCTAGTTTTCCATCACATCCACAAACAAGAGGAATTAATCGATCATATACATTGAAGACATTAAGCCTTGAAGAGAGGGAGATGGTTCATCGCACAGTTTTGTTCTACTGTGATTTGTTCGATGACTACATCTGGTAAATAAATTGAATATGTATATCTTAAACTTATATCTACTAAACTATTCAATTTTTTTTTCTACAGGGAACTTAAAATAATGATAAATAGAATGCATCATTCTTTATCTTTGGGAAGGAGGGATACTTTTCATTGAAAGAGTTTTCTTCATGGTTAAAATTGAAGGTAAAAATATTACTGTTTAAAATAATTAAATAAATTTTTAAATAAATTTAACATTCATTATTATTGCAGGTATTGAGTTTGCCTGATGACTCTGCCTCTGAGGAAATCTGAGCTTTGGCATTTGGTCCAAATACCATGGTTCGTGACTGTAAATCAATTGTTATCAAAGGGTACAAATTTATTATCACTTAATGAGCAAAGAACATGAGAACACAACATGATGGTGTTATGGTTGCTGCCATAATAGATTTTTATGCCGGTGCATCAGATAGTAGACCATGATTTGAAAATGTGGGTTATTATAGAGTCATTGAGAAAATAATAATGTTTGATTATTACTCTCATGGATGAGTCACAATGATGAAATTCTGTTGGTTTGATTCAATGATGAGACATGGCACATTTATTAATGATTATGGATTTTGAGTAATTAATATGACTCACACTCTTTCTACTGAAGAACCATATGTATTGGCATCAATGGATAAACTAGTTTTTTATGTCAAAGACCAACTTCGACCTGAATTTGGTGTCATAGTTGAAGTAATTCCAAGACATATTATTTATGAGGGTGATGATGGAATTGACTCCATACCTACTGCCATTGGAACCAATCCATTTATTTTTTTTGATGAATCTAATTGCTCAATTTTCAGAGTTGACTATGAACGTGAAGTTGTGGTGGGAAATATATAAAATCATCCATTCATATTCTAAATTATTTTGGTTTACCTCGAGTTGGGTTGTTAAGCTTGGTTCCATTCAAATTGATTTAATATTGAAACCTGCATCATCTACCTGAGCAAAAGAAATTAAAATTTTCCTTAATTTTGAATATTGTTTTTCCACTTATGAATCTAGTAGAATAAATGTTCCATGATTTTAATAGACTGATTACACTTAGTAAATAATCATCCTAATAAAAATAAAATTTCTTTATTACATCTTATATGATTTATTGAATTCATTATATATTGGTTGAAGCTCACCTAAAACAATGGTTAGTTAAATTATCCATGAATCCCCCAATTCCCTATAATTTATTTTGTTTTTTGGGTTACACAATAGTTATCCTTTTCTATTTACATCAATATTTGTTTTTAAATGCAGGAAATGAAACCAATTGAGGAGAGGCGATAGAAACAGATTATGGACAACAATCGTCGCATGACCGGGCCGGGCATTCCACCACTAGTGCCTGCAATGAGTATTTTATTTCAAATATATTTATTTAAAATATATATAATATCATGTGATTAATTTTTTTAAACATTTTTTCAGGATCCATCTATTAGGATATAGTTTTTAAGGAGCATCCGAGTATTGGTCCCAGTACTGGGGGTGTTTGTACGGGGGGGGGGGGGGGGTACAGGAGATAGACGATCTAGTCAGCATACCTAATTAAACCTTGAACCTCCCACTAACATACCATTCATCCCAAATTCTAATCTCAATGTGCCATTAGGGACACACGAGATATTAAGGCATCCCATGTTTTCACCACCATTTACATCTGACCCTCCTCACCCGTCTGTATCATGTGCGATGATGATTCCCACTCCCCATCAAACATTTTTCTAATCATCCATGTCATCTTCTTTTAATACTACATCGATCTCTCCGGGATTTTATATTACATCTTCTTCGACTACTGCTCCCCCGGATGCTCTCCCTATGGAGAATACATTAAGACCCACTCCATCTGTACAGGGTGTTCCTTCAGTATCTAAGGATCCAGTGACACCCATTGATCAGAATAGCACAGATATACTTATACAACCCTGAAAAATTGTTACACCATTATTTATTTTCATTATAACATTTATTGATAAAATATTTTTTTCTTTCTTAATAGATACATCTACTGATAGGAGTGGGGAGAACACGCATGCGTTTGGTGTGGAACCACCACACACAGTTGATGGTGGAATACAATGAAGATAGTCAGATGATTGAAAAATCAAGGTAGCAATGTCAATGTTTTTCAGCGATGCTTGCCAAATACTCCGACATCATTCATGTCAGCCAGCTCTCATGGAGACAGTTGTCAAATGAAGTCACGGATAAATCCCTAGCTGAGATATGGGTAAAAAAATTAGTTGTATTTAATTCTATATATTAATTTTTTAGTTATATGAATTATTTTTTGGTTTCAGCTACAATATAATTTCCTTGATGGTGAGGGTGCATGGCCAGCATGTCTAAAGGATTTAGGCGATCATTGGAGATCTTATAATCATGAGTTGTACATTGGATGTCATGATAGAGTGGGAAAAGAGTTCGATATGGTCCCTATCATGGATGATTTTCCATTAGAAAAGTACCGATAGAGGATTACTCATTGGGTGACTAGAAAATTTATGGTATTAATAAAATTAAAAGTATTTAAATGAAAATTTTCATGTTTTTCGTTAATATTAATTATTGAATTTTATTTAGTATGCATCTGGAAGAAGTAAAAAAACATTGATGCTAAGAAATATGTCCACACATTGGGATGTACTACGATGCCCGATTATGAGAGACAACTGGTATGACAGTTTTTAATTTTTTTTATGACTTTCACTTTCTATTACTTCCTCTGTAATTTATTTGATTGATAATGTTGTTATATAATTTTAGTTATGAAATTAATGTTTTTTGTTGTACTATTTTTAAATATGGTTTACTACATTCAATTTATTATAGAGGCATAAATTGAATATAGAAGGACATGTGCCTCGAGCAACACTATTTTGCTCGAGTAGAAAGAAGAAAGATGGAAGTGTGGTTAATGAACCGACTCAGCAGCAGATTGTATGTTTTAATTTGTAGATTTAAAATTTTAATCTCTATTTTGTAACTTAATAATCTATTCATATTTGCTACAGGCTGCTTTATAGGCCCTTGATGCATAGGAACCTGCCAATTATGGGCCAAATGAACACTTATATCAGGTGTTGGGTGATTAACACCCTGGTAGAGTACGCTGCCGGCCTGGGAAGAGTATAGTTCTGAAAAGGTATTGGACCAACTCAAGAATGATTAGTAGTGCCACCGAGCCGCAAAAGGTTAAGGAACAAACATAATAGGATAAAAAAAGGTCCATAGAGCTGGCAACACAATCTGCTATGCCAAACACTGCATTTATAAAACTGATAGAAGATTTTCATCCGTGACTTCCACCAAAGGCCATCACTGCTTGTGATGAATATATGTTATCAATATTTATATATATGGATCACCAAGGGAATGTTCTAGTGGTGGTCGAGATGATGGTGAGGAGGAGGCTGAGGTGGAGGGGGAGGGAGAGGAGGAGGCCGAGGCAGAGGAGGAGGGCAATGAGGAGGCCGAGTCTGTGTACGAGGGTGAGGAGGGCAGAGACGATGATGGGGACGATGATGAGGATGAGGGTAAGGATGAAGAAAATGGTTATGATAGTGATGGTGATGAGGGACAGATTGATCCGTTACATTTTTGGATGATATTACTGACCTTTGATGTTTATTGATTTGTTTTTCCTCAATATATGTGTGATTAGGTAGGTCAAATTATCTTTATTTTCTTATCTATAAATAATAAAACATGATTTGATGATTTGTGGTAACATCCCCATATTTTAATGAAATTGTAATTATTTAGTGGAATTTAGAAAATTTGGGGTCTCAGTAAATGTTGATATAATGAAATTATTTTTTTGACCTTGAAAGAATTTTCAAAGAAAATATTTAAATTCCATTCCATGAACCTAGGACATCCCCCTCGGAAAGCCCCCAACCTCCTCCATGGACCCTGGATAGCCCCCCCAGACAACTCCCTGAATAGCCCCCATGACATCCCCTCAGACAGCCCCCCAAACAGCCCCCCACCCTCCTCCCTAGACCCCGGGCAACCCCCCAGACAGCTCCCCGGATAGCCCCCTGGACTGCTCCTCAGACAGGGCCCCAGATTGCCCCCCAGACAGCCCCCCGGACAGCCCCCACCCTCCTCCCTGGACCTTGGATAGCCCCCTAACCTCTTCCTACCATGCATAACCCTCACCACATATATTCACATCATCCACTGGGTACCTCACACAACTGTGTATCACCGAAATCATCACACCAATCACTACATCTTAAGGTCACTGAGTCCAATCTAAGGTCTCTTCAAGATTCACCATAAATCCCAATCTAATTAACATTCCATTACTATAACATCAGTACCAAGAACATTCCACATTCCTTGATTCCTGAGAGAATGACAATCTTAATTCGGCGTCTCAGATCCAAATCTATGCTCTCTTCAATATTCACCCTTAATCCCAACGGAAAATAGGGTTTTAGAGATTCAGAAGTAGATGAGAGAAGAGTGAAAACCCTAATCTAAAAGAGGAATCAAGAAGATAATTAGAATCACACAGATCATCAATCTGCAGTTGACGGTAGTCAAAACTCCCAAGTGACGTGTATGAGTCCACCCCGCCTCAATCTAAGGCACAGTGTCACCAGTACCACTCAAAGTGTCTCACTTTTATTTGTAATAGACAAATGTTTAAGTGAAAACAACAACTGGCATACAAAAAACTAAACAAATGAATTTGGATTCTTTTGATACATTAGGAAAAGGATCCATGGGTCATTTGTAACGTGTATGAGTCAACCTCGCCACAATCCGAGGCATGGTGTGGTCTATACCACTCAAATTGAATCACTTTAATTTGAAATGGATACACTTTTATGTAAAAACAACTGAAATACGTAAAATAGAACAAATATATTCGGATTGTATTGATACATTATCACAATGATCCATTGGACATTTGTGACATGTAAGAGTAAACTCCGCCTTAATATGAGGCATGATGTTGCTGGTACCACTCAAAGTGTATATCTTTTATTTGAAATGGACAACATTTTATGTGAAAACAACAATTGGAAAATGGAAGACCAACCAAACGCATTCGGATTGTGCTGATACATTAGAACAATGATCCATGAGTCATTTTTGACGTCTACGAGTCAACCTCACCTCTATCTGAGGCATGGTGTGGCCGATACCACTCAAAGTGTGAAATTTTTATTTGAAATGAAATATTTTTAAGTGTAAAGAACAACTGGCATACGGAAAAAATAACAAATGAAATCAGATTCTATTGATTCTTTAGAAAAAAATACATGAGTAATTTGTGATGTGTATGAGTCAACCCCACCTCAATCTGAGGCACGGTGTGGATGGTACCACACAAAGTGTATGACTTTTATATGAAATGGATACTCCATTAAGTGAAAACAATTGGCATATGGAAAAAAACCAAACATATTCGGATTGTGTTGATACTTTAGAAAAATGATACGTGGGTCATTTTTGACGTGTAAGAGTCAACCCTGCCTCAATCTGAGGCACTATGTGTCCGGTACCACTCAATGTGTCTCACTTTTATTTGAAATGGACATCATTTTAAGTGTCAACAACAACTGGCATATGGAAAACTTACCAAACACATTATGATTGTTTTGATAATTTGGAAAAATGATCAAGGGATCATTTGTGACGTGTATGAGTAAACCCCACCTCAAGCCAAGGCACGGCGTGGCCATTACCACTCAATGTTTCTCATTTTTATTTCAAATGCACAAAACTTTAAGTGAAAAAAACAAATGGCATACAGAAAACCGACCAAACGCATTTAGATTCTGTTGATACTTTAGGAAAAAAATCCATGGGTCATTTTTGATCACTAAAATTCAACCCCGCCTCAATAGAAGGCATTGTGTAGCCAATACCAATCAAAGTGTATCACTTTTATTTGAAATGGACAGCATTTTATGTGAAAACAAAAACTAACATATGGAAAATCGACCAAACCGATTCGGATTGCGTTGTTACTTTATCACAATAATCCATGGGTTATTTGTGATGTGTATGAGTCAACCCCGCATCAGTATGAGGCACGCTATGGCCGGTACCACTCTAAGTGTCTCACTTTTATATGAAATGGACAACATTTTAAGTGAAAACAACAACTGACATACTGAACACCAACCAAATTCTTTTGGATTCTGTTGAGACAATAGGACATGGATCCATGTGTCATTAGTGATGTGTACGTGTCAACCCTACCTCAATCCACGACACAGTGTGGTTGGTACCACTCAAAGTGTCTTTCTTTTGTTTAAAATGGATACTCCTTTTAGTAAAATCAACTGGTATATAGAAAACAGACCAAACGATCCATCGGTCATTTATGATGTGTACAAGTCAACCCCAACTCAATATGAGGCACGATGTGGCTGGTAAAACTCAAAGTGTCTCACTTTGTGTTGAAATGGATAACATTTTAGGTGAAAACAACAGCTGTCATATGGAAAACCGACCAAACACATTCAGATTGTCTTGATACTTTCAGAAAACGATCCATGGGTCATATGAGATGTTTACGAGTAAACCCCACCTCAATTCGAGGCATGGTGTGGCCGGTATCACATTATAAGTGTATTTATTTCTTTTAAAATGGAAAACATTTTAAGTGAAAACAATTGGCATACGGAAAAATGACCAAACGTATTCGGATTTTGTTGATACATTAACACAAGAATCCATGGTCTAGCCTCACAAAATCAACTTCTCATACGAGGAACTCATACCCCTATTCTAAAACACATAAAATTTAATACAGCAATCCCATCCTCAAACAGTGGGTTCTAAGACCAAACCAATGTTCCTTTGGGAACCCAATAACAAAGACATAATTGAATATTCATACCAACTTCCCAAAATGGGGATTTATCTCACATCACACTCAGGAGTCCAAATTACAATTACCTACATACCACCTTGTTCCAATTGAAAAGTATAAGAAAAACATGTATGCTATTCTGGTAACCCATATCATATGTTGAGATTGGCCAATGTTTCCCACTAACACATCAGGAACCATTTATACATGGATACATAGTTATTAGAGGAATATAAACGTACCATGTGATTCCTATAACTCATCTTTGGTCTAATAACATGTCCACTACCATTGTATATCTTATGGGTATCATGATCCTTATCCACTCTACCCAATCCACTATATCCTAGTTTTTCTATTGGTTTTATGACAGTCAACCCAAGACCATGAGTAAACATCCCATGTTCTTCCTATAACATGTAGTATTTTTCTCTTCTGTGTATTGGTGTAGTGGTTTCAGTGAGGAGTGAATTCTAAATTTTGAATACTGTTATGGGTGTTATTTCTTTTCAATTCTAAATTTATGAATTCTGGATGTATTGGATTCTGGCTATATTGCTAATTAATTCTAAATTTTGAATACTTTTATGTGTATTGAATTTTGGATTTATTGGATTTTAATTTTGTATTGGTGTTATAGGTGTTATTATATTTCAATTCTTGATGTATTAGATTTGGATGTATTGGATTCTAGATTTCTCTCTTGTGTTGTGGTTTGAGTGAGGAATTAATTTTAAATTTCTAAATTTCTGAATTCAGGATGAATTTTAAACATCCCAGGTAGGATTTTGGATTCTGGGTGTGTATGTGTTTTTGTAGGTCATTGAGAGTGGCAGGTTGGAGGGGGGTGCTGGCTGCTGTGGAGGTGCAGGGCTGCTGGCTGCTGTATAGCTGAGCAGAAGTATACCAATAGTTTGAAAAACCATTGGTATATCACTTTGAGGTATATAATACCAATTATTTTGTTGTAACTGTTGGTATAAACTTGTACCAATGGTTTTAAAAACTGTATGCTTTGGATGAATACAACATATACCAACAGATTGTGAAATAGTTGGTATATCTATTACACTAACCCCTATACCAACAGTTTACAGAGAACCGTCGGTATATCTCTTACACTAACTCCTATTCCAATAGGTTTACACAAAACCGTCGGTATAAGCCTTTACCTACGACATACTTAGCAATGGTTTGGGAAACTGTTGGTATATAATATACCAATGGGTTCCAGGCCTTTACCAATGGTTTTGAACCATTGGTAAAGGGAAAAATTTTAGTAATGTTAGGAATAGAAAATATTACTATAAAACTATAGGTATAAGTCATAAAACTAAAAAAACATCATAAAATTTTGGTAAAATAAAAAGGTTATCTACAATCAATGATATCCATGTCTAGATACTACAAATGGATATAATCTCTATCATAGATACACCTAGGGGTAATAATTTTGAAATTGATGTATTTGGTATTAACTCAATTATCACTTGGTTGACCAAAAAGTGTCTTAGATTCACACCTAGTTGGAAACTCTTGGGAGATATGCTTTGGATAATTAAAATACTCTTTACTATGAATAACAAATAATAAAAATTAGGAATGTGAAACATGAAGTCTTTAGGAATGACTCTAAAAAAAACTACATTATAAGATTTTGGTAAAGTAATGAATGTGGTGTTAGAGAAATGACACCTCTGGTTGGATACTATAAGTGGATGCAATCTCTAACAGAAATGAAACTATGAGAAGTACCCATCAAAGGGGCATAATGTAAAATTTTGGTCTGGGATTCATGCCCCAACTCCCGGATCTGAAACACCACATGAACTCAAGGGCTCCTCCCTGTAAGCTAGAGGCTGTCGACTAGAATGGAGGGTCCGATATATCAATCATGGGGAGATTATAGCCTCTTTTATGAGAGTAATGCACCGGTGGAAAATAGTAAAACAATAAATTAATAACATAAAACCTGAAAAATAACAGTACCAAGTTCACAAGATGACCAAAACTAGAGGTACAATATCAAAATTGATGTAGTGAACATGAAATGCTAAAGTTCACATATAGTGTAACGACCCAAGTATTCATTAATGGAAATTACACTAGGTCATTTTAAATGTCTTATTATATAAAATGGTTATGCAAAACATATTCACTTCCTTGGTTTTATGTTTTTGAATTGTGACCGATGCTTATTTGGTCTTTGAATAGTGATCACATGAATAGTATAAATATAGGGCATTAACAATGAAATTTTCTTTGACAAAGGAAGTGATGGCCTCATATAGTAGAATTTCTCCATATGAATCCCATTTGTCAGAGCTTGGAAAATATGTGGTATCATTGGGCTTCACTCTTGACCAATCCCATGTCAAGCTTCAACATGTTAAACTTGAACGGAACCATCTACGAGAGAAGTGTAAGTTTATAGAGATCACCACGCGTGCAATGTTATTCGAGCCACCCCAAGAGATTTTCACCATCGTGCACAATTCTATTAGGTATTATGCAGCTATTTTAAGGGGTTATGTAAAAAATCCCTAGAACTGTGATTATATACATTATATTGTATATAATAAAAATGTACTTTTATTTTATTATTGTTACATTTTAAATTGTTTTTAAAGCCCAAATGGTATTTTTAGTTAATATTCCACTAAGAAATATATTCTTATGAATTAATGGATTTTTAAATTAAATAATATTTTAATAATAAAATATTATTATTATTAAATTAATTATATAGAAATGATTGTATAATTTATAAATGAAATGGTAATTTTTATTAAGGTTTGAAAGCTATTTTTTGTCAAAACCCATGAATTATCGATAAATGCCAGTTTTTATATTAAAAGTAAAAATTCACATATTTAGAAAATTATTTAGATAAAATTAATATTATTTTTGGAATTAGGCTGTCGAAATTATCCAATAGTATATTTTTTAAAATTTTCTGAGACAATCGAATATTTTGGTAAAAATTAAATACCGTTTGAATATATAATGTGTTTTATGACATCATAATGACCCAATAGTGATGTAATAAAACACTATAAATGATATGTTTGGACAATATATGTACTATACATAAAAAATGTGATTTTAGATTTGTTTGATTAATTTTATGATTCCTTAGGGGACCCTCCATGAATTATAAAAATTGTTATCTTTTTAAATTGTTTTCCTTGAGAGTGTGACTCACCACTACATAATAAACCCAATTATTTTAAAATTTTCAGACTTTAGACTTATAAAATATTGTTTTCTACTCCTGTTTGGAAAAAAAATGGGCAAAAACAGTGGGATAGATTGTGTTTTTTATTAGATTAATGTGAGGTGTCCCAAACCTATATAATAAATAATTCTCTCCCCTTTCCTATATAAACCCACCCAAGATCCCACTTCCTCATCACTCAAAGCCTTTGTGTTCATCAACCCTCTTCCCTCCTCTCTCTATAATACTCTCAAGGTTCCCCAATCTCCCAGGGAACCTCTCTCAGGACTCTCTCAAGCCTTTGGAAGCACACTTCCATGTAAGGGTTTTTCTTCCTTTCTCCTTTTTGTCCAATATTTTTTAAGTTGTTATGGCTTTTTGTTTTCAATTATATGTGTTGGGGTATGGTTTCACACCACCCCCATAATTACCTCTTTATGTTTGAATTATGAGATACCCCTTTCTCTCTCAATAAATTCCTCCCATGTACACCCATTACTATAATGAAATTCAGAAGGGAATTCATATCTCCTCACGCACATTCAAGTAATTATTTTTTTATCATGAATATAAATTAAATTAAAATTTTCGGGAAATTTATCTATATGACCCATTAACTGTAAATTTCATTCACAAATGATGAGACACCCCTTTCACTCTCATCAACCATTTTTATGCATTATTACATCACGCCATTACGCTGTCGAAATTGCTCCAATTTTCCAAGATAATGTCATTGTGTAGTGAATACCATGCCTATTTCTCTATCAAGGGTATTTATCATTATCAACATTTAATTATTGACTATAATGTTTCATGTATGAATTACACATTCCTTTATCATGGAATAAATTATGTTGTTTTAGGAATCCATGTTATATGATCCATGTGGCACACTTATGCATGAAATGAAATGTTTATGAAGTGTTCACCCTTATAGCGCTCCAATGCATTGGGTAAAGTGTAGTATCATGATACGTCATGTGAAATGGATGTTTACTCATGCTAATTAAAGTGCAATGAGGGTTTACTAGTGCTTCCTGTGCAATGAGGATTTACTCAAGCTCCATGTGCAATGTGTCTTGGCTCATGCTAATTACACTTTAAGTGTTGTTGCCACATTTCCATGTTATGATTATCATGTTTTATGATGCCTTTATGATTATTATTCTCTTGTGCTCTATTTATATCCCTATTTTCTAACATGTATTGTATTCCTCATGTTATTCCATGATTATTCCCTGACTGTGCTTTATAGCTCACCCTTTTCTTATGCATGTCCTTAGTTTATCCCATGCAATGCTAAGTACGAGGGAATGTAGTGGTCAGGTAAAATAAGTTTTCAATAAAGATGTTGTATTTCATGGTTTAAGTTATTATGTAACAATCCGTATACCAAAAGACACTAGACCTCTCAATCTTCTATGTTGCATAAAGTATTGTTTATGTAATAAATTATGATTAATTGTGTAATAAAAAATAGGGTTTTCATAGTTGGTATCAGAGGATAGGTTATGTTATTTTTGGGATTAAGATTAGAAAACCCTAGTGAAGCCTTAGATACAAGACTAAGTATAATAAAAACCTTCCTATGTTTTGTTGAGTATTGAGTAAGTGGTTTATCAAGAAAATACATTCCTATCTGTATACAAGCAGGTAGAGGCGGCTCTGGCACAAATGTATCCAAGGGGTAAAAACCAAAAACACCACATTAAGATAGACTTGAATGGGAACTAGTGCACGCAAATGGGCCTTGCTGCACTCATTTTTACGACTCTCCCATGGGATATGATTTGGTAAATTTACTAGCATATTATGAACCTTTATTAAGGGAATTAAAAAATTCCAAATATTATATGTTAGAAAGTAGATCATGGATAACATATATTGAAGCCAATAGATTCATAAGTTAAGGAAATAAAAGTTATTTATAAGTCAACTATTTTTATCTTTGGATTACCCTTTATGTGTTACCACTAACATTCCTTTTATTCCAGCCAATGGCTGGTAATTGGAGGACTCGGGCTAACAGCTGATGTGAAGATCAATGTGATGATTGTACTAATGAGATGCCCAATCCAATGCGAGTGGGAATCGCTAACTTTTTCATGTTTATCTCTCATTTAACTAAAGGTTTGAATAGAAACATGGGTCAAGAGGAACGTTTAACCCCCCCATGAAAGAACATGTCGCTATCAATAGCTTAATGAGACAAAGGGCTCCTACTTTTAATGGATCATCTGATCCCTCAATCGCCGAACAATTGATCAACTCCATTGAAAAGTTATTCTCCATCCTTCAATGTTTAGAACAAGAGAAGGATATACTGGCTTCTTAACATATGGAGGGTGAAGCCGATCAATGGTGGATGTTGATAAAAAATACGAATCCTAAGGAGCAGATCCAGGCATTGAAATGGAAGGATTTACAGAAGACGTTTTTCGATAAATATTTTCCCCACACCCTCCGGCTTAAGATGGGAAGGGTCTTCCTTTCACTAAAGAAAAAATACAATGAATCCATCGGAGTGTATGAGGAAAACATACCAAGGATTGCACGATATGCCTTTGGCTTTGTCGTTACCCCCAAATGCAATGTTGACCATTTCTTTGGTTAGATGAAGCCTAGCCTGCGGAAAGCACTGGCGATCCGTGACTTCGAAAGCTATGAGAAAATTGTCCGATGTTCCCTCAAGGATGAAATAGATATCGATGAATCTCAAGGGTATCATGGGGATAAAAATAAAAAGGTGGACTTCAATGCTGGTAGACCAATGGATAAATCCAATGATGCTAAGAAGATCCAGAACCGCACATTCCAAAGGTGTGGAATGAAGAACCCCAAAAATTGCCTGAAGGGGACGAGGAAATGCTTTAGGTGTGGAAGAGGAGGGAACCTAGCTGTTAAATATCGGCATGAAAATCCCATGGATGCGACAGAGGAGAGGAACACACTGTTCAAACCTCAATTCTTGGTTCATTGCTACAACTTCAATGAACCATTGCATCTTTCAAATAAGTTCCCTAAGACAAGGGTTTTTGGAAGCAACCACAAACCTCCAAGGTAGCAAGGGAGAGGATTTTCCATCAATACTGCCGATGTGAACCCTCACTACAAAGTGGAGACAGGTATGCTAGTTATTCATTAAATAATAGTGAATGTACTTTTTGAATTAGGTTCTACGCATTCTTTTATATCCCAAAAGATTAGTAGAACAATCCCAAAACAACCACAAATAATGGCAGTAAAGATTTTGGTGAGTATGGTAAGTGGGGAAATAATTGAATCCCATGAATATAACTCCTCCCCTATCATAATCTGTGGATTGAATGTCCTGGAGAACCTAATAATACTACCTCTAGTAGAATTTTATGCAATTATTGGCATGGATTGGCTTTCCTTATATAGAGCCAACATAAATTTCTGTGAGAGGGAAATGACTCTACATGTGGAAAATCAAACCCCGATTCTGTATAAGTTCAAGGAGTAGGATGAATCTTCTTTAGCTCTATCATCTCATGCGTGGATATTATTGCCCTATGAAAATGCATATCTGTCTCAAATGATTGAGTCTAAGGAGGAAACCATCCTAGAACACATGCCAATTGTGAGGGAATTCTATGATGTTTTTCCTGAAGAATTTCCTGGTCTTCCTCCTAGAAGAGATGTTGAATTATCAATTGAAAATATACCTGGGGCATTACTAATATCCAAAACTCCATATAGAATGGATGTTGTGGAGATTGAGGAGCTAAAGAAACAACTACCGGAGAATCTAGATAAAGGGTTTATACGCCCAAGTGCTTAACCTTGGGGTGCACTAGTCCTCTTCATCAAGAAGAAGGGTGGGTCAACGCGTCTTTGCATAAATTATCGTGATCTCAACAAAATCATGAAAAAGAAAATGTATCCTCACCCAAGAATTGATGACTTGTTTGATCAGATACATGGAGCACAATACTTCTCCAAGGTGGATTTGTGGTTGGTATATTATCAAGTAATGGTGAATAAGGAAGACATCCACAAGACTGCTTTTCATACAAGATATGGGGACTATGAATTTATAGTAATGCCTTTCAGAGTCACTAATGCTCCAACAATCTTCATGGACTTGATGAATAGATTCTTCATATATTACCTTGAAAATTTTTTGGTGTTATTTATATATGATATTTTGATATACTCCCAAACCAAGGAGGATCATTAGTAGCATCTAAGAACTATAATAGAGATATTGCAGAAGGAGAAGCTCTATGAAAAGTACAACAGTTATGAGTTCTGGTTGAAGGAGATCTCATTCTTGGGCCAAATCATCACAAGTAATGGGATATCTATCGATCCTTCCAAAACATATGCAATTGAGGGATAACTGGATATTATCGATGATTTATGGGAAATTTCTCACGATAGTACACCCCACATACCAAGCTAACTCGGAAGGGAGTAAAGTTTTCTTGGAGTGATGAATGTGAATAAATCTTCAAGGAGTTGAAAAGGAGGCTTATCACTGCGCCCGTTCTCACTTTACCCACAAGTGGAGAACTTTTTCTGGTATATAGTGATGCTTTGAAGAAGGGACTGGAATGTGTGTTGATGCAAAATGACAAATTCATTTCCTATGCTTCAAGGCAATTAAAGGTTCATGAATTGAACTATCCAACACATGACCTCGAGTTGGATGTAGTGATCTTCCCTTTGAAAATTTGGTGGCATTAACGCTTTGGGGAGAAGTGTGAAATATATACGGTACACAAAGGCCTCAATTATATATTCACATAGAAATAGTTGAAGATGCGCCAACGAAGATGGTTAGAGCTGATCAATGACTATGACTGCACAATCCATTACCACCTTGGGAAAGTGAACAAGGTGACAAATTCCTTAAATAGAAAAGACCCAATGATTCTATCATTGATGAGAATTTAAAAGAATCCAATCTTCTTATATTAGATGAATATGGACATGGGAATCATTAAGAAGGGAACATCATCAATACTTTCTCAAATGACTTCCCAACCGTCACTTTTGGAAAGGTAAAAGGATGCTCAAAAGGATGATGTGGGAATTTAGGAAAAATTGAAAGCTATCGGAAAAGGGAAATCCCCGGAGTTTAATGTCAATGAAGAAGGAATTGTGAGATTTGGGAAAATAATATGTGTTCCATCAAGTCCGAAGCTGAAGAAGAATCTTTTGGATGATGCAAATAGTTCAAATTTCTCTATTAACCCAGGAAATACAATGATGTATCGAGATATCCAAGAGTATTATTGGTGGGATAATATGAAGAAGGAGATCATTGATTATACATCAACATGACTGGTGTGTTAGAATGGGAAGATAGAGAGGTAGAAGTCTAAGGGGATGATGCAACCATTGCCCAAACCAGAATGGAAATGGGAGAACATCGCCATGGACTTGGTCACTGGACTTCTGAAGACATCAAAAGGCAACAATGCAATCTGGGTTGTTGTAGGCTGTCTTAGAAAGGCTGCACACTTCATTACTAGTCGGGATGATTTCTCATTGGATCCATTGGCATAGATATATATCATGGAAGTGGTAAGGCTGCATGAAGTACAACTATTTATTATGTCCAACCAATATCCAAGATTGAATTTTATGTTTTGGAAGAGTCTTCAACATGCTCTGAATACTAAACTTAACTTTAGTAAGACCTATCATCATCACACTAATAGCCAATATGAGCGCACTATCCAAACACTTGAGGACATGTTGAGAGCATGATGAATGGAAATTAAAGGAGGATAGGATCAACATCTTCCTCTAGTTGAGTTCTCTTATAAAAACAGTTTCGACTCGAGCATCCAAATGACCCCATATAAATCCCTTAATGGGAAACGGTGAAGAACACTGGCGTATTGGGATGAGGTTAGTGAGCGTAAGCTTCTTGGACAATAAATGGTCAATAAAATGGAGGAGAAGGTGAAAACCATTCAACAATATATCAAGGTAGCCCAGAGTTGACAGGAGAGTTATGTAGATAACCATCGACAAGACCGTGAGATTAAAGTTGGAGAAATGGTATTTCAACATATATATCCATTGAAGAAGGTCAAGAGGTTTGGAAATAAAGGGATGTTAAGTCCTGGGTACATAGGCCCCTTTGAGATTATTGATCGTGTCAAGGTTGTGGCATATCGACTATCACTTCCACCTTCCACGGCCAAGGTACATGATGTCTTTAATGTATCCCTATTAAAGAAGTACATACCAAACCCATCAAATGTACTATCTTCAGAGATGATACAGCTAGAGGATGATATTTCTTATGAGGACCAACCAGTGAAGATCCTAGATCATAGATAAAATGTTTTATGAAATAAGACAATGCCCCTCGTCAAGGTTTTGTGGTGAAACCACATGTTTGATGAAGTGATGTGGGTATTGAAGGAATTTTGAGGGAAAAATTCCTTAATGGGGAATGATTGTAACGACCCATAAATTCATTAATGTAAATTCCTCTTAGTCCTTTTCAATGTCTTATTATGTAAAATGGTTAATTAAAACATATGAAATTCCTTGGTTTTAAGTTTTTGAATTGTGACCATTGCTAATATGGTCGTTGAATAGTGATCACATGATTTTTATAAATATAGGGCTTTAAAAATACAATTTACTCAGAAAAAGGAAGCAATGGCCTCATCCAGTAGAATTACTCCATACGAAGTCCATTTTTCAGAGCTCGAGAAATCGGGGGCATCATTTGGCTTCTCTCTTGACCAAGCCCAAGCTGAGCTTCAACACGCTAAGCTCGAACGGAACCGTCTATGGGAGAAGTGGAAGTTGATAGAGATCACCACGCGTGCAATGTTATCCTAGCGAACCAAAGAGTCTGTCAACATTACAAACCTTACCCTTAGGTCTTATGAAACTATTTTAAGGGGTTATGTAACAAATCTCTAGCAGTATCATTGTGTACATTATTTTGTATATAATAAATAATTTACTTTTATTTTATTATAGTAACTTTGTAAATTGTTTTTAAAGAAAAATTTTATTTTTAGTTAATATTAATCTAAGAAATAAATTTTTAGGAATTAATGGATTTTTGAATTAGATAATATTTTAACAATAAAATATT
The DNA here is from genome assembly GCA_963277665.1 of Viscum album. NCBI lineage: Eukaryota > Viridiplantae > Streptophyta > Magnoliopsida > Santalales > Viscaceae > Viscum > Viscum album. The sequence continues at coordinate 484,402,578 of OY728147.1, forward strand.
ATTATTATTAAATTAATTAAATAGATACGATCGTATAATTTTATGAATGCAATTGTAGTTTTTTTATCATTTGAAAGCTATTTTTATCAAAACCCATGAATTCTCGATAAATATCGATTTTCATTTCAAATGTAAGAATTAAAATATTTAGAAAATTATTTAGATAAAATGAATATTATTTCTGGAATCAGGATATCGAAATTATCCAATGCTGAATTTTTCATAATTTTCTGAGAGAGTTGAATTTTTGGATAAATATTAAATACCGTTTGAATATATAATGTGTTTTATGACATCATAATGACACAATGGTGATGTTATAAAAAAATATAAATGATATTTTCGGCCAATATACATTTTATCTTTAAAATAATGTAATTTTTGGTTTGTTTGATTAATTTTATGATGCCTTAGTGCACCCTTGATGACTTATAAAACATTTTATCTTTTTAAATTGTTTTCCTTGAGAGTGTGAATCTCCTCCACATAAGAAAACCTATTATTTTATGAATTTTGGACATTGTAATTATAAAATATTGTTTTCCACTACCATTTAGATAAAACCCTTGGGCAATAACTGTGGGATGGTTTGTGGTTTGGATTAGTTTAATGTGAGGTGTCCCAAACCAAAATAATAAACAATTCCCTCTACTTTCCTATATAAACCTACCCAAGATCCCACTTTATCATCACTGAATGCCTTTGGAGTTGTCCAACCTCTTAACTCCTTTCTATATAATTCTACCAAGGTGCCCCAAGCTCCCATGAAGCCTCTCTCAAGCCTCTCTCAAGCCTTTGGAAGCACACTTCCATGTAAGGGTTTTTTCTTTTCTTTCTCATTTTTGTCCAATTTCTCTTAAGTTGTTATGCCCTTTTGTTTTCAATTATAAATGTGGGAGAATGGTTTAAAACCTAACCCATTCTGACCTATTTATTTTTTAATTATTATATAACCCTTTCTCTCTCAATAAATGCCTCTTATGTACACCCGTTACTATGCCAAAATTCTGAAAGGAAATTATCTCTCATCACATACATTCAAGAAATTATTTTGTGTCATGAATATAAATTCCATTAAAATTGATGGGACATGTATCTATATGACCCCATTACTATCCATTTCATGTACATATGATGACACACCCCTTAATATCTCATCAACCATTTTTATGAATTCATACATCACACCGTTACGCTGTCGAAATTGCACCAATTTTCCAAGCCACTGTCATTATGTAGTGAATACCATGCCCATTTCTCTATCAAGGGTATTAATCTTTATGAACATTTACATATTGATTATAAAGTTTCATTTACGAATTCTGAATTCCTTTATTGTGTAATAAATGATGATGTTTTATGGATCCATGTTATATGATACTTGTGGCACACTTATGGATGAAATGAACTGTTTAGGAAGGGTGCGACCTTATAGCGCTCCAATGCATTCGTTAAAGTATAGCATCATGATAAGTAATTTGAAATGCGTGTTAAAAAAATGCTATTTAAATTGAAACTAGGGTTGACTCGTGCTTCATGTGCAATGAGGATTTACTCATGCTCCATGTGCAATGAGCCTTGGCTCATGCTAATTCCATGTAAAGTGTTGTTGCCACATTTCCATGTTATTATTATCATGATTTATCATAACTTTTTGTTTATTATTATCTTGTGCTCTATTTATATGCCAATTGTCTAACATGTATTGTATTCCTCACGTTATTCCATGATTATTCCCTTAATAGGCTTTATAGCTCACCCTTTTCTTATGCATTTCCATAGGTTATCCCAGACAATGCTAAGTAAGAGGGAATGTAGTGGTCATGTAAAGAAAGATTTCAATAAAGACGTTGTATTTCATGTTTTAATTTGTTATGTAATGATCCTAATCCCCAAAGACATTAGAACTCTCTATCTTCTATGTTATATCAATCGAAGTCTATGTAATAAATTATGTTTAATTGTGTAATAAAAATTAGGGTTGTCATATCTAATGTCAAATGAAAACTCAAAATAAAGACACTAAAAACTCTTGATCAGGTCCCCAACAACTTAAGGTTCCCCCATCCATGCTCCACCCCCAAATCATCCATCTAACATAGGTATTTTTCCCTTAAACTATCTTTCAATAATGAAGTCTATTCGGGTACCGATTAGGTACCCGAGTAGGGTTTGAGTACAACTCAGTAGGCCACGAACAAAGAAGTCTAAATCAATATAAATTCAAGAACAGTGTGTGTAGTTGTATAAAGAGATTAGTAAAATTCATTATTAAACAATTATCACATTATAATTTATTCATTATTTAACAATATATACCTCTATGTTCCTCAGGACACCAGAACCTCAATACCAGCTTCGGCCCAAGTCAGAGTTTGAACCATCTAACATTATTGATTAAACAATCATTAAACTTTGAGGATTTTATTATCAATTTCATTTAATATTATAAAATGTATAATTATAACCGTATTCCAATGGAAAAAATTTTGTTCTAGGTCATAATTCCGTGGACTTCGTGGGCTTGGGAAGTAGTAAACCAAGTTCGAAACATATTTATCCATATGGGCTTCAGAAGAAGTAGGCCATGTCCCATACATATTTATAAATTTATTTTTAAATACAAGATTCATAAGTAGTTGACCATGCCCCAAACACATGGTCTTCGGAACCATTAGACTATGTGCCACACATACCACATATATCATTATATCACAAAAATCCTAATAAATCAACATTTATCCCCTAAATACAATTAACCTTCAGAGTATTTCATTAGTTAATTCATAAATTAATTAATCCAGTCTCATTAATTAATTAAACAATTAATTAATCACATCATTTTCCTTTAATAAATAAATAAATTAATTAATCATACCTATCCAATCAATTAATCACATCACTTTTGTTAATTAATTCAATAAACAGTTAATCATATAAAGTCCACTAATTAATTCAACAATTAATTATTCATTTCTAAATCTAAATATCTCATAATTAGCTCCATAATTAATTATATAAATCTAAATCTCAATTTCTCATAATTAATTCCACAATTAATTATCATGAAATCCAACAATTTCAAAATTCCGTCATTAATTAAATCACCATATTAATTAATTCAATTTTGAGATTCCATTGGTAAATAACTAAAGAGATTATAAAATTTTCATACATGTAATCAAAATAATAACTATGGGATTTGAATATTAGACCACCAAACTCTATTCATTTTTGAATGATCGCCCAATTGAAATCCCCAAAATTCGATTAGCACAACGATATAGAATGAGATCCGGATCTAAAACCTAAATCATGATTAAATAAATCATGATATATCTAATATAGATTAAAATATATATTCATATATGTAGATCCACAATAATAGATCCATTTATATTGCAAAATAGGAAGAATAACAACCAGAATAATAGGAGAAGGAAGGAAGTAAAACTATAGACCACGCATGATAAGACTCTCTTACTAAGAAGGATGTAGATCTTTGATATGGGATTAAAATAAAACATAACAGAGGTTTTAAAAGTCATATAATCAATTCAAAGAGCTCAAAATTTATGAAAAAGATACTAGGGTTGAATGGGGATTGATTTGGGTTTAATTAAGGGTCTTAGGTAATTAAAAATCTAATTTTAATGTGACTCTTATTTCCATGCATGGTTTTCCGGCAAGGTTGCACGATTTCCCCTAACCATGCACCTATTTTAAAGGGTTGAATGGTTAATCCAAAGAGGGGGGAAAACTTGAAAAACCATGATCCATGTGTGAAATTCATGGTTTTCCCCATTCGTGCACCAAACGTGCATATCCCTCTTTCATTAATTTTTCTCAAATTTTCACCCAAACACACCCCAGAGTAAAACCCAAATGAAAATTAATCCAAAAAAGGAAAAAGGGAACCTATAATCAAGTCTGAGATATCTTAATAAAGTTTGGGATCATATAATCTCCCCACATTATAAAAGCTCATCCTTGAGTTTCACTTCCAAACTTCTCTAATATTATTAGTTTAAAATATTGGGCCACTGAGCCCTCATATTTTCTTCCCTTTCCCATGATTCCTCCTTCACATGCCAATGTTTCCACAATACATGAACTATCAAAACAATATTTTCCCACAGCACTTTCTTGTTGTGATGCAACACACATATCAGATACTCCTCAAAATATACATCTATCTCAATCCCACCATCATTCACCTTGATTGCTTGAGAAGGTTTGGGGTGATACCATTGTAGTTGCGATATAAGAAAAACTTATTGAGTTTCACTATATTTATATAGAAGAGACAATATATATGCCATCAGCCCATGTTTTTCCCAAAAATGAAATGATCCAACAAACCTGGGTTCCAACATTCCCTATCTCTGTATCCTGTTGTTACCCAACCTACGTGAAACTCAAAGGAAAACTTGATCACTCTTAGAAAACTCTTGGTGTCATCTACATCTGTCATTATATGACTTCTTTCTACTCTGATCTATATCCATATTCTTGTGATTAAATTGAAAATTATATAATGTATCCTGCATAATATTTGGTCCTAAAGACTCCAACTCACCTTCCTCCATCCAACATAAGGGTGATTTTCCTAGTCTACCATAAAGTTACTTATATGGTTCCATCCGTATTTTTTTTATGAAAACTAATGATATATGAAAACTCCACTAAATACAATTGATTTTCCAAAGACATACCAATGTTAAGAACACATGATCACAACATTTCCCCATGTATCTTTATATTATGTTCAAAAATTCCATCTATTTGTGAGTGGAAATCCGTACACAATAAAACCTATATTCCAAGTGAATTATATAATCGATTCCAGAAGTGCAACATAAAGTATGAGTCACGGTCTGAAACTATAGTCCATGGAACCCCTTGCAGATGTACTATCTCTCAAATCTATAAATCTACCAGATTCTCTAGTAAGAAAGTCTCTCATATAGTAAATAAATGCACTAATTATATTAGTCTATAAAAAAACCAAATAATTTTTTTTAAGACATCCTCCAGAGGCCAACCAAAAAGAGCATGGTAATATCATCCCAATTCTATTTCAGAATAGGCAGCAGATGCATCAAATGACTAGGTCATTGATGCTCAGCCATCACCTGCTGGTAGCTGTAGCATCGTGTCATAAACCATGTAGTCTCATTTTTAATACATGGTAACCAAAACTATAATCAAATATCATGATACATTTTCATAAAAACTGGATATACGACCCAATTTGAGGAATTTAATTACTACATCAACTCCTCCCATATACTAGAAGGCATGCCAAACTGATTACGGATGTATATGATCTCATACTCATCTATCAACTAGTTTGAAGGGGTCACCCCACCTTTAAGTATTTATATTAAATATACACATTCTGGATCCTCATATTACATATCCTTGATATGTCTCAAAAGGGTAGAATCCACTGAAACAGGCATTAGAGTCATATTCACATGATTCTTCTGAACTAACTCATGCATCTCTTCTAGTAGAGTCATTATCTTACACTCAGCGCAAGAATCGTGAATAGCGTAAGTCTATGTTATCCTAATTAAATCATCATAAACACTATTTCCTTTCATGGGCATATACACTAACTCAAAATCTAAATATTTTATATACTCAACCCATCTCCACTACAAATGATTCAAATTTCATTTTGAAAAGATATAATGCAAGATCTTATGATCTGTATGCACAATAATTTTTTCCAACATATAATGACACCAATAATTCAAATCATACACCACAATAGCCAAATCTAGGTCATGTAAGTGTAGGGTAATTCTGTTCATGTGGTCTCAACTTTTGAGACCCATACACCACAACTCTATATCACTACATCAACATAGTTCTATATCAAACCCCATAAGCATCACAAAACACTATATACTCCTCACCTCACTCATTTAGGATCAAGATTGAGGCTGATGTAATTTTCTTCTTCATATCATACAAGGCATCCCCACATGATTTAGACCATTCAAACATTTTCCCTATTTTTGTCAAGCTCGTAAGTGGTGATTCCAATTGGGAAAAGTCCTAGATGAACTTGTAGTAATATCCAGATAACACTAGAAAACTACCAACATAGAAACCGTTCTTTGGCTGCCCCCAGATAAAAATTCTTGTACATTCTCTAGGCCCATTGATATACCTTCCTATGAGATTATGTGACCCAAGATGAGTGTGAGGTTAATCTAAAAATGAAACTTAGTCAGCTTGGCGTATAGCCGATGCTCTCTCAGGGTTCATATGATGATGTCATGGTGTTGGGAATAATCATCCCGAGTCTTGTAGTACACCAAGATATTATCCAAAAAGTACACCACAAAATGATCCAGGTACGGATGGAATATTCTATTCTTCAAGGCCATAAACACTTCTCGTGTGTTCTTCAGCACATAATATTATGACAAACTCATATAAGCCATACTTATTTCTTAAAGTAGTCCTTGATATATCATAAGTCCATAATCTGAGCTGATGATACATTGATCTCATGTCAATATTAGAAATGACACAAGCTCCTCTCAACAGGTCAAAGAGACCATGGAAACATGGAAGATGAGACCGGTTCATCACAATCATCTAGTTCAACTTCCAACAGTCTGCACATAACCATGGAGTCCTATAACCCTTCTTAGAAAAAAACACTATTAATCCCTCAAGTGACGTACTCAGTTGGATAAATCACATATCCAATAAATCCTCAATCCATGTCTTGAGATCTTGAGCCTCTATTAGTTCCATTCAATACGGTGGAATTGAAACTAGATTATCCCCTTAAATGGGCGCAATAGTAAATTCCACTTCTCTCTCCGGTGGAAGCACAAATAAGTATTCTGGAAACAAATCCAGAATCTGGTCCACTATAGGTGTAAATACATCCATCTGTACACCTTCATCATCCAATAATAGACATGAAACCTAGGATGTGTACTATTTTAGTTTTTGAGTTATTATCCCTACTATGCCTGTTTGGATGTCCCACTCTCTAAAGTGAATGTAATAGTCACCATTAGGAGATGTAAATTTCATTCTCCTCAAGTAACTACAAATGTTGTCCCATCATGAAAATATCCAGTCCATTACTATAATTAGGTTATAGCCTATCATGTCATGAATATAGCGATCTTAGAGATAATGGTACTCCCCAATCTCAAGAGAACATCCCTTGAAAAAATAGATTTATCTCAAGCATACTCCAAACAGTGTATCTATCGTCATAAACCCTATTACAAACTTCACTACCAGGCTTAGACCATTAAAATTTTTACGATTTAAAGAATGAGTGGAACTATTATCAAATTATGAAGTGGATAATCTATAATCTTGAAGAATAGTACCTCTCATTATCTTTTTTATAGCCTCACTATACTCATGTGTAGGTTGAATGACATGAGACTATCCTAAATCTCTTCCCTGTAATGAAATTTGACCCCTTGGTTTGTTCCACTCTACTAATATGGGTGCTCTTTACTAGAAGTACCATGTACACTACCTCTATGGTCTTTTCCAGTGGAACTCTTGCTTACATACTGATATGGTATAAAAGACCCCCTTCCCACACCCATGTTTTATATTTCTCCTCCACCACTGACTATCTATTGAATTTTCATATAGAAACTTTTTATATTTTCCATATTATAGTATCCTTAACACTCCAATAGTGTTAAGGTAAAATTTCTTTGAAAGAAGTCCTTCCTACCACATTGGTGGAAAACTTCATTGGTAAGAAACTATACAGTATACCCTGCCCTGGATAATCTTATTTCCACATCCCTGGGAGAAATTACCATAAATATGTTTCCTGATTTTAGAAGTTACACCAATTGAAGGTGTAGAAGAAACCACATATCTGCCACTGGAAACCTGCTTTAGTTCCCTCTTAGATATGAGAGACTAATTCACAACCTCCCGAAACTTCCTCATCAAGATGATATTTACCTTTGAATTAATTTAACATTTAATCCTATCCTAAAACTATTTTCCTATATTACCCTCATCTCCTACCAATACACGAACAAATCATTTCTAATTTTTTTAGAATACAACATAGTCCACAACATACATATTACCCTGAGTCAATATCACAAACTCAACATCTCCCTACTAACTCTACGTGTCTGTAGAAAAGTTCTCAAGGAACTTGTCTAGAATGTACGTCCATTCCATAGCTTCTAGCTATCCAGTCAGAGCCTGAACATTCCACCAGGGCTTCAGATGACTAGGTAATATATAACCACCTAGCTTGAATTTGTTCTAAACAGAAGTTTAGATGTGGTCAATTTTAGTTTGGATGGAATCAATAAAAAACCCAGCTCCTTCATGTCCACCCTCCCCAGTTAATTAATGCGGTGCTCAAACTGAAACTCCCTCTTTAGATAAGGAATGATTTTCACAACTCACCCATGGTCTTTTTCTATGAATTTAATGAAACAATAGATGTTATCTTCGAACTCCTCTACCACTTCTTCAACAAGCACTATCAGTGAAAGAGGTTCCACTACTTGTGGAGCATCTCAAACCATATTATCTTATTTTCCTCTCAACAAGAATCATGAGGGAGTAATATCCCTAAAATTCCAAAAACACATATTTGGAATCAAATCACAAAATTAACACATTTTGTAAAGAGAAAAAATCACAACAAGTCGCAACATGTCTTTTTTACAAACCTCCCCACACAATCAAAACTGAGGCGATGTCACCACCCTTAACCAAACTCCTAGGTATTGGATAACAAGGGAAACCACATTCTCATCATTCAAATTCCATTATTCAGCTGTTCATTATCCTTTTTCCTCATTTTAACAATAAAAATTTCATATTATAAACTAATTTCTATTCAATTTCACAAGAAATGAAAAACTATTCAAGTTAAAATACATTCCCAAACCCCATTCTCCCTTGTGTGTGTAAAATTATGCATGTCACAAAATAATACCAAGTTCCTAGAATAATTTATTTAGACTCAACACTTGTTACTTTCTGATACAATAGTCACAAATCAAAAACAATAATCAAATATCTGAAACAATAATAAGATTACACGATAAGTGAATCACTCGAGAAGAAATATTATCACACTATAAAAATTCAAAACAATAACAACAATTCCACCCTGGGTATTTGGGTTTTCCCCCATACACGTGTTTACAACTCCCATTAATGAGATCATGTCCAAGGCTCGACTGTACCTATTCACCCATATACTTTTCCCAAATATAAGGACAAAAAAAAAGAAAATTAAACTAGGCTCTAATAAAACTTTTTAATATCCTAGATCAGGTTCCACACCTTGGTGACCTGTGTTAGATCACCACATTACCTAAAGAAGACCTCCCTGTAAGCCAGAGGCTGCTAACTAATAGTGATGGTATGATATAACGATCATGGGGAGACTATAACCAATTTTAGTAGAGTAGTGCACCAACCAATGAAACCATTACTAAAAAAATATAACAAAAAATAGAACAGTACCAAGATCACAATATGAATAAATATGGAGAATAAATATCAAAATTAATGAATTAGACATTCTATGCTAAAGTACGCATCCAGTTCAAATGAAAACTCAAAATAAAGTCAATGAGTACTCTGGATTGGGCCCCGACCAATGTATGCTTCCTTCATCCACGATCCATCCCCAAATAATCATTCTAACATTAGCCCTCTTCCCTTAATTTATATTGAAATAATGAAATATATTTTGGTACCAATCAGTATGCTTAATTTGGGTTTGAGTACAACTCTGTAGGCCACCACCAACAACATATTAAAAAATACCTAGTCAAAAAAAGTTTATATATTTCTATAAATATATAAGTCAAATTAATAAGTAAAGAGATATCATATTATAATTTATTCTTTATTTAACAACATAAACCTTCGAGTTCCGAAGGACATCCAAACCTCAATTCCTACTTCATCTAATGGTAGATTCGGAACCATTTAATATTATCCATTTCCAATTCATTAAACTAACATGATTTCATTATTCATTTAATTTTATATTATAAAATGGATAATTAGAACCATAATACAATTCCAACAGTATGGGTCTAGGTGATAATGCATATGGCCTCATGGTCTTGAAATTCAGTAGACCATATCCCGCACATATTTATCACCACAAGCATTGGAAGCAGTAGACCATATCCCACGCATGTGGGCTTTGGAAGTAGCATACCATGTCCCACACATATTTGTAAAAAAATTTATCAATACAGGCTTCAAAAGTAGTATAACACGTCTTTCACATATGCGATTTGGAATCATGATACCATATCCCACACATATCATGTATATCACTATATAACATCGATCAAGATAATTCAATATTAATCCTCTTATCACAATTAACAATACAATATTCCATTAACTAATTCATAAATTAATTAATCCATGTTCATTAACTAATTCAGAAATTAATTAATCACCTCACTTTCCTTTTATTAATTAAACTATTAATAAATCATACATATCTCATTAATTAATTCACCAATTAACTGATTACATCAATTCCATTAGTTAATTCAATAATCAGTTAACCATATAAAGCCCAATAATTTATTCAAAAATTAAATAATCATTTAAAAATACCAATATATCATAATTAATTTCAAAATTAGTTATCTAAATATAAATTTCAATATCTCAAAATTAATTAAAAAATTTATTACTCATAAATCCAACATTTTCACAATTAATTTATTAATTAAATCACAAAATTAATTAATTCAATTAAGAGTTTTAATTTTAAACAAATCTAGTAATTATAAAATTTTCATACACATAATAAAAATCATGACTATGGTATTTGACTTTTAGAGAACCTACCTTGATTTGTTGATGAACGATCTCCCAATAGAAATCCCCTAAAATTGAGTAGTACAATGATATAGAAAGACTTCCAAATATACAACCTAAATCAAGATTAGAAAAATCAACATCTCTCTAATATAGATCTAGATCAATAATACTAGATATAGGCCCAAAATACTATATTTAGATATATATGCAAATGGGAAAAACAACCACAAAAAGAATATGATATGGAAGGAATACGAACCAGAGACCATGTGGGATAGTATTCTCTTATTGAAATGGTTGCAGATCGTCGATATAGGCTTCGAATCCTGATCAAGGGTGGTTGTGAAGTATTGGAATCTATCCACAGATCTATAAAAACGTGAAAGAGAGACTATGGTTCAATGGTTTATGGTTTGGGATTAATTAGGGGGTCAGGTAATTAAATATCAAATCCTCAGGTGACTTTAATTCCCATGAACGATTTTCTAGATAGGGGCACCTAGTATTCCTTAAATATGCACCTATTTTGTATGGGTTCATGGAAACTCCTATGATGGAGAAAATTTTGATAAATTTTGTGCCAAAAATTCAATTCATCTCTTCCCAGGGTTTCACAATTTTCTGGGCTGGGGTGCACAATTTTCCTTATCTTTGTGCCAACCATGTACAACCCTCTTTCATTCATTTTTCTCAAATTTTCACCCATATAGACCAAAAATTAAAACAAAAATAAAAATTAATAAACAGAAGGAAAAATAGTATTTGTATCCAAGACCATAAAATCTTCATAAAAGGACCAGATCATACACACATTAAGTATTAACTCAATCATCACTCGGTGCAAAATAGAGAGAAAACTTCACACCTTGTATGCCACCCCCATGATGCAAGCTTTTTGAAGTGATTTGGAATGTATTACTCCACTAAGGGGGGGAGGGAGTGAATATGTTTAGATGAATTCTTACAAATATATTCTAAATAAAATCAACTCTTGCAACCTGTTAAGATTCAATCCACTCAAGTATAGAGTCTATAACTAACTCATGTATGCAGAAAAAAAAGAGATAAAAACATAAATATTTTTATAGGGTTTATCCCCTTACCAAGTAACCTAATCCTTATCTTGGTTGGTTATTATCCCCAACCATATATTACTACCTATACAAAATAAAAAAATTACATGCCTATAATGATAGTGATTAATCACACCATGAGAATATAGAGCCACATTAGACTATTCATAATCACAGTAACATAATACAATAATATGTAAATGAGGAGATAATGATATTTTTGAGAGTTTTTTTACTTCAACAACAACAGATGTAAATCATCCACATTGAGTCTTCAAAAATATTTAAGAATATATACTAAAATAATGTATATCTAATGATGAAATACTTTATGATTTTTAGACTCAAAAAAAAATAATTGATGCCCGAGTTCAAAAAGATATTGAATATTTTTAGAATATTTAGGCTTTGACCTCATTTCTTCTGTACCAATATCAGATTTTATGATACTATATGAAATTTAATATATTTAATTCATTAAAATACATAATACAAGATAAAACCAAAATTATTATAATTAATTTAATTCATGTAAAATATATAACAAATCAAAAATTTTCAAAAAATTACAAAAGAAACATACGCCATAATATATACTATTTAAGAATTTAGTAAGGATAAAAAACATGCACCATGATCTCCTACATGTCCTCAACATTTAATAATTTCTTATCAAAAAGAAAATTAATCTTCTACCCTTATTTTCATTTGTAAACTCAACTAAATAGATCAAAAACCTTCTTTAACTCTGATCATTATAAAATGTTAATTCACTAAATATGCACATGTGAATTTCTTGTAAAACCCACAAGATTCTTCCCACTATTTTATCTCAAACTCATCATCCATAAGCTTGTAGAATGGGACAGTTATTTATGAAAAAAACTCAAAAACCCCTTTATCATGAAAAAAACAAACTTGAAAACATCAGCTAGAATAACTACATATACTAATGCTAATGATTATTTTTCTAATATATAAATACTAAATTTTTTACATTCAATTTCTTGATTTAACATCTATATTTTCTTCATGAACCACCTCATCCTTAGTCCGAAGATCACAATTTTAGATAAAACAGCACTAACCATAAAATAAATGTAAATATTTTTTTATCATTTTCGAAATTTCCCATGAATCATCATGAATCACATTCTAGATGTGAAGTATTTGAAATTGAATATTGGTTCTTACATCGTAAGGTTCCATTACATCAGAGAAAATGAATTTTGGAAAACTGAGTTTATACATTTAGAAATTTTTTATATGCTGTAGTCTAAAAATAAATCTCCAAGATAGATTTGGATACATGATCAGAACAAATACATTGTCCTGAAATGGATACAGAGAGAAAAAATGATGGCATGAATTACCACACATGGTCAGAATTCTAGTACGTCAAAAAAATTGGACACACTAATGAATTCAAATTTTTTGGTTTTTTATATAGGATTCACTTATGTGGAAGTATTTACATACAATTTTTTGGTAAATGTGAGGAATAACCATTATTTTTATAAACCTATTATGCATATTTTTTCTAAATTGGACTTTTGTCTTACGTGAGTCTTCACAAAGATAAAAATTTTACAGTGCAGAAACACTCATAATTGAATCTAGAAAAAGTATAGCCTTCAATATAATAACACCAACTCCTCATCAAGTATCTTCAGAAAAAAAAATAATCAAAAATATTATTCATGAGTTCAAATAACACCTCAAAAACCTCAAATAATTCTCTATAAATACATAGAACAAATGTAATACATCAATATCTCCAAGGGTATATAACATTGGATAATTCATTTTCTATTTAGGAACTATATTTAATTATGTAAATTTGGTCTTGGAAACATTAGTTCATTAGGGAGAAATAAAAAAAAATAAAAAACCACTCTAATACCTATAATAACTCTTATTTATAAGACACACAAATTAAAATGAAATGTTTTAATATTTTTTCATTATATTATATTTATCTAACGAGATATAATAAATAAAAGGATTATATTAGATAAAAAATATTGATGCATATAATTGTTGAAATCAGAAGATAATTGGAACTATATATGGATCTAGATATTCTATATAAGAATAAAGAGTTATAATGCTTGAAGATTATATAACTTTGGAATTCATTCAGAGAAAAATTCATCGAAGGATAAAAATGATGGGTAGTTAAGTGAGAGAGGTCATCATATACATTGTTCTATAATTTAAAGATAGGTTGTGACATATATACTATCTAGTAACTAAATATGAGGACTAGGTACACATATTTTCTCTGGGTAAAAAATAATCTGGAAATAAAATAATGTACTTTTATGTAACTATAACTACTATGAATGAAGTTCTCTCGGCGTTGGAAGTTGGTATAACACAACTTCATTATAAAATTTCATATCCCAATTCTACATAATTTCAATAATTTCTATCTACCAAGATAGTTGGTCCATCACAACCTTAGGTTACAATGTTATATCCTCAAGTTGTGACATCTCGTTGAGAAATTGTAGTTGTTTTCTATATTCTGACACATAATTTTGATTTGATGGAGTGAATTTTTGAGAGTGATGAAATTTTATTATAAGAAGAAGATGACAAGGGTACATAAAAATAATATAATGGCAAATAACATTTTTATCCCACCCCTGTGAGGTCTCTTTCACATTTTAATCATCTTTTTCCATTGACATCATGGTTGAACGAATATATAACACACTTACCACTATTTGGTGGGCAAATTATTAATTGTAGTAAAAAATATCCCAGAATTATTGATGGAATAGATTAAGTTTCAGATGAAGGTGTTTTGTATATTGTAATTGTTTTTTTATAGAAAATAGAAATGAAAACTATGATAAAAAATCAAATTGAGTGACATAATAATAATGTTGTAGAAGATTCAAATATATATTGTTATATGATTCAATGAAAAATAATTGATTCAGAATCCTATATGCATTTACAAGCCATAATTGGTGAAAATTTTCACATTTGGCCCATTAAAAGATTTAATTTTCACACATGGGTAAACCAAATACTATCATGAGATCATTTGATTTTAGGTATTGAATTCATTTTAACTATTTTTGAACTGATAAGGGAACGTAAATATGTTCTGGTTATTCTTGTAGTGTAGAGAAGAAAATGTCATTTAGGGTATTATATTTCTTATTGGAATCCATGGGATTCAGAACAATAGGATATAGTTATATTTTACAATGATTAGGTTGAATGTTATCAAGTTTTACCATAACTTGTAGATCTTTTACATCACAATAATCACGTTATCTATCAATTACATAATATAGAATATGTTAAACAACAAAACCAAGTTGATCAGTCAAATATAGTGTTTGATATATTATTTTGGACATTTTTACCATATGTGGATACTTTTTTAAATTTATAGAAGTTTATCTAGATTGACGACACATTTATTTAGGAAATTAGATGAGAACATTATTGATTACTGCCATACAAGATGATAATTGATCCCCTGTACCTTTGGAATTTTCGATTATTAAGAAGGAGAACTTATCATCTCAGAGTTGGTTCTTAGCTTTCCTTAGATATTTTATGACAAATGAAGATGTAATTTTTCTAATTTATTATCTGTATTAAGAAACCAATGAGGTAGCACTATCTCATGGTATTTCATGGAGAGAACCCGATTCCTATTATCAATATTGTATTAAAGAAATTGCATGAAATGTGAAAAATAAGTTCAAGGATCCGTACATGAAGAAATCAATTATAAATCTTGGTATCCATATCATTTTTTATTTTAAAAATTATTATAGTAGTTACTGTCATATGGGATTTGATTAGTTATTTTCTTATAAGCGTATCATCCTAAAACACAGAGGATTAAGGATAATTTCAAAGGTATTCATAGAGCTAATCATGAATTATACAACCACGCGATGGAAATTATGATGAAAAATTGTTTGATAACATATAATGGTGGGTAGATATATTTATTTGTGATGATACAAGACTAGGAATTCTAGTTATCGGGTCTTTGGTCCATCAAGGATCTTCAGAAAACAGGGTTTATGGGCCATGAAGTACTATAGATCTAACTTATTAGAGTAGACATGACGAGAAAGTTTAAAGTAGAAGAAGCCACCAAGGGAAGCCACCCGAACCCAAGGATTGAAGGAGGGACATGGGTTTCAAACCATTAACCCCGGTAGCTCTACACATGACCACTATATGATGGTAGCAACATCAAGGTTGTGGGTTTGATCAAGAATTTATAATTTACTTGGGAGGGGTTCTTCCAATTTAGTGGGTCATTTATAGATATGAGGTCTTGGACCTTGGGGCCTTCAAACCATGTAATTTTGGCATTATTTCATTAGGCATCAAGGTTATATAAAGGTTCCCTATCAAACCAGTTAAAATGGGGATTATACTAAGAAAAAATAAGGACATCATTCCATTCCATCTATGTATATTATTATTCATTTATATACATATAATTGTATATAGTCACATAAATTTATATGTGTGTGTAATTTGAAATATCAATTATAAATATTCCATCGGAATTATCATGTGAAATATTTACAGTTGAGATTTCAAGTGCAGATTTTATATAAGATATTATAACAACATATTATTGTTACTACTAAATTTAGTTTATATGTATTTATAATAATTATAATAATAATTATTATTATTATTTCAGGTAAGATGAAACATAGTGGGGAGGATATCATAGATGATCACCTAGGTGGTCGATATACATGAAGTTTTAACTATCATTCATTTAATTTTATCTATAATAGTGGATAGTGAGGGTAACCCAACCCTTTGAAACACTTCGGGAATCAATTTGATGATAAATAGGGACCTGGAAATTAGAACCATCCTTTTTCCTCATTGATTAGGAAATTTAGGTATTCATTCATAAATATAAAACTCCCTAATATAATGAACATTATGAAGGGTTGGGTAGCCTATGTTGACTCCATGCTAGGTTTAATCAAGGACTGAAGAGTGATCTGCATGTTCACAATCATGGCTCAATTGATTTTCCCAAAAGGTGGCGATCCATAGAAGTTCATCGAATTGGTCAAGTGAATTATTGTGATCTGGGTGTTCATTGACTGTAGAATGATCATGTTAGGGCATATGGATTTTAACATTATCTTATCTTTAGATGACCTAAAAAATAAATTATGGTGATTTTGAACTCTCTCCAAAAATACTGGTCTTCTGGAGTTCCTTGAATGTGAAATTAACATCGACCTAACTTATTTTTTCAACACCCATGAACAATTCATGATATTTGTACATGGAATTAGCTGATTTTATTGGAACCAGATGATCTAATGGTCTATTTCTTCATTATTAAGCACCCCTGTTAGATTGGAAAATGTGACAAGAAGGTCCAAATATTCCCATTATACATGTGTGCTGGTGGAGGTGGACCTCTTTACCACTATGATTGAGGAGTTTGTTAAAAAAACTAAGAGGATAACATCAACCTAGATATTTTCTATGAAAGGTTCAATCCCATATGTGTTGACTAAAAAAACTGAGAGGATAACATCAACCAAGTGAATAAAGCATGTCGATGAAGAAATATCGAGTCTAACCATAATGAAAATAAAGACACCATGAACTGATTCTTGATGGAAAATAAATTGATAGGAAACCAATATATAACCTATTATTAGAGAGATGCATCCTTAATTTATCTAGTGGCCTACCATGAAAAACATTAATCCTTCAAACCAATTATGGTCATAAAGTGACACTGGGGTGATATCATCATTGCCTATGTTACTATGAGTCTCTTGCATAAGACAATAAAGAGACGATAGATTGTCTAGAGGGATATGGCATCATTTTCACATGAAAATAAAGACAACGAGCCTTAGGAGACAACCAAGAGACAATGATTGAGCCTTCCAAAATGGATCATGATGCATGATATCAAATGCATGGGATACATGGGATGAATGTTTGGAAGTGAAGAAATGATATTAAAATTTAATTAATTTTTAAAATATTTTTTAATTATTTAAATTTTTTATTCTATTTAAAACCATATAAAAAAGTGCATGTAATGAATAATTAATTTCCTTTTACATTTCTATTTACATTTCGTTTTACATCAAATAAAATTATGGTGTTCCAAATGAGGCCAAAATTTTGCTGAAGAGTTCAAGACCAATTAATTTTACTAGTGTACAATATACATTTATAATTATTCATACATATATATAAAATATGGATTTTTTATTATTACACATATAATACACTACATATATTATTTATGTTTTTTTTGAAAAATAAATTTTTATATATTCAATATTTCATGTGATTATTTGTTATTGAATCTAATTTTTTACACACAATTTCCTCATGTTGAAAGTTAAATTGTACACTAGTGGATGAAGAAATATCATGTACAGAGATAATAAAAATGAACTATTGACCATCTGATTCCTGAGCGAATGTTGATAGACAGGAAACTAGGATAAAATTTTTCACTGGAGAGATGCATCCTTATTTTTTACAATGACCATCCATGAAAGACCCTACTTTATCATACCCAATAAGTTCATAATGTGTCTCCAAATTGGAATCGGCATTGCATCATTTGTAGTGAGTCTTCCCTAATAGAAAAGGAAGAGATGACGGTAAAGGCAGAGGGATATAATTATATATATAATTATATATATTATACATTTTTTATTATTACAGATATCATACCCCCAATTATTATATGTCAATTGAAATATGATCATGGTACAAAAAGAAAAAAATTAAATATCTGTATATGTAGGTTTTTTTAAACATAAAATTTTCAATATATTTACATATTTTCATCGAAAATTATCATTATATTGGTTTTTGTACACTAAAAATTTGAATGCATAATTTTTAATGCAAATTATTGCAGTGTAAAAAAATTGTAAAAAATTTTATATATATGTATACATATTTGTTCCACAAATTCAATAATTTTAATAAAGATAATTGTAAATATTTATGTATATTTATATATATATATATTTTCACTATAGTTTTTCCATATATATATATATA
The DNA here is from genome assembly GCA_963277665.1 of Viscum album. Classification (NCBI taxonomy): domain Eukaryota; kingdom Viridiplantae; phylum Streptophyta; class Magnoliopsida; order Santalales; family Viscaceae; genus Viscum; species Viscum album. The sequence continues at coordinate 484,421,567 of OY728147.1, forward strand.
TTTTAATAGTCATAACACTATTTTTAGTAGTTTTATTATTTAATTTGGTTTATATGTTTTTATTATTAATATTATTTCAAATGTTCTAATTTTTTAGTAAATATAAATGAAAATTCTATAATACATTATATAGTATTATGATTTTTAAATTTAATTTATATGTATTTATTATTATTTTTTATTATTAATATTGTTTTAACATTAAATTAAACATATGTAATAAATATAATTTTAAATATTTAGATATTTTTATTTATGTACTTTTATTAATGTATACAAAATAATATTTATAGTTATATATACTTGTATTGTCACACCTGGTTTTTCATGTCTTTGTTTTGATCTGGTTCATTGGAAATCCCGATACTTTTTTTGGGTCTTGGGCGAGATTAAAGTTGTGTTATGAAGTGTAATATTTATCTAATCATCCGTATTTGGGTGCCTCAATTCCTTTTTTGGGAGTTTTGGTAGAAAGGGTGGTTACCTCATGATTTGGGCCAAACCATGATCCCATTAACATTTTTAAAAACATATTTTGTTTATTTTATTAATCCATAATTTTTGGAACATGTTTTACTCATTCCACTTCCTATTTTTCCTCCCCTAACATATTTTAGACCACATATCCTTTTTGAACCATTAATAATTAATAATCATGGGAAATTTTTGTTATATATTCTGGTATTGGGCCAGCCCATGGGCCCATTTCTAGTTTAAATATAATAATTTGTTTCTTTTATATATTTTTTATTTTTTGACCTCATTCGGTGCTTCCACCTCCCAATCGATCCAAAGATGCCTATGATCACCCCATTGTAGATTTGTAATCTTTGGAGCTCATCGTAGCCGAGTCTTAGGGAGAAACTGCTCAAGACTCATAAAATGGTCTATATTTTCTAAGTTAATATTTCTCTTTCATAAATCCTTTATCACTCACTCTTTTTACACCCAAATAAAATTTCTCTGGTTCTTCCATACCTAAGGAGAATCTACAAGAAGTTCCAATCCATTACCTTTTCTCTAAGGGTGCTATTCTAAGGGAATATGAAGAGTCCTTTAGTTTTCAAGGTGAGATCCCCTCTCCTTTCTTCTCCCTCTTCTTTATCCTACAATTTTATTTTGGTTTCCTCTTCTCCCCTGGTGTTTCTAAAACTAGGTTACCTTTTTGGAATGATTTTTTATGGGTTTTTGGTTCTTTTAGGGTGGTCTTTATAGTTCTAGAGTGTTGGGAACTGCAACAGGTGATTTCGGGTGTGTGTTTCCTTTTCGTCACCAATTTTATGTAGGATACCCCAAGAACAATCCCTTAAAATTTATGTTTCACCATTATCATGCTTTTATAATCTTACTTATATGATATTTTCTGCTATTAAAACTATGTTTTAATTGTGCAAATGATGTTTTATGACTTATTTTGTTAAAAACATAGTTGTTTTATTATAAATACACACTTCTTTTGTTTGATAAATTATTTTATGAGATTTCACAATTGGTTCATGTTATTTTGAATATTTTTTAGTATCATGAATATATTTAGAGCATTAAAATTGTATTATATCTTCTTTAAGTTTCTTAAAATAAGTTGTTTTCTTAAAGAGTGCATTACACGTGTTCGGTAAATTTTCCAGTTGGCATTTATGTGTCTAGTGAAATTTAAAATGATATATTTAGACTTATAAATACATTGGAAGAATAAAAAAATCATTTTGGGATCCTTTTATGGATTTCCCATTTTTATTTGGTTTTACAAATAAATGGGTTTTGGTTTACAACATGTTTTGGCCAGAGTTACCAAAAAATGGCCCGTTTCACATCCTTATGAAAATGGATGCATTTTGAATACGTATCCTGAGTGTTTTAAGGGATTTATTAATGTGTTTTGTGGCAGTAAATGGTGTATATACACCTCATTAATAATATTGGGATGCATAACTTTCTCAAATATTATTTTTGAGAAAATGTTTGAAGGCCTGTTTGGCCATTCCTAAAAATGAAGATTGAGTGGTTTACATATATATACCATGTTTTTTCAATTGGGATTGTTTTATATCCCATGAAATGATTTTATAAAAAGTTTTTAGGGATTAAAAATATGGTTTGTGATGGTTATTTTGAATTTTTATACTTAAAAGACTGTTTTTGAATAAGTTTTATGTGAAAATCCTCAATACACTTTGTGAAACTATTTTACGTAAATTTTTAGGGGATTATTGATTAATGAAAGAAATTTTAATCAAGTTTGTGGGATTTTTGTGCGTTTATAGTTTAAGAATAGAATTTTTATGTGAAATTTGTTTTTTATAATATGTGTAACTTGATTTAGCACTAAAGGGAATCCTAGGTATCTTGGTGGGCAGACCTGTACTAGTATGCTAGTGATCCTGTGGGGTTTGTCCCCTGTTTCACATATCAAGTTTGAAGATGAAAAAAACTAATATATGGTGATGATGAATTTGGTGGACCACTATGTTATGGTTATTCTCCCTACTAATGGCTCATGTGCATTGGAATGAATATTTATTAGGGTTACTTTCACCGAGATATGAGTTACCTAGGGCTCAAATCTAACTAGTTCCTAGGGGTGTTCCTGTGACTTGTGCTCATTAGATATTCTGTACACACGGACAGAATACGGTGTGTTTGGTTGGTAAATTCTGTAGTGTTGGTTATTTATTTGAAATTCTATATTATTTAAAGTAGACCTCTTGAAAACTAGTTTCATTTTGAAGTAGCACCTCCTTGAAAATTGTTTCTAATATTCTTGTTTATAAAACATGCATGTTTTTTATGTGGTAAATTTTTTATAGAATGGGAACTCATTTGGGAAACATACCAATACATATTTTATTTAAAAAATGAAATTTATGATTCTTTTATTTTAATGTATGTGCATTGGGAATATAATATCGGGCTAACCTACTGTGTTTTTATACTCACACATATAGTCTTTATATTTTTTTAGCCCTTTTGCAGGTTTCATCTTGAGTTCAATCACCATGGGAAACCAATGATCATTGTGTTTTGGAGTGAAAATTGGGGTCACATGGAGATAGTTTTTTATCAGGTTTACTTAATTGAGTTTTAGGTTTAGTTGTAATTTTAGTTTATTTTATAAATAATGTTCAGTTCAATTTTTATGTAAATGTATTTTGGCCTATAAATTTCTTTCCAATGTTGGATTTATTATTTATATTTGGGTGAAGTCATTCCCTTGTGTACTCTATAGATTCCCTCGGTGCTTGTCTCCATCTTCGGAGGATGGGGAATGTCTATCGGGACTTGTCATGGGACGGCCTGGGTGACTGGTTCAGGGTGAACTCGGGCTGGTTCGTGACTGTAACACCCCAAGCTTCCATGGTACGTTTCCCTTTGAATAATGTGATAGCGTGTGTTGTACGCAACCTCGAGTTCTAACACACACCACAACTAATTAAACTAGCCGTTGTGAATAGTAATACCTACTTTTTGAAATTATATATATTTTATATTTGAAAATGGACTTCATTTTAGGACTCGGAATATCAAATTTATCCTAAGGTGAAATTTTGGTACTTTTCGGATAACTTTCATATTTTGAGGAATAGTGAAAATTACTAAATTTTAATTAAAAACAAGTTTTTTAATCAAAATAATTAATAGTGATAAATTATGAATTTGAGTGGTTTTAAAGTATATTTAGAATATATTTTTACCATTTAATATAATTTTGGTCATTGGACATAATTTTACAATTAAACCGAACATAAACAAGTGTTAATCTTTTGATAGTTATTATCTCTTAAAAACACGCTTTTTGTTTTGACAGCGGGAATTAATTTTAAATTAATTTCTGCCACTTCTGTGTTATGAATTTAGGAAAATGGATTCCATATTTGGAATCAGGATGTTCAAATTGTGTAAATAGGTAACTTTTATTTTTAGACATTTTGAATAGTTACTGTGGTAAATATTTTATTTACCATGGTTAAAGGGTAAATCCGGTAAATAAGGGTTAAAAAATAATATTATAATAATACCAAATTACCCTAAAACATGTCCTAACCTTATTGGTGGACACATACCCGACCATGGGCATCCTTGGGTCAATTTGGGGACCCATTGGAGCCACTTGTATGTGGTAGGGACACATTATATTAATAAAGTTAAAATAAAAATAAAAATGGCATAAGCTTACATCTTTTAGAAGAACAATTTTTACATAGGGTTATACATGTTGGATTTTCGATTATAAATATTCATTAGAAAGATAAAATGATTTCCTACATGATGATATTTTATTTATAATTTTTATACATCAAATAAGTTAAATTCTTAATGACACAATAATGATGCAATGTTTACCTCATTAATAAATCATTTAAATAAATAAGATTATAATGATTAAAATATTATCTAAAACCTGTCCAATTCTTATTGGTTGATGTTATTTAGAATATGAGTCATCTTATCTTCGACCTCAATGATTTTTGGACCATTATAAACCGAATACAAATATATTATAAAGTAATACTTTCACACTTTCCTAAAGAGCCCCTCCTCTCCCTTATAAAAGGAGACCACTTCTACTCATTCCTCACACCTCTCAAGCCACTTGGCTCGTCCAAACTCTGCCCAACTAATCTCCCCACATCCCTATCCTCCTCCTTGAAGCTTCCCCTTAGGCAGAAAGCATTTCATGAAGTCCTTTGGTTCCAACCAAAGTGAGTTACCTAAATTAAAGGTAACGATTTCTCTTAAATTATTTTCATTTAATTTGCTTCTTCAACCCCCAAACTCATTTTATTTACTTTCATTTGTAACAACACCAGTATCCTCAATATACTAGGAAGTTGTTATAAGAAGGATTCAAACTACACATACACACAACTCCATCTAATGGATGATGAACATAATGTTTCTGTGGATGGCAAACTAACGCCTCACGAAACGATGATTGTTCAAATACATCTTACCGCCTCTCATGGTGGACATTATGATGGAACTGTAATTAAATATGATATTAATGATATATATTATATATATAAGCTTCTGTAATTCCATTTTATTTCATATCCTTATTCGTTTCATGTTGTATATACATACGATAATTTCATTTGAGGAAGTGCGGACTACCGCCCCCTTAAAATGATATGACTCGTTCATACCACACATGTAACGTATAAAGGATGGTGTTAATGAACTTAAGTAACATATATAAAATATTATATTATACTGGAATAGTAATATACCTATGTATCATTTGGATTCGATTCTTTTAAAATAAAAATTAAATGGAAGTAGCGTTCGTGCGTACGTACGGATTACCGTCTCCACGAACGCGATGAGATTCATTCTCCATCGTATCCATTCAAGTATAATTATCATTTAATGATTTAAAAATGATGTTTAAGGACTTGATATCATTCTGGATATGAATAAGATACAACAAACATGACTTATGTAACAAAACATATAAAAGAAAATGAGTAAGTTAACACCCGAAACGACGATAATTCTAAGATATTATTGACAAATCAATGTTAAAAGATCATATATGATATCATATTAATATATATGATTCTTGTATAATTTAATAACAATTATTTCACCATTATACAGGAGGTTAACCTACCCCAACCAAGGAAAAGTACAAGGTAAGGGATTTTCTTATCTCACATTCAATTCCGTGAGATTTCCATTGTTCGCCACTAAATTATTGAAAGTGGTGTATTGTGTATGGCCATTTGATATATATTATCATGATTCACTTCATATTCATGTTATTCTGTAAATCATTTTGGTGGTTATTAACTTTTGGCCATACGACTCAGTTGATTAATGTGGTAAGGAGTTTCTTATCTCACTCTTAATTTCGTGAGAATTCCATTGTTCACCAATTAATTATTGCATGTGGTGTATGTGTACTGCCCATGATTGTATTCATTGTGTAATATACTTTATTTTATGGGTATTTACATCATCATGGTATGATCTTTCTTTCATGGGTGTTTGTTTCGTAAGTTACCTACTCGATAAGGGAATTTGAGATTTCAATTTCCACTCATTTGGCTTTACGCATATTTCATTGATTATACTACCCCAAGATTATGTGTGGAATCACTATTCATTTGATTATGTCATAAATTCCACTCCCCTTCCTGTGGATATACTTTTGATACACATAATCACTCTATTGATAATTCTCAATTCATTAATATGAATTTGATAAGAGTAATTTTAACTCTTTCACCATTTGTTGAGTTAAACATCCAATTCGTTGGTGTTGTTTCTACAAGAATATGTGTGAATATCCTTTGATTGTTTTACACTGAATATTCAATAATATTTAGTGTATTTAAATTTTCACACATAATTATGTCGTTGATTTATCCTTAACCTAAGGATACGACCTTTATGAGAGATTTCATCTCAATTTACATTCAATTGGGACTTCTTTGTTGATATACACCAAATCACTTTTATGTGGTGTATATAATGTACTTTGACATAGTATATCATGAATCCCTTTATTCTCATGATATTACAAATTTTTGATTACCTCAATTATTTGTACTCAATTGTCTCTCTTTTGGTTATAATCTCTAACCAAAATACCTTTTTAAAATGTTTTAAGGAATTATTCTTATAAATCATGCTCATTAATGTCCATGTTTTAAAAAATGGTTTTAAGGATTTATTTATATGGACATTAAAGTTTTAAAATTAAAACTCCATTTAAAAGTTTCAAAGTGGTATGGGACACTTTGATTCAAAAATCTATTTTTAAATGGCTTCTTGACAAATAGTGTGACTTTTAAATGATTTCAAGAAAAGGGGGATATTTCCCTCAAATAGTTTTGATGATTATTTTCATCTATGTCAACATCCTTCATTATTCATGATTGAGGTTAATGTGATACAATACAATCTTCCATATTGTATCAAATGAGTTATGTTTGACTGTGGATGTTCTATTTTTATACCATTCATGGTTTGTGGTTAAAGTATTGACATTTCGTATGCTAGTTTTAATACGAATGTTTATTTTATTTTTAAACTTATTCATATGAGGAATGCATTGGACTTAATAAGTGACGGGTGGAGCCCGCTATAGCTCCTCGATGCAACGGTAGGTCTCATGAGACAAACTAGTGTCTTGGCACAAGACCTTGACAAAATCTTATTTGTAGTCTTGGCACGAGGCCTTGGCTATGTGGTTATGATAGTCTGGCATTATGCATTCCAACATTATGAAAGTGGTTATTGATATTGCATGTGATTATTCGATTTGTAGAATATCCATGTGAACAAGTAAATGGCATTATTTCATTTTACTTTTGCCATACTATGTTGAAGTTCAATTTTAAAAGGCTTTTGTTTTAGTAATTCATTGCCTTAAATGTTTATGCTTATTTTGAATGTTCCGCTATATTGTTATCCTTACTGGGCATTTGAGCTCACCCCTTTTCTATGTTTTATTTTTCCCAGGTAGTGAAGAAGTAAATTGTGAATGACTTGCAGGGATATTATGAGGGGTTAATAGTGTGGATATGAAGACTTTGTTGTTGTAGTAGTTTTTCACTTTGAAATGTAAAGTAAAACTTTATGATTATATCTAGTGTTTCGAAGGCTACTAAACCAATCGGTCTTTCGAGATTTGATCTTCTTGTGATCATGCCAATGTTATGTAATTAATTCACCGACTCTGGGTAGCTGGGTTAGGGGCGTTACAGTTGGTATCAGAGGAAGTTTAGTACAATCCTTGGAAGCTAGATTTAGATAAACTCTGATTAGAGCACATAGACCTAAGATGAACTTTGAGGATTAGTATAAAAGAACTTCCTAGAATTTTGGTATTGTAGAGATTTTTTGAGTTTTCCGAGCAATACATCCCTGTCTGGATACGAGCAGGTAGAGGCGGCTCTGGCACAGATGTACCTAGGGGTAAAACCCGAAAACACCGCTTTGAGCTAGACTCGAACGGGAACTGGTGCACGACAACGGGCCTTGCTGCACTCTTGGTTACGACACTCCCGTGGGATTTGCTTAGGATAATTTACATTTTCTTTACAATCCAATTTAAGTAATATATACATAAGATGAGAGTAAATGACCTTGGTTAATCCTAATATGTTTCAAATTGAGAATATGGTGACATTTTAATCTCTAAATGATTTTACGACTACTATTACTCACATAGTGCTTTCTGGTTTTAGTCAATGGCTGGATTCCAAGGAAGTCATAGTGACTTTGAGAATGATGTACAAGGTGGGAACGGTGGTGGCAATGAGCAACAAAATGGAATGTTGATAGGCGTAAAAGATATCGTCTTTATGCCAAATCAGTTTTCAAAAAATATGATCAACAACATATATATTAACCAACTCCCAGACTCAATAAGGAAGAGAAAGGTGATAAATGATAAGAGCTCCAGCAATGGAGACCATGGAGAAAAGAACCCTCAATTTTCATCATGCAGGAAATGTGGAAAGAGACACCCAGGAAAGTGTCTCAATGGGACAACGAAATGTTTTACGTGCGGGAAGGAAGGACATAAAGTGAAGAATTGCCGAAGAAAAATGAAGAGTACTATGGAAGAAGATAAAAATGGTCCCAAGAGTCCATTTACAGTCATTTGCCATAAATGTAGGGGACCTGGCCATTACCCGAGTGAATGTCCTATTCTATAGGATATTTTTTTGGTCAAAGAAGAAGCTATGTGGAAATAAATGGTTGGAGAAAAATTAGCACTACTTGTTGATGGGTTTACTTTGGAATAATTTTCTCTTGTATTTGTAACCCCGCAGTTTGCCATGTGAGAATGATATCTGAGGGAGAATTGTCTCATCTCTTGTGGATATAGGTATAAATAACCATTTGGTTTTATATGATCGTTGGGGTTTGAGAAAATGATAAGTTATTATAATTGGGATGAAAATGAAAAGTATGATATAAAATTTATGGTTAAATTATTTTATTTTGAGGAATTTCTCTCATTTTGGTAATATTATAAAATATAGTTTTTGAAAAAGGACAACACGTAGACCGTGTGACAACCCGTCGCGTCGGACAAAGTTGTGGGAATCGAACCCACAACCAAAGTGCGATTGGGATTTATCGCCTACCACTGGACTACGTGAAGTCCCTGGTTAGTGTGACTATTTTTTTTGTTAAATGATTTTATTGATCAATAATAAGATGATTTGGGTTCTTATGTATTATCAAATGAATACCCTTGGTATAGGAAAATGATTTGGTGATTATGTGATAAATGTTATTTTGGAAGATGTTCACTTTGTTGGGAACACTATATGCCCAAGGAAAATAGAATACAATGGGGTTTCATTTGTAGAGTAATGGTGGATTTTTATCTACGTTTTTATTTTTGATTTATAGTGATTTAGGTTATTTATGGAAATGATTAACCTATAACAGAGAATATGTGATAATGTTAATTACTTTAGGTTATGTGACTTTAAGAGTATTTGATGTCATTTGGAGATACAATGTAACATGGGAGACTACATAATCAAATTCTTCAATGTTTTGGGTTTCAATATTGGTTTGGATTATATTAAAGGATTTTAGGGACAATTGGTTATTGAATGGTATCTATTTAACTTTGGGGTATTGTTGGTTTAATTTTAGAAATTAAGATTAGTGCATATTTATCTCGATAAATATCCTTTTGGGGGATCATTAGATCATTCACTAACCATTTTGGTTGTGATTAATCTTCAAAGACAATGTAAATATATGGTTTATCCTGCATGGATCATGTGATTCTATAGAAGTTTATTCTAGCTCTTCAAGTGTGACCAAGTCTTCTTGAATACTCATCGTTTAAAAAAAAATTGAGTTAGTGGTGGAAATTTATTAAAGGATGAAAATCTACTTAAAATGTAAGTATATCTCATAATGTTCTTAGTCAATATCATAAATGAATTCCTCTTCCTTATGTAATGTAACTTAAAAAAAATGTTGTCTGTTCACTTTCCTACTAAGAGACTAATGGTCGTTTGTCCTAACACAAGTGTGTGGTTTTCTCATTGTTAACTTTCTCCTGATCATGATTTCTATCCCTCTCCATCAGAACTTGACACTTAGTTTATCATCCATATCCATGTTTTCTTACATGGAATCCTAGTATGGGTTATCTTGGATGACCCTTATACCTCTCTTTCTTTCTTTTAAAGTGATAGTTTTATTGACTCTTTTTCCGATGTGGGACTTTCCATTATATTCCCAAGCAAAATTTTAAAAATTGCGAGGACGCAATTTATTGAAGGAGGGGAGAATGTAACACCCCAAGCTTCCATGGTACGTTTCCCTTTGAATAATGTGATAGCGTTTGTTGTACGCAACCTCGAGTTCTAACACACACCACAACTAATTAAACTAGCCGTTGTGAATAGTAATACCTACTTTTTGAAATTATATATATTTTATATTTGAAAATGGACTTCATTTTAGGACTCGGAATATAAAATTTAGCCTAAGGTGAAATTTTGGTACTTTTCGGATAACTTTCATATTTTGATGAATAGTGAAAATTACTAAATTTTAATTAAAAACAACTTTTTTAATCAAAATAATTAATAGTGATAAATTATGAATTTGAGTGGTTTTAAAGTATATTTACAATATATTTTTACCATTTAATATAATTTTGGTCATTGGACATAATTTTACAATTAAACCGAACATAAACAAGTGTCAATCTTTTGATAGTTATTATCTCTTAAAAACACGCTTTTTGTTTTGACAGCGGGAAATAATTTTAAATTAATTTCTGCCACTTCTATGTTTTGAATTTAGGAAAATTGATTCCATATTTGGAATCAGGATGTTCAAATTGTGTAAATAGGTAACTTTTATTTTTAGACATTTTGAATAGTTACTGTGGTAAATATTTTATTTACCATGGTTAAAGGGTAAATCCGGTAAATAAGGGTTAAAAAATAATATTATAATAATACAAAATTACCCTAAAACGTGTCCTAACCTTATTGGTGGACACATACCCGACCATGGGCATCCTTGGGTCAATTTTGGGACCCATTGGAGCCACTTGTATGTGGTAGGGACACATTATATTAATAAAGTTAAAATAAAAATAAAAATGGCATAAGCTTACATCTTTTAGAAGAACAATTTTTACATAGGGTTATACATGTTGGATTATCGATTATAAATATTCATTAGAAATCTAAAAAGATTTACTACATGATGATAATTTATTTATAATTTTTAGACATCAAATAAGTTAAATTATTAATGACACAATAATGATGCAATGTTTACCTCATTAATAAATCATTTAAATAAATAAGATTATAATGATTAAAATATTATCTAAAACCTGTCCAATTCTTATTGGTTGATGTTATTTAGAATATGAGTCATCTTATCTTCGACCTCAATGCTTTTTGGACCATTATAAACCGAATACAAATATATTATAAAGTAATACTTTCACACTTTCCTAAAGAGCCCCTCCTCTCCCTTATAAAAGGAGACCACTTCTACTCATTCCTCACACCTCTCAAGCCACTTGGCTCGTCCAAACTCTGCCCAACTAAGCTCCCCACATCCCTCTCCTCCTCCTTGAAGCTTCCCCTTAGGCAGAAAGCATTTCAAGAAGTCCTTTGGTTCCAACCAAAGTGAGTTACCTAAATTAAAGGTAACGATTTCTCTTAAATTATTTTCATTTATTTTGCTTCTTCAACCCCCAAACTCATTTTATTTCCTTTCATTTGTAACAACACCAGTATCCTCAATATACTAGGATGTTGTTATAATAAGGATTCAAACTACACATACACACAACTCCATCTAATGGATTATGAACATAATGTTTCTGTGGATGGCAAACTAACGCCTCACGAAACGATGATTGTTCAAATACATCTTACCGCCTCCCATGGTGGCCATTATGATGGCACTGTAATTAAATATGATATTAATGATATATATTTTATATATAATCTTCTGTAATTCCATTTTATTTCATATCCTTATTCGTTTCATGTTGTATATACATACGATAATTTCATTTGAGGAAGTGCGGACTACCGCCCCCTTAAAATGATATGACTCGTTCATACCACACATGGAACGTATAAAGGATGGTGTTAATGAACTTAAGTAACATATATAAAATATTATATTATACTAGAATAGTAATATACCTATGTATCATTTGGATTCGATTCTTTTAAAATAAAAATTAAATGGAAGTAGCGTTCGTGCGTACGTACGGATTACCGTCTCCACGAACGCGATGAGATTCATTCTCCATCGTATCCATTCAAGTATAATTATCATTTAATGATTTAAAAATGATTTTTAAGGACTTGATATCATTCTGGATATGAATAAGATACATCAAACATGACTTATGTAACAAAACATATAAAAGAAAATGAGTATGTTAACACCCGAAACGACGATAATTCTAAGATATTATTAACAAATCAATGTTAAAAGATCATATATGATATCATATTAATATATATGATTCTTGTATAATTTAATAACAATTATTTCACCATTATACAGGAGGTTAACCTACCCCAACCAAGGAAAAGTACAAGGTAAGGGATTTTCTTATCTCACATTCAATTCCGTGAGATTTCCATTGTTCGCCACTAAATTATTGAAAGTGGTGTATTGTGTATGGACATTTGATATATATTATCATGATTCACTTCATATTCATGTTATTCTGTAAATCATTTTTGTGGTTATTAACTTTTGGCCATACGACTCAGTTGATTAATGTGGTAAGGAGTTTCTTATCTCACTCTTAATTTCGTGAGAATTCCATTGTTCACCACTTAATTATTGCATGTGGTGTATGTGTACTGCCCATGATTGTATTCATTGTGTAATATACTTTATTTTATGGGTATTTACATCATCATGGTATGATCTTTCTTTCATGGGTGTTTGTTTCGTAAGTTACCTAATCGATAAGGGAATTTGAGATTTCAATTTCCACTCATTTGGCTTTACGCATATTTCATTGATTATACTACCCCAAGATTATGTGTGGAATCACTATTCATTTGATTATGTCATAAATTACACTCCCCTTCCTGTGGATATACTTTTGATACACATAATCACTCTATTGATAATTCTCAATTCATTAATATGAATTTGATAAGAGTAATTTTAACTCTTTCACCATTTGTTGAGTTAAACATCCAATTCGTTGGTGTTGTTTCTACAAGAATATGTGTGAATATCCTTTGATTGTTTTACACTAAATATTCAATAATATTTAGTGTATTGAAATTTTCACACATAATTATGTCGTTGATTTATCCTTAACCTAAGGATACGACCTTTATGAGAGATTTCATCTCAATTTACATTCAATTGGGACTTCTTTGTTGATATACACCAAATCACTTTTATGTGGTGTATATAATGTACTTTGACATAGTATATCATGAATCCCTTTATTCTCATGATATTACAAAATTTTGATTACCTCAATTATTGGTACTCAATTGTCTCTCTTTTGGTTAGAATCTCTAACCAAAATACCTTTTTAAAATGTTTTAAAGAATTATTCTTATAAATCATGCTCATTAATGTCCATGTTTTAAAAAATGGTTTTAAGGATTTATTTATATGGACATTAAAGTTTTAAAATTAAAACTCCATTTAAAAGTTTTAAAGTGGTATGGGACACTTTGATTCAAAAATCTATTTTTAAATGGCTTCTTGACAAATAGTGTGACTTTTATATGATTTCATGAAAAGGGGGATATTTCCCTCAAATAGTTTTGATGATTATTTTCATCTATGTCAACATCCTTCATTATTCATGATTGAGGTTAATGTGATACAATACAATCTTCCATATTGTATCAAATGAGTTATGTTTGACTGTGGATGTTCTATTTTTATACCATTCATGGTTTGTGGTTAAAGTATTGACATTTCGTATGCTAGTTTTAATACGAATGTTTATTTTATGCTTAAACTTATTCATATGAGGAATGCATTGGACTTAATAAGTGACGGGTGGAACCCGCTACAGCTCCTCGATGCATCGGTAGTTCTCATGAGACAAACTAGTGTCTTGGCACAAGGCCTTGACAAAATCTTATTTGTAGTCTTGGCACGAGGCCTTGGCTATGTGGTTATGATAGTCTGGCATTATGCATTCCAACATTATGAAAGTGGTTATTGATATTGCATGTGATTATTCGATTTTGTAGAATATCCATGTGAACAAGTAAATGGCATTATTTCATTTTACTTTTGCCATACTATGTTGAAGTTCAATTTTAAAAGGCTTTTGTTTTAGTAATTCATTGCCTTAAATGTTTATGCTTATTTTGAATGTTCCGCTATATTGTTATCCTTACTGGGAATTTGAGCTCACCCCTTTTCTATGTTTTATTTTTCCCAGGTAGTGAAGAAGTAAATTGTGAATGACTTGCAGGGATATTATGAGGGGTTAATAGTGTGGATATGAAGACTTTGTTGTTGTAGTAGTTTTTCACTTTGAAATGTAAAGTAAAACTTTATGATTATATCTAGTGTTTCCAAGGCTACTAAACCAATCGGTCTTTCGAGATTTGATCTTCTTGTGATCATGCCAATGTTATGTAATTAATACACCGACTCTGGGTAGCCGGGGTCGGGGCGTTACAGTGACCGAATGGTATCAGATGAGGTCGGTTCATAGAAGACCATTCTTTTTAGATAGACATTTTTATTTTGGGGATATAAAGGTAGATGAAGTAGTGTTTTTTGGACTTGAGGGGTAAGTGTGGGAAGTGCTTCGTGAATTATTTCTCATTTAGATTATCGAGTTTCCATGGGCTGTCCAGTTTTATCAATGTCTACTGTTCTTGTTGATTGTTTGGTGTTGGGATATAATGAGTGGAGTCAGACTAGTGGACTCCATGAGATATCAGGGCCTATAAATCCATGTGGATCTAGGGAATGGTCTTAATAAGTCTCTCGGTGTTGGTGGTGTTTGACATATGGCTGCCAACCATATGGTAAGGTCACCCACTGACACTGGTTCCCTTTTGTGGGTTTCTTAGACCTTTCTTGAATTCTGAATTATTGTTTTGAAAATACTTATGTGAGAATTATGGAAATGGGTTTCAAAGTAAGGATTGGATTTTGAAAAGTGGAAAAGGGGTTTTCCAAAATTAAATATAATAATGGTTTGGTTAAGGTTTTGTTTTTTTAAACAAAATTTTGAGAGGAAGTGGAAATTATTTAACGAGATGTGATTTTCCTTAATCTAAACTTGTGGTTTGTTGAAATAAATTGTTTTGAATGTTTTAATCATTTTACATTAATTCTAAAACTACGTTTTAAATGGGGTATTTTGGGATGTGAAAAAGTGTTTGAATTTGATTAATTGTGTGCCTTGTTTATTTTTCTCCTTGTTTAGAGTGAGAGAAAATAGGGTTGTGTATCTCCATGTTCTTGTTTGTGTAAAAATGTGTTGTTGAGGAAGATAGTTTCATAGTGTCTCTTGATCTGTTGTTTCTTAATGGGAGTGTTATGTGGTACTGTGTGGGACTAAGGGATGGATTACAAGTTAGGAATTATCAAAGCCTGGCTATGGGGTAGGAGATTCTTCATCCATCAAGTTTCTATCTATAGGATTTAGAGTAAAGCTGGCACGCATTCATGAGTCCTAGGATTGTGGGTAGTATTACTAAGATCAAACCACTACCATATCAGCGAGGCAATTACATTGTTTCTTTTGTGGATTTAATGTCCCAATAAGTATGTCCCCTTCTCTCCCCTCCTTATTTTGTGGGGGTTTGGATCCATGCAGAGAATGTTGGACCAATTCATTCCACCTCCATTTGAGAGTTGGTGGCTTAACAGTTCATGTTGTGTTCCACTCAACTTGCGTTGGTAGGTTGTTTCAGGAGAGTTTTGGTGGGCTTGTGTGAGTGAGGACCAATTTTAACTCATGTTTAATTCTTGTTTGTTCATTGCTGGCTGGTTTCTAATGGTGGGGAGACCCACCACAGATCTTATGGATTTTCATCCTAAGAAAATATCTAGTGCTAGTTGTTTCATAATGGTGGTGATTCCATTCAGGATTCCCATGGAATATTTATTCCTCATGGGTTCTCTTTGGTTTTGGTGATAATTGTGCTCATTGGGAGAAATACCAACAATTTTGTTCTTAATTTGGTTGTTGAGGTTGTGACTCGATCCATCAGTTTATTCTCAAGAAGTGGTTGTGAGTTGGTGTTTTTTTGAGGCCAGAGGATTAAGTTACATTAATGATGAATACAATATCCTTTTCATGAGATTCTAGATCCTTTTCATAAGGAATACATAGGTGTTGATCTTTCAGCTGGAAAGTGATATGTCTTTCCGGGGGTGGAAAGCATTAATGGTGGGGAGAATGTTACACCCAATTTTTCATGTCTTTGTTTTGATCTAGATCATAGGAAATCCTGATAATTTTTATAGGTCTTGGGTGTGATTAATGTTGAGTTTTTATGTGTCATATATATCTAATCAACCATATTAGGGTGCCTAAATTCTTTTTTGGGCGTTTTTTAGAAAGGGTGGTTACCTCATGATTTGGGCCAAACCATGAGCCCATTTCCAGTTTCAAAAAAAAAATTTGTTTCTATTATTAAACCTTCATTTTTTAATATTTTAGACTCATTAAACTTCCTATTTTACTCACCTGACATATTCAAGCATACATATCCTCTTTTACCCATTAAGAATTTATAATAATGGTGATTTTGTGTTATATTTTCTGGTATAGGGCTAGCCCGTTGGCCCATTTCCAGTTTTAAAAAAATTATTTGTTTCTTTTATATATTTTTTATTGTTTAACATTTTTTGGTGATTCCAAATCCCACAATATCCCAATATACATATGAGAACCCACATTTTTTATTTTCTCCCTTTGGATCTCATCTTAACTGAGTCGTGGGGCGAATCCTTTCAAGATTCCTGAAGTCGTCCAGATTTTCTGAAGTAATTTTTCTCTTTCAAAAATCATTTATCCATCACTCTTTTTACCCCAAATAAAATTTCCTTGGTTATTATAGATTTAAGGAGAATATAAAAGAAGTTACATCCCATTAAATTTCCTCTAAAGGTGCATATCAAAGGGAATATGAAGATTCTTTTAGTTTCCAAGGTGAGATTCCCCCTCCTTTCTTCTCCCTCTTCCTTTTACTTCAATTTTCTATTGGTTTCCTCTTCTCCTATGGTCATTATAGACCAAGGGTAATGTTTGGGAATTATATTTTATGGGGGTTTTGTTCGTTTAGGGTGGGTCTTCATAGGTCTAGTGCATTGGGAACCGCCACAGTTGATTTCGGGTGTGCATTTCCTTTCTGCCACAGATTTGATGTAGGATACACCTTTCAAAAGACATTACCATTTATATTTCATCATTATCATGCTGTTATAATCTTATTTATATGATACGTTCTACTTTTAAACATTGGTATTAATTTTTTTGTTTGAAAATTATGTTTTATACCTTATTTTGTTAAAATATAGTTGTTTTGGTACAAATGCGCATTCCTCTTGTTTGATAAATTATTCCATGAGATTAAACATTTGATTTATGGTATTTTGAATATGTTTCAGTAGATTGAATAAATTTATGGCATGAAAATGGTATTTTATCCATTTTTAAGTGCTTAAAATAAGTGGTTTTGTTACAAAGTGCATGCCATGTGTTATGTAAATTGCCCGTTTGGTTTTTATGTGTCTAATAAAATTTAATATGATTTGTTTGGATTTATAAAAACATTGGAAGCATGAAAAAAATTATTTTGGGATCATTTTATGATTTACCAATTTGGATTTGTTTTTTTAAATAAATGGGTTTTTGTTTACAATATGTTTTTGCAAGGGTTTCCGGAAAATGGCATGTTTCACATCCATATGAAAATGGTTGTGTTATGAATATGCAACCTGAGTGTTTTTTGGAATTTATGAATGTGGTTTTCTAATGTAAATTGTGTGTATAGAACTCCTTAATAAAATTTAAATTCATAACTTTGTAAAATGCTAGTTTTTAGAAAATGTTTAAAGGCTAGTTTTACCTTTCCTAAAAATGAAGATTGAGTGTTTTACTTGTATATACTATGTTTTGTCCATTGGGATTGTTTTATAGTCCATGATATGATTTCATTAAATTTTATTAGGGATTCCAAATATGGTTTGGCATGGTTTTGTTGTATGATTATACTTAAAAGAATTTTTTTGAATGAGTATTATGGGAAATGCTTCATTACACTCCTTGAAATTGTTTTACGAAAATTTTTAGCGGGTCATTATTTGTGAAAGAAATGTGAATCATGTTTGTGGGATGTTTGTGTGTTTATGGTTTATGAATGTAATTTTGACGTGGAATTTCTATTTTATAATATGTGTAACTTGATTGACCACTAAAGGGAATCATGGGTATCTAAGTGGGCGGACGTGTACTAGCATGCTAGTTATCCCGTGGGGTTTGGCCCCTGTATCACGTAACATGTTTGACGTTGAAAACACTTTCTAAACAATAATGATGATGATGTTGGTGGACCTGTAGGTTGTGAGTATAATCCCAACTAGTGGCTCGGGTGCATGAGAATGAATATTTATTATGGTTACTTTCTCCAATATACGAGTTACCTAGGGATCACAACTAACTAGTGCCTAGGGGTGTTCCCATGACTTTGGATCATTGGCTATGTTGTACCCACCATCGACATAAAGTGTGTTTGGTTGGTAAATTAATTATTTTGGGTGATTATTTAAATTTTTAAAATTTTAAAGTAGACCTCTTGAAAATAAGTTCCATTTTGATGTTTGACCTCTTGG
Source organism: Viscum album (assembly GCA_963277665.1). Classification (NCBI taxonomy): domain Eukaryota; kingdom Viridiplantae; phylum Streptophyta; class Magnoliopsida; order Santalales; family Viscaceae; genus Viscum; species Viscum album. Next base: position 484,440,395 of record OY728147.1, read on the forward strand.
AAAATTGTTACTAGCATTTTTGTTCAAAAAACATACTTGTTTGTTTCTAGTAAATTTTTTATTCAATGGGAAATAATTTGTAAAACAAACCTTTATATCTTTTATTTAAAAATATAAATTGATTTTTCTTTTATTTTAAATGATGTTCATTCGGAAAATAATATCCGGAAATCCTACTGAGTTTTAATACTCACGCCTATAGTCTTCTTATGTTTTAGCTCCTGTTAAAGTTTCAACATGAGATCAATTTCTTTAGGAGACATGTGATCACTGTGTTTGAGAGTGAATAGTGGAGTTACAAGTAGTTAATTGGTTATCAGGTTTGGTTGGTTGTGTTTTTGGTTTAGTTGTAATTTTAGTTTCCTGTATAAATATTGTTCAGTTCAATTTTTATGTATATGTATTTTGGGCTGCCCATTTCCTTCCAATATTGGATTTATTATTATTTATTTGGGAGAAATTGTTCCATTGTGTACTCTACTAATGACATAAATGCTTTCATCCATCCCTGGAGGATCAGGAATGCCTCTTGGGACTTGTCGTGGGCTGGCCTGGGTGACCGGTTCAGAGTTGACTCGGGCTGGTTCATGAAAAATTAGTATCAAAAGAGGCCGGATCTTAGCAGAACATTATTTTTACAGTGAAATTTTTATTAGGGGGATGTCATGGTAGATGGAGTAGCATTATTGTGACTTAAGGGGTATGTTGGGGAAGAGCATCACGAACTCTTGCTCATTCTGATCCTCGAGTTTCCATGGGATGTTCAGTTTTATTAGTGTCCTTTTTTTGTTGATTGTTTGGTGTTGAGATATAAGAAGGGGAGTGTGAATAATGGTCTCCATGAGCTCAAAATCCCTAAAAATCCATGTGGATCCGGGGAATGGTCCTAATAAATCTCTATGAGTTGGTGTTGTGTTTGACATATGGCCGCCAACCATATGGTCAAGTCACCCACTGACACTAGTTCCCTTTTGTGGATTTCATAGACCATTCTTGAATTCTGAATTTTTGTTTCAAAAATACTTATGAGATAATTAGGGAAATGTGTTTTAAAGGAATGAATGTATTTTTAAAATAGGAAAAGGTGTTTTAAAAAATTATATATAAGAATTGATTTGTTAAGGTTGAGTTTTTTCAATCAAATTTGGGGGGGGGGAAGTGGAAATGATTTAATGGGATTGGATTGTCGCTAATATAAACTTGTGGTTTGCTGAAATAAAATGTATTTAAAGTGTGAATAAATTTAAAGTAATTCTGAAAAAATGATTTAAATGGGGTGTTTTGGGATCTGTAAAAGTGTTTGAATATGATGAAGTGGTTTTCGAAATTTGGTTTTCAGTGGCTGGTGTTTTTCGGGAAAGGGGTTTTAGCCTTTGTGGTTGATATATTATGAAAGGAGACCTTGCCAAATTTTTTTAAAATGGGAAAAGGGCTATTTAAAATAGAATTTTTGTTTTTGGAAGTTATATTAAATGAAATGGATTGTTTTTTTAATGAAATGGTTCTTGATTAAGTGTGGCTTGTCACGTGAAATCTGAAAATGGTTTTCGATTTGGAGGTTAATGTGTCTTTGAAAGTACACAATTATTTTGGTAATGATGATGTTTTGTTTTTGCATTCAATGTTTTCATGGGTTCTCACATGCATGGTCTTTTGGATATATGGATGAATGGATGGAAAGGCATTGTATTCAAGTTCCAAGGGTGGCACATAAATGTTCATGTGAGTGAAAATTTATGGAACACCATTACTCAATATAAAAATCCACCAAATTAGTTTAATTTTTTTCAAAAGTGTTTTGAGCTAAATAATGCCTTCCATTTATGGTGATTCGCTCAGTTGTAGAAATTGAGCTCGGTGATTTTTAGTGGGTGTTTTTTTTGTGCCTTGTTTTTTCTTCTCCTTTTTCAGAGTGAGAGAAAATAGTGTTGTGTATATTCATGATATTGTTTGGGTAAAAATGTGTTGTTGAGGAAGAGAGTTCCATGGTGTCTCTTGATCTATTTTTTCTTACAGGGAGTGTTATTTAGTACTATGTGGGACTAATGGATGGAGTACAAGTTGGGAATTATCAAATCCTGACTGTGAAGAACGAGATGCATCATCCATCAGAGCTCCATCCATAGGTTTTGAAGTGAATATGGAATGTAGTCAGGAGTCCGCAGATTGTTGGTAGTATTGCTAAGCTCATACCTCTATCATTTCAGTGAGGTAGTTCCTTTGTTTCTTTTGTGATTTCAATATCCCAATCATTGGGTCCCCTTCCCACCCCTCTCTAATTGGTGGGGGTTTTAATCCTTGCAGAGAGTGATGGACAAGTTCTTTCCACCTCTATTCAAGAGTGGGTGGATTAAATGTTCATGTTGTGTTCCTCTAAACATGGGCTGTTAGGTTGTTTCAGGTGCGTTTTGGTGGGGTTTTGTGAGTGAGGCCTGATTTTTTCACCGGTCGATTTCTTGTTTGTTCATTGGTAGTTGGTTTCTATGGGTGGGGTGACCCACCACGAGTCTCAAGTATTTTCATCTTAAGAAAATTTCTATTTATAGTTGTTTCTAAATGGTGGGGAGTCCATTTTGGACTCCCCTGTAATATTTGGTTTTCATGAGTTCTCTTTGGTTTGGGTGATCGTTGTGTTCATTGGGAGAAGGCCAAACAAATTTGTTGTGAAGGTTGTGACTGGATCCATCGATGGATTCTCAGGAAGTGGTTGTGAGATGGTGTTTTTATTGAGGGAAGATGAATAAGTTCCTTTGATTAATAATGATATTTACTTGGATTTATAGGATGGATACTATTGATAAAAAATACTTATGTTTTGACCTTTCAACTGGAAAGTGCTATGTCTTTCCGGGGGTGGAAAGCTTTAATGGTGGGGAGAATTGTCACACCCGATTTTTCATGTCTTTTTTTTGATCAGGTTTATTGAAAATCCTGATTATTTTCCTAGGACATGGGTGAGATTAATGTTGAGTTTTTAAGGGTTATCTATATCCAATTATCCATCTTTGGGTGCCTCAATTATTTTTTTGGGATTTCTTATAGAAAGGGTGGTCACCTCATGATTTGGGTCAAACTGTGAGCCCATTTCCAGTTTTAAAAACATATTTTGTTTCTTTTATAAATCCTTCATTTTTAACATATTTGACTAATTCCACTACCTATTTTCCTCCTATGACATATTAAATCCTACATATACATTTTTACCCATTAATAATTAATAAGCATGGTGAATTTGTGTTATATATTCTAGTATTGGGCCTGCCTGTGAGACCATTTACCTTTTTTAGAAAATAATTTTTTTCTTTTATATATTTTTTATTTTGTGGTATATTTTGGTTATTACACCAACCACTAAAGCCCAAGATACATTGGGGGATCCCCGTTGTCTATTTTAACTCTTTGGAGGTCATCTTAGGTGAGTCTTAGGGTGTAACTTCTTAGGATTCCTGAAATCATCCAGATTTTCCAAGGTAAACCATATCTTTCAAAAATCCATTATACCTCACTTTTTTACCCCAAATATAGATTCCATAATTCTTCTAGACCAAAGGATAGTCTTTAAGAAGTTACATGCCATTACATTTCCTCTATGGGTGTAGATCTATGGGAATATGAAGAGTCCTTTAGTTTCCAAGGTGAGATTCCCTCTCCTTTCTTCTCCCTCTTCCTTCTCCTTCAATTTTATTTTGGTTTCCTCTTCTCCCCTGGTAATGATCTACATAGGGAACTGTTTTGGAATGCTTTTTATGGGGTTATGGTTCTTTTACGTTGGGTTTCCATAGCATTGTGTGTTGGGTACAATAGTGGGTGATATCGTGTGTGCGTTTCCTTTCCGCCATAGATTAGAGGTAGGATACCCCTTTCAAATGCCATTAACATTTATGATTTATCATTATCATGATTTTTATATACTTATGTATTTGACATGTGCTGATGTGAAACCTTGGTTTTAATTGTTTTTTTGTGAAAATGATGTTTTATACGTTATTTTTTAAAAAATGTAGTTGTTTTGGTATAAATGTGAAATCCTCTTTTTGATAAATTATTCCATGAGATTTAGAAATTGGTTTATGGTATTTCGAATATGTTTAAGTAGATTTATAAAAAATTAAAGCAGGAAAATGGTGTTTTTTCCCTTTTCTAGTGCTTAAAATAAGTTGTTTTGTTAAAGAGTGCATGCCATGTGTTCAGTAAATTTCATGGTTGGATTTTATGTGTCTAGTGAAATTTAAAATGATTTGTTTAGATTTATAAAAGAATTGGTAGCATGAAAAAAATTATTTTGGGATTACTTTATATCTTTCCAATTTGGATTTGGTTTTACAAATAAACTGGTTTTGGTTTACAACATGTTTTGGACCGGGTTGCTAGAAAGTAGCCCTTTTCACATCCTTATGAAAATGGTTGTGTTTTGAATATGTAACATAATAATTTTAAATGATTTATGAATGTGGATTTTTGATGTAAATGGTGTGTATACACCTCCTTAATAATATTTAAATGAAAAACTTTATCAAATGTTTGTTTTTAGAAAATGTTTAAAGGCCCGTTTGGCCTTTCCTAAAAATGAAGATTGAGTGTCTTACAAATATATATCATGTTGTGTTAATTTGGATTGTTTTATGGCCCATGAAATGATTTTATTAAATGTTGTTAGGGATATCAAATATGGTTGGTCATGGTTTTTTTTAATTTTTAAACTTAAAAGTGTGTTTTGGAATTAGTTTTATGTTAAAATCCTCAATACACTCCTTCAAATTGATTTATGAATTTTTTTTAGTGGTTTATTGATTCGTGAAAGAAATGTGCAGCATGTTTTTGGTATTTTTTGTGTGTTTATAATTTGGTAATGGAATTTTGAAGCAAAATTTGTATTGTATAATATGTGTAACTTTATTTAGCACTAAAGGGAATCCCGATTATCTAGGTGGGTGGACGTGTACTACTATGAAAGTTATCCCGTGGGGTTTGGCCCCTCTTTCACATAACATGTTTGATGATGAAAACACTAACTAAAAAACAACAATGATGATGTTTGGGGACCACAGGGTTATGGGTATTCTCCCTACTAGTGGATCGTGTGCATGAAAATGGATATTTGTTATGGTTACTTTCACTGAGATATGAGGTACCTTGGGCTCACAACTAATTAGTGCTTAGGGGTGTTCTCATGAATTGTGCTCATTGGATATATTTTACTCACCATCGGCATACAATGAGTTTGGTTAGTAAATTCAATAATGTGGGTGATTTATTTAAAAGTGCACATTCTTTAAAGTAGCCCTATGGAAAACTACTTTCATTTTGAAGTTTCACCTCTTTGAAAATTGTTACTAGCATTCTTCTGTATAAAACATGTATGTTTTTGTCTGGTAATTATTTTATATAAAGGGACCTAATTTGTAAAACATACCTATATATATTGTATTTAAAACTTGAAATTGATGTTTTTTTATTTTAAATGATGTGAATTGGGAATAGAATATCGGGATAACCTACTGAGTTTTAATACTCACGCCTATAGTCTTATTCTGTTTTTATCCCTTGTGAAGGTTTCAACTTGAGTTTGATTTTCATGGGTGATGTGTGATGATTATGTTGCAGAGTGACCAGTTGGGTTACATTGATTTAGTTGCTTTTTTGGTTTGGTCAGTTGAGTTTTGGATTAGTTTCAATTTTTGTTTCTTGTACAAAAAATGTTCTTTTCAATTTTTATGTAAATGTATTTTGGGCTATCCATTTATTCCCACTATTTGATTTGTTATTTATATTTGGGAGAAATCATTCCCTTGTGTACTCTACTGATTCCCTTAGTGATTTTCACCATCCCGAGAGGATTATGAACACCTCTCAGGACTAATTGCGAGCTGTCCTAGTTGACCGGTTTAGTGTCAACTTGGGCAGGTTCGTGACATGTATATGTGAATACAATTATGGAAATTTGTGGCTTAACTGAGTGATAAATAATCCCCATAATCCAGCATCAAACCTGAGTTCAAATATAGGTGATAAAAAATTTAAATAGGTATTGTACTTGTATTGTAGAAGTTTGTAGCATTGTAGAAGTGTGGGTATTATAGTAGTTACATTAGTGGGGTACTGCAGCAACAATACCATTCATCCTGAATAGCCCTTCAGGCCACAGAAAACTAATCCTTCCAGATACATGGCCTTCTATCCATCAATGTTCTTCTAGAAACATGTCCAAAAATCCATGACGTTGTACAGACATAGCACATTGTATTATCGCCATGTGGATAGATTAGATTAGAGGAAGTCATCAACACAGATCCACCCAAACCTAAGGATTTAAGGAAGGATTTGATGGTCACTCCATCCGGTTACGCAACTCTATACATGAGAATTGTAGGATGGTAGAAAAATCAATGTTGTCAGCATGATGTAGAAATATAGAATTATTGGGGAGGGGTTCATCCTATGTGGTCATGTCATTAAAAAATATAATTGCATGCCCCACTAGGCCTTCAGGCCATGTAATTTAGTCTTTGTGACTATGGTCCCCCATGTTATATATGTGTTCTCTCTCAACCTATTAAAAAAATTATATTATCCAAAAAAGGATTTCAGGCCATTCCATCCAAGTATATTATTATTCATATATATACTTATATTTTTATATACATACATATATGTGTGATTGTAAATCTATTGTACAAAAATTATAGTGGAAATCTCCAAAGCATGATTTACATTGTAGATTTGAATTGAAAATTTTACACAAGATGGTATAACACCATACAGATATATAAATTATTATTAAAATTATTTTATATCTGTTTATTATTGTTATTATATAGGGATTGATTGAAAATTAGAGGGATTAAATCATCAAAGATCACTATCCATGATTTTTGAGCCTTTATTCCTTCAATTTGATCTCCCATAGAGGACAAGGTGGTTTATGCAACCCTTCGTACCTCTCCCAGAATCATTCTTATATGAAATCAAGGCCAAGAAATTAGAGAAAACCCTTTTCTTCATTGATTCCAAATTTGATGTATTATATTATGAATATTCATCTCCCTACTGGAAGGATTATCCAGAATGGTTTAGTATCACATATTGATGCCACCATGGACGAAATAAAGGAACAAGAGGAGCCCTCTATGTTCTATATCATAACTATATTGATTTTTCCAAAAGGTGAGGACCCATGGAAGATCTCAGAATTGGTAAAGATAATTTATATAATCTAGGGGTTCATCTATTGAGAAACGATCACTTTTGGGTGCATATTTTTACATTATCAAACCCTTGGATGACTTGAAAAGGAAAGCATAGGGATTTGGAACTCTCTCCATGAAGCATGGTCTTATGAAGATCATGGAATGGTATATTAACATTGACCTAACCAATGTTTCCAACATCCAAGAACTGGTCTAGATATGTATACATACAATTAGCTGGTTTTATTGGAAAAAAAAGAAACTATAGTATATTTCTTCCTCAGTGGGAAGCCCTATCAGTCTAGAAAATGAGATTTGATGGGCTATATATTCCCATTTTTCATGTATACTAGTGGAGGTGGACCTCACTTCCCCTATGACTGAAGAGGTATCTCTAGAAACACTATAGGATAACAACGACCTAGTGATTGTATGTGTATTACATATATTAAAGCTTCCAAAAATCATAGGGTTCCATCAAATCGCTTATAAAGTGATGATATTCTATTCTTATGTGAGGCTGAAAATAAATCTTTAGATTCCATGAGGATTATTTTCTCAAATTATGAACATGTGTCTGGATATGTTATCTCATGGAATAAGTCAGTGGTCATCTCTGGGAATGGCCTCTCCACTATTAGGAAAAGGTCTATCTTGAATTATCTTCATTTCATGATGGGAGAATATGACATCATTTACTTCTATATTCCTTTCTCTACAAGAATGTTTTTACATATATATATATATATGGGATCACTAGAAATATCTATTCCTAGCAATCCAGTTAGAAATTAAAGTCATTTTCACAAGCTAGTAGAATTTTCCTTGTGAACTCTGTGACTACATCGATGTTTGTTTACTCCTTATGGATTTATAGATGGCCAAAGGAATTTATTAACTATCTTTATTCACAAATTAATTTTTTTCATGGTCTCTTTGTATCCATGAAAGTAATTTTTTCATGGTTTACTATGATAACTTTATCAAACCTATTGAAACGGGACGATATGGCATCGAAAAACATAAGCGCTTAAACCACTCCCTATTGTCTAGTAACGTATGTCACCTAATTACCTCATGGAATAGCTCTTCAAACTTTTTTAGAGCTGAGATCATTAGAAGGATACATAGGTATAATTGGATCGTTTTTACTTCCTCAATATGTCATCCCATTAAGTATCAACATGATGATATCATGATGAACACTCAATAGTTCCTGACATGATCATTTGATCTAAACATCATGTCTACTCATGTCTTGGTTTCCTGGTATTTGATGTTTATCATGTTCCCTCAATGCAATCTACAATATATATTTCTGATGCACTTGATAAAATTGGGTAGTTTTAATCCTTACAGCCTCCAAATATTTGATAGCATATTGAGTCTTAAATTTCTTAGGAGTGGGATACGACTTTCTAGAAGCCACCCAGACTAGGAATCATCTCTCCAATGCTTTTATAAAGAAATTTATGTGGAACTAGTGAAGATATTCCATGTTGGATAAATATTTTAGGATCCTTATTTCCCTTATTATATAAATCTTCTCATATGGATGCTTTGTCTCAATAGACATCCAACTGATGATCGGCTTCGGGTGGAAACATAGAAGTATTATTCCTACTTATCCTTTTTCTTGAATAATTGGAAATATTGTATTTATCTTTTCTTAAACACCCCTTTATTATGAATCAATACAATCATGGGGAGGATATTTTTCATTGGACCTTCCAAACAAATGGGAGACATGAATATTTTATCGGTGTTCGTTTCAATCTGAATCTTATTATGCCGGTGAAGAATATTTTATGCTCGTTTGTTGTAGAAAACATTCATCATTATCATGTGTCAAGGAATGCCCTCTAGTTTGAGGGTGTATGCATCTGTGAAATAGGCATTAGTTTTAGCATCATCAAGGATATTTTTATAGATCATAAACTGATGGTCAGATATATGCATAATACTATGAATGATATTGTTATTTTCAAGATGCATGGTGTTAATGGAATTCCCCAAAAACCGATTCAACCTAAGAACATTTGGTGGATTCCCCCACATCCGGGTTGGATTCAATCAGTGTGGATGACACGAAGCATGGTTCACCTTAACTTATAAGATATGGTTTCACGTTAATTACTTGTAGGGGATTTATTAAATTTTTGTTCCTTAATACACTTAACACATTTAATGGATTTTAAGATAAACTTTAGGAATTAATATATATGGTGATCTACACTATGCATTCTGGATGGGATAACTTTTGGATTTAAATTTATTATACACTAGTGGAGAATATTATTAGGAGTTGATCATCTCTGGTTCCATGGACGATCGTCATGGATTTGATTACTTGTCTATCCTACCTGGAGCCTATTTTCTTTGAGGTCACTCATATATACAGGGAGGTAAACATGTTGGCAGATGCTTTGTCCAAGTAGGCTATGTAGAATGGGAAAACCTTCTAGTATATATATTCAGATGACTCCCTTCTACGCCTGTATTTTTCTAATGTTCTGGGTGATGTTTATAGAACTTTCATCCAATCCCTATTCTATATCTTGATTATATTTCATATATTTTAATGGGAATGGGTCACTGACCCACTTCTTTGACCATCTTATAATGAAATTATTTAAAATATTTGAACATAAATTGTTATATATTGGTATGTTTGTAAAAAAATAAATATATATATTTAGGTGAACCTCAATATATGTACGTGTGTAATCTTGTTAATACTTGTTTTTAGGTACTTATCTTTATATGTATTTGTTAATAATCACATTAATATATATGCATGCATGTAGATGTATGTATTTAATGGAATTAAAATATACATAAAAATATTCATATTTATATATAATTATATAAATATATATATGAATATATATACTTTTTTATGAACATGTATAAATGTATAATTGTAAATAGTCACATTTTTATATTGGTACATATGTAAATAATTACATTAGGATGTGTCTACAAATCTATATAAATAGTGTATACTTTCATAAGTACCTATGTATAAAGAAGTATATATAAATAAAATTATTTTTTAGTATAATTATGACAAGGACACACAAACACTTACAAATATTTGTATATTATTAAATCTAAAATATTTACTATAAATCTCCAATATAATATTTAAAATCAAAATCATCCCTCTAAATTTTGCATTAGAAATTTCTAATATAATTTTAATGTTATAGATTTACAACTATAAATATATATAAGTATATAAAAATATAATTATATACATTCATAAATACATATATACATATAAGTATATATAAAAAGTTATAGGTATACTTTATTGTAAGTATATACACACGTCAATATAAATATTTACAATTTAATTTATTACTTTTATTCAATGTTAAGTTAATGTATTTTAATTAATAATAACAAAAAATACATATAAACTAAATATGAAAATCATAACAGTATATAGAGTTATAACATTTTCCCATAAATTTATAAATTAAAATGTTTTAAGTTAAATTTTGTTAAAGAATAATCCTAATAAATTCATATAAAATAATCAAATAATAATAAAAATATATATTTTAAAAAAATATCATTAAAATTAATATCTAATAAATGAAATAAATGAAATAAAGGTTATATATATATAGAAGGGAATCTACAGTGTATTATTTTATATTAGCAACATATACAATATTTGTAAAAAAGATTTAAAATAATGAAAATAATAAAGACACATAAATCAAATTTAATAATAATAATAATACTATAAAGAGTGTCATAATATATTAATCAAATCGGTACATGTGTATGTATATAATTATATTCATATATATTTATATAATGTGTGTATAAAAATACATTACATGTATAAACATTCCTATTACACACACTTGTATACTAAATATATATATATATATATATATATATTTATATTTATCAAACCGTATGTAAATAAAATTAATTAGTGTATTGATATTATACAATATATCATATTTTCTATTTGGGGTGAAATTGTGTATGTATATATGAAAAAAAATTCTGATATAAATTTTGATATAATCAAATATACGACATCGACAGATAAAAATTTATGACACAAAAAATATTAAACACAGAGTGGAAAATGAGAGATAATACCTTGGAGGTGCCCCTAAAAATCCATTAAAAGGTTGGATCTTAACATATTACTTAATTGTACAGAATTCCCACCCTAACCATCTTACATGGGAATTGAGTAAATGGAGATGACATAAACCCCCTCATTATCTTCAGTAGGGATCCAACTACAATTCCATGATGTCAAATCATGGGTGCCATTCATTATAGTTGGTGAAATGTATTTAACGTGGCTTTTATAATTTCATGATGTCTCATTCTGGGAGATATTTAAATATTACTAGTAATATAAGAAATTTCAATCAAAAAGAGGTCAGAAAAATTGAAATATGACAACTACACCTTCTATTGAATCACTGCAAACTTGTATGCTGAAAGGTTTATCATCAATGAAAAGGGATGATACTAATTTCTTATAATAAAATATTTTTAATCTACTAATGGTATGTCTGTCTTTTAATGTTTGTTATAATCATAAAAAATAGCAGAGTTCTTAATAAAATAGATCTCTAAAGTGGATTTTATTTTACAATACATTATCTTTTCTTCAATTTTTTTTTCCAGTGGTTGATTATTACAACTGATTTTCATATTTGGATTAACCTAAAATATGTATAATGTTCTTTATATATTTTAAAAATGTAGTGGAATTGATGGTAATTCCATAGGGAAATTTTATTTTAGTCTAGTTTCATAGATTCATGGCTTCATGTCCGTTGAGTTATTGTAAATTTGGAAATCACATTTTTTGAAACATGAATTTGATTTTGAAATGATTTTTTATTTCATATATTTAATTTCTAGTTTTTATGTTGACATAATCATTTATGAATTAAAAATTAAATGGTATGTTTTATTTATTCTCATTACTAGGTTTAATGGCATAAATTGAGTGAAAAGTATCAAAATTAACAGTTTATGATTCTGTGAAAAATAAATAAGAATTTCCTTATTTTAAAAAATTTTAATGAGTTTAATGATATTCAAAGTTACTCAAGTGATATCAAAATGAATATAAAATTTTTAAAGATGTCGTGTCATAATTTTTGTTCTAACTACAAAATTCGGGAATTGTCAAGTCCTGTTGAATGTTTTCTGTTGCTTTGTATCAAAAGGCTAGCCAAATAGAATTTTCTCTATCAATTATCCATATTTGATTTTTTATTGAAGTATTTATTCCACTTTACCATTATATTTTTCAGTTTTTGATGTGTCAACATACATTCAATCATATTAGTGTTTTGATATCATACTTTGTCATTGGGTTATATATAGATTCCTCAAGAAGGATTGTAGGATAAATAATTTAAATTAGGTTTTCTAATATCAGTTTTTATATGGTATTTAAATAATATGTATGACATTATTGTATGTTAATTAATTCTAGAGGATGATTTTTTACCTTTACTATCTTGGATTTTTTATTTTTCATCCCATATCCACTAATATATAATTCTCTTTTAATATGAATATATATTTTTAGATTTAACGGTCATACTTAAGTTTTCTTGAGATTCAATGTTAAAATTTTTTGAAGGAGTTGATTGAGATTTTTTCTTGATGTTGAACAATTTTCAGAGTGCAAGGCTGATCTAGGTGTTTGAACTTGTTAGATATGACACATATGAAGTTGTTAGTGCATTCAATGTTGTAAATAAGCACGTATAATTTTCACAATTATTCTATGTACAATGTGATTGAAAAAATGAATGACATTGGATTATGACATTAGGGGTGGTTTTTCCCATTAAAAGGAATACCCTATGTGGTGTGGCATGCTTTAGTTGAGGTGCTAAAGGAAATTCCACAGAGGAAAGAAATTGAATTCTACTTAAGAGGTTGTTTCTATAAGAATTGAAGGGGATGAATTTTAAATCATTACATTACAAACCATGTTTTCTTCACAATTTCCTTATATTTTGAATGTGCATTTATATTTTATAAAATTTAATAAAAACAAATATAAATTTATATATTATTTAATTGTCTAAAGCCATAATTTCTCTATAATCACAAGATATATGATATAAACATATTTACATTTAAGTGTATATATGACTAAACAAATCTTTATATAAATAAATGTAAACATAATAATAATAATATTAATTACCATTATTATAATAATAGTGTTAGGGATCTCCGTCAATTATTGAGGTTTTCTAGATTATTATTTTTTATTTAGATGTGCATTATCTTGTTCCATATGAATGTTCTAATTTATTTATATAATTTGGTAGTTGATAGTATAATGATTTTTATTAATAATTTTATTAATTTTTTTAATTAATTATAAAAATTCATGATCATTTTTAATTTTTATATTTAATTATTCGTATAATTTTATATTTAATAATATAATGTTTTTTATTAGGAATATTACTAAGTTACATGTTCAATTATAAAATATTAATATGATTAACTAGTAAATTTAAAGGTTATTATTAGAAATAATGAATTATAAATCTTTATAATAAATTTACCGTTTTCAAATTATTTATATAATTTTTTTTCAAATAGGAATATGGTTGATTAATATTCCAAAACTTTTCAAATCATGGATTTTAGATCCACAACTGAAGGTGAAAAAAAAATATTCCATGTAAAACTCACACTAAAAAAGTATAGGAAGTAGAAAATGAACTACCTATAGGTTGAAAGTGCATTAAAGTGAAATTTTGTCACCATAGTAATATGAACTACGAGCACAAATGATCCGTTTACATTTTCCATACTAAGGGGACAATAACCTCCATCTTTATTTATGTATACATCCCTTGTCCGGAAAAGTACCTTGACTTGTTGGGTGTCGACCTCTCTACCATACATAAGAGGTTTCCGTGAAATGGTATATTCTTCTACATGTGATGGAAAACACAAATCCGAAGACTATGAATAATCACCTTCAAAGAAGAATTCACTTCTAGGTTCAACCCATTGATTTGAATCACTAGTATAGTTTCTCATGTCTTTAAACTCACATCCGGAGAAGAAATACACCATGTCCTGTTTGATATTTCCCATTTGTTGGGCCATTTGATAATCCACCACATAGTCAACATTTATAACACCACCTATTTATTTCATTGAAGAAAAAAAACCCCAAATTGGGGTTGCTTATATGGTTCAACCCCCTCACTCAACTCAACATTGACTGATCCAATTAAAAAAACTGATCCTAGAAGTTTGTTGTTTTGATTATTCATTAGAGAATATATTCTGCTATATCCATCATTATTGATGTCTTCGAGATAAAACCTTTCAAACATAAATGAATTTATATAATCTTGTATATAGAATATGTTGGGGAGGGGAGGAATCCTCTATTTACAATTATATTTCCCAAATATTTTTCCCTATAATAACATACAAATTGAACACTATATTTGGAATTGTGAGAAGGCATTTATCCCTCAATACATGTTCCCATTATTATATTTCACTTTTTCCATACAAATTGGGTTAAATTTCCTTTTGGAGGTTAGGAAAGATGTCTTCCTTGGATCAAAACCTAAGATAAATTTTATAGTTAATAATATTATGACTTTTTAATTAGGAATGTTATTATGTTTCATGTTTAATTATATAATATTAATGAATTAAATGTTTAGTTATTAAATTGAATGTTTATTATTAGTTATAATATATAATAATATGTTATACTAATGTTAACGTATTTAAATTGTTTTTATAATTTTTATTAATTAGGATTATTGTTAATTTTATTTTTTAATTAACATTACATAAGAATATAGTTTTTTTTTATAATTGATGTGTTTTTATTGATAATCATGTGTTAAAAAATTAGATTTGATATAGTTGGTATCATAATAATGTTTAATTAATTATTAGGACTAGAAAATATTTGTGAAAAACTCTATTGAAATGTTATGAAATATAAAAACATTCTAAAATTTTAGAAAAATAATGACAATGGATTATAAGAAATAACATAAATGTTTTGATAATATATGTGGATGAAAGATCTATCATAGATATACCTAGGAATAATAACCCATAGAGGGAGAGATTGGATATTAAATAAATTACCACTCGGTGCAAAAAAAAAAGAGTCCTAAAAACACACATAATTTGACACTCCTAGAGGATATGATTTTGATAATCCTTTTAATCATTACTACCTTTATTAAATATAAAAATTATGACTTCAAACTATTAGTTCTTTTAGATGGTTGTAAAAAAAAATTATAAATGTTTGGAGGAATATGGTCTCAAAGCAATTATATCTCTTCCTAAAAACTACAAGTGTATGTAGGGTCTAACACAAATCACCTAGGGGTAGTAATCCTGAAAGTGGTGTATTAAGAATTAAATCAATTATCACTTGGTGCATGATAAAGAGGAAAAAAAACATACCTTGTTTAACACCTCCATAAGATATCATTTTGGAGAGACTAGGAATATATCACTCTACTGAGGGGGTGTGGGGGTGGATGAATTAGTAGAGACCATTTTTTAAAATTTCATAATTAAATCATCCTCTAAAACATATTATGATTCTATCCACTAAAGTATAGAGTTTTTTCCTCACTCGGGTATCTAGAAAACAATTTTATAATGAATATGGATAATTTTATAAGATTTGAACCCTTCCTTAGTAAACCACTTCTTACATATTTGGTTAGACTCCCCTACCAAAGATTCTTCACTATAAGAAAAAAAATTACATGCTTAAAGGTTTGGTAATGAATCAAATAATTCTATTCTAGAGTCACACTAGTCTATACATATTTTTGATACCTTTATATGAGAATATGTAACTACAATGAGGAATATATTCTTGAGAGTTCAGTTTCTTTAGAAAATAGGATGTAAAACTCACTCAATGAGCCTTCTTAAATACTCAAGAATAGATTCCCATTTTAGGTATATCTGATGATGAACTGCTTTATGATTTTATGACTCATAAATTCTCACTAAATCTCAAGCTCAAATAAATGTTTTTATTTTTTTTAATCTTTAGGCTCAATTATCTTTCCTCATCTTCCTATAAATATTTTTGATAATCTATGATGTTCAATATATGTTATTATTCAAAATAACCAATACAAGAGAAAATCAATATTAATTGAATCAATTTTATTCTAGTAAATTATATTCTATATCATCATTCTTGAAAAAAATCATAATTTAATCTTACACCATAAAATAATTTATTTACTCATTCACTTAGGATTTCAAACATGCACTATGAACTCTGAAGATTTATTAACTTTTCATAACTTCATGTCTATAAAATCTTGCTTATTCTATGCATATTTTAATTTAAAATCCTTCATAGAAATATTTAGTACCTTCTACATCTTAAATCACAGTAATAGAATAATTAAATAAATGTGAATTTCTGAATTTCATTTAAAACA
Source organism: Viscum album (assembly GCA_963277665.1). Lineage (NCBI taxonomy): Eukaryota > Viridiplantae > Streptophyta > Magnoliopsida > Santalales > Viscaceae > Viscum > Viscum album. The sequence goes on from OY728147.1 coordinate 484,457,073, forward strand.
AACGTATTCTAACCAAAATTTTGTCTTGAACTCACAAGCCTTCATGTTTCTACTCAAGACACTTATTAACATCATTGAATTCAAAAAATCATAATCCCAAACAACCATAGTTGATAAATTAAAATAGAATCATTTTATATACTAATGTGAGTGATTATTTTAATTTAATAAAAAAATAACATCATTACATTTGATATACAGATTTAATATCTATTGTTTCATTATGACCCACATCAACTTTGAGTAGAAAATTAACTTTCAAGACAAAACAACTTGAAACATAAAATACTTATGAACAATGCTCATTATTTTATAAATCTCACATGAATAATCATGAATCAAGTTATAAATGCGATGTCTTGGTCATTGATGATCGTATCATTAATTTTCAGGTTTTATTATTTCAGAGAAAATGAATTACGGAAAACTCAGTTTGCACATTTCCATAACTTTTAGACATGGTTTTATGAATCAAAATACCATACATAAATATTGATATTTTAGAAAATTATATGCATTTTCTCAAAATATATACATAAATAAAAAAACACATACATGAATTTAGAATGGTCAGAATTCCAGTACGTAGTAGAAATTGGATGCTTTGCAGAATTCACATACATTGGAACTTGGATACATATAATTCAACGACATTGAGGAATTCATGTACATTTTTTTCTAATGTGAGGTATTAAAATATTTCAACCAAACCTATTATGCATGTTCTATCTATATGTGATTTTATCTTACCTTAGTCTCTATATAGATAAAATTTTTCCTATATAGAAAATGCATATGAGAATCTAGAAAAAACCCCATCCATCACTCAAATAGCTCCAACCCCACTTTAACCATAATCAAGGAAAAATCATCCTATAAAAAAAATTCTTTGCATGTTAAAATGGAAGCTTAAAAATCTAAAATGATGGATGTATGGGTGAACTAAGGACCTACTTGGTATTTATTTAGAAAGAAGTTGAGTACCGTTACTAAGACTATTTATTAATAGAAGAGCAGGTGTTTATCATGGGGGGATTAATAAAACACAATGTAGAAGAATATGGTATGAATTTTTAGTTGTGAAATTCCAATCCAGGTCAAATATACAATTTCCTTTCCTTTAAAGTCTATGTACATATATAATTACATTTAATTTATAAATATATTAATTTATTTATTATTAAAGAAGGTAATTACATAATTTATCTATAAATACTTGTTATATAAATATAGATATATATAAATTTAATTACATATATATGTAAATATTTATTTATATAAATATTTCTAGAAATAATAATAATAATAATAAAAAGAATAATAATAATTGTGTTATGGAGCTATTTAAGTGTTTTAGGTTTTTTAGTTTAGAAACATGTTTAATATGAATGTGTATTGTTAATTATTTATATAATTTGGTAGCAAATAGAATATTTTTTAAGAATTTTTTTATGTTATTTAAATTAATCATAAAGTTTCATTCTTATTATTAATTTGTATATTTAATTATATATATTATGTTATAGTTAATAATATATTACTTTTTATTAGGAATGTTATCAAGTCACATGTTTAATTTAGGAATTTTAATAAATTGAATCTTTATATTTAGTAATAATGTATTATAATATTTTATAATAATGTTAAAATATTTATGATTCTTCTATAATGTTTTTTAAATTAGGTATATTTTCCATTAAAATTAAGAAATGGAATGAACCATAGGTTTGAGATCCAAAACCCCTGGCCATAAAAAATTTACCCAAGGAAAAATCATGGACATAGAGTACAAAAGGATGAAAATGAATTACAAGTGACAAAATTCCACCAATATAATAATAGAAACGATTACACTCCAATATTTTACATATTACATATCATTATGACAACAAAAATCATCTTTATTTATGTCTACATCCCATGTTTGGAGAATCACCATAATTTGATGATAACTGACATGTTTTCCACTCTGTAACAGAATTCCATGATGTAGTATGTTCATCTCTGTATAATTAATGATCCAAATCCTTATACTACGAACAATCATCGGCAATGATGAACTCCCTTCCGATCTCATCCCTTCACATTAAATCACTAACATTGCTTCCCATGCCTTTAAACTCATGTCAGAAGAAGAAATCCCATATGTCATGTTTTATATTATCCATTTCATGGACCAATTTATTAGCATAATTACAACAATATTTTTAACACCATCCATTTCCATATTTGATATAATGCTGCAAAATAAAGGTTTCTTATATAGTACAACCCCCTCAACAACATGAACATTGACCAAGCTAGGTATAATAATAGATCTTATAAATATTTTGAGACAATTAGTAATGGGAGATGATTTTTCCTTCATTAATCATTATCAAGGACATTAAGAAAATTATTATCAAACATGGGGGAATTGATAGAGTCCATCATAGATAAGATGTTGTGGAGGTGAGAATACACAACCTTTTCAACCATATTTCACTCAACCGTGCATAATGTCACACGTGAGCCATCACATATGGGGATTCATTAAAAGGAGATGATGAGAAAACTTTAATATCAATCAACGGTGTGCCTGATACACTTACCTAATGTTGCATAATGGGGTATTCTAATTATAGTCAGTGGCTAGTCAGTGGTGAGTGAGGTAAAATTCATTGATGTCACATCATAGAGGATACTCATTACAATCACCAGGTAGTCCCAAATGTCAAATTATAAGGCTAAAATTCTTAGACTTATTATAGTTGGGTATGATCCTGGTAGTATTTTCATCTGGAGCTATCCCCCGAGTCCATCCAACCATGCATGGGAATACATATATTTCACCCCAAAGATATGCATGACTCATCAGGATTCCTGTCTCACATTCCCAATCTCACCATAATTTTCATCCTTCTTTTTGTAGGTTCTTAGTCTTTTCCAATAATTCATCCATTATTTGATAGAAACCATCAACTATGGAGAAAATTTTTAGTGATTCATGATTCTAATTTGTTTTTACATTTTTAAAAGCTAAGCATCTCTAAATGAATTTCTTTATGTTTATAATAGCTGTTTTCAATTAATATTTGGTTAAAGTGTTTTATTATGAAATAACCTCAGATTTATAAGGGACTATTAAATTAAATATTATCATAAACTAGGGGGTATCATTTTTAGACTTTAACTAAGGAGACAATGGTTTCCTCAATATTCAATCATTCCTTTAGTTGAAAAAACTATAAGTAACATGGATGAAATTAATGTTTTTTTGTTTTCAGAATTATCTTTTTTGTGAATAGGATATTTGAGGAATCAAATATGCTAAGGTTAAGAATCTTGGGATTGTATTCTATAGGTACACATGTTATAAATGCGATTTTTTCTTTGTTTTACAATTTTTCATTTTTAACAAATCATTATGTCTTACACTATAAAATTTGTTAGTGATAATAGTTTGTTGGACTTGAACTGCACGTCAAGTATTGATATACTATTCAATTAATTCTCAAAGATTACAGATCATAATGATACATTTATTTAAATGTTGGGTGAAATGTTTAATGATTTTACTATCAAAACTTCTATTAATGAGGTAAAATCATAAATGCCAAAAGGTTTTTCATCAATGAAAAGGGATTATCATTATTTATCACAAGTCAAGTTTGGTAATATACCATATGTATGAGTGTTATTGTTTTCATGTTATAATCATGCATCATAATGGTGTTCTTATGTTAGTTGATCATTGAAATTTAATTTCTCTTTCCCTATGTTATTTTTATCACTTTTTATGTATTTATATATTTTAATTGTATCTCATATTGGGATTCTCTTATTATAAGTACAATGGTTAGTGAATACATTGAAAATGTTATGTTAATTGATGGTCCTATTACAGTGAAAATTTATATTATACTAGTTTCCCAGATTCTTTGATTCAAGGTCTATGAGGTATTTAATATTTTTCAATATTAATTTATGGAACATGAATTTTATTTTGAAAGAAACTTTTTTTTCTTGTCATGTAGTTAATTCACGGATGTGAGGCTGACATGATATTTCATGAAATAACATTACTTGGTTGGTTTGATTTATTTTAATTACTAGTTTTAATGTAAAAAATGGTGAGAAAACATGTCATTAATTAGATGTTTATTATTTCCAAGTGAAAACTATGCAATGTTGGACTGAATTTTCAACAACATTTATGAGTTTGACGATCTTCAAAGTTACATAATCAATCTCACTAAAAATATAAAATTATCAAAGATTCTAGTTTTTTATTTTTATCTAAGCCTAATGGTCAGAAATTATCATGTTATCTAGAATGCAGTTAATTTATCTTTTTCAAAATTTCATCCAGAGAATAGATTCTTTTTCAATTTTCCATTTATTATGTTCATTATTAAATCATTTAGTCCACTTTTCCATTGTAATGTTTCTATTTTTTTGATGTGTGAACCTCCATTCATTAAATTGCATTGGTGTGTACACATATTAATTTATTTTTTGGTTGTATTTTTTGTTCTCAATAAGGATTTTCTGTTGATTTTTAAAAAAAAAATATTACTCAAATTTTTTTTTCCAATGGAAGTTTAAGAATTTAAATGACATTTCTATAATTTAATGCATTCTCGAGGATGAAGTTCTCTTCCCTTGATTATACTAAATATTTATTTTTCATTTTATTTTCTCAATTATATACTAGAATTTTAACATTAATAGTTAATAAATTAATGTGGTGGTCATACTTCCATTTTATTTAGAATCAATCTAAATTCGTATCAATGTTGATAAAATGATGTGATATTTTCATGTCTTTTTAAAATATATGGTATAGGTTATTATTAATGCTGGGATGATTTTCACCATGAAATTTAAAATTCATTCATATATCTCATGAAGTGATCATTGTGTTGAATTATAGTTTTGTTGTAATCTAGTTTTTTTAAAGAATAAATTTTTTAGTCAATATGTTGGTATAAGGTTGATGTTCTATTTTTTCCATGAATCAACTTTTTCACATAAAAAGTTATTAATTAATTATATTACAATGGTGATTTATTTTATTAAGCATTTTATGATTGTTGGTTGGACATAAAGCTTTGATTATTATTAAGAAAATTTATTAATTTTGTATTATTGTACTTGAAGAAAAAATGATCATTCTAGTGCGAATAAAATTGTTTGGATTCTTTGATGTTTTTATTATTCAATGAACTGATTTTGAAGAACATGTGGTAGGAGTTGATTGAGTTCTTTTCTGGATGTTAAACAATTTTTAGCATGTTGGGATGCTCTTACATGCCATTATTGATGATGGAAAAGGGTGGGAACATGTAATATGTGATCAAGATGAAGCTGTCACAACATTCAATATTGTGCATAAGTATATTCAAATCAGTTTTTATATTTTCATTTTCAATTCATATCATGATAATGTATGTTAATTTTAAAAAACATTGAAATCAAATTTTTAGGCAAAACAAGAGTTATTTTATTGTGCATGTGTTTTTAGATTAATTCAAAGAATTAAATTATGAAATTTGAATTGTTTGTGTTCTTTTGATGGTTTATAGGTTGTTTGACATGGATGGAGGAAGTATTACTATAAATGAAAAAATGAACTTAATTTGCATGGAAGGTGTTGAGTTAGTGCCTCATGTTATTTAGGTAAATGATGATGATAGGATGGACCTCGACATTTTTATTTTATTTATGATATATCTATGTGTGTTGGGGAAATTATCTCAACTATGAACTGTGTTTGATTGGAAATGAAGTTGGGTTGCAGATATTGTGACTAATTGTTAGTGTAGTTGATTCCATTTCATAAGGGGACCAAATGGGTGAACATTCTGAAAATGTGGGGCTTGTAGGGGAGGGTAGGATATTAGTTGTGCTACATCTATAATGATCACAAATGTTTTTTGATTTATTCATTGGTTATTATTTTTTATAATTTTTTGTCAATTAATAGTTTATTTATAAAATGGAGATATGGAGATGTTTGAAAAGGTAATATATTTTTTTTACTCATGTTACTTATTTTTCATGATATTATGGTGATTTAAGAGATGGTTATTCATCAGTTTAGCATGTCATGGACTTTTTGGGAAAAAATAATTGATAATTAATAATTTCAAGATTCATAAAAAATTTAAGATATATTTCTAATAGTTCAGGTAATAAACTTAAATATGGTTTGATGTTAAGCCCGTGTTTGTGACAGATGTTCTTTTTTTAGATAGAAGAATCAATTTTGGAATATGTTGAATTCATTACAATATGGATTGTGATGATGATATTTTTTCTTCCCAAGTCAATATAATTTCAAATGAAATCAATATTTTTATATGATATTCTATGAGAATTATAATTTTTAAGATAAAGCTATGAATAATGCTATTGGATTAATAGATTCAAATGGGATGGCATTAGGAGAGTACTGTGATTTAATAATGTTATCTAGATTCATTGTATGATAATTGGGATTTTAAAACCTACTTTTTATATTAAATCAAATATAAGGGGGTGTTGTTTCATCAGGGTTTACCAAAACCATAGAAAGGAATTCCCCGAGTGGTGCAAAAATAATCAGTCAAGGTGATGAAGCAAAGGCCTCAAAGAAAGGATGTGCATGTACACCAGGGACCTATTTGGAAGTTTTGGGAAAGAAATCTCATGTTTTTGATTCTTCTGTTTCAATAAATAATATAGGGCATTTATAATTTGGGGCTTCCTCAAATGATAAGGAGTTGGGGGCTTTCTCAAAGGAGAAGAAAAAGAGGGGATTAATTTTGAATCATAACATTAAAATCCATGTTGTATTCATAATTCTATCATATTTTGATTGTGTACATATATATAATAACCTTTAATAAATACATATATAAATTTATTTATTATATACCTATATATGTACATGATTTATCTACAATTACTTTATTTATTAATACACACATATATACTTTTATGTGAATATATGTGTAAAAATATATTTAAATAAATATATATAAACATAAAGAAATAAATAAATAATAATAGAAATAGGGAGATACTTAAGTGATTGAGGTTTTCTAGGCTACACTTTTTTATTTAGTTGTTTAACAAATCTTTTGATATGAAAGTGCAAGTTTATTTTTGTAATTGGGTAGTTGATAGTTTTTTATTAGGATTTTTATTTTTTTAATTAGTTTTAAAGTTTCATGTTTATTTTCTATTTATATATTTAATAATTTTTTATAAATTTATGATTAATAGTATAATGTTTTATCATAATAAATTTATTAAGTTACATGTTTAATTAAGGAATGTCCATAAATTACATGTCTAATTATTAAATTGAATTTTATAATTAGTATTAATATATTATAATATGTCATGATAATGTTAAAATATTTAAATTATCTAAATAATTTTATAATTAGGTATATAGTTAATTAATATTCAGAAATAATAAAAACAATGAAATTGAGATCCAAAACTCATGGCACTAAAACAATTATCCAAGGTAAGCTCAAGGAAACATAATACATAAGGTTTCAAATTCAATACAAGTGACGTAATATCATCTAGATAATAGAATAATCACGCACATCTGATTAGTTTATGCCTTCCATACCAAGAATACAATAATAATCCTATTTATTTACGTCTACTTACAATGTTCTAAGAACCCCCCTAACATGTCTGTTGTTGACCTCTCTTTTCATGGTCCATTTGATCACCCCCTTACATAATTATTTTTAACAGTACCCATTTCCTTATTTGTACCAAAAACCCATAATGAGGGTTTTATATATGGTTCTACCCCTCACCCAACTCAACATTGTCTGAGCCATGTATAACAACTGATCTCAGTAGTATGTTGGATTAATCAGTCCTGGGATAGGATCTTCTCCTGCATCCACCCATATCATGGACATTAGGATAAATATTGTTAACCTAAAAAGAATTTATAGATTCCAATATGGAGATGAAGTTCAGGAGATGACAACCAATATCGTTTTCAGTTATATTTCTTATATCCCTTTTCCCTAAAGAATATACTAATTTAGCATGAGATTTGGAAGTGTGATAAGATTTTTCTGTATCACTACCAACACTCGTGTTTCTCTTCCACTTATTCTATCTAACATTTATTATATTACTTTTTAGAGGTTGAGAAAGGCATTTAACACTTATCACAACCTACAAGATGTTTTTTACTAAATATTACAATTTTTTATTTAATAATTTTATAATGTTTCAGGTTTAGTTATAGAATATTGATAAATTGCATGTTTCCCTATTAAATTTGATGTATATTCATAATAATAATGTCATATAATATTTTATAATAATTTTTAGATATTGAAATTATTTCTATAATTTTTTAATTGAATTATTGTTATGTTTCATTTTTAATTAATATTACTTGGGAATAATGATTTGTATTATTAATCAGGTGTTTTTATTATAAGTCATGTGTTGAAAAATGTGTTTTGTTATAGTTAGTATCACTGTAATGTTAGAATAATTATTTGAACTATATTATATTAGTGAAAAATGTAGGGACCAGCCAAAAAATAAAAAATATCATCCTAAAATATTTTTAAAATAAAGACCGTGGTTGACAAGAAATGAAATCCTTATATAAATACTACAAGTGGATGAAATCTATACCATAGATGTACTTAGGGTTAGTAAACCTGAAAAAAAAATATTCAGTATTAAATCAATCATCACATGGTGTATAAAAGAGAGGCCTTACTGCATACCTGGTTTGACAGTCTTGTGGGATATGATTTTGTATAATTTATATAATCTTTACTAAGAATAATTACTTATGTAAATTAGGTTCTTAATACACTATTTCTTTAAGTATGACTCTAAAATTATATAATAAAACATTAAAAATATTTGGTAAAGCAATGAATGTGGTTTCCAATGCAATAACATCCCTTTTGGGATACAAAAAGACGATGCAGGATCTGAAACATATGCACCTAGGAGAAGTAACCCTAAAGGGGGAGTATTGAGTATTAACTCAGTAGTCCATTGGTGGATAATAAAGAGGCTTAACTAGAATTCTAGTTTGTCACCCCATGATATGTTCTTTAAATAGTTACTAGGATTGAATTAATCCTTTGATAAGGGGGAATGGTGAATAAGTGGAGACCAATTTTTACAATTTCTTCTTAATTAAATCAACTATTCCAATTTGTTATTATTTAATCCACTCAAGTATAGAGTCTCTTCCTCACTTTTGTATGAAAAAAAAGAGATAAAGAACCTAACAATTTTTACAAGGTTCTAAACCTTCCAAGGTAACCGATTCCATGTTGTGCTTGTTTAGTATCCCAACCAAATATTATTCACTTTAAGAAATAACAGATTACATTACTATAATATTAGTAAAAATCACACCATTATAATTTCGAGTCACAATGGACTATATAGTTTATCACTAACTTCGTACGAGAATATGTTACTAAGGTGAGAAATATCTTTTTTAGAGTATTGATTCCTAAAAAATAACATATTTCTTTCTCCCCAATGATCCTTTAGAAATATTGATGAAAATATTACCATTTCATTAAAATCTATTGATGAACTTCTTTGTGATTTTCAGACTCATAAAAACTCATTCATGTTCAAGATAAAATATATCATTATAAATTTTTAAAGATTTAGGTTTCACCCTCATTTATTATCTTCTTAACTAAATTTTTTTATTCACTATGAAGTTTAATATATTTCTTTCTTCAAAATCCACAGAACTAGAGAAACTAAAAATAAAATGAATTAATTTAATTCCATTAAAATATTTTATAGACAAATATTCTCAAAAATATCTAAAAGTAATTTTACACCACAATAACCTATTTTTAATCATTTGGTTAGGTTTAAAAACAGTCACCAAGAAATTTTAATTTGATGAAATTTCCCCAAACAAGAGTTTTTTTGTAGGATTCAACCCCCTTACAAAACTCAACATTGACTGAGCCAGGCATAACAACTGATCCTGGGAATATGTTGACATAATCCATTATGTGAAAGGATCTTCTCCTGCATAAATTATTCTAATGGACTTTAATATAAAGCTTATAAAAATAATGGGAATTAATATTGTTCAATATAGAGATGAAGTTGAGGAGAGGAGAATCCACAACCATTTCAATCATATTTCCCTACACCTTTCACAATTCCACGCATCGTCCATCCCACCTCAGAATTGAGTAAATAGAGATGATGAACACACCCTGATTTCTTTCATTGGAAATCCTAGTACACTTCATGGATGTTGCATCATGGGGGATCCTCATTGAAGTTGATGGTGAGTCAGTGATGGGATAGGTATAGTTCCCTGATGTCCCATCATGCAAGATCTTCATTATAGTTGGAAAAAAGTCCCCAATATCACATCATGCTGGCTAAAGTTCATCGACTCATTGTATTTAGGTATGAGTTTGGTACGATTGGTTTTTGAATGTAACATCATGGGTCCGTCCAACCATTCATAGGCACACATATATTGTGCTCCATAGTTATTCATTACTCTTCTTGATTCATGTCTCAATGTATTGATATTATCCCGATTTTTATCCCTCATTTTGTAGGTTATTGATTTTTTTCTTTAATTTTTCCCCTTGTTTGATAAAAAAATCAATGGAAGAGATAGTTTCCACAAGTTTGTGTTACTTATTAGGTTTTTAATTTGTAATAGCTAAGCCACTACACATGTATTTTTATTTTATATAATGATTCTATTCAATTAACATTTAATTTTAATTGTTTTATTTTGAAATAACTTTTGTTTAGAAGAGATAATTGAAGAAATTTGATCATAAATCATGGGGATATCATTTTTAGACCTGAAACTAATGAAATAGTCATTTCTTCACTATTTAATAAATCATTTAGTTGAAAAATTGGATGCAATATGGTTGAGATTAATGTTATTTTGGTTATCATAATTATATTTTATGTGAAAAAGATATTATAGGAATGAAATTTTTATAGGTTAATAGGAATGGTTTTGTAATCTAGAAGTAAACATGTCTTGTATGTGATTTTTTTCACTAAATAACCATCCTTATTTGTTCACTAATAACTATTTCATCTACAGTAAAATTTAATAGCATGTATGGTTTGTTGGAATGGACATGTTCATCAAGTATTGGTAAACTATACAACGAATTCTCAAATATTACAAATCATAATGATACATTCCTTCAAATGAATGGTGGAGAGGTTGAAGATATGATTATGATACAAATTTTTTAGAAAATATAGTCTTATATTGCTAATGGTTTATCATTGATGAAAAGGGATGATCCAAATTTCTAAAAAACAATATTGGTAATCTACTAGTTTTATGAGAGTTATTTTTTCTTATTATAATTTTTCATCATAGTGAATTTCTAAACTTAATTGATCCTTGAACCAGATTTTATGATATAATACTTTATTTTCTCATTTTTTTATGCAATTTTGATTTTTAATTGTCTCTAATATTGAAATTATACTATAATAAGGAAATCTCAGTGTCTATTTTAAAAAAGTTTGGGTTAATTGATGGTACAACCATACAGAAAATCAATGCCAAAATAGTTTCCAAGATTCATAGACTCAAGGTCTTTGATGTATTTTATATGTTATGACCATACTTTTAAGTACATTAATTTTATTTTGAAATGATTTTTTTCGTGTCATGTAGTTAATTAGTGGAAATAAGGTTGACATGATTTTGAAATAAATCAGAATTAATTGGTTGGATTTATTTATTTTCATTACTAGTTTTAATGTTAAACATTGTTAGAAATCCTATTATTAAATTTCTGCTAATGATTCTTGAGTAAAAAGTAATCGAAGATTGCCTTGATTTTCAATAAAATTGTTGAGTTTGATGATATCCAAATTTATTTAATTGATCCCAACATGAATATAAAAATTTCAAAGATTTTGGTTCTTAGTTTTTTTCAAACTACAAAGGTTAGAAATTTTATTATTTTGCAGAATTGTATTTTATTTAACCATATCAAAATTCATCCAAATGAACATGTTATTTATCAATTTACATTTTGTCATGTTCTTTATTGAATAATATTTCCCACATTACCATTGTAATGTTTCTTTTTTTTATGTGTAAAACTCCACTTATTCATTTTCATCTTGGTTTACTCATTTTAGTTTATTTATGGGTTTTATTTAGTGTTTACAACATAGATTATAAAATTATTATTTCAATTTCCATTTCCTAATACTTTATTTTCTTTTTTAGCTTATCAATTTATATGAAATTGAAATAAGTGAATGCAATCTTGAGGATGGAATTTTTTCCCTTATTATCAAAACCTTTATTTTTAATATTATTTCCTCTATTATATACATTCATTTTATCATTAATAATATATATATATATATGTGATGGTTATACATAAATTTTCTTGAGCATGAATGCAAATTCCTATTAATGGTGATAAAAGGATGGGATCTTTTCATGTCTTTTAAATATATGGTCTATCTGCTATTTTTAATGATGACGTGAGTTTCACCATGGAATTTAAAATTATTTCATCGCTCACCTAATGTGCTAATTTTTTGCAGTCATTGTTTTTTTTGAAATCTAGTTTTTTTGAGGGAATGATTTTATTTCATAGTTTACTTGTATGTGTATGTCGTTCTGTATGTTTCCATGAATCATCTTTTTCACATCAATATTTGTGACACTATTGATTTATAATAGCGAAATGATTTATTTTAGTTTTTAATTATGTGGTTAAATCTTTTTGGTTAAACATAAATTTTGAATTATTTTTCAGTTAATTTAGTAATTTAGAATTTTTTTACTTGAGGAATTTGTTTTTAATATTTTGTATATAATTGTTTTGGATGATTTTATCTTTTTATTCTTTAATGAAGTGGTTCTTAAAAACATATAGAAGGGCTTGATTGAGATATGTGCTTGATGTTAAATTTTTTTAGGAAACAGAAATTCTCTTCTATTCCATTATTGATGATGAAAATGGTCAGAACTTGTAAGATATTTTGGGGATGATTTTTTAAGGAATTTAATGTTGTGGAATTGTAAATACAATTTATTTGTGTTTTGTTTTTTAAATTTCTAATCATGATTATTTATTTTTATTTAAAAAAACATTGAAAGCAAATTTTTAGGCACAACTAGAGTTATTCTCATGTGATTATGTTGTGAGATGTATTCAAAGCATTCAATTAGTTTATTTTAATTGTTTTTGTTCTTTTAATAGTGATAAGGTTGTTTGGGATACATGGAGTAATTATTAATATGAATGAGATAATATTGGTTTCTCTCATGGAATGAACTAAGTTAGTGCCACTTGTTATTCAGGTAAAAGCTGATTTTAAGATGAACCCCTACATTCATATTTATTTTATCATATTATTGTGTGTGGAAAGAAAACTAGAAGAACTATGATCGATGTTTGATTGGAAATGTGGACGGGTTAGAGGTAATGATATTAATTTCTAGTGCAATTGATTCCATTTTAGAAGGGGATTTAATCGGAGAAAATTCTGAAAAAGTTCAGTCAATGGTAGAGGTTGGGTTTTATATTAGTTGTTAAACATATATGTTGAACCTGTATGTTTTTTAAATTATATAATGTTTATCAAATTTGATTCATATTTTTTATATTTGAATATATTCATTATTAAATAGAGATTTTGATATTTTTAAAATGGTACTAACATTTTGGACTGATGTTACTTGTTTTTCATGAGAAATCGGTGATTTGTGAGAAGGTTATTTATATTTTTAGCTTGTTAGGGACTTTGATGAAAAAAGAATCAGTGATAATTTATAATATCAAGATTCCTAAAAAATTTATGATATGTTTCTATCATTTGGGTTAATGAACCCAAAAATGGTTCATTTTTCATCTCGTGTATTTGATTAATGTTGTTTCATTTTAAGAGAAGAATCAGTTTTGTAATATATTTCGTTTTTTTAAAATTGATAATGACAATGTTATGTTTTCTTCCCATGTTAAGAAGTTTTCAAATAAAGTCAACATTGGTTGCAAGATATTCTATAGGCATTATAATTTTTAAGAAGAAGATACAAATAATGATATTGGATTAGTGGACTCATATGGGATGGAATTAAGAGAGTAATAAGATTTTCTCATGTTTTCTAGATCCATGGTACGATAAAAGGTATGTTGAAATTATTTTATATTCTATAAAATAAAACAGTGTGTTGTTGGATCAGGGGTGGATAAAAGAATTGAAGGGAATTCCCCAAGTAGTGCAGAATGAATTATTTTAGGTGATGAAGCAAGGTTATTAGATGAAGGTAGTACAAGCATTCCAATGACCTATTTAGAGGTTTTTAGAAATAAATCACAAACTACTAATTTTATTGCTGTATTAAATAAGATAGAGCATTTATCCTTGGGGGCTTTCTCAAATGCTAAGGAGTTAGGGACTTGTTGAAACTTTAATAAAAGAGGGGATGGATTTTGAATTATAACATTCCAATCCATGATATCTTTACAATTTCCTCACCTTTTTAGTTTGCGTGTATATATTATAACCTTATATATATATATAAATTTATTTATGATTTAATTATAAATTTACATAATTTATTTATAATTACTTGATTTATGAATATACATATATATAAATTTAAGTGTATATATGTTTAAATATGTATTTTTATAAATATATGTAAACATAAAAAAACCAATAAATAATAATAGATCTAGATTGATCCTCCATTTATTAAGGTTTTGCAGTTTATAAATTTTTATTTTGTTGTAGAGAATCTTGATTGATATGAATGTGCATGTTCAATTATATAATCGGGTAATTTAAAATTTAATATTTTTTTATTATGAATTTTTTAAACTGTTTTAATTAATTATATGGTTGCATTCTTATATTACATTTATATATTTAATAATTTTTATAACTTGATGATTAATAGTATAATGTTTTTTTCATAGGAATTTTATTATTATACATGTTTAATTATTAAATCAGATTTTATTATTAGAACCAATGTATTATAATATTTTAATATAATATCAAAATATTAAATTTTGTGTATAATGATTTTTAAATTTGGAAGATTTTTTATTAATATTCAGAAATAATACAAACCATGAATGAGATATCCAAAACCTTTGGCCTTAAAAATGATCTTAGAAAAACTCATCTACCCAAAGTACATAAGGTAGAGAATGCATTAAAAGTGACGTAATATCACCAATATAATTGAATCAACAAGCACAACTAGTCATTTTTCATCTCCCATACCAAGAGGACAATAGGAATTTTCCTAATTTATGTCTACTTCCCATGTTCTGAAAACCAACCTGACTTCTCAGAAGTTGACCTCTATTTTCATGGGCCATTTGATCAGTCCCCCTAAAAAATATTTTTAACACCACCCATGTCATTCATTATACCAAAAACCAAAAATGAGGGTTTCTTATCTAGTTCAATCCACTCACCCAAATCCAAATTGTCTCATCCATGTATAACAACTATTCCAGGAATTATGATGGCATAATCAGTCATGTGATTTGATCATCTCCTTGATGGACCCTTCTCAAGGTCTTTAAGATAAATCATTTCAAATTCTAGTTAATCGATAGAGTTTAACATAAATAAGAATTATGGGAGAGGATCACCCATACATTTCAACTAGATTTCCTATATCCCCTTTTCTAAAAGAATTAACAAATTGAGCTCTAGCTTTGGCAGTGTGAGAAGAGTTTTCTCCATAACTACCTGTTCTTATACTTCTCTTCCACTAAATACATAGAACTTTGATTATATTACTTTTTATAGGTTGAGGTAGAGTCTTTACTCTAATTATATCCTGAGAGAGTTTTTGTTCTTTATTATATAATATTTCTTAATAAAAAATGTTATTATGTTTCACATTTGGTTATATAATATTAAAAACTTCCATGTTTTGTCATTAAGTTTAATTTATATTATTAAAAATAATTTATTAATATATGTTATAATAATGTTATCATATTTAAATTATTTATATTTTTTAATTAGGCATACTGTTAAGATTCATTTTTAATTAATATTACTTGGGAATAAAGATTTTCATTATTATTAAAAAAATTTATCAATAATTAATGGTAAAAAAGGCGGGTTATACTTGGTATCATATGAATGTGTAATTAATTATTAGGATTAAAAATATTAGTGAAAACTATAGGTACAATTTAATAAAATGAAAAAAAAATGTCAGATTTTTTTTTAAAATACAGTTGGTCTTTAAAAGTGTGGGGACGAAGACTCATTTTATTATGAAATCAAATTAAAGACCACTTTAACTGGGTATAGGGAGACCCATTACATAACCCGAAGGCCCAGTGGTAATTTTGCACATTACATGGCCCGTAGGCCAATTTGTTTGGCCCAAGACCCATTCTGTGAATAGTACTACTATAGTACCCATGCTACTACAATTCCATACTGTACCCGCCACAGCTATAGTATTCTACCACTGTTACGGTGCCCGCCGTTGCTACAGTTCTAACACTGCTACAGTACCACTACAGTACCTGCTCCCAATGGGTTTTGAACCCCCCATATATCATGTAGAATTAAGGGGTGCTTACCACTAAGCTAAACCCAAACTACTACAGAATGTTTAATTGGTAAACGAGGTATAGGGGTGGTCACCCCACCTGCGCGCTACAAATCCCAAGGAAGGCCCAAGGTGGCCAACCATTGGTCTTAGGTCAGTTCCCAATGGGTTAGAGGGGCCCACGGGATTTTTGTTAATATATAGTGCACGTTTCCTTGTAAGGACTCAAACCCAAAACCTCAAGGTCAGGAGGCCACCGCCTTTAACCAACTCACCCGTGCCCCGTGGGCTACAGATGGTCATTTACAAGCATTAACATTCATGTATAAATACTACATGTTGATACCAGATCATTCATAGTTTCAATTAGGGGGTAGTAACCTTGAAATATATAATTTTTTTATTAATTAAACCATCACTTGGTACAAAAAAGAGGCATGACTATATTTAATTTCTTGAAACTCTTGGGGATATGTTTTGGATAATTCACACAATCTTTACTAAGAACAA
The DNA here is from genome assembly GCA_963277665.1 of Viscum album. Lineage (NCBI taxonomy): Eukaryota > Viridiplantae > Streptophyta > Magnoliopsida > Santalales > Viscaceae > Viscum > Viscum album. Next base: position 484,474,162 of record OY728147.1, read on the forward strand.
TTACATATGTAAATTAGGACAATATAAAAAATAGTTCTATAGGGATAAATCTAAATGTAAAAAAATAATTATAAAATTTTAGAAAACTAAGTATTGTGGTTTCTATGAAATCAAATATTTTTTTGGATATAATAAATGGATGATTGCTCTGACATAGATGCACCTAGGAAAACTAACCCAGAACATGGCGTTTTGAGAAATAATTCCATCATCACTCGATACATAATAAATATGCCTAACTAGACACTTGTTTTAACACCCCCTTGAGATATTATTTTTGAAGTTCCTAGGAATATATTACCCCACTAGGTATGAAGGAAGGGTGAATAAGTGGAGACCAAATTTTACAAGTTGTCTAAATTAAATCAACTTCTAAAACCTGTTAAGATTTAATCAACTCAAGTATAGAGTCTCTTCAACACCCATATATTAATAAAACAATGAGATAAAAAAAAGATTCATACAAGGTTTGAACACTTCCCACCTAGCCTACTACATGTAGTGGTTGGTTAGTCTCCCAACAATAGATTCTTCACTCTATGAAATAAAAATTTACACGATTACAATATTTGTTAAAAATACACAATTATAGATCATAGTCTCATTGAACAAGGAATATTTTTAGTACCTTTATACAAGAATTTGAAACCGAGGTGAGAAATATATTCTTGATTGTCTTGTTACCTAAAAATAGATGTAGATTACCAATAGTGAGTATTTATAAATACATAATAATAGATTCTCACATCATGCAAATTAGGCGATGAGATGATTTATGATTTTCAAACTCATAAAAACTCACTGATGCTCAATCACAAATAGATATTAATAATTTTTGATGCTTTAGGCTTCACCCACTTTCTTTATCTTCCATCCAAAATTTTTATTATACTCTATGAAATTAAATATATTTCTTTCAACAAAATCCACAATACTAGATAATCTCAATATTACATGAAATAATTTAATTCAAGTAAAATATATTATATCTGAACATTCTAAATAAATTTCAATTGAATTGTACACCAAACTATCCTCAATTTACTCATTAGTTTATTCTGAAAAAAATTCACCATGATCACATAAATATTAATGATTTTAAATAAATAATGTATATAACAAAATTCCTCTTCAACCCTTCTTCTCACTTTTTAACTCAACCAAATAGATCGAGAAGCTTATGAAAATTAAATCAAATTAAAATGGTAATTAACTAAATATACACTTGTGAATTTCATAAAAACCCATATTTTTCTTAAAACTATTTTAGATCAACCTCATATTCCTTAAACATGAATCTAGAGACACTTATTTATGGCACAGAACTAAAATACTCATCAGCCTAAACAACCATACATAAAAAAACTCATATAGAATAACTTAATTCATGAATGTAGTTGATTATTTTACTTTATGAAAAATTAAATATCATCACATTTGATTTCAATTTATTTATCTGGAGTATCTGCATGAACCTCCACATCTTCGAGCATCATATTATGCTTTTAGACAAAACATATCAAAAAATAAAGTAGGAATAAAAATTTTAAATTATTTATTAAATATCACATGAATTATCTTTAATCACATTATATATGTGATGTCATTGAAATTTAATATATGTACTTTCATTAAAAAGTCTTATTCATTTAAAGAACATGAATTTTTGAAAACACTGTTTATACATAGCCAAAATTTTCATAAGTGTTTTTCTAAAACAGAATATCCTATATATATTTGGATCCATAATTAAATTAGTTATATCATCAAAAAATCGATACACATAGGAAAAACACCTACATGAACTTACACTTGTGGTCATAATTCCAGTATATGGCAGAAATCAGATAGGATGAGGCATTCACATAAGTGAGAATTTTTCTTACATAGAATTATTTTATGTGGAGGAATTCATGTAAATTATTTTTTACAAAATCAAAGAATTATAATACATCATCCAAGTCTCTTGAATATATTTTATATGCGTAATTTTTCTCTTACGTGAGTCTTCACATATCCAAAAAATTAATTTTGTAGAAAAAATCATTTGTGAATCTTGAAAAAATCATATGATTTGAATTTTTATGGATATATTTTAATACTTGTTTATATCTATTTTTTTTAAAATTCCTCCAACATACATACCAACATAGAGGATATGTTAAATTATAAAATCAATAATTTTTATTTAAAAGTGTATTATGATAGATATAACACACATTACTTGTATTACATGCCTTGTTTTTTATCAATATTTTTTTTAAAATTATATGTTTATTTTAAGAAATGAGATGGGAATGTTATTTCTTTTATTTTATATTCCCTAAAATATAAGTTGTGATTTAGTTATTTTTTTGGTTTCATGTTTTTGTTTTAGTAATATTATCTATTATGACATAAATTTTATTACATTCAAACAAGCACATTTCTGTCCCCAGTTTTCATGATAATTGTTTTCTCTGTGGAGGCATCCATAGCTGCGGTGGCCTGATGTTACATCATGTTTATCCATGAGTTTGGAATGATTTTCAATAGGGTCTTACCAAGGTCGCATCATGAGGATCCTCATTATAGATTAGTATTATCAGAATTGACAGGTTAAAATAGTCAGGGAATTTATATGGTTAGATGTTGACATGCTGAAGAGAATAACATGATATCAATAAATAATAATTTTTTTTAAACTTATAGAGGTTTTGGATTCCCATGTTTTTTTATAAAATTATCTATTATTTATTATATCTAAGTGATGTAGAATTTTATATATGTCAATTGCAATAGGTTCCCAATATAAAAAGGAACAATTCTAGACTTATATATGATAGGTTCTTTTGAACACACACACACACATAGATATATATATTCATCACATATTAACAATATATTGTTTTGAAGAAAATCATTATCAATAATTTTTATCCAAAATTAAATCAATATAACAAAAAATATATAATTATTAATATAGATGTATATATATTTGTGACACAAAAATAAATAAATTCAATATAAAATAATTGTATATATTTATGTATATTTATATGTATATATATTTTCACAACAGTTTTCCCATATATATATATATATATATATAATTTTATTAATATCTCATAACACTAAATATGGTATTATTATTCTTCAATTTAGTTTATATGTGTTTATTTGATTATTCTTTAAAAATATAACTTGAATCATGTTTTTATAAATATACATAAAAAGTTGTAATTTTATTAATTAAATTATTATTATTATTAAATTTATTTTATATTTATTTTTTTTATATTTTTTTTATTATTTAATTTTATAAAATTTAAATTGAATAAATTTAATAATGATAATTTTAAATATTTAGTTATAAGTGTGTATGTTGTTATTTTGAATATCAAAGGAGATTTAATAAAGATATCGAAGACCAAGGGTTAAAAGGGACTTCGTACATGGAGAAAATTCATCCAGAAAACCTACTTAACACAAGAAATACATCGAGTTAATAAATGTGAGATTATCTATTCCCCTTCCTTTTAATAAAAGAGAAGGATAAATCCCATATGTAATGGATAAGGGATCAAATCTTCATAATAAAAAATTCATGTTATTTGTGTCCCATCACATTTGTATGGATATAATTGATGATGGTAAGGGAATCATATTCAATGTGGTTGGATTTTCACCCCATCTCAATATATACATTAATTTAAACTCATATTGTATCATCTTCAGCCATTAATAGATCATAATGTGCAAGGATCAACTCTTGTATTTCCACAAAAATCCTTATGGGGGAGTCATGAGCCATCACATCAAACCCAATAATCCCACTACGAGAGAGAGAAGCATTTACATGAATTTTTGATGCAACTATTGGGGGACGATTCCAAGATATGGTGCATGGGTTAGCTCTTGGATTATCAATCTATGAATCTTCATGATTCCACATGTATAAACATAAAGAACACAATTCAACCTAGAATACATTCGGTTTTGGTATCTTGTTGAAGATGAAATCATTTCTACAAACATAGATGATCCATAAAAACATAAAAAGATTCATCACCTTACCCGCTAGAAGAGTGGGGGACCAAAAGGATAACAGTGTTGTGAGTCTAGTTTCCTTCTTGAAATACTTACCAGTATTTTAAATATATAAATTTCAAAATAGCCTTAGCCTCGTAATAGCGAAAAATGGAATGTGAGGGCGATTCAAGCTTAGTCATGCACAAATGGTAGAGAGGATCACTAGAAGCATGGTGGAAGGATTAGAGATACTTTAATGGGATGATTACAACACCAAACTACACCAAAAGTACCAGACCTTGGTAGGGACATCTAGGAGAAAAGGATCTTACAAATCACATCACCTTCTTAGATATGTGCTTCCAGGGACAAATTGTAAGATTACTTCACCAATATCTATTTTGAATTATCTTTCCACCAATAAATATTGTCCAAACCCATATTATTTATATAAGGAATACTCTGGATTTATTACATGTCTTTTGTTAAACCATATATCATGTTATTCATCACACCACCATTTACATTCATCATTAAATAGGTAACTCATAATTGCATACTCTAAAATAATAACCACTGGAGATGTCACTAGAATCCCTTCATAGCTAGGTGGCCAAGGATCCTTTCATATTTTGACACTAAAGTCATCTATAATCCCCTATTAGATCCCATGATTGATAAGATCATGATAATACAAGATACCCTTCTAGAGGAAATAAGGACAGGGGCCTAAGGTTGTATATCAGAATTTCGAGTTGATATAGAACATGGCCTAGAAAATTTGTGCATAGAGGGAGTTGGGGTGTTGCAATATCCACTAACCATTCTTGGTCAAATGGTAATCATTGAAGAGTTTATGGTTACAATTACCCATACCACGTATTCTTTAGGGTTGAAATGTTTCTCCCAATCCATTTATTGAATATTGTTTTATCCATTGTTATGACCCCACCAAAAATTGGCAATACGATAGTGAATTTAGTCAAAAATAGAGGTAGGAAGTTTGATGATGGATATGATATATCAAGAAATTTCTTGAACCACCACCTTAATAATAATTTCCTTCCCATATTTAGAATCCCACTCGATTTTCAAACCCTACATTTTTTGAATCCAATCAAGAATATTTAAAATAAACACTTTTTTAATTGAATGACATATGTGGGAATCCTGAGGTGCTTATTTTGTTTCCCTATTTTCTGGATACTAAATAAAAGGTAATGGTAATCCTTCATGACAAACTAAACTCCTACAGTATAGAAAATTTTAAACTTATCCAGGTTCACCATTTTCCAAAAATCCTAATTATAGGTATGAACCATATGAAACATAGACCTTAATTCATTTGGAGTGGTCATTAATAAAAGTAGGTTTTCATCAGTGAGAAAGATATGAGTGGTGAGTGGGATTCTTTGTAAAAACCTTTCCCCATAGACATCCTTATCATTCACATCCACTAAAATAAGATGAAATAAAACATCAACCGCTAAAATAAATAGAAAAAATTAAATAGGACCCCCAATAAAATGCCCGAAGAAAGGGGTGGGGGTCATTTGAGTGATATTTCCATTATTTTTCACCATGAAAGAAATTTATGAGAAAAACATCATGATGATCTCAGTATATTTTGGGAAAACCCCCATTTTAAAAAAAAACCTATTTAAGGGACATTCCACTTGGTCATAATCCCTTTTCATGTAAATTCTCTAGGCCATAATACCTCATTTCGAAATTGATCGGCTTTTTATAGAGTGAAGGACTTAACGGGAGATAATAACATTATCAGTAATGAACCTTTTAGTTATGAATAAAATTTGGTTTTCAAAGATAACATACTATAACCATAGGTGGAGACAGTTAACCAGTATCTTAGAAAATATCTTATAAGAAATATTAACCAAGATAATTGGCCTCAAGACTTTTTCAAAATGTGGTTTCTATTTTTTGAATGTGGGTAGTGATGGTTTCATTGAGAGTGGGGATTTTATTTTTTTTTCTTTAACATGGGTTTCATGAGAGTGCATGGCCCATAATCATTACTTGATATGTAGGGAAATATCCCACTGCCTTCTTAGGACCCAAATTTTGGACCAGATGATATCATAGGGTGGGTGAGAGTTGACCACCTTCATTTTTATTTCAATAATATTACATCATCTATCAGGTTCATGATATTTGATGTCTCTCTAATGTTTTATGTTTTCAAGACACATTGTGAATGTTCCAACCATTATTTGGGTAACCAACCTTATGTCTATCTCATAAAACTTCATTAAATTCATCATAATTGTCCAAAAATCTCTTAAATCATATGATTTCATTAAATATCATTCTATAATATCTATTAATTGTATTGATAATAATGGGGTTGTGGGTCGAGGTGGCAGGGATCAGGTGAGAAATTTGGAAAATCTATAATAGATTAGTTTTTTAACTTGATACCAAGAAATGGTCTAAACACTTTGCGTTGATAGTTCAAGTAGAATTACCTCAGAACTATGTGAAAGGTGTACCTACATTCACCAGATCAAAAATACCTTCCATCAGTGCGACTTGATATAACTCCATCATAGAGGCATGATATCTACTGATACCCACTTTTCATCATCTTAGGATATATATATATATATATATTAAATTTTTTAGATAATCATTCAATACAATACACAAAAACAAACTTGTGTACTGTAATAGTTTAGTGTCTCTCGAGACTAGGTACACAATATTCTTATCTAGTGACATATCATCAATGTTTCCCAAGAAGATAATCTCATTTAGTACTCATAAAACACATAACCTACATAAAACCTTAATCATAACCTGGGGAAAAGAATCATAATAATGGGTGAGCTCAGACGCTCAAAATGGGTAAAAAAGGGAAATAAATAAACATAATGTGTGTATAATGGTATAGGAACATGACAATAACATATTAATACAATACCCTGTATATCAAAGATCAAAATCTTGAATCATGACATGAATATTTGAATTTCATAGTACAATAATTATAAGTAAAAAAATAAAAAGATTCATGAGAGAATAAAATTTTCATAAGATACAAAATTTTTCTATTCAGATAATCATATAGAATTATTTTCATAATAATCAAGGTTTATTTCAAAGCATATCATAGTGGAATGGAAAAACTGCCCAAACCATTATAGTAGTCGAGGTTCACTCCCAATAACAACATAATGGACAATGTACCATACAGAACTAAGTCTACTCCCCATTCTAGTCATGTCTATATCATAATATATAAATCATTTCCCAATTCATTTGAGGGAGATATAGGTCCCACTACTCTCACAATGAAATTTTTTTTAAGTGTTACAAGAGATCTTAAAACATTCATGATATCATAACACATGAAATTAAATTGGTTTCAAAAAATCTTTATCATTTCAAAACCTGTGGAAAAGAGATTGTTATGATAATAATTATTTTATCATAGAATAACCTGTGAAATGAAGCATGTTTTATAATATTTTGATCATGGAATAACCTGTGAATGATTAACAGGTTTCATGATCATCTTTTCATCATAAATAAAACCATTAAAATAATGAATAAGAATTGTATCCTTAGATCATATCTTGAGTAAAGAAAATGTATTTTCAAAGGATGTCAGCATGGATGGAATATGATTTTTAAATGGTAAATTAGAACATTTCATTTTGAAAATAACATTTCATTAAAAATAATTTCTAAAACTAAAAAATCATAAAAAATTATTAAATAATTTTCTTTGAAAATAACTTTCAAAACATATAAATGTATCTTAAAAAATTATTTAAAACATTTTTTGAGGGAAAAAAATTAATTTGAAAATGAATTTTAAAAATAAAAATTCATTAATGAATTTAGAATTCTGTTTCTTTGAAAATAACCTTAAATTAAGACTAATATATATTTAAAAACCATTTAATAAATTTCTTTAGTAAAATATCTTTTTCTCTATGAAAAACACTTTACAAAATATAAAAATAATTCAAAAATAATATTCATTTTTAAATAATTTTATTATAATATAAAATTTTCACAAATATTATAGAAAAAATTTAGTTTGATATTAAATTTGAAATAATTTAAGGGAATAATGAAATCATTTAGTGTTCATGATAGTTTAAAATTCTCAGCTAACTATTCATGTTTAAAAAAATTATTTTCATATTTTTTTATGAAAGGAGAACATTCATTGTTTGGAACATGACATGATGATTCCTTCAAAAAAATTGTAAAAATTTATTCATGAAAAAAATGCATTTAAAAAATTATTTTTATAATTTCCAAAACATTTTTGAAACCAATTTTATAAATTCTTATTTTTGAAGAAAAAGGTTTTTCAACCAAAGAGTGAAATAATGAATTTTTTTCTTAAAAAAAACATCTCAATTGTATGTACCAATGTTTAAAAATGGTACTATAAATTGAAAATATCTTGAATAACCAGAGTATAAGAAACTTCATGAGAGTTATTGATAGTTTCATCATAACGTTTCTTTATTAAAGACTTAATAAAAAACAATCTAGATAAACAATGAGATTGTAACATAAAACCATTACCAATTTAATCATATTTGAAAAATTATCAACATGAAAGAATAATATTATATGAAACATAAGTTATCATGATATGAATTAGATTCATGATATAACATAAAAAATTGGAAATATATAAGCCTCATTATACAATATAGGTTTATAACATAACTATATGTCTCAGAGAAGGTAAATTGAAAAAAAACCCATACCACAATGATACTATTGAAAATGTAAACCCCATGAAAGAGATATCCTAAAATGGATGTATAAATAAAACTAATTTTTCAGATATTAATCATAAAATACGTTCATGGTCATTATATAAACCACATTAAATAAACACGTGGTGAATATGGCCTTTGTATCACAAAAAATTAAAGTGAGATAGAAATCTCTTACCTCTTGTATCGACTTCCTTCATAATCCTTCAAACCTCTAGTATAATAAATATGTGTTATTTTGTAAATCTGTTATATAAACATATATATACATATTCATATATATATAATAATTCCATATATGATTTACATATTTCATTTTATTACTTATTCATTAATAATTCATTGTTAAAATCATGTTTCATGTAATAACTGCTTTGTTTCTCATGTATGTTTTATTTTTTTATTTTTGGTCCTCTTACATTGTTCATGGATTTATCATATATAATATATTAAAAATTAAATAATTATTTTATTAATACATAAATTATACTTTTAATACTGATCATGAAATATGTTTTCTACAAATGAACTGTGTTAAGACCATGGAGACAATAGACCATACATAAGAATGAGTAAAGTTTTCATTTTTCAATGGTCATTATGGAAAGGAGGTAAGTAATAAAATAGCTTTATAGAATTATAATAATATAATAAATATAATATTATTTCTTATACAAATAATCCATGTGGTGTGTGGATTAAAATAGAGTCACATTCGATTTGTGAAGGCAGAATTCAACATATATGTGAACGATGCTATCATCTTTTACTGAGTGAAAAGGTAAGAAAAAAAATTATATATCATTATTTTTGAATTATGAATATTTCCTTAATCTCATAATTATGTCATATATATCTCATATATTCCTTAAATTTATACCTTATTATCTTTTATGTAACATGTTAGTGAAAATTAATTACATCGCTTTGTGAGGTAGAAGTCCACCAATATGTAAGGGTTCCCTCCAAACCTTATTAAAAATGGAATTTTCCCGAAATAAAAAAATATAACGCCTTTGGTTAATTCCATCCATTAATAAGATTATGATTTTATATAGTTATATTTGTATGTACTTAGATATATATGTGTATTTGTAAATATCTAATGAAAATATTACACTGGATATATCCAGTGCAAGATTTATAGTGGGGATTTCAAGTAAAAATTTTACACAAGGTATTATAACACCATATATATTCTTATTATTAAATTTATCTTATATATATATATATATTTATTATTGTTGTTATTATTATTATTTAGGTTATTTATTAAACACCGGATGGAGGCGATCCTCGATGATTGTCTGGGTAATAAATATCAACAAAGATAGAACCTTTTTTCATTCAATTAGATCTCACATAGAGGATATGGAGGGTTACCAAACCATCCAAACTGATTTGGTAATTTTCTTGATGATATATAGGGGACTAAAATAAAATAAAAAAACTTATTTCATTTATTTCAAATTTTAGATATTCCTTCACGAATCTACATCTCCCTACTAGAAGGATCATCTGGAAGGGTTTGGTAGTGCATTATAATTCCAATTAGGATGAAATCTAGTAATGACTAGGGCTCTATAATTTATCTATCATGGATGAATTTATTTTCCAAAAGGTGAGGATCTGTGGAAAATTCCAAACCTGTTTAGGAAAATTTCTTTTATATGGGGGTTTGTCGATTGAAGAATGATCTTGTTAGGGTTTTGGTATTTTCACATTATCTTATCCTCAGATAAAATGAAAAGGAAAGAATGAGTGTTTGTAATTATATCCATGAAGCCTAATATTATGGAGATAAATTAAAAGGACATTAAAATTTTCTTGACCAGTGTTTCCAAAAACAATGCACAAGTCTGGATACATTTACATGGTTTTATCTAGTTTTAGTACCACCAGAACATTAAATGGTACATTGAATCATCAATGGGTACCCCTATCAGAATGGAAAACATGAATTAAAGGACCAGATATACCCATTATGCATGTATACTATTGTAGGTGGACCACTCTAAAAACGTGATCAAATAGTATATTCTAAAGACCATGGATGATACAATCAACCTGAAGATTATATATGAAGGGACCCTTTACTTCTATGTTAACTGCAACTTGATTTAGCATGATGTCAGTGAATAAAAGAGTTCGAAGGTATTCTTTTGTTTTTTAATATAAAGGGACATGTTTGGACTTATTATAGGTGAGAAAACGTTACGACACATGTGAAAATATTGGCCACTGTCATCTCAAGAGATAAATCCACTATTCTTTTTGTTGAACCCTTTTGGGAAAATCCTTCCTTTGATGGAGGCTCTGTGTGTATTTCATACTCGGAGGATCTTATGGTCTCCCCTGATCCTATAAAGTAAAATACTACAATTTCAATATTATCTTGCAAATATTCTGATTTTACTCCTATTATGATGGCTGTTGAAACAAACATTTATAATCCACCAATTTCTATTAATAATTTTTATGAATAGGTGGCTCCCACGGATTCTGGTATCCCTCTTACTGAGATGAATAGACATATTTAGTAGCATCCTCTAGATCCTATGTCTTCAACATAGGAGGTGTCTCTCCTCTTTTTACCCTCTAATCTATACCACAGCTCAAATACCCCCAAACCCACTGAGTCTATGATAGTCTAATCTCTACTACTATAAGATTCTATATCTAATACACATCATTTATTATAATTTTTTTATTGAAGAATAAATATTTATATATTAAAACTTTTAGGCACATAGTTAAAATTTTGAGCACTAATCTGATCAATTTTAAATAAAAAAAATATCTTATGTCTTGTATATAATATTTTTTTATTATGGAGTTTATAAATGTGTTTTTAAAAAATATTCCAACATATATAAAAAAATAAAGGATATGTTAATTAATAAAATCTAAAATTCTAATTTAATGTATATATTGGTAGTTTTAAAACATAAAACTCGTATTACATATGTTATTTTTCTTTTTTAATAATATTCATTATTATGTTTCATTTATATGTTTGTTTTAAAACATTTCTTTGAATGTTATTTTTTATTTTAAATTATATTTAAAAAAACAGAAGTTATGATATAGTATGTATGGTGGTGTCATGTTATTTTTATTTTTTTCATCAATTAATCCATAAACATTATTACATTTGAGAAATAACATTATGTTCCCCTTTTTTTCACAATAATTTTTTTCACACTAAATGTATCCATATCCATAATGGCTTGAGGTCACATTATGATCATCCTCATATCAGATGTCATTTTTGATGGGGGAATACCGACGTCACTTCATATGGATTCTCATTTCACATTAGTATCATCTCAATTTCCCACATAAAATGGTAAGGAAATTTATATGGTGATATATTGAAATGCGTATGAGAATTACAAGACATCATTATCAATAATTGTTTTTTAAAATCGTAATTGGTTTTTAGAAAACCATGTTTTATTTTGTTTTTATTATATACTTATGTATATTATATTTGAATCATATGATATGAAAATTTATATATTTCAGTTGCAATAGGATCATGGTATGAAAATTAACAATTATAGACCAATATATGAGAAGTTTTTTTGAACATAAACACACACACACACATATATAGATTTTCATAACAAATTAACAATATATTTTTTTTGTGCACTGAAAATTTTATTTGTGCAAATATACACTACAAATTAAATCAAAATAAAAATAATACTTTTAAGTTTGTGTATATATATATATATATACTTTCACCATAAATTTAAAAATATTAATAGATATAGATGTAAATATTTATGTAGATATATATATATATTTCACCCTTTTTTCGATATAAATATATAATTTTATTAATTGATCATAATGCTATATATAGTATTATTATTATTAAATTTTGTTTATATGAACTTATTATTATTGTTATTATTTTAAGTGTTATAGCATGAAATTAATAAAATATAATAAAAATGATTATAAATATTTAGATAGATGTACATATATAATATTTTTTGAAGTATAATTATTTATATAAAGAAAATGATATATCCTCTTTACCACTCATGTATTCCACCATTTTCCATAATAATATACAAATAAAAAAGTATATAAATTTTATATACGTACAAGTACTATAGTAGTTTAATGCACTATAACAGTTTGGGTACTATAGAATGTTCTATAAAGAGGTACTACAATATTAGTATTATTCGTCCTGAATGAGATTTTAAGCCATAAAAATTAAACCTTCAGCCTACAGGGCCTGTAGTCCATCAAAGGTATTCAGGAAACATGGCCTATGGGTCATGAAGTAGTGCATATAAATCTAACTAGGGAAAGGATAAAAGGATATATCATATATAGAAAATATAGTCAGAAATGAAGGACCACCCCAACAAAGGACTGAAGGAGGGATATGGTAATCATTCCATCGGCCCTAGTAGCACTACACATGAGCACTGTAAGCTGATAGCAACATCAATGTGGTGGGATTGATTCAAACATAAATAAGTACCAAGGTGGGTTTGTTCTTGTGTAGTTAGATCATTAATATATATATATATATATGGGATTATCCCTATGGGTCTCCATTCCATGTGATTTAGGATTTTTTCCTCTCAACCTCCATGGTTTGTAAGGGTTCTCTTTGAACCGTGAAAAAAATATGATTATCCTCAAATAAAAATAAAAATCTAAGGATTTTGGGTCATTACATCCTTGTATATGATTATTCATGTATATAATTATATTCTTATTTACCTACGTATATGTGTAATTGTAATTCTTTAGTGAAAAAATTACACTGGAAATATATGAAGCATTATTTTTAGTTGTAATTTTATGTAATTTTTTTACATGATGTTATAAAATAATATGTTATTATTAAAGATTTATTATATATAATAATAATAATAATAATAATAATAATTATTATTATTTAGTTGATGATGGAGCATGGGAGGGAGGAAATTAGAAATGATCATCTGGGTGATCAAAATTCACAAAGTTTCAACCTTCATTTGCTCAATTTGATATCGCATTGAGGACTTGGAGGATTATCCAAACCATTGAACCTTTCTGGGAATTATTCTAATGAGAAATAGAGGCCCGAAAATTAGATAAATACCCTTTATTCATTGATTCCAAATATTAGGGCTTCCATTAGAAATCTATAGCTCATTAATAGAAGGGTCATAAGGAAGGGTTCAACAGAACTTGTTGAGGCCAACCTGAATACAATCATGGAATGAATTGAGATATGTAAGTTCTATATCATGGATAAGTTTATTTTTCCAAAATTTGAGGACCCATGAGAACTCTCATACTTTGTCAAGTGTATTTATATAATATGGGGGTCCACCGATTAGAGAATGACTGCATTAGGGTGTGGGTATTTTCACCTTATCTTCCCCTCAGATGACCTAAAAATGAAATAATGGGGATTTTTAACTCTCTCCTAAAAGCCTTATCTTATTAAGATATAATAATTTGATAATAACATTAACCATAACAATATTCCCAACACCCATGCATAGTTATGCATATGTATACATGGTCTTAACTAGTTTAATTACCATTATAAGATCATATGGGACATTTATTCATTAGTGGGAATCCTTATAAGAATGGAATATTAGAATGGAAGGGGTATATATTACTATTATTCATGTATACCAATTAAGGTGGAAATCTCCACAACTATGATTGAACATGTTTCTTTAAAAACCCTAGAGGTTAGAACCAACTTAGAGATTTTCAATGAAAGGATCTATCCTTTCTATATTTAATGTGACCTCATTTGGAATGTGGCTTGTTAGTGTAGGAGTAATAAGGTCACCTATAGTTTTTCGAATATTAGGAGACATACTAAGATTGATTATATGAGACTGATATCTAGTACAAAGGTGAAGGGAAAGGCCCCATACATCTCTAGAGATGAGGCCACTACTCCTATTACTGGACCCTCTAGGTAAAATATTTCTTATGATGGAGGCTCTATCAGGACATCATCCCCAGTGGATATTCCTATACTACATGATCAAGTGAAGTCCCCTACTCTAATTTCCTTCTTGGCCTCTATGAATTATAGTTTTACTCCTGCTGTGATGGACAGTGATGGAAACATTCACTAGCCACCTTAGGCTCTTAATGGATTATTAGATTATGTGTCTTCCAATCATGATGGAATCCCTCCAACCAAGGTGGATGGTGTTACCCATTATCCTACTAAAGATAATATGTCACCAAATGAGGAGTATTATCCCCTCCTTTTATCATCCCATTAGACTACACCTCCAATACCCATAAACCACTTATGGTTTTGCATGTACCTGCTCTACCTGTGTCTGTATCTGCATCTGACACACGTGCTGGGGATATGGTGATGAAATCTCCCTCAACCATTATGCCTTATTATATGATTCCTCTTGAATTTGGATCTTATAAAAAAATATGAGGAACCATATTCTATATTATCCTCAGACAATGCTATAGGGAGGTGGCCCATTAATGATTCTTCCCCACGTAAGGTGATATCGAATAATAAACTTGCACCCATTGGTGGTCATTTTTGAGTTTATAAGGTTTAGAAGGAGTCCATTTTGACTACAAAGGAAATATATACTGATTATACAACATAGATTCATGTTAACAGTTCTATGAAAACCTATTATATTTTTTATAAATTAATGATGTTCAAAAGAAATAGTGAGAAGTTACGCATTGAGGTGGTCAAGTAAATGGCCCCTATACTAGGGAAAATATTTTTCAATAAATTATTTTCCAGAAATTTTAATGTGAAAAACAATTATTACACTTATTTGTCCCTTAGACACATGATCTATCAACAAAAATTGATGGTTATTAGAATTATTTAACTTCAAGTTAAAATTGACTACATTATGATCTTTGATTGGAAGAAGATTGGCAATAACTGGTTGGATCATAACACTAGAACTCCTTAGCTGGAGACCCTCTTGGTCCTTAATAGGAATGATATTCATGAAAATATACTTCAAGATAAGAACAAAAAAATATATATGAACGTTTATTCTGGTAACTGTTCTCACCTTGTCTCCACTATTAATGACTCTAATAGCTATATTAGGTGAAGGGATCATTTAGAGGAGAATTCTTTATTCAATAACTAGGTTTATCATAATCGGAATCTTATATGATATTTCAACAATGTTCTTAATTTCATAAAGATGATTGAATCAAGCTTCATTATTGGGGAATTATTTGAATTCAAAATATTTATTACACATTCCCTTCTCATTAAGGTATTGCTTATCAGGGATAAGTTTACTTATTCAATAAATACTGAAAATGATCCCCAATCTTGTATGTTTGATGGAGATTTCATTTCACTCTCACATGGATCCTCTATTACCCACTTTACATTCATGTAGATCTCTCCCAAAGATTCATTCAATTCACATCCCATTACTCTTTTCAATATTGTGTACTGAAAAGAGATATCTTACCACCTTCATATTCAACAATGCATGACTGTCCCTTGAGGAATGTGGAGAGGTAAATTCTTCAGAGTGGTCTATACCTCTGAGTAGATATGTATTCCATCGGTTAAAAAAGCACAATATTACCAAATTGGCACTTATAACTTAGATTAAATACACGTTTTCCTACGTGGATTCCATTATATATGAATCTAATGTGATGATACTCAATATGGAGTCTAACAAATATTTGTAGGAACTTCCCTCAACCGTGGAGCAGAAATGTGAAGACATACTAATACAGTCATAAGAAGGAGGGATGCTATTTCAAAGAATCAATTAAGGCTACATTGTATTAAAAAAGGGGAAAAAACTAGGTTTGTTCACCTCATTCCTAGAGAAATTAAATTGAAGAATAATATCTCTTCCATTATTACCATTGTTAATATTATATGCTCAAATTATGAAATTAGTGCTAGCCTATTTCCTATTTTCAGAATATTTATTATGATGATTCTTATGATCATATGTATCTTTCTTTTTTGTATTTCCTTGGAGATACAGAGGGTGAGATACCCGATACATTTTGTAAATTTTACCCACTGAATGAAGACCTAAATAATGATTTATTTATTATCAATGTGGATTGCTCTTTAGGACTAGACGAATTCAAAAAAAACCTTCAAGTACTACTAGGATATTTTCCCGCCAAAAGTTACTTAGGATATTAATGAAATATTCATAAGTGTAAATTTCCCTCTATTCATAATTAAAAATTCATAATCCTAATCCATGAAATTGAACATCCTATTTAGGATGCTAATTATTTTCTTGCTGTCATTGGTAATACTCTACTTACAATTGTTTAAAAAATTCATTCAACAAGACTTGAGAATATTTCCAATGGGTTGGACTCCTCAATATATTTCGGTTTCATCCCTTAGAGAATGATTTAGGAAATCATACACAATTATTTAGAGGGTGTAAACCATCTCTATTATCAAGAAATGTATGGTAAAATAACTCTGAATTTGTAAATTTCTAAATCCATTAACACCTTAAAATGGATACTTATTGGAAGGATTTTTAATGTTATGGTTTTTTTTATAAATTTATCTTATTGATTAGCTCCATAATTTAAAGATAAAATATATTAGTTCCCTTTATTGAATCACCCAAATGGTACTTTATATTCTCTAGGGTTGTTAGAAAATGTGACCCTTTATCATCCCTTCTTGTGTTCATGTTTGATGATTAACATATCCACTATATTCTTTGAGTTTTGGAAAGAAAGGATCTTATTTCCATTTAGGCTACTAGAAATCTCAGGGTTCTGTTACATCTTTACTATAGTGATGATATTATTCACTTCCTTGAGGCTTATAAAAAATATTTGGATTCCATCAGGTGTATTGTCTCCATTTATGAACATGTGTTCAGACATGTTATCTCATAGAATAGATCTATGGCAGTCTTTGTGAATGGACCATCCACTATTAATAAATGGTTCAACTTGAATTATATTTATATAATGGAGGGGAAAATTACCTTAAATTACATAGGTATTCCATTGTTTAGCGTAGGGGTATATATTTCTACTTGGAAGGGATCACCATCACGTCCACTTCCCATCTCTTTAGTAGGAAAGGAAATTATTTATATAAAGATAGTATAATTTAACTTGTGAAATTTATTTTTAAATAAATCCTTGTTTAATTATTCCAGGTTTATAGATGTCCATGCGAGTTGATTAATTATCTTGATGCCCAAATCCGAATATCAGTGTGGTTTGGTTTTATCCATGAATGGAATCTTGTCCTAGTACCATGAGAAAACTGTTTCAAACCTATTGACTTGGGAGGAGTTTGAATCATGAACCTTATATTCTTCAAGAACTCCCTGGTGTCTAGATATACTTGGTACCTGATTACCTCCATGATAGCATCATCATACTTTCTTAGGGTTAGGATTACTATAACGATACACAAGGCCAACTGGTTCCTTCTGTCTTCCACTATATGGAATGTCATTAGGGATCAATATGATGAGATCATGATGAACACTAAATGGCTCCCAATATGATCATCTAATTAGAAATTTTGGTCTACTGATGGATTGGTTTATTAGTTTTTGATGTTCAACAGGATCCCTATTATCTAGATGTTATATCTATTTCTAATGATATTGATAATATTAGACTGGTTGAGACTTTCCTACCTACAAATATTATAAAATATATTGTGTATTTCTCTTCCTAGGACTGGGATACGACCTTCTGGTTCTCGAACAGACTGTTAATAATCTCTCCAATGATTTTCTACAAGCATTCGTGTAACACTGGTGAATATCCTTCATATTGGATGAGGATTTTTAGGAGTCATTTTATCCATAATTCTATATAGATTATAAATGGAATCATTGGCTCAATTATCTTACAATGGATGATTATATTTAAGTGGAAGGTTGGAAATATACTTCCCACTACTATTTTTATTGAAGAAATGGGAATGTTTGCATTTATCTTTTTCTTTACATCCCCTTTTCTAAGAAACTACGTAATCATGGTGAATAGATATTCATTGAATGTTCTAAAATAATATTATTTTTGAAGACTTTATTGTTGAAATTATTAATATGTATCTTAGTACACATGGGTAGAATATTTTATTATCATTTTTTTTACAACCGAATGTTTTTAGGAAATATTTTCATTATATAATTTTAATTATTCAATATATTGCATTGCACAAAATTGTTAATTTAAACAATTCATGAGATTAACTTAGTATAAAATGACTATTCTTACCTAGCTGTTAGTTTAATAGGAATAAATATAACTGACTTATGAAAATGTATTGTTCAGTCATTCGTTACCAAATATTTATGAAAAATTTAAATCAATTACATATTTTTATATTTGTGTAATTTTTTTTGAATTACTATTATTAAATGAAATTAATGAAATATATATTTTATATACATACTAATATATATTTTTAATTTATCCAATATATATTTTCCCATTATGGTATAAATAATCCCTATTTGATGTATGAAACCTATATTTTTGAAAAGGGTAATTTTTCTCTTTTTAATGCCGAAACCATTTCAAATTAAGAATTTGAAAAATCAATGATTTTGATATGAAAAAATAAACATTTTTTTTATGGTGGGATATAAAAATATACTTTAGATAAAATTTTAATATTCTTCTGATAACTTTCAAATTTTGATGAATAGTGAAAATATCCAAAACATTAATTGAAAATCACATTTTAGATTAAAATAATTTATATGGTAAAATTAAAATTTTTAATTGTCTTAGAGTATAAATAGTATATATTTTTGTAATTCATTATAATTTATTTCATTAGCATTTATTTTTCATTAAATTCAGAGGTAAATATTTTTATACCTTTATAATGTTTTAACTTTTAAAACTCGTTCTCCCTTTTTGAAAATGAGATTAATTTTAAATTAATTACCCAAAAATATATGTTTTGAATTTTAAAAAATGGATTCAATATTTTTAATCAGTATGTCCAAATTATGTAAATATCATTATTTAATTTTTGGGCATTATGAAGAGTAACTTTGAATGTTTTTATTAATACGGTAAAGGGTAAATTAGATAATGAAGTGTAAGAAAAATGATATAAAAATACCAAAAAAGATATATTAATATAATTTGATGAGTTTTGTCGACCTAAATCATCATTGGGTTGAAATGGTATCCATTGGAATCCACTTGTACGTGATTAGAACATTTAATTTATTTTTATTTAACGAAAAGCTAAATCTGTCTCACTCAAATTTTAATAACTAAATCATTTTATATATATGGTTATATAGAATATATATTTGATTATAAATAATAATGCTAAATATATGTTTTTTTTATTTATCACTGTAATTTATCATTAATTTTTATTGAATAAATAATTACCTTAAAGACATATACATTGATGATGAAAAAATTAATTAATGGATGAGAAATCAATAATTTTTTTATTAAAACAAAAATAACCATAAAAGGCCTAAAAATATGACAAAATCATATTGGTCAAGTATATATCAACCATAACCATCAAATGGTCTATTTTTTGACTATTTTAAGCCTTATAGAAGAGATTGTGACAACTATATTATTTCATTTAACATGATGCTAATTTTTTCATATTCACAATTTAATAAGTATAACATTTTAGATGATGTATTATCTAAGAGATAAATTCAACTAAAAATATTCTTATGAAATATATTAAACTTATATTCATCATAGTATTTTTTTAAAATTTTAATTTAACAAATAAGTTTATTAAATAATTACAAACAAATGACGTGTTAATTATTTTATTAATAGAGATAACAATTAAATGTTATTAAAAATATTAAAATAAATTTAATTTATTATAATTAATATTTATAGTGAATATTATAGATTAACTTGACCTATTAGTAATATAATAAAATTGTTGGTTCAAAGTTAACTTGTAAACATAATATTTTTAAAAATCAATGAATCTAGTAATTTCAATATTAATAATATTGATTGATTATCTAAATAATGTTTTTTTAAAAAAAATTATTAGTTATATGGTGAAAAATGTTCTATGTTATTTATTTATGGTATAATTGAAATCAATTATGTAAATATTTCACTATTATAATATTGAAAAATTTGTTACCCTAGTTAAAAATTAAAAAGAATAACTAAGTGTTAATTAAAATGATAAGGTTGAAATTGATAGAAAAACATTTATAATATATACTTATTGATGATATTAAAACCTTATCTCAACATTTCTTCAAAATATGGACATTTTGATGGTATATTTATGGGGTTTTATTTTATTGTATATTAATATTTTTCGAGATCCCAAAAGTGCCTCTCACCTCAAATAAAAAGGGAACCTCCTCCATCACCTTTTTACTTCACAATGTGCCTTAAATATCAACCATCCCCTAATATTTTCTATTATATACTTCCCTAGTAACATTGTATAGGTTCTGGTCTTCTACAAAGACCAACTCTAGTGCTCTAAGGGGAGATTTAGAAGAGACATGTTGATGAATAGGTAATCTCCTATACATATTCTTTCAAGATTTATTCTTATTTTACTTTACTTTCATGTTTTTTTTCATTAAAAGTAATTAATACAATATAAATTATAAAATTATAATTTAATATGATTATGGAACAACAATATTCCACTTTCTATCCATCCTAAGAAAAATGGAACAACGATATGTGTGTATGTACAACCTAGCGTCTCCACATCATCATGTAATCTGTTTTTCCGACCACAATTCATAGAGGTTTATAATGATGAGAATAATAACTATAAATGATTATTAAAACATGATATTTATTTTGAAATATTATTCACCATTCTGTTCAACACCATTCAACAAATATGGGAATTATATTTTCGCTTGTGCATACATGTGACTAACTATCTCTATGATTTAATACGATTCATTCTACATGATTACCACTAAATCATGATTATATAAATGTATATAATGAATAAATAATATATATATATATATATATATATATATAATGTTAATATGATTTTGGAAGGATAAAACTATGACAAATAAAGGAGAACTGGAACTTATTGGACTCAACATGCATAAGAAAACGAAGCAATTAATACCCAAATAAAATGTAAAAATTAAACGAAAATAAAAAAAGTATGAAAATATGATCATATATAATACCATAAAAATAAATATGATTCTAATATAAGTCAATTATATTATTTAGAAAATTATAATGGATGTTTATATACATGCAAAATAAATAGATTGTGATACTAAAATTAGTAAATTAAATTATTTAAATCATTATACCAGAGGTTCAGATACATGAAAATGAAATAGGACTTATGGTAAGGGATAATTTCACAATATAAATTATATCCAAAATAGTTAATATTTAAGTATTTATTGGAGTATATTATCAACCACATCCATGTTTCCAAAATATTTAATCTTATTCATATTTGTTTACAATTTATTAAAGTCAATTTTACCATTTTGTCATTTTTAATAAATGGTATTAAAAGAATATTTTATCATTATTCGATAAGATGTAATTTTTAAATTTTTTTAATAAAATTATGAGAATAATTTTTTTAACATATTCAAAATCAAAGTATCATTAAATTTTCAAAATTACTCATATCCATGAAGCTTACTCTACATTACTAAATGTTTATTTTCTAGTAAATTTTTTTATTTAAAATTACATGGAATGAAAATATTTTTGAAGAAGAAAATATATTTTCCTCAATCATTATTTTTAAGTGTTATATAAAAATTATTTTCCATCTAATAAGGCATTATTCAATGGGGTTATCTTTGAGGTATAATATTTTTATCGTTCCTATGATTTTATTGTGATTATGATGGAATTATATTTATGAGATCATATTTTTACATGGATTGTGTTAGATTGTAATAATGTATAACGAAACTCATTTTATTCATTATGTTTTGAGGAATGATTTATGTTATTGTGGAACATGTAAGAATTATTTCATTATGAGATGTTTGGGACTTATATCTCCCTCTAACACTTTGGATAAGGTTTTATTTCTCATGATATATACATGGTTGGAAAGGGAAATGATCCCAGTACTGTAATATAGGGCTGTAATGGGGAGTGAACTCAGTTTAGTAATAGAATTTGTCCACTATTATGGTGTTGGAAAAAAGACTTGACTAATATTAAATGATTTTCTATGATTATGTGTTTTCCACAAAACTTCATGTCTTATATTATGACTTTTTTTGATTATGTTCATTGATTCTTATGAACATCTAGAATTTATCCCATGTCATGGTATGACTATATTTCATATAAAAAAACAAAAAAATTCAAATTTTACATTCTTATGTATTATGATTTTTATATGATTGATATATCCTTTTTACCATTGATGATTATCTGAGCTAAGCCTTTCATATGTTTCTTTTCCCCAGGTCACGAAGAAGGCTATTAAGTAAGATATTTCAAAAAGGGGTCCAGTTATGATAAAATAAGTCAGAGAGATAGAAGATATCTTATGAACTAGTTTTGTAGGTTTCCCAATTTCTAAAGACATTATACCTATAAGGGCCTATCATGGATTTGTTATATTTTGTAATTAAAATTAATCAAAATTGAAGTAATATCAAAGTATTTAAGGTATGGTTTGTTATAGTTGGTATTAGAGGAAATGTATAGTTATAATATTGAAAATAGGATGGTAAAACCATAGTAAGAACCCAATGTATATTTTGAAGTATAAGTTAATATCCTAGAATTTTAGAAAAGGTCATGAATAACCTTGGATAAAAACTATTGTGTCTTAAATTGAAATTTTATTCTTGATTGTGTGTTTTTTCCTATATGATTTGTTTTTCTCACACTATGGTTCTTGGTTTTATTCAATGGCTAGAACCTGAAGGAATCACAATAATGCTAAATGCGATGGGAAATGGAATGATTTCCATCCAGAGAAACCAAATTTTATGGGATATAGAATAAAAAATATTGTTGCTATGCTCAAATTATTTTCTCAAGGTACAAATCATAAAAGAATTTAAAACAATAAAAGGAGGGAACAACATTATGTCGATACATTCGTGAGGAATATTCCGCATTCATGTAGTGTGTCTTCTGATTCATTAGTGGCTGATAAATGTATTACTACCCCTTAAAAGATATTTTCAATTCTATAATGTTCAAAACATTGTAAATTCATCTTAGAAATCTTTCATTTGGAAGGTGAAGATGATAAATGGGGGTAACCATATCACTAATATGGGGCAAAGAGATGAAATTGAATCCATGGAATTGGTTGAGTTCAATAATTTATTTATTTAATAAGTAATTTCCATATATTCTGAAAACAAATATGGAGAAGGAGTTACATGATCTTAAGAAAACAGAGGATGAATCCATTGGTACCAACCAAGAAAATTTTTCATGACATGGGGGGTATGATTATGGAATTATTATACAATCCGAGAGTAAAATTTATTGATTTTTTGCTGGCTTAAACCAGTTTTCAAAATAGAATTATCCATATGGGAAATCAATTGATATGAAGAAACCATTCAATGATATGTCAAGGTTGATATGGCTATTGGATTAACCTAATAGTATTATGTGTTTGATAAAAAGAGAAAAATGGAATCCCAGTGAAAATAGAAAGACCACATTTAAAAGAAGATGAGTTTTCCCTTATTCTCCAAGTGTGGAAAGAAATATGGAAGAAATTGTATTAAAGGGACTAGTAAATATTTTATGTGTGGAAAATAAGTTCATTGGGTAGTTTAATGCCAATGTGATGGGAAAAATATGTGTAATGATGCGAATAGTGAAAAGGTTGCACATAATGAACTTCCTACACATCAATGTTACAAGTGAAAGGAAATGGGGCATTATTCCAATCAATTCTCTAATCCAAGAGTTATTGATGTTGATCAATGTAAGTAAACACATAAGGCCAAAGATAAAGGAATGTCTTATGTTATCAGTATCTGTGATGTGGAGGATGATAATGATGTGCTGAAAGGTACACTTATCATCAAATCTAATGTAGGAAATGTTTTATTTGATTCTAAATCCACCCAATCATTTATTTCAGAATATTTATCTTAGGGTATCTCCATATTACCTCAATAATTATATGTTGAGTTAGATGTGACAACTACTAATAACAGAATTATCACATCAAATGTTTATAATTATTCTCCAGTTGATGTTTTTAGGAAAGTTCTTACTACAAATCTGGTGATGCTTCTAATAGTAGAATATGATGCGATTCTTGGAATGGATTTTCTTTCTCTACGATGAGATCATATCAATTTCTAAGGAAGGAAAGTCAAAATTTCTATTCCAGATCAATCTATGCTCATCTATCAATGCAAGGATGGAAATAACCTTCTAGTAGAAATATCTTTCATATTATGGGGTTTTATCCTTATAAATAAAGGCTAGCTATGTAATATTGTTGGGGATAAACTCACGATTAATAATACACCCATTACATAGGATATTGATGATGTCATTCAAAATAATTACATAACCTTCCACTAAATTATGATGTTTAGTTTTAAATAGAACTCATGAAAGGTGATATTCCTATTTCCAATACACCTTATAGAATGTAACCAATTGTGTTATAGGAATTGAAGTAGAAAATACAAGGTAATATTGATAAGGGAATCATATTCCCTAGTGAATCACCTTGGGGATAACCTGATATATTTAAAAAAACCATGGATCAATGAGACTCTGCATTGATTATTGAGAACATACCAATATCACTATCAAAAATATCATCTTCCCCACACTAATGGACTATTAGACCAACTACATAAAGGTCAGTACATTTCTATGATTAATCTTCATTCAAGATATCATTAATTAAGGGTCAAGAAGTTGGATATACCAAAGATGGAATTCCATACAATGTATGGACACTATGAATTTATATCGATTGATTTTCGCCTTACTAATGCCCCCACTATCATCAGCGATCAAAAGAACAGAGTCTTTAGATATTATCTTGATCTGTTTGTGGATGCCTTTATAGATGATATTCTTCTCCATTTGAAAATCAATGAAGAGCATGAAGATCACTTGAGAATTGTACTGAATACACTGATAAAGGAGAATATATATGAATAATTTACCAAGAGTGAATTTTGGCTTTAGAAAGATTAATTTTTGTGTCACAGAATCTCCAGAGAGGGGATATATGTGGATCCAGCAAAATGGAAGTTATTAAAAGTTATCCGACACCAATAATGGTAACCGATATCAGATGTTTTCTTTTTTGGTCTTGATATTATTGTATTTTTGTGGAATATTTTTCATTATTATCTAATCCACTCACCATGTTGACTCAAAAAGAATATATTTTCATGTGGATGTAGGAATGTGAAGAGAATTTCAAAAATCTAAAAAGACGGTTAGCAAGAGAAATTGTGCTCACATTGATTTATAGTGTAGAAAATTTTGTGATTTATACTGATGTATCTGTGAAGGTAATATTTTGTGTTCTCATGAAAAATGATATGGTGATAGATTATGGCTCATAAAAATTGAAAATCCACAAGAAAAATTACACATCTCATGATTTGGTGTTGGTTATGGAAACCTTTTCACTAAAGATTTAGAGGTATTATCTTTACGGTGAATGGTGTGAAATGTATATAGGTAGTAAGAGTTTAAAGTATATTTTCACACACAAGGAGCTGGATACGCATAAAATAAGATGGTTGGAGTTGATTAATGATTACAATTTCTCAATATATTACCACCCTAGGAAAGTGAACAAGATGGAAGATTCCTTGACTTGAAAGGGCCATGCTAGCCTATCCATGATGAGGATCACAAAAATAAAATATTTATGTATTTTCAATGGATGGATCTTGATGTTTTAACGGAAGGGGAGAAAACATACCTTTCTAAATTGAATGCTCAACCATCAATAAAAGTTAAGATTAAGGAGGCGTAAAAGTAAGATGTAGAGATACAAAGAGATGTGAGAAATGTTCCTGAATTCAACAATGATTATAATGGAATAATAAGGTTCCAAAAAAAGTTTTTATTCCTCCAGTACTATAAGTAAATCAGATATTGGTTGAGGCTCATAGTTCTTCATTCTCAATTCATCCCGGTGGAAAAAAATTTACGTGGACCTGAAGTTGTATTTCTAGTGGGATGGAATGAAAAGAGATGTTGCTGAATATGTCTCTTGGTGGTTGGTTTTTCAGTAAGTTAATGTTGATAGACACATGTGTAAGGTAATGTTAAAAAAATTACCTACACCATAATGGAAATGGGAAAATATTACTGTGAACGTATCTTCAGACATCCAAAAAAATATAATTGCATAATTCTATATGGGTTACATTTGACCACCTTATGATGTCATCACACGTCATTTATATTAGAGAGGATTTCCCTCTTGATCATCTTTCCAGGATATATGTAAATGAAGTGGTAATATTTCATGGAGTGCCACTATCCATTATATATGATTGGGATCCATGGTTTACCTTGATCTCCTCGCAAAGTCTTTAGCATGCTCTGGATACAGAGTTTTTTTAGCACTTCTTATCATCCTCGGATAGACAATCAGTCTGTGAGGACAATTCAAACTCTAGAAGACATGTTTAAATCATGCACTATGGATTTAAAAGGTTGTTGGGATCAACACTTACCTCATTAGGATTTTTCATACAAAAATAGTTTTTAGTCCATTATTTAGATGGATTCTTATTAATCCATCCATATAAATAATTGAATAACTCCAACTTCTATGGATTATGTTGGGGAATGAAAGATATTAGGATCTGATCGTGTTGATTAAATGGTAGAAAAGGTTAGATATATTAAAAAACACATAAGAGAATATTAGAGGCAAAAAATTTATTACTAAAAAACAAAGAAAATACCTAGAGTTTGAAGTAGATAATAATGTGTTTCTACGAATATCTTTCTAGAAGCGAATAATGAGATTTAGAAAGAAGTGAAAGTTGATCCATAGTTATATCTGTCCTTTTAAAATTAATGATGGGGTTGGGATGGTAGTTTACTAATTTTATATTGCACCAAATTTCTCTCAAGTTCATGATGAGTTTCATGTATCTATACAAATAGAGTAAATATCTCATCCTTCACATGTACTAAACTCACAAGTCATACCACTGGTAAAATTTCTTTCGTATGAAGAACTATAGATAGAGATTCTGGATCATTGCCAAAAAGTTCATCAAAACAATACCACTCTCTTGGTTAATGTTTTGTGATAGAACAACCAATTTTATAAATCTATATAGGAACATGGTGGTATGATAAGTGAGATATACCCTCATCTGTTTGTATCTAAGTGAAGAAATCTGAGTGAAAAAATTAGTTTAAGGGTAGTAGAATGTAACACCTAGATATTTTTATGAAATATTTTCTTAAAATAATTTTTTTTCTTAAATAGCTTTCATTACATGAAATAATGAGTTTAAATGAACTATGTTATTAAATTATTATAAAATGACAAATTTAAACCATGCTGTTAGTTTAGTATGAATAAATGTTACTAACTTTTGAAAATGTATGGTGAATTTATTCGTTAACAATTATTTATGAAAAATATAAATCAATAATATATTTTTATTTGTATATTAATTGATTGAGTTCATTAATATTATAAAATGGAATTAATGAAATATATATGTTATATAAATAATAAATTTATTTTTGATATTGATCCAATAGATATTTTTGTCATTGGGCATGATTAAACAATATTTGATGTATAAAAACCTATATTTTTCAAAAGGGAAATTTTATACCTTTTTATAGAGAAACCCTTTTAAATTAATATTTTGACACATTAATAACAGATATATGAAATAAATATGTTATTTTTAAGTGGGATATACATATTTACTTTGGATGAAATTCTAATATTATTATGATAACTTTCACATTTAGATGAATAGTATAAATACAATATATTTTAAATAATAACAACATTTTTCATCAAAATATTTTATATGGTAAAATTATAACATTGAATGGATTTAGTGTATAAATATAATATATTTTTACCATTAAATATATTGTATGTCATTATCATTAGTTTTATATTGAATTCATATTTAAAAACATTTCATTATTTTGTAATGTTTTAAACCTTAAAATTGACTCTCTCATTCCGAAAACAATGTTAATTTAAAATTAATTACTAAAAAATATATATTTTGAATTTATAAAAATTAATTCCATATTAGGAATCATTAGGTCTAAATTATGTAAATCGGTTTATTTTATTTTTGAGCATTATGAATAGAAACTTCAGTAATATTTTTTAATACGATAAAATGGTAAATTAAGTAATTAAGGGTGAGAATACTATTATAATATTACCCTAACACTCATATTAATATCATTGGATGAGTTTGTTTAGACCTAAATTATCCTTGAGAGAAAATGGTTTCCATTGGATGTCACTTGGATGGGATTAGGACTTCTATTTTTTTTTTCAAGAAAATTTAAATATGCCTCACTCAAATTTTAATAATTAAATAATTTTTTAGATATAGTTATATAGAATACAAATACTATTATAAATAATAATTTTAAATATATAATGTTTTATTTTTCATGGTAATTTATTTTTAATTTTTTGTAAATAAATATTTACATTAAAGACTTATACTTTGATGATGTAAAATTTAATTAATTTACGTGAAATCAATAAAAACATTTTAATTAAAATTATAATAACCATTATGAGGGACAAAAACTTATTAAAATCAATTTTATCGAGTATATATCGACCATAAACATCGAATATTCGTGTTAGTGAACCATTTAAGCCTTATATAAGAGATTATTACACTTATATAATATTATTTAAAGTGATGTTAAAGTTGTCACATTCATAATTTAATAAGTATAACATTTCAAATATGGGATTTCCCAGAAGAAAATTTTAAATAAAAATATTACTATGAAATATAGTAGATTTATCTTCATCATAGTTTTTAATTTTGTTAATTTTATTTTATAAATGAGTATACTAAATGATTACACCAAATTGATGTTGTAATTATTTTATTAATTGAGATAAAAAATAAATGTTATTAAAAATATTAAAATAATTATAATTTGGGAAAATAAAAAATGTCTAATAAAATTACTAAATGACCTGGAACTCCTTTTAATATAATAAAATTTTTGGTTTGATGTTTACTTATGGTCTTGATATTTTTAAAAATTAATCAATTGAATAGTTTCAAAATTGTCAGTATTGATTGTTTATCGAAATAATGTTTCATAAAATTATTTAACAAACATGAATTTAAAAATATATATATATAATGATTATTTTATGGTTCAAAATGTTTTATGGTATTTAGTTATAGTCTAAATGACATGAAAAATGTAAATATTTCACCCCTCTAATATTGAAATATTTGTTACCCCAGTTAAAATGAAATAGAATAACTAAGTGTTAATTTAAAATGATTAGGTTTAAATTGGAAGAAACAATTGCCAAAAATGTATTGTTTGATGATATTACATCCTTAACTCATATTATCTTTAAAATTGGGACATTTTTTGTTTCTTTGTATGGGGTTTAATTTGATTATAAATTAATATTTTTGGAGATCCCAAAAGTGCCTTTCACCTCAGTTATAAAAAGGGAATATCCTCCCTCCCCTCTTCAATTCACTTTGAGCCTTAATGCTCTGAAAGACCCTACAATTATACCTTCCAAAATTCCCTAGTTAAATTATATATGTTCTAGTATTTTTTAATGTCCAACTCTAGTGGTGTAAGAGGAGATTTGGAGGTAAGCATGTCAAAGAAGAGGTAATCTCCTCAATTCATTCATTCAAAACTATTTCTTATTCTACTTCCTATTAATGAGTTTCTTAATTATAAAGAAGTAACTCCAGTATAACTTTTATAATTAGTTGTTATTATTATTGTGCAAGAACAATATTACACTTTCTACTCATCCAACAAAAAATAAAATCCCCATGTGTGCATGCGTACGACTTACCGTCTCCTTGACATGGTGTAATAAGGTGGTACCACCACCTTACTTGGATGGGTATAATTATTCATTTATCAACTATATATTATTAATATAAAATTATATAGATTCTTAAATATTATACACCATTCACTTAAAATACCATTAAAAATTTATGGGAATGATATCGTCGCTCGTGCGTACGTATGACCAACCGTATCCACGAAGAGATGAGATTCATTATACATGATATTAAATAAATAATGATTATATAAATGTATATAATGTGTAAATATTATATGTATAATTTTAGTATAATTTTTTAATGACATAAATATGACCTATTATGGAGAACCAGAACTTACTCCACAAAACGTGCTTAAGAAAACCAATCAGTTAATACCCCAATAAAAAGTAATAATGAAATTTAATTAAAATATATATAATAATATGATCTTATATAATATGATAAAAATGAATTTTATTCTAAAATAAATCAATTACAATATTTAAATCATTATACAGTAGTTTTGGATATATACAATGAGAGTTGGACCTATGTTAAGGAATAATTTCATAATCTCATTATTATCTGAGATTATTTATATATAAGTATTTAATGGGGTATATTTATAATAGACGTCCATGTTTCCAAAATATGTAATATTTTTTCAATTAATATAATTTTTTTAAAGTAAATTTTACTCATGGTTAAATTTTTATTAAAAGGTATGAATTTTATATTTTGCTGTTATTCGATACGAGATACTTTTTTACATTTTTTGGAACAAGTAAGTAGAGAATGTTTTTTTAAATTTTATGACATGATCTATTTTTATGTTTTCATAACACCTTATTTCCATAATTTTTTCTCTACATTATTTCAAAATTAATTTCAAATAAATTATTTTCATTTAAAAATTCATGATAAGAAAAAAAAATTGAATAAAAAATTATATATTCCTCAAGAATTAATTTCAAGTATTATATCAAATTTTCTTCCATCTATAAAGGAATTATTAAATTGGGTTGTGTTTCAATTATAATATCAGTATTGTTAGAATTATTTTATTTTTTTATAATGGAATTATATTTATGAAATCCATTTGTTTTACATTGATTGTGTTATGGTGGAATGATTTTTAAAGAAACACATTTTATTCATTGGGTTATGAAGAATTATTTATGTTATTGTGGAACATTTAAGAATTATTTCATTATGAGATAGGTGGGACCTATATATCCCTCCAATTAACTGGTTAAAAATTTATATTTCATGATATAGACATGGAAGGAATGAGGAATGATATCTATTTTGTAATACTGGCTAGGAATGAGGAGTGAAATCGACTCAATAACAGGCTTTGTCCACTATGATGACCTTGAAAATGAGCCTTGACTAATATGAAATTATTTTCTATGCTTATGTATATTCCACAAAACTTCATGACTTATGTTATGACTTTTGTTATTATTTTCACCGATTCTTATCTACTTTTATGATTTATCCCATTACATTGTTTCACTAACTTTCATATGCTGGATAAGATTTTCAAATGTTATGTTATTATGTGTTATGATTATGATATGATTGATATCTCCCTTTTTTACCCTAACTGAGCATATGATCTCACCCTTTCAGTTGTTTCTTTTCCCATGTCATGAAGAAGAATATTATGTAAGATATTTCAAAAATGGGTCTAGTTATGATGTAATAAGTGGAAGAAAAATAAGATGTCTTATGAACCATATGTTTATGTTAACCAGTTTTTGAAATCACTATATCTATATATTCATATAATGGATTTTTTATGTATTTTTTAATTAATATTATTAAACGTTGAAAAAATATTAATGTCTATAAAGTATGTATCGTTATATTTTTTGTGGAAACATTCCATTATTTTTGTATGGTTATGAATTCCATTCATTTTGAGGGTGTTAGTGTCCATAAGAGATGAATCATTGCAGGAATCATCAATGATATATGTTTGGACTCTAAACTATAGGTTCTATGTATGGATAATATTGTAGATGATCTTGTTATTATTAATAGGCATTGTGTTAATTGAATTTCCTACAAATAAATTCAACTCTAGAACATAAGGTGGATTCCACCACTTCTATTTTGGATTAAAATCTATGTTGATGGCATAACACATGTTTCACATAAAATTGATGATTATAGTTCCATCTTCAAAACATGTAGGGGATTTATTAAAGGTTTCTTCTATAATGTTCATGGAACATTTTCTCCATTTTTTCCAAGCTTTGGGCATCCATACATGCACTGAGATATGATAACTTTTTAGTGGGATAGTTTTTGGATTGAAAGAGATTATACACTAGTGGTGAATCTTCATAGGAGACCATCATTACCGGTTATATAGAAGATCTTCAAAGATTGGATAACATGTTTTTCCTACTTAAAATCTATTCACATTGAGGGAACTCATATAAATATTGATTTGAACATGGTGGCAGATTTTTTCCCAAGTAGGCTGTGTAGGATTGGAACTCCTTAAGGACTTTCTATTTAGATTATTTCGTTCTTCCCTGACATTTTTACAATGTTATGGGTAATGTTTATACCCAATTTTATCCCTTAAGTATTCCTTATCGTGACTTTATTTAATATATTTTGATGGGAATGTGTCATTGATCAACTTCCTGAACCATATTAGATTTTAATTATTTATTTTTTTAACCTAAATAATTTAATATTTGTATATGTATAAATAATTATGTTAATATATACATATACACCCCTATATATGTATGTTCGTGTGCATGTTTATACTTGTTTTTTTACATAAATTTAAATATATTTGTGAATAATTACATTAATTTGTATGAATGTTTTTAGATGTATGTATGTACTCTAATTTATATATACTTATAAATATTTATACTTTTATATAATTATATATATGAATGTATTCATAGATATAGTTGTTTTCCTATGTACTTGTATAGATTTATAATTCTAAATAGTTACATAGGTATATTTGTATGTATGTAAATAATTACATTATTATGACTGTATAAACCTTTATAATAAGTATAAATCCATGTTTGGATACTGTAAGTAGATGAAAGGTCTATCACATATGAAAATAGGGGTAATAACCCATAAAGGGACATATTGGGTATTAAGTCAATTGCTACCTAGTGCAAAAAAAGGTCTAACTAAAAACCTGATTTTACACTCCTAGAGGAAATCCTTTAGATTAATCGATTACACTTTACTAAGCATAATTACTTACAAAAATAAGGACCATGAAACATTAGTTATTTATGATGACTATTTTTTATGTTTGGTAATGTAATGATTATGGTGTCAATGAAATGACATCTATGTATTGATACGACAAGTGGAAATAGGATATAACATAGAAAAACATAAGTTTATTTAACCAAAAATTGGAATCTAGATTATTAACTAAATCATCACTCAGTGCATGATAAAGAGGCATAACTGCACAACTAGTTTGAGACCTCCATAAGATGTTCTTAATGAAGTTCTTAGGAATATATTACTCCACTGATATGGGTGGATGAATCAATGAAGACTATTTTTTACAGTATCAAAATTAAATCAACCCCCATAATGTGTTAATATTTGATCCACTCAAGTGTAGATTCTCTACCAAACTCATGGATAATGAAAAAAACATAAATATATTGGATATTTTTACAAGGTTTGGACGCTTGCTGGGAAACCTACTTCTTGTTTTGGTTGGGTAAAATCCCTAACCAATGATTATTCACTATAAGCAACAAAAATTTACATTTGTACAATTTTGTTAATGAATCACACCATTCCAGTCCAGAGTCACATTGGACTTTGCAGATTCACACCACCTTCATACATAAATATTTAACTAAGACATGAAAGATCTTGTTGAGAGTTTGTTTTCATCAATGATAACTAATATAAAACTCCATCAATGAGACTTCATAAATATTCATGAATAATGTATCACTTCATGCAGATCTAATGATGAACTACTTCATGATTTTTTTAGGATCATTAAAACTCACAATTGCTGGAGCTCAAATAGACGTTGATAATTTATTGAAGCTTTAGGCTCTAGTCTACTTTTTGCTCTTCCTCTAATTTTTTTTGATAATATATGAAGTTTAATATATTTTTATTCTTCAAAACCCCCAATAAAATTAAAACTCAATGTAACTAGAATTAATTTAATTTTAGTAAAATATATTCCAGTCCCACATTTGTGAAAAACAAC
This sequence comes from Viscum album, assembly GCA_963277665.1. Taxonomy (NCBI): domain Eukaryota; kingdom Viridiplantae; phylum Streptophyta; class Magnoliopsida; order Santalales; family Viscaceae; genus Viscum; species Viscum album. The sequence goes on from OY728147.1 coordinate 484,509,204, forward strand.
TCTACATAATCATATACCACAATTTCCTATATTTACTCATTTTTTATGCTCTAAAACATTCACCACGACCTATTAAATACTATAATATTTTATTAACTACATTTATATATAAAAACAAAAATTCTACACTTATTCTCATTTGGAAGCTTATCTATATAGATCAAGAACCTCATCTATCTTTGAATACAAAAAATAAAAGTCCATTAAATTTGAATTTTTGAATTTCTTATAACACCAATTTTATAATACTAATAGTTTTATCAAGAATTTTCCAACCTATAACATACAACTTGAGGACCTTATTCACAGAGTTAAACTCAATAACTCTTCAGCCTCAATAACCATGCATGAAAAAATCAACTAGAATAATTATATATATTAATTCTAGTGATTAATTTCATTTAAAAAAAACATAACATCATCCCATTAAATTCATGAATTTAACTTCTAGAGTTTCATTGTAAAATACCAAAACAATGAATAACATAACAAATTTTATGATTAAATAGCATGAAACATAAATTAGATATGAACAGTTCCCATCATTCTTTAAATCTCATATGAATCATCTTGAATCAAATTATAGGTGTAATGTCTTGGACATTTATGATCTGTTGTTGAATTTCTAGGGGTTATTCCTTCATAACATAGAAATTATGGAAAACTAAGTTCATATATTGCCAAAATTTTCATAAATGGTTTTATAAAGAAAATACCCTACAGAAATTTGAATCTATGAAAAAATAAGATGCTCCTTCCAGATGTTATGATCAACATGCACAATCAATTAGTTTATATCTTCCATATCAAGAGTGCAAAAAAAAAAATATTTATTAATATATATTTCCCATATTCTGATAATTTCCATAACTTTTGATTGATGGGCTCTTTCTCATTACATAAGAGGCCTCCAAAATTTATTCTATTATTCTATGTCTGCTAACTGAAAAGAATCCTTAAATGGTGAAGAATAACCATCTAGGATAACATCCCTTCAAGGTTCTTCCCTTCACTTTGAATAGTCTACATTGGTGACCACACCTTTAAAATCACATCAGAAGAAGAAATCCCCCATTTAATATTTACTATTTATCATTTCATGGTCCATTTGATCATATGTGGGATTCAATATTTTTAAAACCACCCACATCCATATTTAATGAAACACCCCAAATGAGAGTTAATTATGTGGTTCAACCTTTTCACCCAACTCAACATTGACCGCTCTAGGAATAAAAACGAATCATGGAAATATGTTGAAATAATAAATAATGGTATATGACCTCTATAGCATCAATTTTTATCAAGGTAATTAGGATAAATCCTATCAATCATGATATAATTAATTAATCCTGTGATATAGAATAATTTGGGGAGAGGATAATCCAAAACATTTTCAACCATCATTACATAAAACTTTCACAATGTCATGTGTCGTTATTTATGCTTCAAAATTATAAAAATTGAGAAAATGAAAAACCCCTCATTTCTGTTGACAAAAATCAAAGTATAATTCCTTTATGTCGCATCATGGGGGCTCCGCATTGTAGTTTATGGTGAGTCAGCAACAGGATTGGTATAGTTCCCTAATGTTTCATTACTTGCACACCTCATTTAAGTCAACAGTGAGTCCTTGATATCAAATCATGTTGGATTGATTTGTCTTACCCATTGAAGTTGGGTACATGTTTATTACTATTGGCATCTAGTGTTATCATTGCATATATGTCTATCCAAAATTATACATACATATATTATACCTTGTGGATAATCTTGAATGTTCTTGATTCGTATCTCACTATGTTGATCTCATCCCAATTTCCATGCCTCATTTTGTAGGTTCGTATTTTTTATGATTAATTTTTCCCCATTTTTGATATAAATCATCATAGGAAGAGAGGGATTGTAAGGTTTCAGGTTTCAAATCTGGTTTTACATTTTGAAAAAAAATCCAAGATATTAATGCTTTGTTTTTTATAAATATATTCTATTTTATCAGGATATTGGAGGAATAAATCCTACTATGGCTAAGAATCATGTTTTATTAATCTAGAAGTACACATGTTTTTTATTCAATATTTTTATTGTATAAATTTTTTTTTACTTTCATTAATCATTGCATCATCTTGAGTAAAATTTATTAGCCAATATGGTTTGTAGGACTTGATTTCTTTATCCTGTATTGATATATTAATCAATTAATGATAAAAATATACTAATCGTAAAGATACATTACCTTAAATAGAGAGTGAAAAGGATGAAGATATAAGGACTAACCCTTCAATTGAAGTACTATAAGATTATATGATGAAATATTTATCATTGTTAAAAAGAGATGATCCCAATTTCTCAAATGGGAGGATTGGTAATCTAACAATGGTATATGTGTTTTTTACTTGTTATAATCAACCATCCTAGGATATTCCATAAAAAAATTGATCATTGAAATTTATTTTACGTTACACTACATCATTTTTTCATCATTTTTTCAGGAAAATGAACATTATAATTGGTTCTCATATTGGGATACTCTAAAATTGACATAATATTAAGTAGATATTTTAAAAATGTTGTGTTAATTTATTTCCCTTATATAGGGAAAATTAAATCCAAACTAATTTTCAAAACTCTTGGTATTAGGGGCCTTGATGTATTTTATTTTTGAAAAGAAAATTTTTTGGAACATGATTTTTAATTTGAAATGATGTTTTGTTTCTATCAAGTAATCAATTCATGAATGTAAGGCAGTCATAATCTTTCACGAAATAAACATGACTTTGTTGGTTTGATTTAATTTTATAACTGGTTTTAATGTGAAAAATTGTGTAAAATAATTCCATTAATTATCTTTTTATAATTCCATAATGAAAACTACCCAAATATTTTAATATTTTTCATCAATGATTATGAGATTGATGATAGTCAAAATTACTTAATTGAACCCAACATGAATATCAAAATATAAAATATTCTTGTTCTTTGTTTTTTGTTCCATCCCTCATTTAGTCCTCTTTATCATCGTAATTTTTTTGGTTTTGAGGTTTATATCTGCATGAATTAAATCCCCCTAGTTCATACACACCTCAATTTTCTAGTTGGATATATTTAGTGCTTGCAACAAGGATTGTAGGCTAATGATTTTAAATTGAGTTAATTTATTTATTATTTTAACCATCATAGTTTAATATTTTTAATAAATTTAAATAAGGTAATTCATTCTCATTGATAAGGTTTTTTATCTTTTATTATCATATATTTTTATTTGTCATTTGATATCCCCTTTTATGTACTTTAATTTTTAAATTAATCGATATTTGAAAAATGTGATGATCATTGTTCAATATTCTTGAGAATCAATGTAAATTCCCAAAAATAGTTATAAAAGGATGATCACTTTTCATGTTTTTTAATTATGGGGTATATTTTATTTTTTAAGGTTGTGTGAGTTTCACTATGGAATTTATTATGATTTTATGGATCTCAAAAAGTGATTATTTTTTGAAGAAATTTTTCTCTGAAATCCAGTTTTGTTTTAAAGAATGATTTGATTTGATAGTTTTTTGGTATGTGTATGTTGTCCTATCAGTTTACATGCACCACCTTCTGCATATTGAGAGTTATGAATTTCTTGTATTATAATGGAGTATTTTTTTTAATCCTTTGATTCTACAGTTCATGATTGTTGGTTTAACATAAATCTTGAATTAATATTAATAGAATTCATAAATTTAGACTTATTTTACTAGAAGAACCAAATTTTCATTTTGACGATGCCAATGTTTTTTGGATGATTCATGATTTTTATTATTCAGTAAATTGATAATGAAAAAAATGTGGATGGATTTGACTATGATATGTTATTTATGTTAAAAAATTATCAATATGTGAGGATACTCATTCACGACATTATTGATGATGGAAAAGTGTCAAAACATGTTAAATATTATGAGGATGATTATATTATCGTATTAAATGTTGTGGATAATAAATTAAAAATTAATTTTGTTTTTTTTCATTTTTCATCATGATAATATATATTAATTCAAACAAACAGTGAATTAAACTATTGAAGAAAAACCATAGTTGTTGTCACATGAAAAAATTATGAGATGTATTCAAAACATTCAATTATTTGATTTTAATTACTTTAGTTGTTTTTATGGTGAGATTTTTTTTCTCATGGATGGAGGAAGTATTTCGATGAATAAAAAAATGAAATTCATATGCATGGATGTTGATTTGGTTCCATAAGTTTTTTAGATAGATGCTCATGTTATATAAAATTTTTGTATTCTACTTCAATATATGATATTATTGTGTTTGGAAGGAAATTATCTCTACTAGGAACCATATTTTATATAAATTGAGTATGGGTTGGGGAGAATGAGATTAATTTCCTATAAAGATGATTCCATTTCAGGCAGTATAAAGAGTGAACATAATGAGAAAGTGTGGATGGAGGGGTTTGTATATTGGTCATGTATCTTCTTTGTTGACTATGTATGTTTTTAAATTTTGAATTGACATTGATATTTTATTGATCAATGTTTTTTTCATTAAAGGGATTCATTATTACATAGAGATAAGAAGATGTTTGAAATGGTAATATGATTTATGATTAGTTGTACTTATCTTCCATTATAATATGGTGATTTATGATAATGTTAATCATCAGTTTAGCATATTAGAGAATTGGATAGATAAATAATTAGAGATAATGAATAATTTCAATATTATTCAAAAATTTAAGATGTGTTTCCATCAGTTAGAGAAGTAAACTGAAATTTGGTTCACTATTGAGGTCCTGTTTTTTATTAATGTTGTTTTGTTTGTAATGTCCAATATTTTCCATGAATTTTTTTTTGAAAAATATATGAGATTATTTTTCGACTAGGTGCTGAGATGGCATGTGATTCAGAAGCTGGCTATTCCTAGAATAATTGTTCAAACTATTTTCACGTTTATTAAAAATAGAGCTCATGTGCGGTTTTAGTAACTTTTAATGGATTTCCTAGATTTGAAATCTAAGGGCACTGTTGTTTTAAGAGTAGTGGGTTTTTCATATGCAGGATATAACTTTGACTGGTGCTGGTCAAATGTGGAAAATATTTTTCAGTCATTTTAAATTAGAATAAAAAAACATAAAATGTTTCTTTTATTTTTCCTTTAATGTTTAACAGCAACACAGTTGCACTGTGATTCCATGACTAAGAAAATGTTTCCTTTCATAAATTTAAATGCATGTAAGCACAAAAACTCAGTGAAACAGCGATGCTGAAACATATTTCTTCATGTAATAGCTTGGTAGGGATACAAGATCATATTAATGTTTCCTCTAAGCTCTTACAAATTGGGAAATGAGTCGTAAAATCCTATCCTCGACTAATGATGAATGATAGATGATCAATGATTGAATTTTGATTATGCGTCGACATACTAACGAATAAAAAACACAGGACTCACTCTTCATCAGTGATCGATCTAATCCTCATAGTAGGTCATTGTTTACTTTGTGATCTATTACCCATTATTTATTTCATATGATCAATGTGAATCGATCGGCGAATGGGTTGATTCACATATTGTGCGTATCATTGTGGGATGGTTTTTTGATTTGGGTTTTTGTAGGAAATTGAATAAATGTTATATTAGGTTTAGAGATGATTTTTTTCTATGCTTTTTTCTTATATTATAATGTGGACGGATCATGGTTGAAATGAACAATTCCTAGATCCATCCACATTGGGTATTTTTATGATACGTTTTCTCCCCCAAATTATTTCTCTTTATTTATGGAGCAATGATCCCGAATGACTCTGAAGAATAGATGATGGCTCAACCTTCGGTGATGGTGGTGGTGACTCGCGGTCCATGCGAGACTCAGGTGGCAGATTGACATGCGGTAAGAGGCAGTATGTGGCATCAGGTAGAGCCGCCTACTCGACGATCATCTACGTGGAGACCTGTAGCAGGAGGTCGCAGGGTGATCCGATGCTAGGCGACTTCAGGTGGCGAAGGGTCCCGTGATGGTGCATCCATTGGTTGAATTTGGGATCCACGACCATTTGAGCTGTGTTGACGGTGGAGGATAGTGGTAGGAGGCCGCAGATCACTGGAGCGGCGTCGGTCGGAGGAGGTACCATCGGAAGTGCCACGAGGTCTGGTTGTCACACGGACCAGCCATGCCATGCGGTTCAACATCGTTTACCACACAGCATGTGGCTGAGCCACTTGAAAGAGGTGTGGGGGACTATGGCCAAGTCGAGCCACGATTGGAAGAGAACGCTGGACCGCCCCATTCGGACAAAACCAAAATGTTTGGTAAAATTCAGTGGTCCAGCAGGTTGTACCAACTGTCAAGTGGCCACGTCCAGTCGACCCAATAAGCTGGACCCATGGACCTGTGGGCTCAACGAGCTAGGTATTTGTGCTATAATGGTTCGGTCTAAACAAAACCGGGTTGGGTAGGTCCGACTAGTTTAGACCCAACCCAGACCCAACCAATCCCTTTTTACTAAAATATGCATAACTCTCAAAATGTACGTCTGTTCGACAAGATGTTAGCAATGTTGGGACCTTCACAACAAGGTGGTACTATTGACATACTCTATATGAGTTTCTATGGAAGATGATATATGGACTACTTATTGGAGGAGTAGGAGCTCCCAGAATGAGCATGCTAAGGATAAAATCCTATATGGGGCTGCGACCTATAAGCAATGTGCTTACCTAGAATATGTGTCTTGTCTAGAAATTTTGTATATCCAAGAATGATTTGGTACTCTCCTATCCCACAATGGTGTGGGTTCTATAGTATTCACCAACACTCTCTATGTTACCTACACTTCATGTGTTACTAAAGCACCATGTGTTATCTACACTATGTGTGTTACCTACACTCCATGTGTTACCAACACTCTGTGTGATACCTACACTTCGTGTGTTACCAATGCTCCACATTTTACTACTTGAGGGTACTATAGATTCTTAAAACAAGTCTGTTTACATACCATAGACTTATAATTGGTGTGAGATGAATCTAGTGACTCTATTTATTATACTTGTTAGAGGCTACACTTCATGTACCTATTTGGAATTCTACTCTGTGTATTTCATAGTGATATTCATTATTGTATACATAGTGCGATTACTTGTGGTTTACATCGTGTAATTTCTATGTTGTTTGGGGTCCCTACTAATTATTGTTTTACTCACCCATAGAAGGGCTTCACCCATACATGTCATGTCTTCTATAGATGATCGGCCGCTTTGACACAGTCCTTGGTGAACCGAAGATAGGGGTGCTCCAGGGTGACCTGAAAAACATGTCATGCTTCAGTGATATTCATATAGCTTACTATACCAACACTTAAGGCATGGATTTCTACAGATGATATCCATGGGATTTTAATTTTCAATTTCAATTGGGCTTTTACCATGGCCCCTTTTTATTCAATTTTGTACCTTACTATGAGTGGGATTTCTTAGTGGTTTGCATCCATGTTTACATAGCACTTTTAGTTTCATATTTTCTTGGAGACGGGTGCGTGCATATATGTACTAGGGAAAATGCCTCCCACTAGTGGGATATTCTTACTCAATACTATTCTCCAACACCTACCCTATGAGAGATGATCTTGGGGTTGTCAAGACATGGGCCCCCGGGGACAGGCCGTGATATAGTGGTATTAGAGGGGAGTTGTAACAGCCCAAGATTTTATAAAAAAATATTCTTTTTAATTTTATTAATGTCTTGTGTTGTACGCTACACCAAAAGGAGCTTGCACAACACGTATCCTTGACTTGCCTTGCATTACACGCAATCGCGACCTTCCTCGATAGCGTGTGTAATACGCAATACTGAGTTTCACTAAACAACGATATGCTATGAAAATATTATTAAAACTAGCCATTATGAATAGTAATAACCACTTTTTAAAATTCTGTAAATCTTATTTTTCAAAAATGAACTTCATTCTTGGATTCGGAGTATCGAATTTAGCCTAAGGTGAAATTTTGGTACTTTTCGGATAACTTTCATATTCTGATGAATAGTGAAAATTACTAAATTATAATTAAAAACAACTTTTTTAATCAAAATAATTAATAGTGATAAATCATTAAATTGAGTGGTTTTAAAGTGTATTTAGAATATATTTTTACAATTTAATACAATTTTGGTCATTGGATGTAATTTCACATTTAAACCAGACATAATCAAGTGTCAATCTTTTGATAGATATTGTTTCTTAAAAACACGCTATTTGTTTTAACAGCGGGATTTAATTATAAAATTAATTAATTCAATTTCTATGTTATGAAATTGGTAAAATAGACTTCATTTTTGAATTTGGAATATGAAATATAGCTTAGGATGAAATTTTGGCTTTTTTCTGAAAACATTCAATTTTTGATGAATAGTGAAACCACTAAGTGGTAGGTTAAAAACTGAATTTTACATAAAACATAATTTTACCGCTTCTGTGAATGGAATTTCGAAAATCCGACAGACACGGTTGATATCAGTAAGTAAAATGTGGTTCAATGAGATAAAAATAATTTTTTGGTGAATAGTAACTTTTTACCTTTTTTACCGCGGTTAATAGTAAATAGGGTAACTAAGGGTATATATGATATTAATATTACCCTAACACATGTCCTAATTCTATTGGACAAGTGTAATTCGACCAAAAAACAAACTTAGGAATAAAATATGACCATTTAGGCCCACTTGGATTAGATTAGGACATTTATTATTAATTTATTTAAAGAAGGGTTAAAATAGTTAAAATCAAAGTTTAATAAGTAAATCATTTTTAATATGGGGTTATACATAAGATAAATTCGATTGTAAATATTAATTAGAAAGCTAAAAAGATTTCCTACATGATGGTATTTTATTTTTAATTTTTAGACATCAAATAATTTAATATATTTATGACACAAAGATGATGCAGTAATTATCTTATTAATGAAATATTGACATAATTGATAATATAAATACCAAAATAAATGTAATTTAAGGCTTTTTATGAATTCCACTAATTTTCTAGGTTACTATGATATATTATTGTTGATTTAATCAACTTTGTTCGAACATATAATTCTGTTATGACTTTCACAAAAATCATATATCAAATAGTGTCAAAATTGACAAAAAATAGTTTTTAAATAAAATATTATATTATTAATTGTTATTTTATTCCTAAAAATCTAAGGTTCGGCCAAATGACTTAGATATAGATATATTTATTAATAACATTCAATTTGGGGTTCGTTTGGCATGTTATAGTAAGTGTATTAACCATATAGTGAAAGAAAACAAAAAGACACGGTAAAAGTTAAATTATTTAACTTAGAGTTAAATCTAATTGATAAGGTTAAAATAATAACCTAAACTTGCCTAAATCCTATTGGTTGATAGGATTTCGACCCATCCCCACTTTAGCTTCGAAATAAGACCCTTTGAAACCATTATAAACCGATTTTGACTTTAATATAAAATAATATTTTGAGATATTCCTAAGGTGCCCCTCTCCTCCCTTATAAAAGGACACCTCCTCCCCCTCCTCCTCACACCAATTTGAGCACTAATGATCGCCCAACCTCTACCAAAATCTCTTCTCCACTCCCCTAGCAACATCCTAGAGGTTCTGGTCTTCCTCAAAGACAAATTTTAGTTCCCTAAGAGGAGGTCTCCAAAAGGTGCTTCAAAGAAGAGGTAATTACCGTTACCAATTCTTTCATCTTTATTTCTTCTTCCACTTCTTATTCTTAGGTTGTTTCATTATGAAGTAATAACATCAGTATCACTCATATACTGATATATTATTATAAGTATGAAACAACCCTATTTCACCATCTATCCATCCTACGGAAAAAGAAATCACCACGCGTGCGTACGTAAGGAATACCGTCTCCACGCCGTGGTGTAATCTATATTCCACAACCACCTTACTAGGATGGGTATAATGGTGTAAAGAATAACTATACATAGTTATTACAACATCATATTGATTCTTATATATTGTATAATCTACTCCAATTCAATTCAATATTTATGGAAATGATATCATCGCTCGTGCGTACGTACGGACTACCGTCTCCACGACGCGATGAGATTCATTCTCCATGTTAACCATTTAAGAATGATTAAGAAGTATATATAAGAAATAATAATGAAATATATGACATTATAAAGATACTGTATTTTTGTATATATGTATTTCATCTACTTACTTCCATTCAAGACAATAAGGAAAGGAAAACAACGTTCATGCGTACGTACGGACTACCGTCTCCATGAACGGTGTTTTTCATTTCATTTATCTATCTATTATATATATGTATATATATACTGAATATATATGATATATAAATCATACTTGATATTCTGTAAGTAAGTAAATTATGATATAAGTAATAATAATTTCAAGAACAACAAGTCAAAACACCTATGATAAATGAAACGATTTAACCCAAAACGCTTCTTTAACATGGAATTTACAAAAGAACGGGTAAGATAATGTCATAAGTGAACCATATATGATATGATAACAATGAATATGATTCTGTAATAAGTCAATGACATAATTTAAATCATTATACAGGAGGTTCGGACACATACGAAGCAAATCGGACCTAAGGTAAGGGAAATATCACAATCTCATTTTTATTCGAGATTGTTTATACTTTGAAATTTACTGGGGTGTATTTTATCATCCACATCCATGTTTCCTCAACATGTAATATTATTTTCATCCACCTACAATTGTTTAAAACCTATTTTACCCTTTGGTGAGTTTTTAGTAAAAGATATGAAAGGAATCTTTTATCGTTTTTCATACGAGGTACTTTTTGACTTTTCCGACAAAAGTACGAGGAGAATGTTATTTTTAACTTATACGGCGTGAACGGATTTTTACGGTTTCATAACACCTCATTTTCAAGAAGCTTCCTCTACAAGATTGCATGATTATTTTCAACAAAACCCTTATCTTTTAAAATTTCATGGAATTTTGTGAAAAGAAAATGATTTTAAATAAGAAAGGATATTTTCCTCAAGAATGGAGTTCAAGTGTTTTATCAAAATTATTTTCCATATAAGATAATAAAGGGTTCTGCTTTTATCCCTATTATTACATTGATTTGATCATGTTGTGATGGAATTATTTTTATGAATTTCTTTATCTTATATGAATTTATTTATGATGTCATGATGTTTCAAGAATCCCATTTTTGTTACATGTTTTATGCGATGATGTATGGTTTATGATTATGTGGCACACATAAGAAAGGATTCATTATAAGATGGGTGGGACCTATATCTCCCTCTAATGCATTGGGTAAAGATTTTATATCTCATGAGATAGACATGGCTGAAATGGTAGGTTATACCGGTTCAGTGAAACATGACTGAAACGAGGGTTACTCGATTCAGAAAGGGACTTTGTCCACTAAGATAGTCTTGGCAATGAGTCTTGACTAACAAGAAATGATTCTCTATGATTATGTGTGTATGCCACAAAGTTTCATGTTTTAAGTTATTATTATTGGGATCTCATTTCACTACTATGATTTATCCCATGTTATGAAATTATGCTCTCTTTTGCAGGTTAAGATTTCCAAAAGTTATGTTCTTATGAATATGATGTGATTGATTTTTCTTTTTTTACCCTTACTGAGCATTTGAGCTCACCCTTTTATGTTTTCTTTTCCCCAGGATATAAAGAAAGGTTTTAGGTATAAAAAAGGAAGATTTTTATGGGAGATGTTGAAGATCTTCCACCACGATTAGAAGATTACGTTTCGAGTTTCCAAAGACACTAAACTATTACGATCCTTGTGTGTGTGTTTTTTTTATGTACAAAGTATTCCGCAAAAGTAATGTAATGTCCATGTACGTCAAGACACGGGTCTCTACAGTTGGTATCAGAGGAAAGGTTTAGTCAACCTTTGGAAACTAGGATGCGAAAACGTTAGTGAGATCCCTAGAGTTATTTCTAATGTATGTCTAGGGATGTCCCTAAGGTTAAGTATACGTATAGGTTATAGTACTAGGACTACGCTAACGATCATAGAATTAAACCTAAGATGTTAGATATTTAAGGTACTCCCCCTTTATTATGTTGTTTTCCCTAGCATGATTTTTGCCTCTCACACTATTCTTTTTGGGTTTTAGAAAATGGATGGAAACAAGATGATTCACAATAATGGAGGATATGATGGACAATGGAATGATATTCTTCATAATGAAATGGGATTTGGAAGTCCAAACATCATTATTATGCCGAATCAGCAATCTCATAATATGATCAATAAAGTAAAATTTGGTAAGTTTCCTGACTCGGCTAATAAGAGAAAGATGGAGTTTTATGATGATCATAGAGGAAAGAAAGTTCAATTTCCCCTATGTAAATCATGTGGGAAGAGGCATCAAGGAGAATGTTTCAAAGGAACTGGAAGATGCTTTGGGTGTGGAAAAGAAGGACACAAAGCAAGTAAGTGCAAAGGAAAAGGTTCAGTTAACACCATGGATGAGGATAATGGTATTGCTACGATATCAACAATGGTTAAATGTTTTAAATGTGGAATGTACGGGCATTACGCAAACCAATGCCCTAAGGGAATGTCTCATGAAGAGAATCAGTATGGTCGTATGGGTAGTATTTATGTGGATGATGATGAAGAGACTACAAATGATATGTGAGATGAAAGAATTATTGAAGCTCGGTCAATGGTTTAAGAAGGTAGTGGAATGATTACATGTTTATCAAGTGTAATGTTGTACTATAGAATAAAAAGACATCTAAGGATTGTTACACTGTTGTCTTTCCTTATGTTTTGAAAGTTTATGATGAATGGTATGAGTAAAAATGAAAGGTTATTCAGATATTTTTTTTGGAAAGTGGATGATATGCGCATAATGAAGGGATAAAGAGAATCTAATATATTTGATAGTATTCATGATCTCATGATTGATATAAGGACTAAGTGATATCATGGTTTGAGTATATAGAATTTTGAGGATTTTGGTATGTGGAAAGTGTTAACTTTTAACTGCATTCAAGTTTTCACTAAGGTTCAATGGGTATTCAAGAGTATACATGATTAAGGACTTTGAATGTTTGGAATGTGACCAACAAAACATATCTTATGATATATGGGGTTCAACAATGGTATTAAATCTCTGGTAATCGTTTTCACTATGTTATGAGACTGGACTGCAGTATTATGGATAAGCCTAAAGATTGAAATGGATTATGTTGGACATAAGTGAGTATTGTTTAAGGATATAAGTTTTTTTCGATATTATTGATGGGATGTTATAGTAATGTAGTTTTAGAAAAAGGACAACCTGCAGGACGGGCGACAGCCCATCGCTTCGGACAAGGCTGTGGGAATCGAACCCACAACCGAAGTGCGACCGGCCTTTATCGCCTACCACTGGCCTACAGGAAGTCCCTGTTTAGTAGAAACTAGTTTTATTATATTAAGAAGTATGATATATGAAGTATAAGTCCATTTTAGGAACCATATATGATTAATCTCACTATAGATCGACTTATGCATATAATTTTTGCTAACCTTTTGTTTGAGATAGATGGAATGACCCGTCATTCTATCACATGATCTGCTAACACTTCACGAATAACAAATTCAACTTCATTTATTTAAGAGATTAAGTGGAAATTGTTCAAGGCACGAACAACATTGAGATTGTACCAAAATAAAGTAAGTATTTATTTTAATTCAATTTTCAACTTTAGGGAAATGATCTTGAAAACCAAAAATGTTGTCCTATTGATATTATACCTGATGAATCAGATGGTACCTTATATCATCACAAATCTATGGATTTGTGACTACTGGATTTTCCATAGCCAAGTTCTCTACCACTCTCCATCAGAACATGATGGTTAGATTTCTCTTCCATATCCATATTTTCACCTATGTGGAAACCCAATGATTACTTTATTTGGGTAACCGTTACGTTTCATACTTTTGTTTTTAAAGATTGGTTTTGATATTCCTTTTTACGATGTGGGTTTCTATTAAAAAAACTTTCGAATAGTAAACCATTTATAACCCCGACGAATTTCGAGGGCGAAATTCATTTTAAGGGGGGTAGAATGTAACAGCCCAAGATTTTATAAAAAAATATTCTTTTTAATTTTATTAATGTCTTGTGTTGTACGCTACACCAAAAGGAGCTTGCACAACACGCATCCTTGACTTGCCTTGCATTACACGCAATCACGACCTTCCTCGATAGCGTTTGTAATACGCAATACTGAGTTTCACTAAACAACGATATGCTATTAAAATATTATTAAAACTAGCCGTTATGAATAGTAATAACCACTTTTTAAAATTCCGTAAATCTTATTTTTCAGAAATGAACTTCATTCTTGGATTCAGAGTATCGAATTTAGCCTAAGGTGAAATTTTGGTACTTTTCGGATAACTTTCATATTCTGATGAATAGTGAAAATTACTAAATTATAATTAAAAACATCTTTTTTAATCAAAATAATTAATAGTGATAAATCATTAAATTGAGTGGTTTTAAAGTATATTTAGAATATATTTTTACAATTTAATACAATGTTGGTCATTGGATGTAATTTCACATTTAAACCAGACATAATCAAGTGTCAATCTTTTGATAGATATTGTTTCTTAAAAACACGCTATTTGTTTTAACAGCGGGATTTAATTATAAAATTAATTAATTCAATTTCTATGTTATGAATTTGGTAAAATAGACTTCATTTTTGAATTCGGAATATGAAATATATCTTAGGATGAAATTTTGGCTTTTTTCTGAAAACTTTCAATTTTTGATGAATAGTGAAACCACTAAGTGGTAGGTTAAAAACTGAATTTTGCATAAAACTTAATTTTACCGCTTCTGTGAATGGAATTTCGAAAATCCGACAGACACGGTTGATATCAGTAAGTAAAATGTGGTTCAATGAGATAAAAATAATTTTTTGGTGAATAGTAACGTTTTACCTTTTTTACCGCGGTTAATAGTAAATAGGGTAACTAAGGGTAAATATGATATTAATATTACCCTAACACATGTCCTAATTCTATTGGACAAGTGTAATTCGACCAAAAAACAAACTTAGGAATAAAATATGACCATTTAGGCCCACTTGGATTAGATTAGGACATTTATTATTAATTTATTTAAAGAAGGGTTAAAATAGTTAAAATCAAAGTATAATAAGTAAATCATTTTTAATATGGGGTTATACATAAGATAAATTCGATTGTAAATATTCATTAGAAAGCTAAAACAATTTACTACATGATGGTATTTTAGTTTTAATTTTTAGACATCAAATAATTTAATATATTTATGATACAAAGATGATGCAGTAATTATCTTATTAATGAAATATTGACATAATTGATAATATAAATACCACAATAAATGTAATTTAAGACTTTTTATGAATTCCACTAATTTTCTAGGTTACTATGATATATTATTGTTTATTTAATAAACTTGGTTCGAACATATAATTCTGTTATGACTTTCAAAAAAATCATATATCAAATAGTGTCAAAATTGACAAAAAATAGTTTTTAAATCAAATATTATATTATTAATTGTTATTTTATTCCTAAAAATCTAAGGTTCGGCCAAATGACTTAGATAAGGATATATTTATTAATAATATTCAATTTGGGGTTCTTTTGGCATGTTATAGTAAGTGTATTAACCATATAGTGAAAGAAAACAAAAAGACATGGTAAAAGTTAAATTATTTAACTTAGAGTTAAATCTAATTGATAAGGTTAATATAATAACCTAAACTTTTCTAAATCCTATTGGTTGATAGGATTTCGACCCATCCCCAATTTAGCTTCGAAATAAGACCCTTTGGAACCATTATAAACCGATTTTGACTTTAATATAAAATAATATTTTGAGATATTCCTAAGGTGCCCCTCTCCTCCCTTATAAAAGGACACCTCCTCCCCCTCCTCCTCACACCAATTTGAGCACTCAAGCTCGGAAAAACTCTGCCAAAATCTCTTCTCCACTTCCCTAGCAACATCCTAGAGGTTCTGGTCTTCCTCAAAGACCAATTTTAGTTCTCTAAGAGGAGGTCTCCAAAAGGTGCTTCAAAGAAGAGGAAATTACCGTTACCAATTCTTTCATCTTTATTTCTTCTTCAACTTCTTCTTCTTAGGTTGTTTCATTATGAAGTAATAACATCAGTATCACTCATATACTGATATGTTATTATAAGTATGAAACAACCCTATTTCACCATCTATCCATCCTACGGAAAAAGAAATCACCGCGCGTGCGTACGTACGGAATACCGTCTCCACGCCGTGGTGTAATCTATATTCCACCACCACCTTACAAGGATGGGTATAATGGTGTAAAGAATAACTATACATAGTTATTACAACATCATATTGATTCTGATATATTTTATAATCTACTCCAATTCAATTCAATATATATGGAAATGATATCATCGCTCGTGCGTACGTACGGACTACCGTCTCCACGACGCGATGAGATTCATTCTCCATGTTAACCATTTAAGAATGATTAAGAAGTATATATAAGAAATAATAATGAAATATATGACATTATAAAGATACTGTATTTATGTATATATGTATGTCATCTACTTACTTCCATTCAGGACAATAAGGAAAGGAAAACCGCGTTCATGCGTACGTACGGACTACCGTCTCCATGAACGGTGTTTTTCATTTCATTTATCTATCTATTATATATATGTATATATATACTGAATATATATGATATATAAATCATATTTGATATTCTGTAAGTAAGTAAATTATGATATAAGTAATAATAATTTCAAGAACAACAAGTCAAAACACCTATGATAAATGAAACGATTTAACCCAAAACGCTTCTTTAACATGGAATTTACAAAAGAACGGGTAAGATAATGTCATAAGTGAACCATATATGATATGATAACAATGAATATGATTCTGTAATAAGTCAATGACATAATTTAAATCATTATACAGGAGGTTCGGACACATACGAAGCAAATCGGACCTAAGGTAAGGGAAATATCACAATCTCATTTTTATTCGAGATTGTTTATACTTTGAAATTTACTGGGGTGTATTTTATCATCCACATCCATGTTTCCTCAACATGTAATATTATTTTCATCCACCTACAATTGTTTAAAACCTATTTTACCCTTTGGTGAGTTTTTAGTAAAAGATATGAAAGGAATCTTTTATCGTTTTTCATACGAGGTACTTTTTGACTTTTCCGACAAAAGTACGAGGAGAATGTTATTTTTAACTTATACGGCGTGAACGGATTTTTACGGTTTCATAACACCTCATTTTCAAGAATCTTCCTCTACAAGATTGCATGATTATTTTCAACAAAACCCTTATCTTTTAAAATTTCATGGAATTTTGTGAAAAGAAAATGATTTTAAATAAGAAAGGATATTTTCCTCAAGAATGGAGTTCAAGTGTTTTATCAATATTATTTTCCATATAAGATAATAAAGGGTTCTGCTTTTATCCCTATTATTACATTGATTTGATCATGTTGTGATGGAATTATTTTTATGAATTTCTTTATCTTATATGAATTTATTTATGATGTCATGATGTTTCAAGAATCCCATTTTTGTTACATGTTTTATGCGATGATGTATGGTTTATGATTATGTGGCACACATAAGAAAGGATTCATTATAAGATGGGTGGGACCTATATCTCCCTCTAATGCATTGGGTAAAGATTTTATATCTCATGAGATAGACATGGCTGAAATGGTAGGTTATACCGGTTCAGTGAAACATGACTGAAACGAGGGTTACTCGATTCAGAAAGGGACTTTGTCCACTAAGATAGTCTTGGCAATGAGTCTTGACTAACAAGAAATGATTCTCTATGATTATGTGTGTATGCCACAAAGTTTCATGTTTAAGTTATTATTATTGGGATTTCATTTCACTACTATGATTTATCCCATGTTATGAAATTATGCTCTCTTTTGCAGGTTAAGATTTCCAAAAGTTATGTTCTTATGAATATGATGTGATTGATTTTTCTTTTGTTTACCCTTACTGAGCATTTGAGCTCACCCTTTTATGTTTTCTTTTCCCCAGGATATAAAGAAAGGTTTTAGGTATAAAAAAGGAAGATTTTTATGGGAGATGTTGAAGATCTTCCACCACGATTAGAAGATTACGTTCCGAGTTTCCAAAGACACTAAACTATTACGATCCTTGTGTGTGTGTTTTTTTTATGTACTAAGTATTCCGCAAAAGTAATGTACTGTCCATGTACGTCAAGATACGGGTGTCTACAGGAGTCGATTTTACTCTTTTGGGGAAACAATGTTATGTGTTTTGAGGTCATCATTCAGGCTAGGTAACCCAGTGTTCATGTAGTGGCAAATGAATCCATACAGAAGGTCCTTAAATTTTTATTTCCAACTCAGAACATGAAAATTCTAGTTGCATGAGAAATTAATGGTTCTTGAATCCTATAGGAATTGAGTGTGTTCTCATGTCCTTATTGAGTTAGAGTCATATCACCAGGTATAATCTATTTACTGTGGTACATCCTAATTTGTTTCCAGATTTCTCCACAAAGACAGCTATCTGGGGTTCTGGGTCATGTCCATATGGATTGTATGCTACGAAATAAGGCATCGGGGCACATACCCTATCATGAGATAACACCTCTGGGTGGTGTACCAGTGATACCACTACCCAGAGAGAAATAGTTCATACTAATGTTATTAGTATAAGATCCACGAAGGTTTAGTATGTTGCATGAGTTCGAAATACAATTACCTCCTATGTTATGATGTGATGTAGATCCTCAGATAGCTGAGGACTGGTTGGAGATGGTCACACAAGTTTTCTATTTACTGAGGACACATCCTGGCCAGATGAGAGTCGTAGCCATGGGCTTTCTTCAAGGTTCAGTATGGAGATGGTGGATCCTGAGGACTTATATGCATGAGGAGGAGATGCTATCCAAGATAGACATCATGTTCTTCTTCAGGGAGAAGTTCTTTCGAGTGACGTTATGCTCTATTTGTATACAGGTGATATTGCAACTACAGCTGGGCAACTGGTTAGTAGAAGAGTACATGATGAGATTCATGGATCATTCTCATTAATCTACCGAGATGGTGTGGGACCCATTATTTAGTGATCAGAACTTCACGAAAAGACCATGCTGGGAGATCAGGTAATCTATGTTATCTCGTAGCATACCTATGCATGATGGGGTGCTAGAGCGAGATCTACTAGTAGAGAGCTTTCTTGCAAAGTAGGCAATGAATGTGGGAGATACCTTTGGGCGATAGGTAACAGATTCTTCGACACCGGGTATCCAAAAGATGATGTAGGGACCCAAACGGGTCAAGAAGTCTAGGGGATTACCCCAGTACATGAGGTCAATGGTGTGAGCCTCGAAGGGAAGAGTGAGTCAACATAAGGATAGAATGTGCTACTCATGCGGTGGTCATGGGAATTTGGGTAGATATTGTCTGAACAACTATACGACTGACCTGGAAATGGTCAAGGGACCACTGTGGCATTGTAGAAGGTAAAAAATGGTGGTCTTTTAGGTGGTGTACATGGAAAAGGAGTGGGATGAGTGGAAGTGGATGGATGGATGATGGAGGCACTATAAGCACCACCACTAGGTGGTCTACCCTAAGCTTAGGGAGTTGGTGGATAGGGTAAATTCCATATCAAGTTGATGGAGGCTTACAATATCGAGACTCCCAGTATGATTAGAGGTATTATCTATGTCTTTCCCACCCTAGCTTCAATTTTGATAGACATAGGGATTATTCACTCTTTTCATTCCATGACCGTAGTTTGAAACATGGATATTTCCATGGAACTGTTGACTCTATCCCTATGCCTATAGACTCTAATTAGAAGAGATTCTATGATCACAAATTGGTGCCGATAGTGTGTCCGTACTCTTGGGGGTGAGAGTTTTGTTTGGGATCTATTGGTGGAAATTTCTATTCATTACAATGTAATTTTGGTTATGTATTTTTTATCCAAAGTTCATAATCAGATCAACTATTTTAAGCACACAATTTGGCGTGTCCACAATAATGGGACCATGGTTTAATTTATTGGAGAAAGGGAGACACAAGATGCAAAAGATAGATTCAAACATATGAGGGTGAAACTGATCACACATTAGTTGGCTAGCATGAACCTCCGTGTAGTGGATGATATGAGTCCGTAGTTTTCTGTAGTGTTGGACGAGTAAAAGGATAAATTTCTGGAAGATGTTCCAAGAATACCTCTTCACAGGTATGTAGACTTCTATATTGACTTATATCGAAGGATATTACAATTATCCACACCATCATATCAGATGGCTCCCATAGAGCTTCGAGGAATGAGGGTATAGTTATAGGACTTGTAGAGTAAGGGCTTCATGAGACCCAATGTTTCACTATGGGTAGCCCCAGGTATTGTTTTTGAAGAAGGCAGAAGGGAGCTTGAGGTTATGTGTGGACTTCATGCACATGAATTAGGTTACCATGAAGAATAAGTATCCACTACCATGTGTTTATGGCCTCTTCAATCAGCTAATGAGAGTGATATGGTTCTTGAATTTAGAGCTAAGATATAGCTATCCCCAGATTCATGTATGAGATGAGGACATACCAAAGATGACATTCAGTTGTTAGTACACTCACTATGAGTACTCAGTGATGCCATTTGTAATTAATAATTCCCCAAAAGATTTCATGGGACTCATGAATAGGATATTATAACACTACCTAGATGGTTTTTTAGTGGTATTTATTGATTACATCCTAGTGTACTCGACATCTGAGGGAGAGAATGTTATACACTTAAGGATTTTCCTAGACAGATTTCGAGGGAACCATATTTATGGGAATCTCTCAATGTAATAGTTCTAGATACGAGAGTTCTACTTTTGGGGCACATAATTTCAATGGATGGAGTTTCAGAACATCCAACAAAGATGTAGGTGGTGTTTTATTTGGAGCCCCCCAATAATGTTACTGAGATGTGGAGTTTCCTTGGGTTAGCTACATACTATTGAAGGTTCATACCTGACTTTTAAAAAGTAGAAGCATCCATGATATCATTGAAACAAAAGAAGAATGCATCCATATGGATAGAGAAGTTTTGGGAGAGCTTTCAGTAGTTGAAATAGAGTTTGACGAGTGCGCCCATTCTGAGATTTCTAGAGGAGGGTGGTGAGTACGTGGTGTTCTGCGATGCATCAGGGATGAATATTGATTGTGTCTTCATGAATATGAAATCAAAGATTCCCTATGGTTCATGGATTCTTAGACTACATGAGAATAAATACATGACCCAAAATCTGGTGTTGGTAGTAGTATTCATCACAGAGAAGATGTGGGGACAATACTATACGTGTGAGTGGTTTATCATCTAATCAGACCACGGATGTCTTAGGTATATTTTTTCTCAGAAGGATATGAACCAAAGACAAAAAAAAATGTGTTGACTTCCTCCAGAACTATTACATTGATTTGGTGTATAATCTCGATAAGGGGAAGGTGGTGGAAATACTCATAACCATAGATAGAGTTTACTTCTACTGAACGAGGCCTCATATCATTTGGACTTGTTTCATATATCCTTTATGGATGGAGATGGATAATTATATCTATAATTGATGGTGGTTACCCCTCCAATCATACAACACATATAAGAGGCACAACTAAGAGATGTCAGCAGCGAGACTGAATGTTCTCAAATGCCCATAGGGCATGCCTGTGATAGATATTTGAAATTTTTGGAGCACATCATCCTTTTAAGAGGATAGATAGTTGTACCCACAACTTCATCGGAGTAAGTGTTTATGGAGTTCCATACATCCCCTTTGGTATTACATACACGTGTGTAAAAGATGTACTAGGACCTCTAATGTCAGTTTTTCTAGTTGGGAATGAAGAAGGTAGTGGTAGAGTTTGTCTCTAGATGCATCACTTGCTAGTTAGTGGAGGCTGAGAAGATGGTTCAAGCTAGTTTGACTCACCCCTTTATGTGACAGAGTGGAATTTGGATGTAATATTGGTGGAATTGGGGACATATTTACTATATACATCTAGGGGCACGATACCATATGGTTGATCGATGAATGACTCACCAAGTTGGCATGATTCCTAGTGATCTAGGAACAGGTTTCAGTAGAGAGATTGGGATGCCTCTATAAACTACAGATATTTCGACTCCATGGAGTCCCATATATGATATGATCAGATAGAAATACATGCATTTCATCCTAATTTTTAAAGGGATTGCAGCCAGTGTTTGGGACTCAGCTATGCTTGAGCATAAATTTCAACCCGCAGATAGAAGGAAAGACAGAGCAGACCATTCAGGTTCTAGATGTCATGCAACGTGCCTGCATCCATGATTTTGTCTGTATTTTGGAGGACCACATACGCCTGGTGGAGTTCATGTACAAAGACATTTACCAATCCACCATCAGTATGACATAATTTGAGTCCTTGTATGGGAGAACCCATAGGTAGCCACTTTATGGGACTCACCACGAAGAGTCAGGACTCATGGGTCCAGAGTTAGGACATTCCACTACGGAGAAGGTGCAGGTCATCCAGGAGTGGCTGAAGACTGCCTAGAGACATCATTATTCCTATACTAATAAGAAACAAAGACTCTTGGAGTTTAAATAGGGATATCACATGTTCATATGGGACTCTCCTCAATGTGGGATATATAGATTTGGCCGGGGCGGTATGTTATCTCTGAGGTTCATCAGACATTTTATGATACTAGGTAGAGTGGGAGAGGTGGTGTAACCCTTCTCTCTACCTTCGTATTTAGAGTCGGTGCATGGCGTCTTTCATGTATCCTCACAGAGGAGATACGTACATGACCCTTCACACGTCATTGTCTAGTGAGAGCAGTAGGTTGACGATGGGGTGACTTTCAGGGATTACCTTGTGTAGATCAAGGATCGATAGGAGAGGACCCTCTATGGGTGATTGATTGCTCTATTGCACGTTCGCTGGTAGCACAAAATACTTTAAGAAATATTTTGAGTACTGGAGGCTCAGATTCGTTCTTAGTATCCCTTTTTTTTGGACCTTCTTTAGGATTTTGGGGATGTAAATACATATGGTTGGGAGAATGTAATGTCCCGGATATTCCATTTGATATTATTTCAAATTATATGAGATTATTTCAAGACCAATCACTGAGACGCCATGTGATTCTATGGCATGGGGTTCCCAGAATAAATTTTTGAACTATTTTTATCTTTATTAAATATAGTGATAGTGTGGAGTTTTAGTAACTTTTAAATGAGTGTTCAGATTTTAAATCATTGGGCACCCTTGTGTTGAGACTAGTAGGATTTTCTTAGGCATGACCTAAATTTTACTAGCAGTGGTGGACTACGGAAAATATTTTTTGGATGTTTTAAAGAAGAACAAAAATAAACTTAAAATGTTTAAATGATTTTTCTTTGAATGTTTAACAGTGATGTAGTGACACTGTGATGCCACAACTGACTAGTTGTTTCCTCTCATAAATGAAATAGAATGGAAACACAAAAAACTCAGTGAAATAGTGATGCAGAATCATGTTTCATCATGTAATATCTTGTCAGGATGAGAGATCAAATTCACAATCCCTAGAGTCTCTAGGAACAAAGGGAAATGAATTTTAAAATCCTCTCAATGATGATAGGATTTAGAAGATCCATCGATGGATAGATGAAAGATGAACACTTGACTTATGATTCATTAGCAATCGATCCAATCCTTGAGGTAGGGAATCGTTTGCTTAGTGATCTATTCCCCTTTCTTGACTTCCTAAAAAGAACGTGAATCAATTAACAAAAATATTGATTTATGGATTGCACGTATCTTTTTAGGATAGGTTATTAATTCAAGATGTTCTTAGAAATTGAATCCATGTTCGAGTTTTGTTAGACTAAATTATGTTTAATCCTTATTCATAAATTCTATCGTGGAAAGAACAAGGATCACACGAACAAAGCCCAAATTAGTCCACACCAGGCATTCTTGTGATTCGTTTTCTCTCCCAAATTATTAATCAATATTCATGGTGAAAAAATTCATGATGACCTAAAAAAAGGCCCCTGAATTGAAGACTGATGATAGCAGATGTGACCTTCATTCCAGGTAGGATTGTAGCGGCGAATCATCCCATGGTAGGATGTTCTGGGTGGCAACAAGAAAAGATACCGGCTCGACATACAGGGGCATAGAGACCAATGGTGGGAGGCTAAGAGTGTAGGTAGGGAAATGCGGCCATCAGCTTAGTATTCGATTGTAGGGAGGCCCACAAAGGTGTGGGATCTATGGCCATGTGAGCCTCAGTGGGAGGACCTGGCTTGCCGAAGTGGCATCGATCAAAGGATGGACCCATGGGTTCTGTTTGTAATGTGAACTAACAATGCCACACAGTTTGACAGTGTTGACCATGTAGTACATAGATGATCCACATAAAAAGGTTTGAGGGGAAGTGGCTAGGTTGGGCCGCAACTAGTGGAGCAATCGAGACCACACCATGTGGGATGGATTGAAAAGGTTGGGCTGCTCTAGCAGCCCAACAGGTCGGGACCAATGGGCCTAACACGTTGAGCCATTGGGTCTTTCCAGTTCTTGAAGACCCGTACTGAGTTGGTTTGTGTCAGGTCTCATAGACCATTTTGGGTTCGCATACCCCTGGTCAGGCCGAATCATACCGAACCCAGACCCAACCTGCCCTTTTTTTCTAAAATGGGCTTAACTATCAAATTGTGTGTTCATTATACTAGGTGTTTGCTGAGTTGGGACCCTCACCACAAGGATTTCCTTTTGGGATAATCTATATAATTATCAGTGGAATGTGGTAGACAAACTATTTCCTATAGTAGTTGGTTTTCTAGGAATGAACATCCAAATTTAAGAATTCTTTGTCTTTTTATGACCTCGAAGCTATGGGATTACATTGAAAATGTGTCACATATAGACATTTTTTCTTACTGAGACTAAGTTGGTACTCCCTTTTCCCACAAGTGTGTTGGTCCTCTAGTCTTTACTGACACTCTCTATGTTAATTACACTCAGTGTGTTACCAATACTCCATGTGTTATATATAGTCCTAGTGTTACCTAAACTCCATGTGTTAGCGACACTACATGTGTTACCTACAGTTACTGTGTTACCAACCCTCCACATGTTATTACATATAGGTACTTTGGATTATTACGACAATATTGATTATATACCATATACCTATACTTGGTGTGGGCTGACCCTAGTGATCTTGATTATACTTATTAGAGTCTACACATAGTGTACATATTTGGTAGTCTACATGGTGTATTTATTAGTGATATTATTTGCAGTATACTTCATGTTATTCCTTGTGGTTTACATTGTGAAATTCATGTGTGGTTAATAGTCCAAAATGAGTATTGTTTTACTCACCCCTATAGGGTATTCTCCTACACTTGTCATTTATTTAAAAGGTGATCGTCATCGTTGGCGGAATCCTTGGTGGTCCAGAGGAAGGGGTGCTTTAGGGTGACCCAAAAGATTTTCTATAGACCCAAAGGTTGACGTACGTAGACATTAAATTACTTTTGAGGAATAATTCATACATAACAAAAACTAACAATGAATGGCCGTAATAGTTTAGTTTCTTTGAAAACTCGTAAAATAATATTCTAATCATGGTGAAAGAACTTCAACATCACCCATAAAGATCTTCTCCTTTTGTTTTCTTACCTAAAAATGTTTTTTATATCCTGAGGAAAAGAAAACATAAAAATGGTGAGCACAAATGCTCAGTAAAGGAAAACATAGAGAATATAAAACAATCCATAAATATTTTAATGCAAAAACTTGAACATAAAATCTAAACATCAAAATCTTGAGAAAAGACATAAATCTTGAAAGTATGTAAGGAATATATCAGAAAGGAATATCATGGGAAAAAACATTTATTTTTGGAAAACAATTAAGCACATGATATGATTTCCATATTAGCCAAGGCATTGCAGCCATGACCATCTTAGTGGACAAAGTCCTTTTTTGAATCGAGTTCACTCCTCGTTCCAGTCCTGTATCACTGATCAAGATTAACTTACCATTCCAGTCATGTCTATCTCATGAGATATAAATCATTACCCAATTCATTGGAGGGAGATATAGGTCCCACCCATCTCAGAATGAAATCATTTATACTTGTACCACTATATGATCATAAATCATTCATCATTACCCAAAGTATAAAATGGGTTTTATAAACATCATCCCATCATAACATAATCCATAAAAAACAAAATGGAAATCATTTCATCATAAGAAAAATAAAACCATGTAAATAATAGATAAATTATACTTGAAACATAATCATAATGTCATCTTAGATGGAAAATAGTTTTGACAAAACACTTGAAATGGATTCATGAGGAAAATATCCTTTCTTTTTAAAATCATTTTCTTTTAACAAAATGCATTGTAATTTGAATGGAAATGGACTTTTGTTGAAGATAATCATGAAATATTGTCAAGGATTCTTTATGAAAATTAGGCTTTATGAAATCGTAAAAATCAGTTCGTGCCGTATAAGTTAAAAAAACATTCTCATCATACTTTTAATGGAAAAGTCAAAAAGTACCACGGATGGTAAACAAAAGAATGATTCCCTCCATAACACAAAGTAAAAGTCAAAGAGGGGTAAAAATGACTTTATAAATACATGGAAGAATATTAAAAACATTATGAAAAACATTTTATGGACATGAATGAAAAATATAACCCCAGTAAATACTTACGAATAAGAAATCTCGGATAAAAATGAGATTGCAAAATTATCCCTTACCTTGTGTCTGATATGCTTTGTATGTATCTGAACATCCTGGATAATGATTTAAATAATGTAATTGACTTATTACAGAATCATATTCATTATTATTATATCATATATGGTTAACATAGGTATTTTTATTACCCGTTCATTTGTCAATTCAATGTTAAAGTAGTGTTTTAGGTAAAATTGTTTCATTTATCCTATGTGTTTGGACTTGTTGTTCTTGATATTATTATTACTTATATCATGATTTAATTACATACAGAATATAAATCATGATTAATATATCATATATATTCAGTATATATATATAATTGATAAATAAAAGAAATGAAATACACCGTTCATGGAGACGGTAGGTTGTACGTAAGCATGAACGTTGTTTTCCTTTCCTTATTGACTTCAATGGAAGTAAGTAGATGATATATATATATATATACATAAATCCAGTAGCTTTATCATGTCATATATTTCAATATAATTCATTTTATATACTTTATAATCATTCTTTAGTGGTTAACATGGAGAATGAATCTCATCGCGTTGTGGAGAAGGTAATCCGTACGTACACCCGAGCGATGATATCGTTCCAATATTTATTGAATGTTATTTTAGTGGTTGATATAATATCTTATAATCACTATGATGTTATAATAATCATATACAGTTATTATTTACACCATTATACCCATCCAAGTAAGGTGGTGGTGGAAAAACTGATTACACCACTACCTGGAGATGGTATTCCATACGTACGCACACGCGGTGATTTCATTTTCCGTAGGATGGATAGAAGGTAAAATAGGGTTGCTCCATATTTATAATAACATATTAGTATATAATTAATACTGATGTTATTACTTTATAATGAAACAATTAAATAAGAGGAAGTAGAAGAAGAAAGAAACTTGAAAGAGTCGGTAGAAGAGATTACCTCTTCCTCGACACACCTCCTTTGAACTTCATCTTAGGGAACTAGAGTTGGCATTTTGAGAAGACCAGAAAATATATGATATTACTAGAGAGGTTTAGAAGTGGAATTGGTAGGGGTTTTTTGAGCTTCAAGGCTCAAAAGGGTGTGATGAGAAGAGGGAATGGGTGCCCTTTTTATAAGGGAGGAGAGAGGCACCTTTGAAAAAACTGAAAATATTATTTTATAATAAAGTCATTTTTGATTTTTAATAGTTCCAAATTGATTTTTTTCGAAGATATGGTTAGTATGGGTAGAAAAATTCTCATACAATATATTTTAGCTATGTTTAGGTTACTATTTTAACCTCATCATTTAGATTTAACTCTAAGTTAAATAATTTAACTTTTGTCGTGTCTTCTTGTTTTCATACACTATATGGTTAATAGACATACTATAACAAGACAAAAGAACCCCAAGTGGTTCATTATTAATAAATATAACCTTATATAAGTCATTTGTCCAATACTTAGATTTTTAAGAATCAAATAACAATTAATAATATAATATTTATTTTAAAATCTATTTTATGTAAATTTTGACATTATTTTGTAATTGATTTTTGTGAAAATCATAACAGCATTATTACTTCAGAAAAGGTTAATTAAATCAATAATAATATGTCATATTAACCAATAAATTAGTTTAATTCTTAAAAATTCTCAAGTTACATTTATTTGGGTATTTATAACATCATTTATGTTAATATTTCATTAATAAGGTAATTAATGAATCGTTATTGTGTCATAAATAAATGAAATTATTTAACATCTAAAAATTATAAATGTTATACCATTATGTAGGAAATAATTTTAGATTAATAATGAATATTTATAGTCGAATTTATCTTATTTATAACCCTATATCAAAAATGTTTTATTTATTAAACTTTGATTTTAACTATTTCAAGTCTTCTTTAAAAAAAATAATATTAAATGTCCTAATCAAATTCAAGTGGACCCAAATGGTCATATTTCATTCCTAAGGTTGATTTTGGTCGAATTAATCTTATCCAATAGAATTAGGACATGTGTTAGGGTAATAATAATCTCATTTTTACCCTTAATTACCGTATTTAGTTTTAACCATGGTAAATAAAAGTAAAAAGTTACTATTCAACAAAAATTATTTTTATCTTATTGAACCAAATTTTACTCCTTGATGTTAACCATGTCTCACAGATTTTCAAAATTCCACTCACAGAAGTAGTAAAATTATGTTTCATGTAAATTTCCAAACTCTCTTTGGAGGTGGGTAAAAGACGGTGAAAAGTTCAATAAAATTTTTATATTTCTAAAATTATTATAAAATTACTCCAATGAATTACATTGAACTTATATAGGTATTATGTATCAATTTTGACCTAAAATAAATAAATATAAAATAAATAATTATTTTAATATAAAGTCGGTTTTTAAATAGTAACCTAGTGTTTTCATTATTCATAAAAAATTGAATGTTTTCGGAAAAATACCAAAAATTCACGCTAGGCTAATTTTGATATTTTGAATCCAAAAATGAAGTCCATTTTGAATGATAAAATTTATAAAATTTCAAAAAGTGGCTATAACTATTCATAAAGGCTAGTTTATATAACATATCGTTGTTTAGTGAAGCTCAGTATTGCGTACAACACACACTATCATGGAAGGTCGTGATTACGTGTAATGCAAGACAAGTTAGGGATGCGTGTAGTGAAAGCTCATTTTAGTGTAGCGTACAACAAAAGACATCAATGAAATTAAAAAGAATATTTTTCATAAAATCTTGGGGTGTTACATTCTACCCCCCTTACAATGAATTTCACCCTCGAAATTCATCGGGGTTATAAATTGTTTACTGCTCAAAAGTTTCCTTAATAAAAACCCACATCATAAAAAAATAATACCAAAACTTATCATTAAAAACTAAATTATGAAACGTAATGGTTACCCAAATTAACTCATCACTGGGTTTCCACATAGGAGAACATAGGTGAAAATATGGATACGGAAGAGAAATATAACCATCAACTTCTGATGAAGTGTGGTAGAGGACATCGCTATGAAAAATACAACAATGAGAAAGCCATAAATTTGTGATGATCTAAGGTACCATCTGATTCATCGGATATAAGGGCACTAGGACAACATTTTTTTTTATCAAGATCATTTCCCTAAAGTTGAAGAATTTGAATTAGAAGAAATACTTACATTATTTCTGTATAATATCACCGTTGTTTGTGCCTTGAACAATTTACACTTCATCTATTATAGAAATGAAGTTGAATTTATCTTCCGTGAATTGTTAGAAAATCATTTGATAGAATGATGGGTCATTCCATCTTTCTCAAACTAAAGTTTATAAAAAGTTATTCAATATACATAAGTCCATATATGGCGATATTAAACGTATACAGCTCCAAGAATGGACTTATACTTCAAATATCAAACCTCTTAATATAATAAAACTAGTTTTTACTATCCAATGACTTCTTGTAGGCCAGTGGTAGGCGATAAAGGCATGTCACACTTCAGTTGTGGGTTCGATTCCCACAGCCTTGACCGATGCGATATATTGTCACTCATCCTACAGGTTGTCTTTTTTCTAAAGAAACATTATTATAACATTCCAATAATATCAAAAAGTTATATCCTTAAAAAATACTATCTGATGTCCAACTTAATGCATTCCAACCTTTAAGATTATCGAAAATACTTCTGTCCAATCTCATAGTATACAGAAAATGACTACTAGAAAGGTCATTTACCAAGCATGTGAATATCATCATTTATACCTCATATATCATAAGATATATCTCATTGGTCACATTCCAAAAATTTGAATTCCTTAATCATGTATTCTCGTGAAAAATGAATACCCATTGAACTTTAGTGAAAACATGAGTGCTGTCAAAAAGTTAACTCTTTCCACATACCAAAACCCCAAAAATTATATATACTCAAACCATGATATCACTTATACCCTACATCAATCATGATCTCTTTAATACTATCAAACATATTATTTTCTCCTTATCCATTCATTATGTGCATATCCTCTACTTTCCAAAAAAATCTGAATAACCATTCATGGTTACCGGTACCATTCAACATATACTTTGAAATAATTTAGAAAAAACGATAGTGTAACAATCCTTAAATGTGTCTTTATTCCATAGTACCATTACCTATAAAACATGACTCTTGATAAACATAAATCATTTGACTACATTCTTAAACCATTTACCGAGCTTGATCAATTCTTTCATCTCAAATATCATTTGTAGTTTCTTCATCATCATCCATATAAATACTACCCATATGACTATACAGATTCTCTTCATGAGACTTTCCCTTAGGTAATTGGTTTTCATAATGCCCAAACATTAAACATTTAAAACATTTAATTGTTTTTTATGTCGTATCAATACCATTATCCTTGTCCATGGTGTTAACGGAACCTTTTCATTTACACTTAATGGCATTGTGTCCTTCTTTTACACACCCAAAGAATCTTCTAGTTCCTTTGAAACATTCTCCTTGATGCCTCGTCCCACATGATTTAAATGAGGAAAATTGAACTTTCTTTCCTCTATGATCATCATGAAACTCCATCATTCTCTTATTAGTCGAGTCAGGAAACTTACCAAAGTTGATATTATTGGTCATATTATGAGATTTTTAATTAGGAATAATAACGATGTTTGGACTTCAAAATCTGATTTTATTTGTTTTCTCATGAATAATATCATTCCATTGTCCATCATATCCTCCACTATCATGAATATTCTTGTTTCCAGCCATTTTCTAAAACCCAAAAAGAATAGTGTGAGGTAAAAATCATTCTAGGAAAAAACATAATAAAGGGGGAGTACCTTAAATATCCAACATTTTAGGTTTAATTCTAATATCGTTACTGTAATTCTAGAACTATAACCTATACTTAAATTTAACCTTAGGGACTTCCCTAGACATACCTTAGAAATATCTCTAGGGATCTCACTAAAATTTTCGCATCCTAGTTTCCAAAGGTTAACTAAACCTTTCCTCTAATACCAACTATAGAGACCCAAATCATGACGTACATAGAAATGACATTACTTTTGCGGAATACCTAATACATAACAAAAAAAACACTGAAGGACCGTAATAGTTTATTGTCTTTGGAAACTGAGAATATTATCTTATAATTGTGGTGAAAGATCTTCATCATCTCCCATAATGATCTTCCCCTTTTTTTTCTTACCTAAAAACTTTCTTTAAATATTAGGGAAAAGAAAACATAAAAAGGGTGAGCTCAAATTCTCAGTAAGTGTAAACATATAGAACATAAAACAATCCATAAACACTTGAATGAAAAAACTTGAACATAAAATCTAAACATCAAAATCTTGAGAAAAGACATAAATCTTGGAAGTACGTAAGACATATATCATAAATGAATAGCATGGGAATAAAACATGTATTTGTGGAAAACCATTAATCACATGATATTATTTCCATATTATCCAAGGCATTGCTGCCAAGTCCACCTTAGTGGACAAAGTCCTTTTCTGAATCGAGTTCACTCCTAGTTCCAGTCCTGTATCACTGAACCAGATTAAATTACCATTCTAGACATGTCTATATCATGATATATAAATCATTACCCAATTCATTAGAGGGAGATATAGGTCCCACCCATCTCTTAATGAAATCATTCTTACTTGTTCCACAACATGATCATAAATCATTCATCATTACCCAAAGTGAAAAATGGGTTTTATAAACATCATCCCATTATAACATAATCCATAAAACAAATGGATATAATTTAATAATAATAAAAACCAAACCATGTAAATAATAGATACATTATAATAGAAACATAATCATAATGTCATCTTATATGGAAAATAGTTTTGAAAAAACACTTGAAATGGATTCTTGAGGAAAATATCATTTCTTTTCAAAATCATTTTCTTTTCACAAAATGCCATGTAATTTTAAAAGAAATGGACTTTTGTTGAAAATAATCATGAAATCTTCTAAAGGTATATTTTAGAAAATTAGGCTTTATAAAATCATAAAAATCAGTTCGTGCCGTATAAGTTAAAAAAAATTAACCTCATACATTTAATGGAAAAGTCAAAAAGCACCATGTATGGTTAAAAAAAGAAAGATTCCTTCCATAACAAAAAGTAAAAGTCAAAGAGGGGAAAACATGAATTTAAATAGACATGGATGAATATTAAACACTTCATGAAAAACATTTTATGTACATGAATGAAAAATATAACCCCAGTAAATACTTACCAATAAGCAATCTCAGATAAAAATGAGGTTGCAAAATTATCCCTTACCTTACGTCTGATATGCTTCATAGATATCCGAACATCCTGGATAGTGATTTAAATAATGACATTGACTTATTAAAAAATCATATTCATTATTATTATATCATATATGGTACATTTAGGTATTTTTATTACCCGTTCATTTGTCAATTCCATGTTAAAGTAGCGTTTTATGTAAAATCGTTTCATTTATCGTACGTGTTTGGACATGTTGTTCTTGATATTATTATTAATTATATCATGATTTAAATACTTCTAGAATATAAATCATGATTAATATATCATATATATTCATTATATATATATATAATGGATATATAAATGAAATGAAATACACCGTTCATGGAGACGGTAGGCCGTACGTACACATGAACACTGTTTTCCTTTCCTTATTGATTTGAATGGAAGTAAGTAGATGAAATATATATATAAATATATATATATACATAAATAAATTAGGTTCATAATTTCATATATTTCATTATTATTCATTATATATACTTTATACTCATTCTTTAGTGGTTAACATGGAGAATGAATCTCATCGCATCGTGGAGACGGTAATCCGTACGTGCGCACGAGCGATGATATCATTCCCATATTTACTGAATGGAATTGGAGTGGAAGATATAATATCATAGAATCCATATGATGTTATAATAATCATATATAGTTATTCTTTAAAACATTATACCAATCCAAGTAAGGTGGTGGTGGAAGAACTAATTACACAACGGTGTGGAGACGGTATTCCGTACGTATGCACACGCGGTGATTTCGTTTTCCGTAGGATGTATAGAAAATTAAATAGGGATGTTCCATATTTATAATAACATATAATTATATAAGTAGTTTTGATGTTATTACTTTATAGTGAATCAACTAAAGAATAGGAATTAGAAGAAGAATGAAACTTGAAAGAGTCGATAGAAGTTATTACCTCTTCCTCGACGCACCTCCTTTAAACTTCTTCTTAGGGCACTAGTGTTGGCCTTTTGAGAAGACCAGAACATCTATGATATAAATAAAGAGGTTGCAAAGAGGAATTGTCAGGGGTAGCCAAGCTTCAAGGCTCAAAATGGTGTAAAGAGAAGTGGGAAGGGGTGCCCTTTTTATAATGGATGAGAGGGGAACCTTTGAAAAAACTTAAAATATTATTTTATAATAAATTCATATTCAGTTTTTAGTAGGTCAAAATTGATTTATTTCGAATATAAGATGGGGATGGTTCTAAATACTCTCAAAAAATATATTTGAGACAAGTTTAGTTTACTATTTTAACCTTATCATTTAGATTTTACTCTAAGTTAAATAATTTAACTTTTACCGTTTCTTCTTGTTTTCTTACACTATATGGTTAATAAACATAATATAACAATCCAAAAGATCCCCAACTGGTTCATTATTAATATATATAACCGTATAAAAGTCATTTTTCTGAACCTTAGATTTTTATGATTAAAATAACAATTAATAATATAATATTTGTTTTAAAAACTATTTTATGTCAATTTTGACACTATTTCGTAATTAATTTTTTGTGAAAATCATAATAGTGTTATTAGTTCGAAAAAGGTTAATTAAATCAATTTTAATATGTCATATTAACCTATAAAATTATTATATTTCTTAAAAAATCTCAAATTACATTTATTTGGGTATTTATAACATCAATTATGTTAATATTTCATTAATAAGGTAATTACCGCATCGTCATTGTGTCATAAATAAATTAAATTATATAATGTATAAAAATTATAAATAAAATTTTATTATGTAGGAAATCTTTTTATATTTCGAATGAATATTTATAGTTGAATTTATCTTATTTATAACCCTATATTAATTTTTTTATTTATTTAACATTGATTTTAACAATTTTTACTCTTCTTTAAATAAAATAATATTAAATGTCATAATCTAATCCAAGTGTTCCTAAATGGTCATATTTTCTTCCTAAGGTTGTTTTTGGTCTAATTAAACTAATCCAATAGAATTAGGACATGTGTTAGGGTAATAATAATATCATTTTTACCATTAATGACACTATTTACTTCTAACTATAGTAAATAAAAGTAAGAAGTAATTATTCACCAAAAATTATTATTATCTTATTGAACAAAATTTTACTCCTTGATATTAACCGTGTCTCCCAGATTTTCAAAATTCCACTCACAGAAGTGGTAAAATTTTGTTTTATGTAAACTTTCAAAATCTCCTTGGAGGTGGGTAAAAGACGGTGAAAAGTTCAATAAAATTTTTATATATCTACAATTATTATAAAATGACACCAATGAATTAATTTGAACTTATAAAAGCATTATTTATCAATTTTGACCTAAAATAACTTTAAATAAATTAAATAATTCTTTAAATTAAAATTAGGTTTTTAAATAGTAACCTAGTGTTTTCACTATTCATCAAAAATTGAATGTTTTCAGAAAAATACCAAAAATTCACCCTAGGCTAATTTGATATTCTGAATACAGAAATGAAGTCCATTTTGAAAGATAAAATTTATAAAATTTCAAAAAGTGGGTATTACTATTCATAACGGCTAGTTTATATAACATATCGTTGTTTAGTGAAACTCGCTATTGCCTACAACACACGCTATCATGGAAGGTCGCGATTGCGTGTAATGCAAGAAAAGTCAGGGATACATATAGTGAAAGATCCTTTTGGTGTAGTGTACAACACAAGACATCATTGAAATTAAAAAGAATATTTTTCATAAAAACTCGGGGTGTTACAGACGCGGTACCCTTCAGCAACGTTCATAAAACTTACTATACCTAACCTTCAGGTAGGGTTTTATACAGATAATATCCAAGAGAATTTACTTCTCCATTTATTATGTTCTTGTAATCTTAAACCTTTTTCTTTCAGTTTTATACCGTACTTTGAGTGGGTTTTATTAGTGGTTTGGATCTATGTTTACTTAGTGTTTTTAGATTAATATTTTTCGTAGAGACATGTGGCTGGATACATGTACTAGAAAAAATACCACCCACTTTTGGGATATTCCTACTCGGTGCTAGTCTCCAACCCTTGGACTATGAGAGGTTGTCTTGGGGTAGTTCCCGAAATAGGCCCCAATGGATGGGTTGTGACATTATTTTCAGGGAGGAGTCAATTTTTGGGATGTATTAAATTATTCCAAAAAGTATAGAGAAATTTTTAAATGTTTTCCCGAGACCTAATGATTTGATGTTAAATCAATATGGGTTATATTATATTCTAAAATCATTACAATATTCAGGATGAATCAGTGTAGAATGTGATTGGATTAGTGAATTCATATGGGAAGACATTAGAATAACACAATGATCAGATGATTTTTCTAGATTAAAGTTATGATAAGAGGTAGTTTAAGCTTTTTTATATTAAATCAAAGAAAATTTATTTTTTTACATCACCGGTGGCTAGACCCATTTAAGGAAATTCCTCAAGTAGTGTGAAAAGAATTAGTTAAGGAGCTAAAGTAAATTCTTCCGAGGTAGGTAGTCCAGGAGCATCAATGACCTATTTAGAAGCTTTTTAGAAATTAATCACATGTTGCTGATGAAGCTTCTACTAGAAATAAAAGAGGTGATGAATATTATTTTTCTCTACATTTATAATTTATGAATATACATACATACAAAAATTTATTTAAGTGTATATTTGTTTAAAAATTTGTTTATATAAATAAATATTAACCTAAAAATAAAAAATTATAAATAATATCATTAATGATATCCTTTAGTGATTGAGGTTTTTCATATTATAATTTTTTATATAGTTGTTTAGAATCTTGTATGATATTAAGGTTTATGTTTATTTGTATAATTAGGTAGTTGATAATAAATTTTTTTTACTAGGAATGTTATTACATTGTTTTAATTAATTATAATGTTGTGTGCTTAGTTTGAATTGTTATATTTAATTATTTGTATTATTTTGTGATTAATAATATAAGGATTCTTTATTAAGAATTTTATTAGGATAAATGTTTAATTATGGAATAATATTAAAAAAATTTAATTATTAACTGAATTTTTTTATTAGTAATAATGTATTATAATATGTTAAAAAACTGTAAACATATTTAAATTATTTCTATAATGTTTTTTAAATAGGAATATTGTTGATTAATATTCAAAAACAATACTAACCATGGATTTGAGATCCAAAAACCATGCCCCTAAAAAATTTATCCAAGGGAAACTCCTTAAGGCGAAGTGCATGACATTTCAAATGAATTACAACTGAAATATTGTCCCTGAGATAATATATACAACGAGTAAAACTGATTAGTTTACATCTTCTATACAAAGAGGGGAAAAAATCATATTTATTTATGTGTACTTCCCATGTATAGGGAACCACTATGACATGTCAAGTTTTAACCTCTTTTTTCATGGCCATTTGATCACACCATGAATACTTCATTTTAGCACCATCCATATCCTGATTTTAAGTAACAAAAAATAGGGGTTTGTAATATTTTTTGACCCCCTCACCCAACTAAACATTTTCATAGCATAGAATAACAACTAATCCTGGATGTATGTTATCACAATCAGTCATGGGATAATATCTTCTATAGTATCCACCATTCTATAATCCTTTGAAAAAAACATGTAAAACATGAGGGAATTGATAGAGTCTAACACAGTGAACAATTTATGGTGAGGAGAATCCAAAACCTTTTCTAGCAGATTAACTATATAGTTTTCCCCAAAATAACATACAAATCATGCTTGAGCTTTGGATGTGTGAGAATAATTTTCTTCATCACTGACTATTCTCATGCTTCCCTTCAACTACTTATATCTTACTATAATTATATTCCTTTTTAGAGTTTGATCAAGGGTTTTTCCTTGATGACAACCAATTAGTGGTTTTGTACTTAATAGTGCAATTTTTCTTTTAATTAGGAATATTTTAATGTTTCACATTTCATTATAGAATATTAATAAATATCATGTTCAGTTTTAAAATTGTATATATAGATATAATAATAATGCATTATGATATGATATAATATTGATAACGTATTTAAATTATTTATTTAATTTTATTTAATGTTTTAATTTTTTCTTTTCATGTTTAATTAATATTATATAGAAATATATATTTTTATTATTATTAAGGTATTTTTTTTATTAAAAATAACGTATTGAAAATGAGTGTTGTAACAGTCAGAATTATAGGAATGTTTAATAACTATTTAGGAATAGAAAAAATTACTAAAAAACTCTTGGTAAAATTCATAAAATAAAAAAATACTTCCTAAATATTTTGGTAAAATAAATATGGAGGATTACAAGAAATGAAATCCATGTCTGAATAATACAGATGGATGTAATAACTATCACAGATTCACCAAGGGATAGTCACTCTCAAATGTACATATTTGGTGTTGACTCCAATTTCACATTGTTCAAAAAAATATCCATAATGGAACACTTGGTTTTACATATTTGGGGGATATAATTTTGATAATTCATATACTATTTACTAAGAATAAATACTTATGGAAATTAGGAATGTGAATCATTAGTGCTTTAGGTATGACTCTACAAATATATGAAATAAAACATTTTAAATTTTTGTTAAAATAATGAGTGTGGTTTCCATGAAATTAAATCCCTACTTGGACAGTACAAGTTAATGCAGGTTCTGACATAGATAGACCTTGGAGTAGTAACCCTGAAAGAGGCATATTATAAGGCCCCAGCTCAGGTGCCATGCCTCGGTGCCCCAATATGAACTGCCACATGATGTCAAGCAGACATCCCCTTATTCCATAGGATGTTGGCTAACTGTGAGGGTCTGATATATCAATCATGGGGAGACTATACCTTCTTTTATGAGTGTAATACATGAGAAAATATAATGAAACAATAATTGAATAACATATAACCTGAAATTGAATAGTACCAAGATCAAATTATAACCAAAAAAAGAGATACATTATCAAAACTAAAGTAGTAAACATGCCATGATAAATTATGTAATTTGTGTTAAATGAACACATATTATGAGCATAATTAATTTTTTCAAACGTGGGTGTATATCGATGTGCCTCCGAGTGGAGGCTACCCTTATCTTTAGAGGGTCTAGGGTTTTTTTAGAGGAGATTACTCCTCCCATACTCTATTGTGATTCATATGGGCTCAGAGTCAAGTTCATCTGGATTAGTATGACATTAGATGGGTTGGAAATGGATTTTTTTTCCATATTTTCCTCCAGAGGGACTCAGTATTCTTCAACTTCTCAGTCTAGTGTCAGCACGACTCGACAATGGCTCCGACATGCTCCCTACTCCGTATTCTGTTGTGATTCAGAATCATCAGTAGAATGACATATAGGGTAGATGATCCATTTTGATTTTCCCATGTATGATGTTTGGTGGACCTCTCGGATTTGGGGTCATTTCGTTTGAATATTTTATGTTTGAGGTTTGGATGGTTTTTGCAGCATTTTCATCATCAAAGGTTCCCTGCTCCTCCTCACTATCTCCATCTTATTGAAGCAGATGATTTGGAATCTGGTGTGTTCTTATGCAGTTTGATATATCCAGATCCATGACTATAGTGGGATTTCTAGGTCAGAGTGTCTTAGATTTACTCATGGGAAATGATCCTACGGTGCAGTGTTGGGCCATCATATCTAGGGTATTGATGGTCTGGATTCACCTTCATTGGATATACTTCCTCTTCGGGTTGCATCGACGGATGGTTGGGGATGTCTTGAGGATAAAGGTTAGGTTGTTTGACTATTTTTTTCTAGAGAACTATGAAGGATTCAAGGTGTACGGTCTGTTAGATCGAGTTTATTTATGCTGTTTTGGGACATTGCAAGAGGAGTTCTCAGTTGGTCATGAACCATGTTTGCTGGGATATGTAGTTTGTCCTGAACTCTCTGGTTCAATGATTCCAGTTTCCATATTTTACATAGAGACTTCTCAAGATGAGGTTTATAGATACATGTTTTCACTAGAATTATGCGATTCGAATATGGAAGTCTGAGAGGGTATAGACTTGGCCATCAGTTCCAACCCATCTTTGTACGAGACAACTTATTGTGCAACGTTGGAAAGGTGGAAACTGAAATTAATGTTGTTTATTCTAGGGAGGGGAATTTCATTGTTTTTTGAGTTTTGTTTTTTTATTTTGGATCATGGGGGTCTTTAGTTGTTGAAGTTATATTTTGTTCCCCATTATCCCTTAAAAGGGGACTTATGATGACATAAAATTAATTTTCAGGCAGTCAGTGTTATATTAAAACTCAAAATAGTAACACTGATTACTCTTGAGTGGGTCCTGAATCATTTCCAATTACCTGATCCAATATCCATCCCCAAATGTTCCATCAAACATAGGGGCTTTTCCCTTAACCTCTCCAGCAATAATGAAATATATTTACATAGTAATTAGGCATCCCGTGTAGGGTGTGCGTACAACTCAGTAGGCCACCACCAAAATCCTCTAAAACAGTATATAGTCAATAATTGTGTACGAATTTTTTTAAAGAGAGTAGTACGATGAATACATAAATAATTATCAGATTATCATTTATTCTATAATTAACTACATAAACCGCTATGTTCTTAAGGACACCCAAACCTCAATATCTGCTTCACCCCATTCTAGAGTCTGAACCATTTTAAATTATCAATTCATAATTCATTAAACTTATGGGATTTCATTATCCATTTTTTTTCAAATTATAAAATTGATAATTGGAACTATATTTCAGTGAAACAAATTTAGGTCTAGGTCATCAGGGCTAGGACCCTGTGGTGTTGGGAAGTAGCAGACCACATCCCATAGATATTTATCACTATAGGCT
This sequence comes from Viscum album, assembly GCA_963277665.1. NCBI lineage: Eukaryota > Viridiplantae > Streptophyta > Magnoliopsida > Santalales > Viscaceae > Viscum > Viscum album. The sequence continues at coordinate 484,550,224 of OY728147.1, forward strand.
TTAGAAGCAGTCGACCATGTCTCACAAATGTGGGATTGGGATGCAGCGCACCATTTCCCAAAAATATTTATCAAAAAATTTATCTATATGTGCTTCGGATGTAGAATAACATGTCCCAAACATGTGGTATTTGGATGAATCACACCATTTCTGACACATATCACACATATCACTATATCACAACAATCATGAGAAATCACCATTAATCCTTTTATCACAATTAACCATCACAATATTCCTTTCATAAATTCAAAAATTAATCCATCCATGTTCATTAATTAATTAAAAATTTAAATAATCACATCACTTTCATTTAATTAATTCAATAAATAATTAATAATATCTACCAAATTAATTAAGTCTCCAATTAACTAATCACATCACTTCAAATAATAAATTTAAAAATCAGTTAACCATATAAAGTCCATTAACTAATTAATTAAGTAATTAATTATTTCACATTTATAATATAACATTATTATTTCTATTATTAATTATCTAAATCTAAATCTCAATATCTCATAATTAATTCCACAATTAAATATCACCAAATCCCTTAATTTCACAATTACTTCATTACATAAATAACCAGATTTATTAATTCAATTAAGAGTTTAAGTTGATGGATACATATATAAATTATATAATTTGAATACATATAATATAAATCAAAACAATTTTATTTGAATATTATACCACCTACCTCGATTTGTTGATGAACTATCGCCCAACAAAAATCCCTTAAAATTGAGCCACAAAACAACATAGAACAAGATCTAGATCTATAACCTAAATCAATATAAAATCAATCAAGATCTTTTTCATCTAGATATAGATCTATAATCCTAGATATAAATACACAATTATAGATATATATATATATATATATCCCAATATAGGAAGAACAAAAACTATAATAATAGGAGAAGTAAGTAAGAAGAATAAGAGATCAAGATTGATAGGATTTTTTTTTAATGAGGGGTGTAGATCTTTGATCCAGTCTTCAAATCGCAATGAACGAAGGTGAAGAAGGATTGAAATATATTTTCCTGAACATCCAATTCTGTTAAAAATACCTCAATTTTACAAATGGTGGGGAATATGGTAAGAATATACCTGTGTTCTGACAGTAGAACCAGTTCTGTTTGTCATCCTATATCCCGTCGAATTTGCGTAGAGATAGATTTATCTAGAAGGCCAGTTGATATTTTTTGGATTGCTATTCGGATGGGATTTCATTGGATGCAACATGTCATATTTGATTCTTGTACTGACTTCTGTTCGTCATGAAAGAAACTGGGTCACAATATTTCTTCATATAGGCAAAAGAGGCAGATGGATGTAGGTCTTGGAGGAAGTGGAAATAACTAGGATACTAGTATTGGTGATGGGTGGATAGAGGATCTATCCCTGGGTACATTCAGGGATAATTCCATGGAAGAGAGGGTCTAGAGGGAAATTATAGATTGTAACCAGAAAGTGGTAGATGTTTTTAAGCGACTAAGGATGGATTTGGGAGGTCCCATGTCTATTGAAAATGCTCTGATTGAAGATGGTGTTTCCAATTATAAAGATATTGTTTGCACATATGTGATGGTAGTCTAAGGAGTAATCTAAGACAAACATGAAAGTGTTCTTTAGAGATCTATGGAGGGAAGTTCTTATGATGGTCAAAAGTTGGAGGAGCCAAGGAAAGGAGGTAGCAGTCATAGGGAGCAGAGGGTTTTGTCATGTCTTAACCTTAACAATTGTTTTGACAGACTAAGTACTGATGAAGGGGTAGAAAATGCTATTTTCCATTCAGAATCAGATTGTGATGGAGTTCCAGGAGGTTACAGTAAATGATATCACAACCCTTGGAGGAATAAGGGGAACAATGAAAATAGGGACCTAAGAAATTACTTTGTATCCAAAAAGAAAATTTTGAAGGGAAAAAAGGACTATACATATCTACAGAGGCTGATGGTGAATCAGTCATCCATAAAGGGTGGAAAATCCAAGGAACAGGATCTTCATATAGTGGAAGACGGTAAGGAAGTGTATCCTCTAGGAGATAACAGGTCCCCAGTGATTATCAAGGTACCAGATTCTGAGGATACTTCGGGTGATTTGGCAAGGCCTCAAGGGGATGTTGAAGAGATGTCTAAGGATCAGTATGGGGAGTGATACCTTCAATTAGAGAGAGTGCAGCTCGATAAGGCTGCACATCCTCCTGCACTTCAGCATGAGGAAGGATGTCCCTCAGGCCCACAACAACATGATGCTTTGGTTATGGGAAACACAGAACTTCTCATGCATTCGGCTGAATAAATGGTGGAGGACACCCTGACGATTAAGGAGACGAAGGAAGAGATTGACCAAATAATGGAAAGATTGCTCCGGGTAGACACCACTAAGGAACAAGTCTACTGGATTGACACACAAGATCACATTTTTGTTAGAGGTTTCAACATGGTGATTATTAGCAAGGGGGAATACATGAAATCATGGGACTACCTAGTGAATCTCTATGAAGACATCTTAAATGATGATCGTGACTCTCAGGTAATTTCTCTCCCATGGAAGTTGTTTAATGATATTGATTCAAATCGTCTCATACTTTTCTTTAACAAGTCAGTTGTTTCATTTGGTGTTTGAACGAGTTATCTATTTGGGTTGTCACTTTTCCCTTAATAGTGTTTGAAAATAAAAAAGTTACTTTGGATTGAAATATATATTAACTGATCCAAAATCCTAAAGGAGATCCTAGTGTAAAATGGGGTACGATTTTAGATTAATTTGGGGGTTCATGTAATTAAAAACCAAATTTTTAGGTGACATTAATTCCCATATTATATTTTCTAGGAAGGGGTGGACGTTTTTCCTTATCCACATGCCTCAATAGTGAACCTATATTATAGGGGGTTTACAATTACTCTTAAGTTGGTGAATATGTTCAAAATACATCCGATAGCCATGCAATTTTCATCAGTATGGGGTTTAATGATTTTCTAGGATGGGGTGCACGGTTTTCCATAACCGTGCACCAACCATTTACATCCATCATTCATTAATTTTTCTCAAATTTTCTCCCAAAAAGACCCCAATGTAAAACCTAAATGAAATGTACTCAACACAAGAAAATAGAGTACCTATAACCAATCCTATGACATATCTATAAAAGGATGGGATCTTACAATACCCCACTATATAATAGCTCTTCCTCAAGTTCACTCCCTGAATTCACCAGGATTATGAGTTTACATGATTTTTCCACTAATCCCTCATATCATCTTCCATTTCCCATGTTTACTTCTATACATTCCCATGTTTCCATAGTACATGATCTATTGGCATAATCACTCCCTAAAACACTTTGCCATTGTGATCCATCACACATACAAGATTCCCCTCAACAGATTCATCTAATTCAATCTCAACATCATCCACCTCGATCCCCAGTGAAGGGTCGGGGGGATACTTCCATATTTTTGACACATGATGATTTTCATGCATAACACAATATTTATCTGGAATAGCCAATTGGAATTCCACTAGCCAGAGTCTTTCCACAACCAAAAATAGTCTAAAGAACATGGGTGCCAATATACCCTATCTCCATATCCAGTGGTGAACCAACATAGGTGACCCCTGACATAAAACATGACCATCCTCACTAAACTCTAGAGGTCGGGTCTTCTATGTATGTTAGAATACGATTAATTTATATTATGAGACATAGCCACATGGTTTTGAATCAATTGAATGTTCTCCAATGTCTCCTGCATGAGACTCAGTCCTAACATCTCTGACTCACCTAAATCCATCTTGCATAATGGTGATCTATATGGTCTACCATAATGTGAATCATAAAATGTGATTTATATCAATTCTTAGAAACTGTTGTTATAAGAAAACTAGAATAAAGCTATTTTATTCTCCCAATAACCATCTAAGTCATGAACACACTCTCAAAACATATCCTCAAGTACTTGTATCATACACTCCTACATCCCATATGTCTGTGGGCGGAAAGCTGTACTCTATAAAACTTTTATACCAAGAGACTTCGATAATACCTACCAAAATCATGAATTAAAGCTTGAGTCACATTCTAAAACTGTAGGACAAGGCACCACATGAATATGAGATATCTCCCAAACATATAAATTTCTTACCTACTCTAGTGATAAAGTATCCTATATAGAAAATAAATAAACTACCTTCTCCCGTCTATCCATAAAAACACAAATAGTGTAATTCTTCTAAGTCATACTCGAGAGACCCACCAAAAAGTCCATGGAAACTTCATCTCAATTCCATTATGAAATAGAAAATGGATGTAGCAAACCACATTATCATTGATGTTTACCCTTCACCTATTAATAGGTGTAGAATCAAGTAATTAACCCTACTATGTCCATTTTCATGATCGTCCATGAACTCTATCTTTATAGGTGCTGATATATATTGGTCACACTGAGATTTAATTCCAACTCCGAGGAATGAAATTCCCACATCAACTCCATAAAAATACCTAGAGGCATGAAATCATAGTTCTTGATGTAGATGATATTATCGTTATCTATCAACCAATCTGAAGGTGTCTCCCCATCATCATGGATTTCCAATAAAGATAAATATTCAAAATCCTCAAACATCATATCAACGATCCAACTTAAAAGGTTATACTGCACTAAAAATAGACCTAGTGTCATCTTATCATGATTCTCCTGAACCACCACATGCATCCCTACTAGTATTGTCATCATCTTCCACTCAACACTAGAATCCAAAATATCCAGAGTCTATTTCCCAATAGTTAAAGCATCATTAACACATTTTAATTTCTCAGGTTAATGTGCTAATTAAAAAATTAAAATATGACATATAATCAACCCATATCCATTGTAGAAAATTGAATATTATTTAAAAAAGATATAATTCAAGATATTTTTATATTTATACACAGTAAGATATTCCTACTACAAATAATGACCCCAACACGTCAAATAATACACCACCATAGAAAACTCTAGGTCGTGTGTAGGTTAATTCCATTATGATGGCCTCAACCAATGAGACCCATATTCCACAACATGATCTTCATGCATCAACATAGCTCTATATACTACCCCATAAGTGTCTCAAAAAACCATTTAACCCTCACATTGATCAGTTAGGATGCATATCAGTGCTGATGTCATGTGATTATTTAGCTCTTGGGAGGCATCCTCGCATTCTTCTGATCATTCAAATTTTATACCCTTTTTAGTCAGGCATGTATGAAACACTATTAATTAGGAAAAATTCCAGATGAATCTACAATAATATACTGCTTTCCCTAGAAATGTATGTATATAAAAAATGTTCTTGGGATGCCCCTAGATACAACTTCTTGTACATTCTCTGGGTCCACATATACACCTTCCTCTGAGATTATGTAACCCACAAACTATACATGTTCAATCAAAAACTAACCTGTAGTTTTGATTGGCGTATATCCGATTCTCTATCAATGTACTCAGGTTGATATCAAGGTTTTTGGAATGATCATCATGAGTCTTGGAGAGCACTAATATTCCATCCACAAATACTACCATAATGAAATCCAGGTACAGATGGTGGATTCTGTTCATCAATTCTTTAAACACTGCAAGTATGTTCATAAAATCAATAAACATTAAAAAAAAGTTATATAATCCATACCTGATTCTGAAAGATGTCCTCAGTATATCAGAAGATAGTACTCACAGCTAATGATACCCTCATCTCAGGTAAATATTGGAAAATGAAAAAGCTTCTTTCAATTGTAAAAAATATCAGTGATATATAGATGTGGATATTGGCTCTTCACATTCATGTAGTTCAATATCAATTAGTCAATACATAAGAGTAGAGTCCCACTAGTATTCTTAGAGAACAACACAGGGGAACCCCAAGGTGATGTACTGGGTCAGATAAATAATTTTTCCTACAACTCCTCTACCTGAGACTTGAGATCTTGAAGCACTGTCAGTGCCATTCGGTATGGTTGAATTGAAAATGGATCATCCCCCGATATGTGATTGAAAGTAAATTCTACATCTCTATTATGTGGAATCCTAGATAAGTATTTATAAAAGACTTCCTAAAAATTATCAACTCTATGTGGAGAGAAATCCTAATTTTCACCTTCATCATCTAGCAATAGACATGAAAACTGGGCTATGGACTCTCCCATTTTCTATGTAATTGGTCTTTACTGGCCTGCCTAGAAATACCACTATATATAGTGAATGTAATAGTCACACATAAGATTCATCAAAATCATTTTACTCTGATAACAATCAATTTGGGATTGGTATGTGACTAGACATTCAATATAAATAATTAGGTTGAATCCCGTTATGTAAAGAATATAGATATCCCAGAGAAAATTGTACGCCCATGTCTCAAGAAAACATCCCCCTGAAAAATAGAAGATTCAAGACCGCTTTCCTAATGATGTGGATTTCTTTGTAACCTCATTTATGTACTACAACTCTAGGATAAAACAATATATATGTGTTAAATATATAAAGGAATGAGAGGTACCAGTATTGAATAAGGAAAGAGATAACTTGTATTTAAAAGAATAGTACCTCTCACTATCAGTGGTCCAACATCTCTATCCATAAGTGTATACTTATTGACATAAAATTGTACATCCCGTCTTATCTGTGATGTATTTTGACTCTCCTATGATACTCCACTCTGCTGATACTGGAGCACCTACCTAGAAGAACCACACACACTTTATCTATATAGCCTTGGATAGTAGATATCTAGATGCCAGACTGGTATAGTGAAGAAGAAAACCATCCAACACCATGGTTCTATCTAGATTCTCCATCACTGACCATATACTGTGGGTTCCTACAAAACATATGTAGATGTACCATATTTCCACAACCTCGTAACTCCACTGGTGGTTAGGCAAATGTTTTTTGGAAGTGTCATGTCTTACCAGATCGGTGGAAAACCACATGCATAAGGTCTTATTTAACAGACTATTCCACCTATCTTCTCATATTTCCACTACTCTAGGAGAAATTATCCTAATGAAGATTCTTTCTTTTAGACATTTCACCTCTTAAATGTGATGAAGAAAACACTTGGTCTCCACTGGTATCCACCTTCTGGTTCCCCTCAGATATTATATACAGATTCACCACCCTCTAGAATGTTCCTTAGACTAAAGATATTTTCCAAGGAATTAATTTAGCAATTAAGGACATCCTAAAACCTCTTTTCTGTAGCATCCTCATATCCTACCAATATGGGAAGAATGTGTTGAATGTTTTTGAAGAATACAACAGAGTCCATCAAAAACATATTCCCTTGAGTCTGTCTCATGAACATATATTCTATATCCTAACTCGGTATGTCTAGATAAATGTACTCTAGAAACTTCTCACGAATGTCCACCCAATCGATAACTTCTAGCTTCCTAGTTAGAGCCTGTACATCCCACCATTTCTTCACCTAACCCCATAACTTATAAGTATCCATCTTGACAATCTTCTTAGAAGGAGTCTCAATGTGGTCAAGTATTTTATAAATGGATTCAATCAAAAATCATCTCCCATTGGTTCAGCCACTCTAGTAAAAGTCTTAGGGTAACGCAACTGAAACACCCTCATAAGATTATACATTATTTTCACAACCTTCCCTTGGACTATTTACTTGAATTGCAGGAAATGAAAAAATTTATCTCATAACATCTTCCCCACATCCCCAATTAGAACTATCAGTGCCTCATATTGCACTATTGGTGGAGAATCACAAGCCATATCCCCCTGTCATCCTCTCAACAAGTTTCATCATGGAGGAATATCACCATAATTCCAAATACAATTAATAGGAATCAAATATTAAAATTAACAAGTTCACTCAAGGGGAAGAAACACAAAAAGTCTTAACAATTATTTTCCCCAAACCTCACCATGTAGTAAAAACTGATGTTCTATCACTACCCATTACCACATTACACTATGGTCCTAGTCAACAAGGGTAACCCCTTTCTGATCATTCACATTACATTATTCAACCATTTATTCTCGTTTTTAAACATTTTACCACTACAATTTCATATTTTGAACCATTTTCAATTCAATTTCACAATAAATTAAAAACTATTCATGTTCAACAATGCACTCAAAAACCTTTTTGTCATGTGTTCCTAAAATGATGAATGTAAGAAAATAATTCTATGCTCGTAGGATGATGCATATAAACTCAACTCTCATGCCTTTCCCGACCATGAGTAATAACTCAAATAAAAAAACTGAACTAATATATATAACAATAACCAGATCACCAAACAGGTGCATCACCCAAGGAGAAATAATATCCCACTATAACAATAGACAACAATAAAAACAATCCCACCCTTGAAACTTGGGATTTCTCCCATACAAGGGTTTGAAACTCCAGTTATAAAGATCATTTCCAAGGCCCAATTCACCCTAACATCCTACAAACTGTTCCCAAATAGTAAAACATTAGATAAAAATTAGGCTCTGATACCACATTATAACATCATGTCTTATGTTCCACACCCCGATGCCCCAACCCAGACTACCAAATTACCTCAAGTGTACCTCCCCAGAATCGAGAGGCTACTGACTAGTTGCGAGAGTCTGATATATAGATAATGTTGAGACAATACCCTCTTTTACTAGATTAATAAACTAGAGGAAAATAATGATGAAATAACTAAATTTCACATAACCAGAAATAGAACAGTACCAAGATCTCTAGATAAACAAAACATGAGATGCATTATCAAAACTAATGTAGTAAATCTACCATGCTAAAGTATGTGTCAAATGTTAAATGAAAACATAAAATATATACACTTAATACTCCTGAGAAAATAATGAACAAAGTCCATTTCCATAATCTATTCTCAATATATAAATCAACCATATAATAAGGGGTATTTTCCCTTATCATGTCCTTCAATAATAAAATATATTCATGTATTAATCAGGAAGCCAGAGTAGGGTGTGAGTAAAACTCAGTAGGCCACCACCAACGTCATTTAAAATAATATCCAGTAAATAATATTTTATGTAGTTTTATAAATAGATATGTAAAATTCATAAATATATAGTTACCACATTATTATTTATTCATTATTTAATTGCATAAACTTATGGGTTCCTGAGGACACCTGAACATCAATACATGCTTCTCCCTAGTCCAGAGTCTTAATAATTTCACATAATGAATTCACAATTAATTCAACAAATGAAATTTCATTATCTACTTCATTTGAACTTATACAATGGATAATTGTAACCATATTCCAATGCCAAAAATTTGGGTCTAGGTAATAATTTCAAGGACCCCAAGGGGATTGTGAAGCAACAAACCATTTCATACACATATTTATCACTCAGTCTTCAAAAGCAGCAGACTACATCCCACACACTTAAAAATTGGATGTATCAAAAATGGTCCCACAAACATTTAGCAAATAATTTATCATTACAGACTTCAGAAGTAGAAAACCATGTCCCAAAAACATAGGCTTTGGAAGCAGAAGACCGTGTACCACAAATATCACATATATTACTATTTTTCATCAATAAAGATAAATCATCATTAATCCTCTTATCAAAAATAACCATAACAATATTCCTTTAATTAATTCATAAATTAATTAATCCATGTTAATTAATTAATTCAACAATTAATTGATTATATCACTTTATATTGTTTAATTCAACAATGAATGAAATATATTGATCCCATTAATTAATTAATTGATTAATTAATCGAATCAATTACATTAATTATTTCAAAAATCACATCACCATAAATGTCCATTAAATAATTCAAAAAATTGTAAATCATTTAATATGCCTAATATGTTATAATTAATTACACAATTAAACATCTAAATCTAAATCTCAATATCTCATAATTAATTTCTCAATTAATTATTCCCAATAAAAATTATTTCACAATTCAATCACTAATTAAATCTCCAAATTAAATAATTAAATTATGAGTTTTAATTTCTAAACAAATATAGTAATTGTACAATTTTCTTATATGTAATAAGAATAAAAACTATGTGATTTGAATATTATACAACCTACCTAGATTTTTTGACAAACAATCACCAAATGAAAATCCCCTAAAATAAGGTGGAACAACGACGAAAACAAGATCTGGATCTAACACCTAAATCAAGATCAAATAAATAACGACATCATTAATCTAGATAGAGATCTATAATCCTATAACTATTTCCACATTACTAGATCTAGATGGATCCCATAATAGGAAGAACAACTACTAAAAGAATAGGTGAAGGATGGAAGATGAACCAGATTCTAAATGGGATAGGATTATCTTACCGGGAGGGGTGAAAATCATCAATCCGCGATTATAATCTTGAAGAATGGAAGTCGGGAAGGCTTGATATTTGTTTGAAGTGCTCAAAAATCATGAAAGGGAACCTATTATTGAATGGGGGTCTATTTGGGATTAAATAGTGGTTTGAGTAACTAAAATCATAATTTTTGTATGACTTTAATTCCCCCTTATGGTTTAATGGGAAGGGGAAAACAATGTGAATTCAATGTGTAACTAATCTATGTGCCTCTTTTATAGGGGACCACAATTACTCATAAGAGGGAACATAGTTTTAGAAAACATAAAACAATCATGTAAATCCCCTCTATCATGGTTTTCATGGGTTTCTGGGCTAGGGATCACACTTTTCACTAACTGTGTGCCAACTTTGTACATGTGTATTTCATTCATTTTTGTCATATTTTCACCGAAAATCACCCCAATGTAAATCCCAAATGAATAGTACTCAACACAAGGAAAAAATTTTACATGTAACCAAGACCATGATATATCCATAAAAGGATAGGATCTTACACATATTGTGTCTTGAATTAAACATTACTAAATTCAAAATAGAGGTCCAATTGCACACCTTGTTTGACACCCCCATGATATAAACTTTGGGATGTGTCGGGGATTGTATTACAAAACAAATAAGGGGAGGGGGGGGGGGTAAAATAGTGGAGAGCAATATTTATAGTTTCTTCTTAATTATATTAACTCTTTCAACCTTTTATGATTCAATATACTCATGTATAGAGTCTTTACCTCACCCAGGTAAGCAAAAACAAAGTGATAAAGAACATATAGATTTTTTATTGGGATTAACCCCTTCTTAGGTAACTCACTCCTTATCATTGTTGGTTAGTATCCCAACCATAGATTCATCACTATAATAAATAAAAAATTAAATTCTTGCAATTTTGGTGAACAATAACACCATTCCAATCCAGGGTCACATTTATCTATATAGATTCACACTTAATTCTTAAAATAATATGAAACAAATGTGAGAATGATCTTGTTGATTATTTTTTTACATTAAAAAATAGATTTAAATCCTCCACAATGATCCATCAGAAATTTTAAAAATAGACAATCACTTCACGTTGATATAATGATGAATCAATTCATGATTTTGATACTAATAAAATACTATAGATGCTCACGTTAAAGAAATCTGTCGATAAATTTTCAATGTTTTAGGCTTCAACCTATTTTCATCCCTTCTACACACAAATTTTTTTATACCCAATGTTGTTCAATATATTATTTCATAAAAATCCCCAACACTAGATAAAATCAAAATTAGAGGTAATAATTTAATTCCATTGAAATATATTATAAGTAAGAATTCTTGAAAAAATATGAACCGAAATGTACACCACAACCTCTTCTATTTTCTCATTTGGATTAGCTCGCAATCATGTACCGTGATATCTTAAATATTCACAACGTTTAATAATTTCATGTCTACAAAAAAATTTATCTTCTTCCTTTATTATCATTTGGAAATTCAAACAATTATATTGAGAACATTCTCTAACCCTGGTCACAGTAAAATAATAATTCACTAAATATGTACTTAGGGATTTCCAGTAAAACCCATATTCCTCTTACGAATATTTTAGATCAAAATCACCATAAAAAACATGCATATTGAGAATCCTATTTATGAAAGACAACTAAAAAAATTATCATCCGGAATAACCATACATGAAAACATTATCTATGATCACTACTTGTACTAAGGTTAGTGATTATTTACCATTATGAGAAACACAAAATCTTGAAATTTGATTTCCAGATTTAACAACTAGAGTTTCTTAATGAACCACCTCAGCCTTGATCAAAAGATCATCATTTCAAATAAAATAATATGAAACATCAAATAGATAAAAATAGTGTTCACCAATTATAAAAAACCTCACATGAATCATCTTGAATAACATTCTGGATGTGATGTCATCAAAATCGAAGATTGAATCTTCATCATCAAGATTCATTCCTTCATAGAAAATTAATTTTGGAAAATGTAGTTTATACGTAGTCAAATTTTGAATACAAGGTTATCCAAAACAAAATCTCCAATATAGATTTGGATTCGTGGGAAAATAAGATACATCGGATGGAATCAGATATATAGAGAAAAAAATGTTTTCATTAATTCAAACACATGGTTATAATTCCAGTATGCAACATAAATTGGACATAGTACGAAATTCACATATTTTGGAATTTTTCATTCATATAATTCACTTACCTGGAGAAATTCACATAAGTGATTTCGGTAAATTTAAGGAATGATAATACGTCATCCAAACCTCTTTTGAAGATTTAGTCCACATGGGATTTTTCTTTTACCTGAGTCATCACATTGAAAAAAAAACATATATAGAATAACACATACACAAATCTAGATAAAATTAACCATTTACTATAATAGCTCCAACTACCCATATTCTATCTTTAAATAAAATTCAATTATTCAAAAACATTCTTCTTGTGTTCAAATAACACCTCTAAAACCTCAAATAATTTTCTACAAGTTTTGAAAACACATCAAATACATCAATTAATCCAATAATACATCACATTGGACAATTTATATTCTCCCAATGAACCATAATTATTTATCGAAACATTGTTTAGGAAACATTTGTTCTTTATGGATGAATCTAAAAATAAAAATCATTCTAAAACATTAACAAGCTCTTAGTTGTTAAACACATAATAAAAATGAAATATTTAAATATTTTAAATCCATATAATAAATATTTGATTATATATAATCAATAAAAATTTCTTATTATATACAAAAAAACATAAATGAATATATTTATTGTAATAGTTCAGGAAATCGACACTGAATAATGATTACGTTATAGTTGAAAATGAAAAAGAGTTATAATTCTGGAATATTTTACATCATTATATGTAGTTCAAAGAAAAATTCATTAAAGGTTAAAATTGAAGGGTAATCATCTGATAGACGTCTCGATATATATACATATATAATTTAAATATAGGTTGTTACTTATCATCTATATTGTTTCTAAAAATGAGGACTACGTACACATATTTTCATTGGTTAAAAACAAATCTCAAAATAAAAAAACATAGTTTTATTAAACTATTAATAATATAATTGAAGTTATATCGACACTTTATGTTGGTATATCCCAACATCATGATACAATATCTTATCCTAATCTTTCATCACCTCAAACATTTCTATTAATGATGGTAGTTGGTATATCACAACCTTAGGATACAATGTCATATCCTTATGTTTTGACATCTCATAATGAAAGTGTAGATTTTAGTTATATTACTCTATATAATTTTGACATGATGGTGGAAATTTTTTAGGAATATTTAATTTATGTAAAATAAAAATATGAAGAGGATATATAATAATAATAATAAAATGCCAATGAAAATATTTAATCCACCCCTGTGAGGTCCGTCACACCTTTGAATAATCCTTCTAAATTGAAATGAAGGTCAATTAAAGGTATGACACACATACCACTATTTGGTGGGGGAATTATTACTTATAGTATATATTCTATAATAATTAATTATTGCACATATCAAGGGTTGTAATATGGATTATCATCAATTAGATGAAATTTTGACAACAAAGAAGAGTAAAAAACTATGATAAAATTGAATCACATTCAATAAAATAATAGTTATTCTATAGAAGATTCAAAGATGGATTGTTATATGATTAAATGTAAAAAATTTGATTCAAAATGTTATATGTGTTTGTGAGAAATAATTGACGACAATTTTCACAGTTGGAACATTACAAGTTTTAATCTACACACATGTGTAAACCCAAGCCGATCATAAGATCATTTGACCATAGATATTGAATTTATTTAAACAATTATTTTTGAAATGACAAGTGTATGTCATAATTTCCTTGTATTTCTAGTAGTGGAGGGAATAAAAAAACGTTTATGGAATTATATTTCTTATTGGAATGAATGGGATGCAGTATAGAATGATGTAGTGAAAGTTTATGGTGACTAGGATTACACATATCATGTTTTAATATTACATATAGAGATTTTACCTCAAAAAATTCATGTTTTTGGTCTATTACATACTATATAATATGTTAACCAACCCAAAAAATTTGACCATTCAATGATAGTGTTTGATATATTATTTTGTGAATTTTTGGCATGCACAACTGCTTTTAGAAAATATAATAAGTTCGTCAAGATTTATAACACATTTATTGAGGAATTTATATGAGAAAATTATTGATTACCGCCATAAAATATGATAATTTATACACTATACCTTTGTAATTTTATAATATTAAGAAGGATAAATTCTCATTATTGTGTTGGTTATTGGTTTTCCATAGAGAGTTTATGACGAATATAAAAGGTAATTTTCTTATTTATTATCAATATCGAGAAAACATGGAGGTATCTTGATGTCATTGAATTTCATGGAAATGACCCTATTACTATCATCAATATTTTATTCAACTAATTACATGAAATTTGAAAAATAAGTTAAAGGATTAATCAATGAAGAAAAAAGTTATAAACATTGGTATGCATATTATTTTTCTTTTTAAAAAATAATTGTAGTAGTTATTGTCATATGTTTTTTGATTAGTTATTTTTTATTATAATATCATCCTCAACAAAAGAGGATAAAGGAGGCTTTCAAAATTATTCACAGAGCTAATCATGATGTATAAAAATACATGATGAAAATTTAGAAGGATTAATGGTTGATAACATATAATTATTGGGGGATATATGGATATTTGATTACTATAAAATAGGTCTTCAGGTTATATGGTCTTTGTGAAATCAATGTCTTTTGCGCCATAGGGCCTATGAGACATGAATTAGTTTAAATCCAACATAATAGAGAATCCATGAGCATACGGGTCAGAGCAGAAGAAGTCACAAAGGTAGATCCACCAAATTCCAAGGACCAAAGGAGGGATATGGTGGTCACACCATTATCCTGGGTATCTCTACACAAGATCATTATATCTTGGTATCAATGTAATGGTGGTTGGGTTGATGTAGACATGAATAATTACTAGGGTGGGGGGTTCAATTGTGTTTCTGGGTGGGTGGGGGGGTCCTTAATAGGTGTTATTCCATTCCCCTCTAGGCCTCCAAGCCATGTAATTTTGGTTTTTTCTAGGGGACTCCATGTTATTTAAGGATTCACTTTAAACCAAGTTAAAACAGATATTATTCATCAATAAAAAATATAAGTCATTCAGGTAATTCCATCCATGTATATTATTATGCATGCTTGTAATTATATTTTTATATACCTATATATATATGTATGTGTAATTATAAATCCCCAGATAAAATATTTCACAGGAAATATCGAGTGAAATATTTGTAGTGGATATTTCAATTGATAATTTTACATAAGATGTTATAAAATATTAATAATATTATTATTATTAAATTTAGTTTACATGTAATTATTATTATTATTATTTAAGAGAAGATGAAACCCGAGGGGGGGGGGGATCATCAAAGACCTCCAAGGTGATTGGCATCCAGGATTTCTAAACCTCCATTCATTCAATTTGATCTCACATGGTAGATGAGGAGGGCTACCGAACCCTTTAAACTTCTACAAGAATCGTTCTGATGAGAAATCGAGGCATTCTAATTAGAGATAACCCATTTCCTTATTAGTTCCAAATTTTAGGTACTCCTTAAACAATATAAAACTCTCTATTATATGTAACATCTAGAAGTTATGGGTAGCACATGCTGATGCCATGACAAGTCCAATCAATGAAAGACTAGTGATCTATAAGTTCTCTATCATGGCTCAATTGATTTTTCCAAAAGGTGGGGACCCATGGAAGCTCTAGTACATGGTAAAGTGAATTGTTTTGATACGGGGGATCCATTAATAGAGAATAATCACGTTTCGTCATGGTTATTTTCAAATAATTTTATCCTTTGATGACCAGAAACTGAAATCATGGGGATTTAGAAAACACTTCCCATATCCTGAACTTCTAAGGATGCATGAATGATACAATAAATTTTATCCAACCAATGTTTCCAACATTCATACATGGGTGTGGATATGTGTACGTGGTCTTAGCTAGTTTAATTTTCACCATAAGATACTATGCAATATTTCATCATCAGTGGTATCCCCTATCAGAAAAATAACTTGACAAGATAGTCCAAATATTCCCATTATACATGTATGCTGGGGAAGGTGGACCTCTATACCATTACGATTGATGAGGTTATTCTAAAACACAGTAGGGATAAAATCAACCAGGGGATTTTATATGAAAGGTTCCCTCCCTTAGGTGTTTACTATAACCCAATTTGGAATGTGGCTTGTGAATGCAAGAGGAATAAGGTCACCTTTTGTTTTTGAAATATTAAGGGACATTATGTGACTAATTATAGGATACTAAAATCTAGGAAAAAGGTGAATGGAATGCCCAAGGTCATATCTAGTTATGAGGCCACTATTCCTATATCTAGAACCTTTGGGAAAAATCCATTCTGTAATGAAGGCTCTCTCAGGACTGAATCCTTTGAAGATATTTCCGTGTTCCTGGATCCAATAAAGTCCACTACTCCAATTTCTATCTTTTCCTCCAAAGAAGCTAATTTTACTCCAACTATGATAGACAATGATGGAAAAATTCAGGAACCACCACATAATGCTTTATCTAAAGAGTTGAGTCCCACATATATTGTTATCCCTAATGCTGAGATGGATATTATTATTTAGTAGTCCCATCAAGATCTTTTGGCTCTAAATATGGAGGTTTATCCCCTATTTTTATCGTCCCATACAGAGCATAGATCAAAGTCCCACAATCCTCCTGAGGCTATCTTTCCTTGGATCTACCTGTGTCTATATATTCATCTGACACTGAGGATGATGATATGGTGGTGGAATATCCCTCCACAACTAGGCCTCCCAGGATGATTGTTCTTTATAATTGATCTCATATGTTTGAAAAAGTTTATAAAATATTTATTTTGTGTCCTTGGAAAAGTCTATTTGGAGGAGAACCATTAATGATTCTTCACCAGGTATGGTGATATCCAATATCAAATTCTCCCCTATCAGTAGTCTCTTTTGGGATGTTGAGGTTGGGAAGGATACCCTAACCATTATGGAGGGAAACATTATTAATTCTTTAGTAGAGTTGCATGTCAATGATTTTATGAATTCCACTTCTAATCCTAAAAAGGAATGAAGGGAAATGGAAATGTCTATAAGGTAACCTCTGAGGTGATGTAAAAAAAAGGTCCCCATAATAGGGAAAAATATCATTTTTAATAATTTTTAAGTATTTTTTATGTGATAAGTAATTCTGATAGTTTATTATCCATTCAACACTTTATCATTCAACACAATTTGATGGTTATTTGAATATATAATCCCAAGGATTCAATTTAATTCTTCAGAATGTTTGAATGGGATAATATTTTCTACGAATAGCTAGCTCACAATATCACATCTACCTAGGTGGAAGGCCCATGGGTCCTTAAGAGGAAGGATATTCAGGCCCCCATCCTTAATACTAGGACAAAACTAATTTATATGAAAATTGATTTTGGTAACTCATCTCAACATTTCACCTTCCTCTATTCCCCCTATAGATATACTATGTGAAGGGATAGTTGGGAGGATATTTCATTATTCTCAGACCAGGATTATCATAATTGTACTCTTTGAAGAGTTTTCAATTTTTTTCTTAATGCTAACTGAATAATATTATTTTTTCAAACAATTTTATAGAAAAATTCAGAAAACATGTGTTCATCCACAAAATGAGATAACATGGGACATTTAATGAAAATTAAAGTCTACTATAATTAATCTCCCAAATGAAATTATAAGATATAGTGGCAACCTGAGTGTTTAGTTCACCCATTAGATGATATTTAAATTCAAAGGCCAGGTTTTTTCCATGACTGGATGTACACCTATAGGATGATCCTATTATTGTTGAAGCCCCCAATAAGAATCAGTTCCTTCTTGATGATTCGGGTGTATTTATCCTCATTGAGAGTCACCCTCAAGGACCACCCAATCATTTTATTAGCATCATCTTTAGTGTCATTGAGTAACAGGGCCTCTTCAACCACTTCATCATCTGAACTCAAAATCATGTTTGAGGATTGTTCAAACACACCCACTCACTTGAACTGGAAAATGGACTCAGTGTCTATCCTATTGGAATTTAACTTCTTTTTTGACTAAGTCTCCATTGGAGGAGGTAACTAGGAGGAATCCTTCCATTTACGGATATTATTCCTCATCTTATTACTCCTCAGTCTTGGATCCTCACCTATAGAAAAATAGGTAATGTTTTCAGTGGCATGATTCTTGTAGACACCATCATTGACCAATAATGAGTCTGGTTGATCTATATTCAATCCTTCAACAAGTGGGCCTTTAAAACAATTTCCCAGTTGAAATGGAGTCTGATTCACTGGGATACAACCCCCTATATTTCTAAAAGTGTTTTGATTAGCCACACCCAATAAAGTCCCTTACATTCCCTACATGAGAAAGAAACCATTTCATAATCTTAAGCCCTTAGAAAATGAAGAAGAAATGGTCGAGGAAGGGAAACCAAACCTTTATATCACCCCCTCTCCAGTAACATACTCATTATAGCCTTCATCTCGAGCCACAACAACATTACTCATATTCTGCAGGACCTCACTTCAAGAAACCTTATTCTAGACGGATCCATTACAAACAATGGGACTATTAGTTCTTTTCTATGAATTAAAATATGAAGTACCTACCAAGTCTTATATCAACATTTAAAAAATATCACATACCTTTGGGTTTGAAGGTGAAACCACTGGGTGTTTCTTTTCCATTTTAGTTATCGAATTACTCATACCAGTGACCTGTCTATCCTTTCAAAACAAATCTTCATAAACCTTAGTTGAAACATTAAAATTCATGTTAAATATTTTTCCAATGTAAGGATCAACAGAAGACCAAGTCACTTGAACACCACGATCACCCGAATGCTTCGACCCCATGCATCATTAATCCTCCATACTATGAACAAATACTATACATGGAGAACAGAACTGAAACAATTACTCAAACAGAAAAACAATCCTATACTGAAACTCCTCAACTACCAAAATAAAAAAAGGGTGAACAAGAGGATTAGAAATATCAACTTCGACACAAATACATAGATAAATCAGGTGATATACCACTTTAGTACTAATATCCAAACATTGGTATCATCCTACCAGATTACCAAGCATTTGAAGAATCAAAGGGTTTTCAAAGGGGCTAGGAAGCTCTAGAAATATTTTTTAGACTTCCATTTTGGAAGAACCCCGCATCATATGGAATTCATTGATCTATTTGAATAGAAGAAAATGAACATCAAAATAGGTATGAGGCATGCTTGACTAGGCAAGAATCTGGTCATCCTCAGGTGAAAATTGAATCATATTGTTTTTGGAATCAAGAAGCCCTACCATTGCTCATCCCTGCAGACCCCATGATTCGAAAATCCTTCGATTGATGAAATCCATTGATGGAAGATGATTTTCAATGCCTGAAATTAAAGATAGTCATAGTGGAGAGGATGTGTCTGTGAATTATAAAGTTAAAATAAATAGTTTCTTAGTTCTTTCGAATTGTTCAAGAACTTTATGGCTTACAGAAATCCGAGGGAAGGAGGGTAAAAACTCAGGGTTAGTGAAGGGAATGAAGGGTGGCATTAGAACACTAGAAAGAGGAAGTAGAAGACATTCCCCCACCAGGTAAACTATGAATTTTCCCTAAGATAGAAATCTGGATAGATATTTCATTTCTCTCTCTGGTGCAACCTATCTTCCCCCATTCCTGCTGATCCCTCTCAGGGCCTCACTTAGATAAAAACCAATTACTTCATTCAATGTTGGGGACTAGAAAGAGGCTTTTGATCACTTTTTGGTTCTAAAACACATGGATGACCCTTTATTAATGTAGATAGATCATTTCCTCACTGGGGTCCATCCATGTGAGTGGACATGTATTGCAGTGGTTTCCACAAAACCACAAGAGGAACAAATTGGAACATTGAACATAGACTAATGACATGTTTTCCAACCTAGATTGTAGTTTCTCCAAGGCTCAACCTGTGCTTCTTGATAAGCATTCTATGAATTTTAGGAATTAAATTTCCTCGATTAGGGAGAAAAGGTGTGTATAAGAAGTAGATACACACATAAGAATGACGCATGCTATTTTTAAGGGACAATTAAGGTTTCATTTACTTAAATAATGGAATAGACTCACCTAGTATTTTCTCCTCATTCATAGAGAATTTAATGTGAAGAATAACATCCCTTTCATTATTGTGAATGGTAACACTCTAATACCATAAGATGAAATTAGTGATGGTCCAGTTTTTTATTTCTTGAATCATTTTAATTATTATTCTAACTATCATCTGTGTCCTACTTTTTTGGATGTCTTTGGAGATCCAGTTAGTGATATGTTATATTATTTTCAGACATCTTACCACTGAATATGGAGATAAAAAATGATTTATTCTATCTCAATGTGGAAAAAAGTTTAGGTCTGGATGGATTCACTATCAAACCCATTAAACATTATTTAGGTATCTTCTAATGATAGGTAAATCTAGTTTTTATTTAATTATTTTAAAGGGGATATTTCCCCCCGAACCAAAATACCAATTCATCAACCTAATTTCCTTTGTTGAACATAATATTTATGATTCTGATTATCATCCTATGGTCATTGGTAATACTCTCCCTAAAATTTCTGGAAAATTTATTTCCACTAGACATGGACATATTGTCAATCTTCTAGTCTCCTATGACCATATCCATTTCATCAATGGGAGAAAGATTGAAGACCTCTTACACACTACTTCATAGGGTGTCGAACTTATCTAAAGGAAATTAAATGATTGTAAAAAATTTTTATTTTGGAAATTACTAAATCCATATAATATTTTAAATGGGGAATTATTTTTATAGATCATCAATGTTACGGATTTTATCACAAATTAATGTATTTGAATAGATCCATGGTTCAAGGATACATGATTTTAGTTCTCTATAATGGTTAACAAAAAGAGTAATTTAGTTACTACTATGGTTCAAGGTAATGTGACCCTTCATCACCCCTTATCATTAGCCTAGTTGAGTATTACCATATCCATTATCTTCTTAGAGATGTGGAAAAAATGTAATTTCTCCCATTACAACTACCAGAAATATTAGGGTTCCCCCATATATATTTTATGTTGATGACATCCTTATGATTAATCAGGTTAATAATAAATATTTGTATTCCATTAAGGGTATTCTATTCAATTATGACCATGTTTCTAGACCATGTTATCTCATGGAATAAATATTTATCCTTATTCTGGATAGATCTATCCACTGTTAGTAAAATTTTCATCTTGAATTATATTTATGTGATGCTTGGAGAAAATCCATTTACATAACTAGGTATTTCATTATTTGTAGGAGGAGATCACCTAACGGATCACTTATCCTCTCTATAGATGGAAATTAAATAATTTTTATCAGGATTGTATAATTTTCCCGATAAAAACTCTGATTACATCAGAGTTTTTTACTCTTTCCAGGTTTATAGGTGGCCAAGGGAATTGATTAACTATCTTGATTCCTGAATTAAAAATTTTGTGTGGTATGGTGGCACCAATAAAAGGAACATTGTCATGGATTTATGATATTAATATTTCAATCCTATTGTCATGGGTGGAGATGGAATCAAGGACCTTAATCTCTTCAACCACTCCATAGTGGTATGTTACACTTGGCACCAGATTAACTCAAAGTAGGACTCATCAAACATTCTCAGAGAGATGATCACTGGAAGGATGTACATGATTAACAAATTATTTTTGGATTCCTCTATCTGGCCTTCCATTAAGGATCAATATAATGATATCATAATAACTCTTTATGGTTCCCCATCTGACCATCCAACCTAATCTTATGGTCTACTACATGGCTTTATCACCTCATTTCTAATGTTCATCTGGTTCCATATAAGTTGGATACTCTATCTATTTTGTAGTTCTTGATAATATTGGATATGTTGAATCATTATTTATTCTAGATATTCTAGTGTTTATATAGTATTACACTTCCCAGGATTGGGATACAACATTCTAGTGCCTGACCAGACTATAAATCATCTCTCCCAGGATTTTTCTATCAGATTTTGTGTAGAGATAGTGAAAAATTACCATGTTGGATGAGGAATTTTAAGAGTTCCTTTATCCCTTCTTCTATAAATCATCTAATATGGAATATTTATCTCAATCATATTCCAACTTATGATCATATTCCAATGATAGGTTGACTATCCACTTCTTACTACTCTTTTTCTTAAATAATAGGGAAGATTGTATTTATCTTTTTCTTAATTGATCATTATCTATGAGTCTTTGTAATCATTGTTAGGATATTTCCATTGAATATTTAAAATAATGGGAGTCTTGAAGACTCAATATGGATTTTATTATGATTGTGAAGAATTTATTATTTTCTTGTGGGGATGAGATTCATCATCTATGGGTGGAAAGGAATTCCCTCATGTTATTGAGTTTCAACATCCATGGAAAAGGCATCACGATGGGTATCATAGAGGATATATTTGTGGCTTCTAACCTAAGGTTTGTTATTATTATTAATTCTATATATGATCATTTTATTCACAATATTATTTTCTTAATTTCATTCTCTGAAAAATGATTCATCTGAAGCACATCAGATGGATTCTTCTAATTCTAGGTTGATTAAATTCAATGTTGATGGCATGGAGCAAGGTGAACCTTGTTATGTGGGATAAAATTCCATCTTCTGAACATTCATGGTCTTTTTTAAGGATTATTCTACAATTTACATGAAACTTTTATTTCCCATGAAGCTGATCTTTGTGAGGCCATACATGCGGTGATCTATGCTATGCATTTTTGTTGGGACAATATAATGATTAAAACTGATTCTACACTGGTAGTCAATCTTTATAGGATAAGATCGTCTTCCGTTTCATGGAATAACTTCATGGATCGAAAGAAAAGTCTTTCCAACTATTAAATTATTCACTTTGAGGATACTCATATATACAGGGAGGTAAAAAAGTGGCGAACACATTCTCTAAGAGACATGCGTGGTATGGGAACACCTTATGGTTTTATACACATCGATTTTTATTTTTTCCTTTTGTTTTGATTTATCTATTTTTTTCTTGGTTTAAATCATAATTTTTTGGTGTTTTAGAATTAAATTTTTAGTTTTTGACTATTTTACATCAATAACACAATTTACGTTCACAGTTTAGGAATAACCCTCTGACCTCTAGAGGATTAATTCATTTATAGTTCATTTTTAGCTTTCATAGTTTGATTTTAAAGACATCATCAGTGATGGATCCAGACCATGAGGATCCTAGGAGAAACAGTGTTGGTATTTTAGAGTTTTAGATAGGGGTTCACTGCCTATGTATGGTTATTCCAAACCCCATAAATGGTTTGCACACAATTCTACATTTTTTGAGAAAACCAAACCACAGAGTTGGTGTATGGTTTCCCAAACCATGTGGAAAAACCATGAGGGTTCCCAGTGTGTCTAGTAACGGGGAACACGATTGGAACCCAGTTTTGGACGCCATACATTCTAACTGTGCATAGTGATCAGGAGTCATAAAAATAGGAAATAACCTTTTTACTCTTTTATAATTTTAACCCCAAAATCCTCCATTTCTCCCCTTTTAGTTCGCGTTAATTATACGGGATTCCTACCTTATTATCGCTGCTTCCCTACTCTTCCAAGGGTGAATCCATGTAGATTTATACAATTTTTGGGGGGTATTTCTTGATTTAATCTCATTCTTTATTCCTACTCTCCATTATTTTTTTAATTTCATTGTGGTTCCACTTCTCCATTGGTTCCCTTGGTTTATAGATTGTGTATATTTCGGTTTAAATATGGGGTTTTGAATTTTTAAGGTTCCCCTTGGGTGTTATTGATTCTTTGGAACCCCATGGAATTGTTTCAAGTTCTCTTAATTGATGTTCCATGAGGTTGACGCAGGATATCTAGGAATTTGGTCTTTAAATTTATGGAATAATTGATTTCATGAATTTCAATCATAGTTTTTATTCATACTAGTGATATACAATTGTTTGTAAAATGGTTTGGCATGAAATGAAATAAATTTTACTTTGTTTCACATTGTAATAAATGGTTTGATTTTGTTTTTTATTCCATATGTATAATGAAATGCCTAGTTTTCACTTGGGAAAATGTATAAGACATCAAATTGTGGTTTGGATCTCCAAATAAGTATTTTATGTGGTTTATGGATTTGAATGTAGTGTGTGATTAGTTTTTTAAGAAAAGGTTTACCATTGTATGGTTTTATGAGTCATTGATAAAACTTTTAAAATTTATTCATTAGAAAACCCTTTTTTGAATTGGCCCCTCAGCATGTTAGGTGATGACGAGGTGGGAATGCAATCAGTTTGGGATTACCATTATGTGATGATGGTTTAAATTCAATTGAGTGTTCCTAAGGGTGGTTGGGGTGGTGCTAGTTTTGTGACCCATGTGATGGATCATATGTATTCTTCGTTGCATGGATTTTTTTGGAACAACCCCTTGTGAACATGACATGGGAACTAGACATATTTACTAAAACAACTAAGAAGGGTTTCTACACTAGTTTAGGATCCCTCTCTAGATAGAGGCCTGTAGTAGAACCGTGCTCTACTTTGGGATTATGATTCTTCGTTAGTCCAAAATGGGTAGGATATAGCCTTCAGGATCATTGATGGCATCAGGATAGGTGTTCATAAAAGACGAATTAAGAGTCAGTGTGTTCATGATTTTCCTATGAGCTCCTCAATTTTCTAATGTTTCCATCAATACATGTTTATCTACGGTGGATAATCCATGTGTATTTCTTATTATGGTTACCTTAATATTAATACACAATTGATATCATCGTCTAATCATGTTATAAAATTCCATTAATAGTGCTCCCTTGATAAAGAAGAATGGATTGTTTTCATAAGAATATTTCTTGGAAAAAAAATTAATGGAAGTATTACCCCCATTTCCCCTTTTTATAAAAAATGAACATCTTTTATCATGATTTATTGTCCCATTTCCCTGGAAATATATACCCCCCTTTATGAAAAGAATCTTTTTTTATATTATGAGGGAAATGGATTGTGATTTTTTAATGTTAAAGTGTGTAAAACCTATTATTTTTTTAATTTTAAACTGGTTGTTAATAAATATTTTTTTAAAAGAAATGTAATTAGAACAATTTTATTTCAAGAATTCCTACTGAGTTTTAATTCTCTTTCATATTCCACATTATTATTTTTATCTTATAGAGTATGTTTTAGAATGTTTTCGATCACTATGTGTGATATTGGGTTTTGGGATTAGAGAGCAACCCTCAGGGTAACATGGAAACTTAGTGGGCATATGGGTTGGTCTAGGTTTTGATGTTCAACATAGCAATATTTTTAGATTCTGTTTAGATGTTCTTTGGTTTTAATATTAATTTTTTTTGGAATTATCATTATATTTTCGCTTCTTCAGTTATTTTATTCAGGATAAATGAATACCATTTGTTATCATTGTTACCCTTGGCACTAGTTTCCAGTCTGAGAGGATTGAGAACACCTCTCGGACTATGTCACGGGCCGACTCAGGGGACTATTTAAGGGTCAACCCATGATGGTTAATGGAGTAATGGTATCAGTTCATAGTTTCATTAAAATTTCATGCTTTTAGATCTCCCTTTGATATTTGGGTTGTTAAGGTAGGTGGAGAAGGAATGTCAGAACTTGAGGTATAGGTTTGTGGAATTTTATGGCAAGAGCATTCTATTTTTATCCTTAGGTTAACATGGGATGTTAGGATTTGTTTTATTTATTTGGTTATTTTAGGTTTTTTGGTGTTTGGTATAAATGAATCAAGAGTTGGGCTAGTGGTCACAGTGATCTCACATGGCCTAGAATGCTCTGTGAATCTGGGAAAATGGTCTTGGGAAACTCTCTTTGATGGTGGTATGATTGTAATATGGCCTCCAACCATATGTCCATGTCACACTTCAAAACTATATTTTCAAAGTAGTTTAGTTTTGGATATTTTTAATTTTGAAATTGTTTTGAAACCCCAATTTTAAATTGTGAGAAAATGTATTTCTAGTGGTAATGTTTAGAATTTTGGAAATGATAAATGGGTTTTAATTAAATGATATTTGGTAAGAGGTGGGGTGGAGAAATTGAGTAAGGGATAATTTTTTGAAATTGTTTGGATTTCATATGGAAATCCAATGGATTTTATTGAAATTAAATGTAATAGAGTGTGATGTTCTAAAGAGGTTTTATAGTTGGAAGTTAGTGAGTTTTTGAAATGTTTTTTGCGGAAAACAATTTCTGGATTCCTTTTATGTTTTCTATTTTCTTGTGGTGATTTTTGGATGGTGTGGTGGTTTTGAATGAGTTCTTTGTTTTCTTGTTGTTTAGTATACAACCTCACTAAAGGTTCGATGGATATTCTATGTAATCATACAAGTGGATCATCATTAGTAGCGGTTCAATTTTATCAACCAAAGTAATTTATTCTTGAGTTTCATATGTTGAACCCTCCTCTGTTTTAGGGTCAAGTGGATCCTTTTTAAGTGAATGAGTTGATGTAATGAATCAAAATGATATTCAGTTTCCTTGATTTTATGAGTTTCTAAAGGATAATTTTTCTTATTTTATTCTCAATGGTCCCATTTGAATGTGGAATAAGTCGTTCAATTGAATCAGGTCCCCTAAAGACCTATTATGGGAATTCCTCAAGTCCTATTTCACCCATCAATACTTTTACAAGGCTATAAAATGGAGATAAGTTGATAGATATGTAGTTCCTTCATCAATGAGATAGATTAGTGATGGAGTTTTTTATACATTTTTTGGATTTAGTTCCTTATCTTCCAGAGTGGGGAAAGGATGATTCTCTGAAGGATCGATAATTTGAAAATGGGATTCAACCTGGTATCTAGTCGAGGGTGTCATAATTTTGATTAACATCCCTTTCCAATGTGGTGAGGTAATCCATTTGCATTGAAGTTATGTAAGCAGGAGTTCTTGAAGAAACAAAATATCCTATATTATCTGGATGTGTTGAAGGGAACCCAAACAAGGGGATGAGGTATAATAATGAATCTGGTTGTATTTGTCATAGAAACGGAATGCCTTCATATATATCATCATCTTCTACTTGGCACGGGACTCTGGTGTGTCACCAATGCAGAAATCTGGGTTATAATGAATCACTATGTCTAACTTCTCTAAATTCCTTCCATGCTTGTGGAAACCTAGGTCATTTTCAATTATTTTTTTATAGGTGTTTCACAGAAGTAATTTGGACTCAAATCATCCCCTTAGAAGGATACCCAAACCAATTTTTAGAAGTAAGGAGATGGAAATGGTTTATATTAATGGATCTTTCTATTTCATTGTTCCTTCCATTGTAGTGGTTCTGTTCTATAATGATTTCTATTATTCAGTGAAGAAGAATGTTGTAATATTTGAGAAACTTTTCCTGAATTTAAGTGTGTATTTTGGATGTTATGAATTTTTCCTTTTTTGAGTGGTGGTGCTTCCCATTGTGTGCCTTATTACTTTCACTTCTCATTTGGGGTGAAGGAGGATTATGTGTGGGTATATTCTGAATATATTATTTTGTAAAAGATCCTTGTTGGAGTGAACTGAGTATCATGTCATGTCTTGTTATTTTGGTTCATCCTAGGTCCTGTGTGTGGTCATTTCAATTTTGAATGTTGCTGTTTAACGGGTGATGTTGGATGGGCCACATGCTAGAAATCTAAAATGGTAGGGTGTCAATTTTGAAATCCCATGTTAGTAATTTGGTTTAGTCTTTTTTGTTGGATTGGAAATAGGTCATTTCCTTTAGTGTTTTCTAATTCATGGAGTTTTTCATTTGGGTGCAAATTGGGATTTTGGAGTACGCCAGATGGTTTTGATTGTGTTAGGTTCTGGGGTTTGTGGTTTTATTTTTCCATCATTTTTTTCATAAAGTGGTTTGGGTTCCTTGGTTTTTGGGTAGAAGAGTGTCTTTTCATATAGGTGGTGGTTAAGATGGTCTTTGGTTTGAGGTATCAGATCCTGTAGGTGAGTGAGTATTTGTGTTTAATTCGATCAACTAGAGACGTTGTTCCTTTTTATGGCAGAAAGTGTAATAGTGGGGAGAATTTTCACTCCATGGTTTTTGTTTTCCTCTATTTTTTTCATTAATCTCTTTTTGATCGGTTTATCTCATGAGTTTCAGGTGTTTAAAATTTAATGTTTTAGTTTTGGGATATTTTTGTTCTATTTTCATAGTTTATGTTAATATTTAATGGGTAACAGTGAGACCTCATGAGGTATAGTTCCATTCTATGTCATTTTAATTAACACGTTTTGAGTCACATTGCTTTAGAATCATTTTTTCTGAAGAGAGCACCTCCTTGAGAAAATTTGTGGGTCTTTTGGAGTTCTTTATGAGAGTGTAAAATCTCATCATGGTTAGTTCAAACCATACAGAGGATGTGCAAGAGCTTATGGACATTTTCATATAACTAACCCTCATAGTTGGTGCATGGTTTCCCAAAATGTGCAACCGAACCATGTGGGTTTTCATTTTGTTTAGTAAGGGGGTAAATGGTAGTCACACTATTTATTAAGCCACATTATAGAAGGTTGTTCAATAATCCATTAAACTAATGGATCTAAATATTTTTTAACTATACACAATTCCACACAACATCCATCCCAATTGGGAATTGATTAAATAGAGATGATGCAAACCCCATCATTACTTTCAGTCGTGAGTCAACATACAATTACCTTTTGTCACATCACATGGGATCCATATTATAGTTTGTATAGATTCCCCAATATACCATGAGTGATCCTCATTATAGTAAGTGGTGAGTAAGGTATTGGATGTCGAATCACACGATCTACTCATTGCAGTCTACAGTGAGTCCCCAATGTCGCATCATGTGGGTTACAATTCTCCAAATCAATGTAGTCAGGTGTAATGCTTCATAGGGTGTCAATCTTATCCAAAGTAAACCAATGCATGGTAACATAAAACATAATTTTAATATTTCTAAATCCTTTTAAACTTGGAATAGGATGTTAATTTTTAAGGATCTATAATGTTATGGATTTTCCCAAAAATTTATCTATTTGATTAGTTTCTCATTTTAATACTCCAGGATTTGAATTCTCTTTAATGGCTCACCCAAAGGGTTAATCAGTTTCTCCATGAGTTTTAGAATATTTAAGCCTTTGACATCCAATATATTTGGATAGTTTGAGTAATACCTTATTCGTTGTCTTCTATGTGTTTTGAAAATAAATGACCTTACATCCATTAAGGTAGTGAGAAATATCAGGGTTCCATCACATTTCTTCTATGGTGATGATATTATTCCCTTCCGTGTGGGTAATAATAAATCATTGGATTCCATCAGGAGTATTTTAACCCATTATGAACATGTGTATGGACATATTACCTCATGGAATACATCTATTTCCATATTTGGGAGAGGCCATTACACTATTAGGAAAAGGTTAATTTGGAATTATCTTCATGTCATGTAGGAAAAACCACCCTTCACTTGCTTTGGTATTCCTTTATTTATGGGATGGTATAAATATATCTACATGAAATGGATCATTAGGAGGATCGAATCCAAGCACTACAGTTGTAAAATAATGTCCTTGTTTCAACATGTTATAATTTTTATTGTGAACCCTTTGATTACATCAATGTTGGTTTACTCCTTCTAGGTTTTAGATTGGATAGAGAATTTATTAACTGTCTTAATGAACAAATTAATTTTTTATTTAGCTTGGTTTCATCCCGGAAATGATGTTTCTAATGTTTTTTTGAGATAGATGTGTCAAATCCATCGACATGAGCGGATTTGGCATCAAGAACCTTAAGCTCTTCAACTACTCCGTGTTGGTAAGTTACACATGGTAACTGATAACCTCCAAGAAGGATTTTTTTGAATTTTTCAGGGCTACGATCATTTCATGGTTTCATAGGGGTAAACTGTTCTTTCTAGATTCCTCTATTTGGCATGTCATTAGGGATAAATATGATGAGATCATGGTAAACACTCAATTGTTCCTTTCCCAATCATCCGATTTGAACTTATGGTCTACTCATGGTCTGGTTACATGGTTTTTATGTTCATTAGGTTATCTCTAAGATAGATGCTCTATATATTTTTGATGATATTGAGAATATTTTATTTTTTTAATATGTAACACACCAATCTTCCATGGTACGCTTCTCTTTGAATAATACAGTAGCGTGTGTCGTACACAACTTCAAGTTCTAACACACCACAACCAATAAAACTAGCCGTTATGAATAGTAATACTGACATTTTTAAATTTTATAAATTTTATCATTCAAAATGGACTTCATTTTTGTATTCCGAATATCGAAATTAGCTTAGGGTGAATTTTCTGTATTTTCCAAAAAACATTAAATTTTTTATGAATAGTGAAGAACACTAAGTTGTAGTTTAAAACAAAATTTTTATTTAAACAATTATATATTTTATTTAAATTTATCATAGGTGAAATTAGATACATAATACCTCTATAAGTTCAATGTAATTAATTTATGTTATTTTATAATAATTTTAGATATATAAAAGTTTTATTAAATTTTTCACCTTCTTTTACCCACCTCATAGGAGAATATACAAATTCACAGAAAACATAATTTTACTGCTTATATGAATGGAATTTAAAAAATATGAGAGACACAGAATATATCATTAAGAAAAACTTGGTTCAATAATATGAAAAGAGTTTTTGGTGAATAGTAATTTTGTACTTTTAATTACCACGATTAAGAGTAAATAGGGTAATTAATGGTAAAAATGATATTATTATTAACCTAACACATGTCTTAATTCTATTATATAAGTATAATTGGAGAAAAAACAATCCTTGGAATAAAATATGATCCTTTAGGTTCACATGGATTATATTTGGTCACTTATTATTTTTTTATTTATAGAAGAGTTAAAAGAGTTAAAATCAATGTATAATAACTAAACTATTTTTAATATAGGGTTACACATAAGATAAATTCGACTATTAATGTTAATTCAAAAGATAAGAAGTTTTCTTATATAATGGAATTTTATTTATATTTTTTAGTCATTTAATAATTTAATTTATTTATGACACAATGAGGATGCAGTAATTACCTAATTATTAAAATATTAAAATAATTGATATTAAAAATATCCAAATACATTTAATTTGAGACTATTTATGAATTCAAATAATTTTATTTGTTAATATGACATGCTTCAGTAAGTTTGATTAATTTTTTTTTGAAGTAATAATGCTGCTATGAATTTAGAAAAAAATACCAAATATTGTCAAAATTGATATAAAAGAGTTTTAAAAACAAGTATTAAATTATTAATTGATATTCTATTTCTAAAAATCTAATGTTCAGCCAGAGGACTTATATAATGATAGGTGTATCATTAATGAACCACTTGGGCCTCTCTTGGATTTATATAGTATTTTTATTAACTATATAATATGAAAATACAAAGAGACATGGTTAATGTCAAACTATTTAACTAAGAGTAAAATCTAAATGATAAAGATAATATATTGACTCAAACCAATATATAACCTATTGTTTGAGTGGTTTTAGACCCAGAACCACCTTATCCTTTAAATAATCCATTTTGGATCCATTAGAAACCAAAAATTAATTTATTATAAAATAATATTTCAAGCTTTTCCTAAGGTGCCCCTCACCCCTCTTATAAAAGGGAACTCCCCCTTCTCTCTAATTCACATATTGAAATCAATTTTTCTCAGAAAAAACCTACAAAAATACCCTCTCAACTATCATACCCTCGTCATAGAGGTCTTCCTCTATTCAGAAAGCCATCCTATAGAGCCCTTTTGATCAAATCAAAAGGACGAACCCGAAGAAGAGGTAAATATCTCACCACCTCTTTCATGTTCCTTTCTCCTTCCACTTCTTTTTTCTTTGTTGTTTCCATTATAAAATAATAAATCTAAGATATTCTATATAATGTGATTTTATTATGAATATGGTATAACCATATTCATTATTCTATCCATCTTTTGAATGACATGTCACCATACGTGTGTACGTACGGATTACCGTCTCCACGTCATGGAGAAATTGTTATTCAATACATAATTATTTGGATGGGTATAATAATGAAGTTTAATTTAAGTAAATAATAAATATAACAAGATTATGATTTTGTATATATGATATACCATACAATTATATATTATTATAATATCAAAATAATGATATTGTCGCTCGTGCGTACGTACGGATTACCATCTCCACGAACGCGATGAGATTCCTTCACCATCGTATCCATTCAAGACTAATTTTCATATGATGATTACCATTAATATTTAATGACTTGATATCATTCTAGATATTAATAAGATACATCCCATCCATAAGAAATATGACTCACATAACAAATAATATAATGGAAAATAAATCCGTTAACACCCAAAATGATGATAATACTAAGATATTATTAACAAAGCATTGTTAAACAACCATATATGATATCATATTAATGTATATGATTATTGTATAATTTAATAAAAATTATTTCAAAATTATACCAGTGGTTTACCAACCCTCATCCATGGAAAAGTAAAAGGTAATGGTTAATTTCACAATCTCTTCATTATCTGATGATGATTATATGTAATTATCTACTGGGATCTCTTTATCATCCTCATACATGTTACTTAAAACTCTATTTCAAAACATTATTAATATTTTATAAACTATGGGTAAAATTCATTTATACCCTTGTTTGACATTTTATAAGGTGTTTATAAAGAAATTTTTCTGTCATTTTCCAAACAAGGTACTTTATAACATTTTCGACCGATTTAAGGTAAGAATGTGTTTTTTTAACTTTTACAGTGGGTGTGGTTATTTTCCACCATCATAAAATCATCAAATCTTTCCTTACAATCTTATTAGAATATTTACAATATAAATGATTTCTTTTATAATTATATGAATTTTAAATTATTTCAAAATAGAAAGTGAAATTTCTCTAAAAATGGTTTTGATTTCATCTATGTCAATATACTTTGATAGATTTTATGTTTTTATATAGTTTATTTTTTATGATACAAAACTTCCATATCATATTGAAGGTTTTGTGATATGTTTGATTGTGGATGTGATATTTTTATACCATTCATGGTTTATGGATAATGTATTGACATTTCGTATTCTTGTCTTAATTCAAATGTTTATGTTATGTTTAATCCTTTTTATATGAGGAATTTATTGGACTTATTATGTGATGGGTGGATGCCGCTATATCTCCTAG
Source organism: Viscum album (assembly GCA_963277665.1). NCBI lineage: Eukaryota > Viridiplantae > Streptophyta > Magnoliopsida > Santalales > Viscaceae > Viscum > Viscum album. The sequence goes on from OY728147.1 coordinate 484,584,115, forward strand.
ATGCATCAGTTGGTATCATGAGACAAATGAATGTCTTGGAATAGGGCCTTGACAAAAATATTATTTGTTGTCTTGGCACAAGGCTTGACTATGTTGTTATCAAAGTCTGGAACTATGAATTCCATCATTATGAAAGTGGCTATTGAAATTTCATGTGATTATTTGAGTATTAGAATATCCATGTGAGTACGTAAATGGAATTAATTTTATTTATATGTTCCATATTATGATGAGGTTTATGGTGAAAAGGATTTTGTTTTAGTTTTATACAATTCCTTAAATGTTTATGCTTATTTATGAATGTTTCACCTATATTATAATCCTTACTGAGAATCTAAGCTCACCCCTTTCTATGTTTTATTTTCCCCAAGATGTGAAGAAGTATATTATGAATGACCTACATGGATATTCTATAGAATCACAGTGTTTTCTATAGAAACAATGTTGTTGTAGTTTTCCATTTTATGATGTAATGTAAACCATATGAATGTATCTAATACTTCGAAGGATACTAAACTAATCGGTCTTTCAAGACCTGATCTATTGTGATAATTACAATGTTATGTAATAATGCACCAACTCTGGGTAACTAGGGTCAGGGAATTATAGTTGGTATCAGGGGAAGTTTAGTACAATCCTTGGAAACTAGATTTAGATAAACTCTAATGGGAGAACATTACCTTAAGATCGACTATGTGGATTAGTATAGATGAAATTCCTATAATTTTGGTATTGTAGAGATTTTGTGAGTTTTACAAGAAATACATCCTTTTATAGATATGAGAAGGTAGAGGTAGCACTGGCACAGATGTACCTAGGGGTAAAACCCAAAAACAGCGCTTTGAGCTAGACTCGAACGAGAACTGGTGCACGACAACGGGTGTTGTTACAATCTTGGTTACGACACTCCTGGGGGATATTCTTAGTATAATTCTCATTTTATTTACAAACCATTATTAATGGTTTATGAGTATATACTTCCTCAAAGAAAGTATTTTTATGATTATTGATTATATCTATAAACTCATCATTTTATGTTAAGTGTTTTACAAGTTTAGATTTATGTATTGTGATTCATAAACTAATCTAGTTTATGCCATTATTTAGAAATGTAACCTAGTGGAGCGAATGTAAAACTTATCAATGCACTAACTCCATGTAGGGATTTACCTCCAAATCAAGATAATTATAGTAGAGCTGGTGATGCAACTGGTGCAAATCAGATAATCACTACAGTGGGAAAACACACTCAGGTTATGAATAATAACCTCACCCATATAGAGAACCCAGATCTGCAGCGTGGAGGATAAATGTTAGATAACATCATGAGTCAAAAAAATACATTAAATCCGTGTACCAATCCACTATTAGCCGAGAAATGGATAAATTATTTAGAGAAAATATTCCATACCTTGTGGAGTAGCGAAAGGGAAAAAGTTGTCATGGCAGTTTACCGCCTCACTGGAGATACTGATCAATGTTGGTCATTGATTCAAAACACAAAAGAAGATAATGAAGTATACAATATGGAATGGAGGGATTTTATAGAAATTTTCTTAGAGAAATAATTTCCTCATGACCATCGAGCAGATATGGAAAATCAATTTCTGAGTTTGAGGTAAAAGAAGGATGAGAATGTCACAAAGTATGAAGCGAACATTACAAGGATAGAGAGGCATGCTAAAGATTAAATACGTATCCCAAGAAGGGATATTGATCATTACTTTTATCGGTTAAAACCATTTCTCCATCGAGCATTAGTCTCACAATACTTCTCATCATATGACGACATTGTCTCATGTGATATCAAGACAGAAAAGGAATTCTCCTAGTCTTATGACTTTAAAGAAAATTATTAGAAGAAGAGATCTGTTGAACACTCCAGAAATGGAAATAAGGGGGAGAATAAAAAAGTTGAATATCCAAATTGTAGTAAAAGTGGGAAGAAACACCATGGTAATTTCCTGAAGGGAACGAGAGTCTATTACATGTTTGAATAAAAAGGCCACCAAGCTCGTGATTGCAAGGGGAAGAAGGAGGCTGTCAATGTTGGATGCTAAAATTGTAGAGAAAGGGGGCATTATGTGAATAAATTTACTAAGCATCAGGGGTACTTACATCAGAAAAGGGTAAGGGATCAAGGCCAAGCTTATGCTATCCCAACTGCTTTGGTTGAAGCTCCAAAAGACGTGGTGACAGGTAATTTAATGGTTTCCTAAAGTTTATCCAATGCTTTATTTGATTCTGGATCATCAAATTTTTTAATATCTTCCTATTTTTCTATGAAAATTAGATATTTAAAATTTGAATTAACAGGGGAGTTGTTAGTCAAAAATCATAAAGGAGCTATCATTGCAATAGAGTTTTGGGAATTAGTCCCCATTAGGGAATATAAATGTTTTTTATCGGCTGATCTCATCATAATACCCATGATTGAAATTGATATAATCCTCCATATGGATTGTCTTTCAGGCCATGATGTGAATCATTATAGTAAGATGAAGGAGGTTACAATTTTTTATGATGATAAAAAGTACATTATCTTTAGATCAGAAACATCACAACCAAATTCTTATCTAGATCCACCCATAATATCTCAACTAAATTCAATTACTAGGGAGGAAGAAAATGAAATAACTGTGGCTGAGGAAATGAATATTCAAATAGAGGATGTACTTATTCTGAAAGTATATGTTGATGTGTTTCCAAAAGATTTACATAGACATCCTCTAGAACGATAAATTGAGTTTTCCATGGATTTAATTCTTTTTTTAAGGCCCATATCGAAGACCCCATATATAATGGAAACTGTGGAAATAGTGTAAATAATGAAATAACAAGAGGAATTGAGTAAAAAGGGATTTATTCACTATAATTGTTCTCCAAGGGGATCCCCTGTCATTTTTGTTAAAAAGAAATATAGATCAATGAGGTTGTGAATTGACTACCGGTAGATCAATGCTATTACAATAAATAACATGTATCTCCTACCGTGCATTGATGATTTATTTGACAATCTTCAAGGAGCTCAATACTTTTCAAAGATTGACCTTCGATCTGGATATTATCATTTGTGTGAGAAGAAGGAAGACATTCAAAAAATAGCATTTCTAACCATGTATGAGCATTACGAGTTTACAGTAATGCCTTTTGGATTGACTAATGCACCCTCTGTCTTCATGAATCTAATGAATATAGTTTTAATGGAATATCTTGATGAATTTGTAGTGGTATTTATTGATGACATCTTTTTATACTCCAAAATCTATGAAGATCATGAAAATCACTAGCACATTATCCTGAAGACTCTTAGAAGACATGAATTATATGGGAATTTCATCCAGTGTGAATTCTAGCTTTATGAGATTTCTTTTCTTGGCCAAATTGTTTCTAAGGATGGAATCTCTATTGATCCTTCTAAGAGTAAGGCAATCAAAGAATTTCCATCCCCAAAGAGTATAACTGAGGTACATAGTTTTCTTGGATTATCATGTTATTATCAACATTTTGCCCCGAATTTTTCCTAGTTGGATAACCCATTAACAAAGCTCACACGAAAAGGGGTTAAATTTATTTGGACAAAATAGTGTGATGAATTTTTTGATGAACTGAAGAGAATATTAGCCAATGATCTTATCACTACTGGAATTGGGACATATACCAACACTTATTTTCCAACGGTTTAAAAAACCATTGCGATAAAGACCCTTTTACCAACGGTTCTATTAAACCATTGGGATAAGGTGTTTTATGTTGGGTTTTACAAAAGGTTTTGTTAAACCATTGGGAAAGAAAAATTTTTAACACCTAATTTAGGGATCCTTGTCCCAGACTGTCCCCGACCTCCACCTCCCGACCCCCTCTCCCTTCCCCGACCTTTATCTCCTCCCGATCCCCACCTGCACCTCTCCGACCCTCCCTCTCCTCCAGCGGAGTTCCCCTTCCCCCCTTGGCTCCCTCTCTGACGATGAAATTCCCCTCCTCTCTCGGCTCCCAGCGAAATTACCCCATCCCCTCTCATCTCCCACTCCTAGCCACATCCCCCTCCCCTCAATCTCCTCCAACGACATCCCTCCGACCCATCTCTAGTCGCGTGTGAGACCCCTATGGCCGAATACCCTGCGGGACGTCCCCCCTCTCAACTCCCTCTCCTCCCGCCAGGGATCTTGATTGGTATTTTCCCATTGATATACTCTTCCCACTATTTATCTTGGTGAACTAATATTTTTTATCTTGTAATGGATTTCGTTCTCTAAAACTTTTATGGTAAATAGGATTACAGTATAAAACACCCCCATAGCATACCGATTTTCCAAGGGAGCTATCAATTCCATTTTATTTTTATATTTATTTTATATCCATTACCACAAACATTATAAATCCCTGTCATAACACAGTCACCTATATTTCATTTACAGTAGGGACACAACCTCATTTTAAGTGTGGGAGGAGTTTCTCATAGTTTCACATATGATGCACTTGGATTTTTTATTATTCTCACTTGTCTATGAGACATTATTCAAAATAATAAGAATGATTTATACTTGAGAATCGTTATGCACTTGTTAGTAAAAAACAATAATTGTAAAAGTGCCCAAGACCATGTTCGACTCCTACTTAGATTTTTTATAATTATTTCTATGTTTAGGGAATTAATTCAAATTTAAAATCTTTGAAATAATGACAAATTAAACTATTACATAGGATTTATTCACTTTGGGATTGCCATTTTTTTATTCTTATTACCCAAGAGGAATCCAATCCTTCAATTTCGTACTCTTATCTTGGCATATTTTTTGGTAGATGTTAGGGGAATGTAAACTTACTAGAACATGAACTGAGATCTTATCTTAGTGATGACTGATCAAGTATAAAACTCAAATTATTTCGGACTCTTTTATAGGAAAATTTTCCCTAAGACCCCCCAGACATATATCCATCATTCAACACATAGTTTCCATTAACGGCTTATTAAAATAAAGAAATTTCAATCACATTTCCCTTCATACGATACTTATTGTACAACGAGTATGGATATCTTTGAACAAGTGTGGGCGGGACATTCAATGATTATGGGATGCTTCTACTTCCAGAGATGTACGATATGCTCACCTGATTATGCAGTTGCAATCCATTTACCATTTGTTGTGTTTCATTCATAATCTCTTCCTTTTAAAATTACAATAAATAAATGAAAGGAAAAATTTTATGGGTTGTTTACTAAGAAAGTAAAGAATCACAATTTTCCATACTGATAAATCCCTCAAATTATTATCTACGGTTTGGTGTTGGATATGATATTTGTCTAAGAATATATTTTGATGTAGATCACTTGTATACTGTAATACCATGAGGTGTTAGTGTGAGGAAACATTAGAATATAGAGGATCCTTCCATGATATGGAATTTTTTTTCTAAAACATCATGTAGGAACATTTATGGAGTTTGTTGGAGTCATGAAATAACCCCAATTGTCTACATGAGATAGAATAAATAACTCCAAGATTCTCCATGTGTCTCCATATATCGTACCATCCTCACATGGGTTTTCCACTCACCCAATCTTATCAAACCTGTCCTAGTCTATCCTCTTAGTCACATAGTATAGACTCATCTCACAAGGATTATCCCATGCCACGATGCACATCTCATCATCCAACTAGACAAAGTGTACTATTCACCTTTTGATTGTCCTAATCACAAAATCACACAATGTCAAACCCATATACATTATATTCTTAACAATCAGATCAAGGACCTCATCAAAATCATGTATTATAACCCATCCCCACTAACTAGGTTCCATCCTAAGCTAAATCACACCAAGCCTCTTGGCTATATAGCGCCAATATGTCTGACAATACCAAATACCCGCACTAGCATCTCATCCTCCATCCCATTAGATGAACTCTTGAATCATTAAATGGAGTAAAACCATTTATAATAAATTTTATATACTCATAGGGACCACCCCACTCTAAGACCCTACCTAGATTATAATCCATCCTCATATGTATTTCCTCATCAAACGCTAGATGTACAATTGCAACACCTATCACTACAAGGCCCAATCCTCTTAGGAATATTTTACTTGATCTAAATCTACATCGTCAGTGACATCAGTCCCATTAAAACGCATAAATGTCAACTGAACCCTACATTCCAAGAATTATTCATGTTGACAGTCCCCATGGCAACAAGCTAAGAACTAAAACCGTAAATAATAATGCCAAATACATGCATCATTTTTAAATAAATATCTCTAGTGTAATCATAAGAACAAAGAATAATAAGAACTCATCCCTTGTATCAAACAAAACCAAACTAAGTTGAAACTCAGGCCTAATTGATTATATACCATTAATAGGAAGAGTAATTTTTAATTTATAGTAACGTACTATTTGATAGTATCATTTTGAAATATTGATCTTTTTACCCTATGCTTGTAGGAACATGATTTGACCCATGGGGTGCTGTGGTGCTTATATGTTGGGCAGTGATAGGTATATTCACAAGAGATGGGTATGTTTTTGTTTAGTTTTTATTTTATTTTCATTATCATGTTGGTCACTTAGATCATTGACTGATTTATATGGACAGAAGGTACTTATATTCTGTGAAGGGGGCCAGAAGGAGTTCAGATTTATTCAGTCCACCATATATGATATGTGGTATGATTCTATGGTTATTACTTGCCTCACACCTCATGTATTTGGGGATTTATTGTTTTTGACTTATATTGTGTTTTTGTTAGGGAGTTGGATCGTTTCGTGTTGGTTCTGGTGGATGTGGTTCTCCACTGCAAATATAGGTAAGGCTTTAATGCCACTGGTTGGTTTTTCACTGGTTATGTAGCTTCCTTCATGTGTTTTACGCTTCTTAATATCCTTTTTGTAGTATTTTGATCCCTACTCATTGGTTTCGAGTCCCCAAGTCAAGAGAGACTCGCCTTCATGTGCATAGGTATGTAAGTATATGTATGTGGGTTCCCCTGTTACGTGTATAGTCACCCATGGTAATGATTATGCACATATGGGGCTAGGTGTTCCCATGTATATATATATATAAATTCATACTAAGGTTAGTGGAGACTGAAATATGAATATAAGAATATGTGCAAGGATTCCCTTGCCCATGCTCATGGCCATGGAGGTGTGTGCATAGGGGCTAGTTGTCCTTGTATGTGTTTGAAGGTGCATATACCCACCGGAGGAGCAACAAATTTTAGTTAGAAAGCTCTAAGAGCTGAAGTGGATGGCTGGAAATCTCTAAGGTGCATATCTTGAATTAGAATTCTCTAATATAATTGTTTCATTTGATAAATAAAGTCATGTTTATATAATATAACCCCTCCAACGGAGGTGCGCTGTCTGCGAAAACTCACTGTGATAGTTTAGGGTATATGATTCTTTTCTATCATTTTGTCTCCCTTTATACGTTGTGTCATTGTTCCACTCATTACAACCTTCCGATGATCCCTTATTATAACATATTAAATAGTTGATTTGTTCTATCATGTCCGTTGTGACCATATCTTATGGAAAAACCCGTTTCGGGTGTTTAAATGGCCTCTTGGCCACCCCTTTGGGTGTTTACTCGAGCCTATATATCTAAAAACACTGATGGGGTTATTGTATATCACCTGTCAGGATTATAGTTCTCCCCACCATAAGCTTCATCTTAACACTATTTGGGGTGTTTTCCTGGCCTCGATGCACATCTAATTTTTTACATATATGAATTCTACCATAAGATTTGTGTTGCATCCTGAGATGTTAAAACATGATCAAATTCTATTTTTCTCACGATGACTAATGTTTTGTTATTAGAGTTCCATGAAATTCATATACCATTGATAAGTAATACACGAACACAATTTGACTCTCAATCTGTAGTTTAAACTACCTAGTACCACTTTTAAAAACAACGAATATCAAATATATATCTTTATCAAACCACAATCCCGAATCATGAGTTTATTTTTATAACATAAGATCGGGTTCTATAATGTTATGGACAACTACATAGGATTTATTTGAAATCCTGGCCGAAAGATGTTTCCCTGCGGATGTCACTGGACTGGGCCAACATGCCACAGTCACGCCACAGTCACACCACAGTCATGCCATGGTCACGCCACAATCACGCAGCGGTCATGTCGCGATAATGCTGTGATTTAGCCTTGCTCCAGGATGACACCCCGTGATGGTTTGCAATCCTGTCGAAATTCGATGTATGATACCTAGATAGAGTTTTAGATACATTACCCACCAATAGTTAATGGGGAGGGAGGCAACAACCGTAATGTTTCCCTGCTTCCTCCCACTCTCTTTGCTCCTAGACGGAAGTTGCTGCCCCGCAGATGTCACTATACTAGGCCAACACGACACGGTCATGCCTCGGTCACGCCGCGGTCATGCCGCGGTCACGCTGTGGTCACACTGCGATAATGCTTTGATTTGGCCCTGTTCTAGTACGACACCTCGCAGCAATTCACAATCTTTTCAGATTTCAATTTATGATACCTAGATAGAGTTTTAGATACATTACCCATCTATAGTTAATGGGGAGGGTGACAACGACCAAAATGATGCCCCACTTCCTCCCGCTCCCTTCGCTCCTGGCCGGAAGATGCTACCCCGCAGATGTCACTGGACCAGGGCAACATGCCACGATCATGTCACGGTCACACCACGGTCATGCCGTGGTCACGCTGTGGTCACGTCGTGATTTGGCCCTGCTCCAAGATGACACCTTGTAGCAGTTCTAAATCATGTTAGAATTCACACTACTGGAAATAAAACTTTTCCCAACACTATTATCCCAACAGTTTGAATAAACTATTGGAAAAATACCATATTCTATTCATTGCAAACGGTTCATATGAACCGTTGGCATATATGTGATAATAGCTGATTTTCCCCAAGTGTTCATATGAACCGTTGGGATATATCCTTCTAAAATCACCCCTCCATCAAGAAACTTCTCATATCCATAAGATGCACTTCTCTAAACCCTCAGCGCCAATCCCATACTCATTCATTCCTCTTTACTGCTCCCATACTGACCACCCCTCACCCGCGCTCCCATCTTGACCACCCCTCACCGCTTGCCACTCACCGCTCGCCGATCACCGCTCCCCACTCTCTGCTCATCAGTGCTCACACTTTTTTTCCAAAATCTCAATGTGAACCCATAACCCTTCTCATTTTCCCTAAACCATAGCTCAATTCAACCATATGGAAGATTTTTCCCAATATCTCGACATGAATCTTACTTCCTAACTGACTCTCGACACAAACCCTACTTCCCAGTGCGACAGGTCTAGTTTTCAAATGCACTATTCTTCCACATTAAGTGTTTATGTGTTATGATCCCCGTATGATTTTAGGTTGTGTTTGGAACCCTTCTTCCCTACCTTCTCACGAGGGTTCTAACTCTAATTTACAATTGGTCACCTTATCTTTGATCCAAGTAATTTTTGTTCATTCACTTTAAATCAGTATGTATGCCTTCATTTATTTTCAATTTCTTGGTTCCATTTCACTATAATGTACTATATATTATGATCCCCATATGAAAACAAGAAATATATCATATTAGGTTTCAGTTTTGTTGTAATTTACCTATATAGAATCATTTTAATTGATATTGAAGAGGACAAAATGAGGTGGGGAGGAGGGGGCGATGGGCAGGGTTGAGGTGAGGAGGAGGGTGGCTAGATAAGAGGTTGGAGGTGACTGTGCAGGTGGGGGAGAGGGGGGGGGGATGTGCTGGGTGTGAGAAATGATATGATATGGGGTTGAAAGAACATCCATGTTGATGGAAACACCAATACATCAATGACTAGAAAAACCTACTCTGTGAGTGCCTCAACACATTATAATGTTAAATCTATTCTATCCTAAGTGCTCATTAAACTATAGGGGTTATTTACTCATCCAGATATCCCATTAGATCACTAATCACATCTAAATATAGTCAAAACAAATTTGAGATAACTAGATCCAAACATAATTCCAATGCCTGATCTATGATATCATATGTGTCTCCTCTTTGGACTGGAGTCCTGATCAAAAACATCCTCAAACCTCACGACCAAATTCAAACCAAACATGGGATTATCTAGCCTTCAAACCACTGTCCAAATAGTTGATCTAGAAGCATCAATCAACTCACATAAAAAAAATAACATACCCTCTCCATGGTCCCTGTGATTTTTTCTTCTAAAAACAACCACAATTGGCTCTCTTTGACCAACCTTAGTGCCAAACCAAAACACATGGCTCCCATGGTCCTCAATGTGACAATATGACGTTATTTACAACTATAGCATCATCAAGTGAACCCAAAATCATGGCCCAATCCATTAAAAAAATCCTCAGTTGGGAAAAATTCCACAGTAAGAACATACACCCTATGAGGGGTACCGTCTAGTACATCCAAAGCACAAGACACACCCAGTGCAGAAATATCCCAAATGCCCCTAAATGGAATCCAACTGATCATTGATCAACAATTTCTCCAACTAATCATCTATCAACAACTCACCCAATGGGGTATATAAAATAAATGAAAAAACAATGAATTATCAATGGTGCTCAAGACAATCATAAACGTTTTACCTTACATGGGCTCTATAGTACAAGATTCAGTACTCCACATGGGCATTATTAATTAACATCTATAGAAAACACTGGTCACTCAATCAGTAACAAGACCACTATGGTGTCATCAAGAGTCCCTTTGATGCATATATATATCTTAAGGAAATCCTACCATAACTTCTATCCCACCATATCATCCCATCCCAATGGTTCCAATAGTTCCAATCCTAAAAAAAGGAGGAAATCATAAACTGTTATAACCTTGAGAAATAGGTACCAACATGTCAGGATAAAACATGATCTCTTCATATATACAACTTTATTATAATTTTCAGGATCTATATGGAAAAACATTGAACAAAACTAGCTTAGATTTCAAAATCCATTACAACTAATAATCTCACAACCCTCGCACATGATACTCATCTCACAACCCAACTTGTAAGCGGATTCTGAATCCAATCCTTGAAGAAATCTGGATAAATTATTCTTTTAGTCCAAAACACCCTAAATACGTCATTCAAACATAGAATGTATTCCACCATAGGAATTTATATGAAAAAATAATCGAAATTGAATACTCATAAGTCAAATTCTGACTCCAGGGTTAAAATAGTGTAAACAAAACAAGGAGAAAAAATTCCCCAACCTGTGCTTTAGGTACATGATATGTAACCCAAAATGTCCCCTAATTCCATGTGACATAGACTGCTCAGTGTGTACTTTCCAAAAGTACACATCATGTGTTCCGGTATATGAGGTTAACCCCCACCTGGGTACATTCACATACAAGGCCCCACTTAGAATGAAAAATTTCCTACTACATGGAATGTATCGCCCCATTCACAATATTTACCCCACATAAGGTTCCCATGTATGTACCTATCCATATATCCCCCCACACAAGGTCTACCCATGTACCTCGCACTAGATATATCTTTATACCCTACATGGTCATCTGCCAATAGCACACACCGAGTAACAACTACATGGGGTGTAACCCACCCCATTGTATATACGAAGAACACATTATGTATGTTCTAAAAACTACACATCACGAACATGGGTTCTCTGAAAAACCCCCCAAAAAAATCCCAGAACACCTAATTTCTCCAAAGTATCAATAGATTGAATCCTGAATGGATCACCAAAAACCCAAAAAAATATGATTAAAACTTAAAATACACTACCCTATTGTAATTTTTGGGTGAGGAGGGGGTGCTTGTCAGGGGTGAGGTGGGGAGGTGGGGGGATGTGTAGGGGGTTTGGTGGAGAGGGTTGGTTGGGCAGGGGGTGGGGTGGGGGGTAGTCTGGGCAGGGGGGAGGGGGGTTGTATAGGTGTGGAGGTGGGTGTGTAGATGGGGGTGCTGGGCAGATGGGGGAGGGGGCTGGGTAGGGGGGTTGTGTAGGTGGGGGGTGGTGGTTGTGAAGGTGGGGGAGGGGGGATGGGCAAGTGGGGGAGGGGTGGGATGTGTAGGGTGTTAGGCTAGGCAGGGGGGCCGCGACTGGGCAGGGGGCTGTGAATGTGGGGTAGTGGGGGGGGGGGGGGGGGGGTTGGGCAGGTGGTTGAGTGTGGGGATGAACTTGAGTTCCTTGAACCCAATTAGGGAACTGCAGAACGATTTCATAGGACCAGAGTATATCAGTTAAGGCACATTTGTGGAAGAATATATAATTCAATCCATGTACCTACTTAGACTATCAATGTTTTAGAAACCGTGGAAGAACCATTTAGTGAGTCTAGTAGGAGAAGGAAAATCTCCGTGCATAATCCAACCAGGTACAATTACTATGGAATGTATTAATGTTATATCCATCATAAATCAAGATTAATTCATCATTATGTTGAGAAACATCAGACCCTTGTACTTGTATTTAATGATAAATGTTATCAATATTTGAAAATATTACATTGACTATGATTTTTGATTTAATATCATTCCATTGTGGACACATTCTCATATGTGATATGATGAGGCCAATATAGAACCTTCCACATAGATACTACAACTCTGTTTCCAATGCAAGACATGTCCATAAGTCCAATTCATGCTCATGGATCAATTTGGAGACCTCATTTCTGAATCATAATTTATAGTAATTCAGTTGGATCAAAACGTCATTGACTTTTTAGGAAGGCCTATTTAAACCTTTATAACCACTCAAACATAACTACATTCTTAGTAATCATAGACATATGCACTTATAAAGGGCCAAGTATTTAAATTAACAATACGTAAAACCCAAATAAACAAAGGAAACCCACAATATCAAACTTCTTTCATATGCCTTATCATGACACCACAACCTATGAATTGTTTGGGTCCACATAAATTCAGGCATTATAGATTATGTTCCTAAGAAAACATAATTTATGGAAGCATAAGTGACACTTTGGGATATTATAAAACATATAATGTGGTCAATGTGTACAAATAAACTATAGGTGTCCATTGTCTATATCAATGGTCAGTGAGTGTATAAGGATATAATCAATAAGCACCATAATGAATGACTTGAGATATGTAGGGAAGATCTCATTCATGAGATCCATGAACACCATTGGACTAATTTTAATCATGAAAGGAAAGTCAAGATATTTAAGGAAGATGCCAAAATAATTTTCACACCATTTTTATTACAAAATCATATATATACATTCATTCAACTAATCAATTAATGTCCTTAAAAAGGTTCCACATGTCTCATTACTGCTATGTAAAAAATGGCAGGGATCAATATTTTCCCTCATTTACCTCTTTATTACCTCTACACAAGCAGTAATTTACCACTTTCAAAATAGTAAATTATCTTCACACATGTCTTTTCAAGCCCAACGTATTTATATGTATCAACTACTTTTACACTTATCAAAGCCCTAGACTAATACTTTTCACTCAATATAGATCATCACTCAACTCCCAACATCTTCTATACTACTAAAGCGAGTGTCTCATTCAACTATATATCACATACCAACCTTCTCACTCAACATAAATCCATGTTAATACATAATGATCAATGTAAATGCATTTTCGAAATTAATACCATATTAACCATGGTAGGTCTAATATCACATTCCTAATTCTCCATTATCAGTCATGGTTAGGTTCATCTAGAACCTTATCACTAAATGTGAGTCCATTATTTTGACCACTACCTTATCAATCATTGTAGGTTTATATATCATGTTACAATATGATAACATCATTATCACTCAAGTAAGGGTCCTTATATCACCTTATCACTCATGGTGTTGTCATTACTTATTATATATGACTATACTTGTTAGACTTTTTTACCCAACATGTGTATAAAATAACAATGAAATTTGGTCTATATCATAGATCACCAAATAGGTAAAAGGTTCTAGTCACTCAGAACCTATTCCCAGTACATTATCAATCATGTTAGTGTTATATATCATTTTATAATATGATAGCATCATTATCACTCAAGTAATGGTCCTTATAACACCTAATCACTCAAGGTGTTGTCATTCCTTAAGACATTTGACTATAAATGTTATAATTTGTCCCACAACATGTGTATGACATAACAAGGGCATTTGGTCCATATCATAGCTCACCAGCTAGTGTACCACCATGAGGATGATGATCCCACATGATAAATGGTTAATTTTTATGATTCTATCTATGGATCATCATTCAAATTTCAATGGATACATAAATCATCTATGAAAGGAATATACTAAAATTTAGGTAGTAATCTACTGGAATGTCATGGAGGATTATCTTAATGTTTTCATTATAGATTGGGGATTGAATATTACCTTGTGATGTTAACCTCTTAGAATATGATTTTTAAATTTCAAAAGTAATCCAACATATTATGTAAATGATTCATAACCGTTGACAAACACCTTGTTGGATATCATCATAGTAGATCCCATTGAAAATTAGGCATGTGATATCACTCATGAATCATGTAAATATCTATCCCCAAAGAATCTATGTGTCACAAAAGCCTGACTCATATACCTCTCTTAATCACAAACCAATACCTTGATAAATGCAACTATATAACTAAATCTATTGACTTTATAGAATTCATTTCCCCATAGTATACGATTCCCCCATAATTATAATCTAGGAACAAAAGGGTTATAATGGTCATAGTGTAAATATCCTTCTAGGTTAGTATATTTAATGATTAAATTCATCAAAAATATATCAAATTTATCCTAGAGTAATCAAAACCAATAACCCTTATCTGATAGACCGGGATTGAGGAAAGGGATTCTTCACATATGAGTTATAAACATGAATTTCCAATATGCCCCTCACTATTTGATCAAAAAGACAACATTTTTTTGGTTCTTGGTCTCTCTAACACATCTATATGTGAACCATACAAGGGGATGGGATGTGAGTATGCCTTATAAAATGAGATGATTATTTCTATGTGTTTCTTGTGTGTTTTTGTGTGATTTCAGGTGATTGATGTGAGTTTATGTGACTTTTCAATGTGTGCAGTGTGTTTTCTATCTTTACAGGTTACAATGTTCCTAAACACACAAAATGGGGGTTTCTTTGTTATTTTAGTGCATTTTTGTGAGATGGAAGGTTTTTCAAAGAGTTTTCATTGCATCCTACAATTGATTGCTGGCTATTTCATTTTAAATTAATGTAGGTCTAAGACAACAGTTTCAAAACCGTTGGGTTATACCCCTGTCTGATGCTGCATTTCCCAATGGTTCAAAATCAATGGGTTATACTCTTGTGTGCTGCTACATTTCCCAGTGGTCCAAAACCATTGGGTTATACCCCTCTTTGTTGCTGCATTTCCCAATGGTTCAAAACCTTAGGGTTATACCCCCTATATTTTTATGCCAACAGTTTTAAAACCATTGGTATACCCTTGTGCACTGATTTTCCCAACGGTTTAGCTGAACCATTGGTATAACAAGATACAATTTTATTCCAATGGTTCACTATAAACTATTATAATTTGAAATCTAAACAGCCTTTTCCCAACGGTTCATCATGAACCATTGGTATAAGGCGTTCCAGACATCTCACAGACCAACAGTTTCTAAAACCCTTGGGATAAGTTCTTCTAAAGGTTTGAGGTCCTTTCACAACGGTTTGAAACCATTGGGAAAACATGGATTCCCAGTAGTGTATATTGGATATACCATTAGGGAATGATGGGTTTGTTATTTATTGTGATGATTCAAAGAAAGGACTTGATTGTGTCATCATGCTGAATGATAGGTTTATTGCCTATGCATCACTATAGAAAAAAATTCATGAGAAAAACAATCATACTCATGATCTTGAGTTTGAATCTATAATCTTTACGTTGATTATTTTTAGACACTATCTCTATGGTGAAAAATGAGAAATATATACCGATCACAAGAGATTGAAGAATATTTTCTCACAGAAAGAACTCAACATGAGGAAAATGAGATGCCTTAAACTACTCAAGGATTATTATTGCATTATACCTTACCACCCAAGGAAGGAAAATAAGGTTGCATATGCTTTGAGTAGAAAGTGTCATGGAGTTTTGAACAAGATGAGAGTTGAAAAGGATCCTATTTTCATGGATCTAGTAAAGATGGATATGGGAATAACCATGGAAGATGGAACATCAATACCTTTTCAAATGGTATCCGAACCATCTTTACTAGAAAGGATAAGGAGTTCTCAGACCGATGATGAAGAGTTTCAAAAGAAGATTAATGCTGTGAATGATGCGAGATTGAGTGTATTTGTGTGTAAAGATGAAATTTTGAAATTTGGGAAGAGACTTTGTGTTCCCGATATACCGGATCTAAAAAGGGAATTGTAGGATGATGCTTACTGTTACAATTTCTCTATACACCCTTGTATCACTAAGATGTATAGATATTTGAACGAACATTTTTGGTGGGACAACATGAAAAAGGGGATTTTTGATTTTTGGTCAAGATGTATGGTTTATCAACAAGTGAAATCTGAAAGGAAACAGCTTGGAAGAGTCATAGAACCTCTTCCCATACCTGAGTGGAAATGGGATAATATTACGATAGACATTGTCATGGTACTACCAAAGAATCCTAGAAGGAACGATGCAATATGGGTCATTATTGATCATCTTTCAAACCCAGCACATTATCGTGCAATAAGAGAAGGTTTACCACATGAACATTTAGAAAGATGTATACTAATGAAGTTGTAAGACTTCATAGAGTACCCCAATCGATTTATTCTGATCGTGATCCCTGTTTTACAACATGATTATTGAAAAGCCTTCAAAAACCAGGGATAGATGATCTTCATTTGAGCACCGACTACCACCCCTAAACTGATGGACAATCTGAACGAACTATTCAAACCATAGAATATATATTGAGATCATGCTCAATTGAATTTCATGGTATGTGTGATCAATATTTAACTTTGGTAGAACTTTCCTATAATAATAGCTTCCATTCATGTAATCAGATGGCACCAAATTAAGCTTTATATGGAAATAGATGTTCCACACCAACCAGTTGGGATGAAGTTGGTGAAAGAAAACTCGTAGTCCCAGAAATTGTGGAGGAAACGAAGGAAAAGGTGAAGTTAATCCAAAACCACATTTGGGCAGCTCAAAGTAAGCAGAAGATCTATGCGGATTACCGAAGGAAGGATTTGAAATTTCAGGTAGGAGATCGTGTATTTCATGAAGTTATCTCAATGGAAGTGTGTTATATGTTTTTTTAAGAAGGATAAAATGTGTCCCATGTACATCGGACCTTTATAAATTCTAGAACGAATTGGGGTTGTAGCTTACCGTTTGGCAATCCTGCCAAGTATCTCCAAAGTTCATGATGTGTTCCATGTATCACTGTTGAGAAAATACATGCCTGACCCAATATATGTACTCACCTATGAGGAATTATAACTGGAACCTGATATGTATAATTGCGAAGATCCTGTCATGATTCTTGATAGAAGAGAAAAAGTGCTGAGAAACTGTATGACTCATCTGGTAAAAGTTCTACGGAGAATCCATAAGATGGAAGAGGCAACGTGGGAACCCATGAAACTTATGATGAAAAACCTCCCAAGTCTTTTTATGCAGTAATACTCTAGAAATTCCGAGGATGAAATTATTCAAAGGAGGGGAGAATATAACACCCCAATCTTCCATAGTACGTTTCTCTTTGAATAATATAGTAGCGTGTGTTGTACACAACATCGAGTTCTAACTCACCACAACCAATCAAACTAGATGTTATGAATAATAATACCGACTTTTTAAAATTTTATAAACTTTATTTTATTAAATGGACTTCAGTTTTGGATTCAAAATATTAAAATTATCTTAGGGAGAATTTTTTATATTTTTCTGAAAACTTCCCATTTTTGATGAATAGTGAAAAACACTGAGTTATTAGTTAAATCCAAATATTAATTTAAATAATTATTTACTTTATTTAAATTTATATTATGTAAAAATAGATACATAATACCTATATAAGTTCAATTTAATTCATTGGAGTTAGTTTATAACAATTTTAGACATATAAAAATATTATGGAACATTTCACCGTTATTTATCCACCTCATAGGAGAATGTGAAAATTCACATAAAACATAATTTTACAACTTTTGTGAATGGAATTTCAAAAATCCAAGAGACACGATTGATATAAGTATGACAAATGTGGTTCAATAAGATGAAAATAATTTATTGTGAATCGTAATTGTTTACTTTTATTTACCACGGTTTAAAGTAAATTGGGTATTTAAGGGTAAAAATGATATTATTATTAGCCTAACATATGACCTAATTCTATATGAAAATTTTAATTTGACCAAAAAAAACGATAGGAATCAAATAGGATCCTATAGGTACACATGGATTAGATTAAGACATTTATTATAATTTTATTTAAAGAAGAGTTAAAAGAGTAAAAATCAATTTTTAATAACTAAACCATTTTTAATATAGGGTTAAACATAATATAAATTCGACTATAAATATTAATTAGAAAGAAATAAATATTTCCTACGTAATGTTATTTTATTTATAGTTTTATACTGTTATTAATTTAATTTATTTATGACACAATGTTGATACAATAATTACCTAATTAATAAAATTTTAAAATAATGGATATTATAAATATGAAAATAAATATAATCTGAGACTTTTTATTAATTCCACTAATTTTCTAGGTTAACATTACATGTTAGGGTAAGTTAGATGAATTTTTCTCGATGTAATAATGCTGTTATAAATTTATAAAAAACAAAATATCAAATAGTTTCAAAATTGACATAAAAAAGATTTGAAAACAAATATTATATTAGTAGTTGATATTATATTCCTAAATATATATGGTTCAGCCAGAGGTCTTATATAATTATTGGTTTATCATTAATGAACCACTTGGGGTTCTCTTGAAAGTATATAGTATGTTTATTAACCATATAATATAAAAATAAAAGAGACATGGTAAATGTCAAACTATTTAACTAAGAGTTAAATCTTAAAGATAAAGTTAATATAGTGACACAAACATATCTAAAACCTATTAGTTGAGTGGTTCTAGACCCATACCCACCTTATAATTTACATAATCCATTTTGGAGCAATTATAAATCGAATATGATTTTATTATAAAATAATAGTTCTAGCTTTTCCTAAGGTACCCCCCACCCCTCTTATAAAGGGGAACTCCCCCTTCTCTCTAATTCACAAATTAAAAGCCATTTGGGTCAGCCAAAAAATACCCAAATACCCTCTGAAATGTCCTACCTTAATCATAGAGGTCTTACTTTAGTTATAAAGCAATTTAAAGGATCCCTTTGAATCAAATCAAAAGGAAGAACACGAAGAAAAGGTAAATATCTCACAACCTCTTTCAAGTTCCTTTCTTCTTCCACTTCCTTTTTCATTGTTTTTTCAATTATAAAATAATAAATATAGTATATTCCCTATAATGTGATGTTATTATGAATATGTTACAACCATATTCATTATTATATTAATCCTATGAATGACATGTCACAATACGTTCCTAGGTAAGGATTACCGTCTCCACGTCGTGGGATAATTGTTATTCAATACATTATTATTTAGATGGGTATAATGATGATGTGTAATTGATATAAATAATAAATATAACATGATTATGATTATTTATATATGATATAACATCCAATTATATATTATTTTAATATAAAAAGAATGATATTGTCGCTTGTGCGTACGTACCAATTACCGTCTCCACGAACATGATGAGATTCATTCCCAATATTATCCATTCAAGACTAATTTTCATTTTATGATTAAAAATAATATCTAAAAACTTGATATCATTCTGGATATGAATAATATACATCCCATACAAAACAAATATGACTCACAAAACAATGAATATAAAGGAAAATGAATCTATTAACACCAAAAATGACGTAATACTAAGATATTATTATCAAACAAATGTTTAAAGATCTAATATGATATCATATTAATGTATATGATTATTTTATAATTTAAGAACAATTATTTCAACATTATAAATGATGTTAATCTACCCTCGACCAAGGAAAAGTACAAGGTAAGGGTTAATTTCACAATCTCTTCACTATCCTAGGATGTTTTTATGTAATTATCTACTGGGATCTCTTTATCATCCACATCCATGTTTCTTAAAAATGTATTTCAAAACATTATTACTATTTGTTAATGTATGGTTTAAAGTCATTTATTCCGTTATTTTACTTTTTATAATATGTTTATAAAGGAATATTTCCGTCATTTTCCAAACATGGTCCTTTATAACATTTTCGACAAAATTTAGTTATGAATGTCTTTTTTAACATATACAGCGGGTGCAGCTATTTCATGTCATTATAACATCATCAAAGAATCCCTCACATTATTGTAAAAATATTTCCAAAATAAATGTTTTCTTTTATAAATATATTAATTTTAAATTATTTCAAAATAGAAAGAGATATTATACTAAAAATGGTTTTGATTTCATATATGTCAACATCTTTTGATGGATTTTTAGTTTATTTGAAGTTGATATATTATGATACAAAACATCCATATTGTATTGATGGTTTTGTGATATTTTCGAATGTGGATGTTTTATTTTTATACCATTCATGGTTTATGGATAACGTATTGACATTTCGTATAATAGTTTTAATACAAACATTTATGTTATGTTTGAACCTTTTCATATGAGGAATGCATTGGACGTAGTATGCGACGGGTGCAGCGTGCTATAGCTCCTCGATGCATCGGTAGGTATCATGAGACAAACTAGTGTCTTGAAACAAGGACTTAACAAAAAACTTATATGTAGTCTTGGAACAAGGCCTTTACTATGGGGTTATGAATGTCTGACATTATGAATGCCTTTATTATGAAAGTGGCTATTGATATTGCATGTGATTATTCGACTAGTAGTATATCAATGTGAGTAAGTAAATGGTATTATTTTGATTTATATTTTTCCATATTGTGAGGATGTTTATGATGAAATGGATTTTTTTAGTTTTATTCATTTCATTAAATGTTTATGATTATTTATGAATGTTTACAGTATATTATTATCCCTACTGAACATCTGATCTCACCCCTTTCTATGTTTAATTTTTCTAAGGATGAGAAGTAGTATATTATTACTGAACTGTAGGGATAGTCTATGGAATATCAGTGTTGTATATGGAAACAATGTTATCATAGTTCTCCATTTCTTGAGGAAATGTAATCCTTATGAATGTATCTAGTACTTCCAAGGATACTAAACTAATTGGTCTTTTGAGACTTGATCTTTTGTGATCATACCAATGTTATGTAATAATGCACCAAATCTGGGTAACTACGATCGGGGTGTTACATAATCCATCCTATATCAAGATATTATAGAAGATTTTGAAGCTTTCTCTTCCCAGAATTGAGATATGGCCTTTTGGTACATGACCAGACTATAAATCACCATTCACATTATTTTCTACCAGAATTTGTTTGAGAATGGTGAATATCATCAAAATTTTATGAGAATTTTTAGGAGGCCTTCATTCCCCCATTAATGAAATCTTCTCATGTAGATGATTTGGCTCAATTGACATCCAACAGATTATTGACTTCTGGAGGAAGGATGGAAATATGCTTGTTGCTACTCATTTTTATTGAATAATGTGGAATATTGTCTCTATCTTTTTCTTAATTGACACTTTTTAAAGAATATTTGGAATCATGGAGATGATATTTTCATTGTTCATTCAAAAATCATGGTAATATAAAAAAAATTATGGGTTTTCTTCTCCAACTAGATCTTAGTATGATGGTGTTCAATCTCTTATTCTCCTTCATGGTGACAACCTTTCCAAATTTGTGGATGACTGGGAAAGCCTTCAAGATTGATGGTGTTATCACCCATGGAAGAGGAATCATTTTGGGCATTATCAAGGATAATTTTTTGGCTTCAAAACTATATGATGAATGTATGAAATATATTATAGATGTTCTCATTATCGCCAAGACTCTTCCTGATAATGGAATTCCCACAAACCAATTCATCCATAGCACATTAAGAGGTTTTGACCCCTTCCTTATTGGATTAAAATTAATTTAAATGGCACAAAACATGGTTCCACATAACACACTAGATTTTTTTCTTTCATATGAAATTTTAGTTAATTTATTAATGGAGTCTTCCATAACATTGTAGGCACTTTTACTTCCATTGAAGCCGAAATTTGGACAACCATAAATGCGGTGAGCTCCACTAAGGATTTTGGATTATATAATTTGTGAATTTATTCAGATTATACACTAGTAATGGATCTTATTATAAGATAATCATCTTTAGTTTCATGGAAGATCTTCAAGGATTGGATGAAATTTCTTTTCTACCTATACGCTATTCACTTTGAGGTCACTCATTTATACAAAAATAAAAACATGTTGGTTAATGGTTTGTCCATGTGGGATGTGTAGGATGTGAACTCCTTTTAGAATTTCTCTTTACATGATTCCTTTATTCCCCAACATATTTTTATTATTATGGGTGATTTTTATACCCAATTTTATAAGTTACATATTCCATTTCTAGATTTTATTTTTTACATTTTTATGGGAATGGGTCAATGGAAAACTTCCTGGACCATATTAGATTTTTATTATTTAAAAACAATTTACCAAAGGAGTTATATATTTATATGTATATAAATAATTAACATAATATAATCATTATAACCCTATATATGTATGTGTTTTTGAATTTTTATACCTATATTTATGTAGTTATTTCTATATATTTTTGTGAATAGCCACATTAATATATATTCATGATTTTGGTAATATTTATATAGTATTATTATTATTATAATTAGTTCTCATGTATTTATTATGATTATTATTAAATTTTTTATAACATAAAACATTTTTCATAAATATATAAAAAATTTATAACACTATATATACATTTATTACTATTAATAAATTTAATTTATATGTATTAATTATTATTGTTATTGTTACTTAAAGTGTTTTACCATGAAATATAAGAAATCTAATAATGAAAATTTTAAATATTTTGATAGATGTAAGAATGTACATGTATAAATTTAATTTTTTACTATATATATATATATATCTCTGTGTGTGTGTATATGATTATGGAAATTGGCAGATTACTTGAGTGGTAAAGATTCCATGTAATCCTCTAACAAAAGTAGGTTCAAATTCAGGTGGGAGAAAATTTACATGGGTATTGTACCGGTACTATAGTAGTTTGAAGCACTATCATAGTGTGGGTTTTATATTGGTCACTATATCAGAGCACTATAACAGTAGTGATATTCATCCAGAATGTGATTTCAAGAAAAAAACTAGGCCTTTGGGTTACAAGGACACCCAACCATATAAATAAGTGAATATGCAATGTATTATTCTATATGGCAACAAATAAAATATTTATAATAAAATAATAACAATAATAACAATAATAAATATGTATAAGTCATATTTAATAAAAATGATAATAATATATCGTGTGTTATAAAAATCTAATAAAATATACACATATGAATGTATTTATATAATGTTCGTATAAAAACACATTATACATATACAAATTGTGACTATATACATATGTATTGCCAATATTTTTCAAATATATTTTAGAAACAATTTGTAAAAATATTTAATTAGTATATCAATATTATGGAGAATAAGAGATTTTAATTTTGGGGTAAAATTTTGTATGTATGTAAGATGAAATTTAGATATAAATTTCGATATAATCAAATATTACACAAAATATCTATAAAAAGGATGGATCTTAATATATTCAGCAAATGGACACAATGTCACACATCAACCATCTCATATGAGAATTGGGTAAATGAATATAATGAAAAACCCCCTAATTGATGTTGGTGGGGGAGCCATGAACACTTCCATGATGTTGAATCACAGGGGTGCCTCATTGTAGTCGGTGGTGAGTCAACATACAACTCCCTAATAATGCATCATTGATGTCAGCGATGAGTCCCCAATCAAGCATGAGGGATCATCATTGTAGTTAGTGGTGGGTTAGGTACCTAATGTCGCATCATGCCAGACTACTCATTTATTTCAGTGGAGGGTCATTATTACCACATCATGTAGGGTACACTTCTCCAAATCAATGTAGTCGGGTACATTGGCATCTGTAGGTATCATCAGATGTCTATCTGGCCATGCTAAGGCATACATATATTACACCCCATGGAAATTCATGAATCATATTAATTTTCCGATCTCTTCCCAGTTTACATCCATTTTTTTATGATTTTTTATTTTTATGAGTAGAAAATTCCACTTTTTTATAGGAATAATCAATGTAAGGGACAATTTCAAAAGAGTCAGGTTTCTTATCTGGTCTTACATTTTTAATCACTGAGCCTATGCATAGGTATTTATTTAGGTTTATAATTATTATTTTTATTTAACATTTGGGTAATATTATTTTATTTTGAAACATTATCATCTATTGAATGGAAGATGAAAAAACATGATCATAAGTCATGGGAGTATTGTTGGTAGACATGTCACTAAAGAAAATGTTATTTATTCTTTATTCAATCCATCACTTAATTGAAAACTAGAAGCGACATGTTTTAGATTAATGTTCTTTTTTTTAATAATTATATTTTATGAGATGAGGATATTGGAATAATTAAATCTTCTAAGACTATAATTATTTGGTTTTTATTTTATATGTAAACATGCTGTGTTTGAGATTTAATTCCTTATATAACCATTTTTATTATTTCAATAATAATCATTTCATCTAGAGTAAATGTTATTGGTGAGTATGATTTTTTCAGACATGATATATTCCTTGAGTATTGGTATATCAATCAATTAACCCTTAATAGAGAGTGAAAATGTTGAAGATATGAGTACTACACCTATTGATGCACTAGGAGATTCTATTCCAATTGATTTACCATTAGTGAAAAGAGATGATCCCAATTTCTAGTGTGACAATATTGGTAATATACAAGTGGAAGGTGTGTAATTTTTTTATTAGTATAATCATTCATCATATAGGAGTTATTAACTTAATTGATTCTTGAATTTTATTTTATGTTACACTACATTATTTTGTAGTCATTTTTTTAGGTAAATGAATATATAACTGGTTCTCATATTGGAAAGCTTCTACTATTGGGAGATCGTACAATACAAATTTTAAAAAGGTTTGTATAATTTATGGTCATGCTAGAGAAAAACTATATTCCAAAATAGTTTCATAGATTCTTGGATTCAAGTACCATAATGAATTATAAATTTTAAAATTAACATTTTAGCATCAAGAATTTATGTTTGAAATAATTTATTTCTGTGTTATGTAGTTATATCAAAGTAGTGATGTTCACACAATCTTGAATGAAATCAACATGATTTGGTTTGTTTTATTTTTTTCGTTACTAGTATTAATGAGAAAATTTTATTAATAAATTTAATTATATATATATTGATTATGTTATAGTGAGAAAACCTAGAATATTTCCTTCAATTTCAATAATTTTGTTGATAATCAATGTTACATACGTGATCTCATCAAGAATATGAAAATTTCAATGAACACGATTATCTATTTTTTACCGAATCTAAAATTCAGAAGTTTTTAAGTCTTGTAGAGTATTGTTTATTTCTCTACATCAAAAAACCAATAAAATAACAAATTCTTTATCAATTTCTATTATGTGATGTTTTTAATTGAATCATTTAGTCCCCTTTAGCATCGTAATTTTCCAATTTTTGATTCGTAAACCTGCATAAATTTAATCAAATTGGTGTTTTCACATATTAATTTCATGTTGGGTTTTATTTATTGTTGTAAAATGCATTATAAGATGGTGATTTTAATTTTTTTTTCTATTATTATTATTTTTCAATGGAATTTGAATATTTTAGATAATATTGCTACAGGTGAATTAATTCTTGAGAATGAGGATTTTTTATTTATTATTTCTGGATTTTATTTTTCTTTTTATATCCTCTAATATATTATATTCTTTTAACATTAATTTATTATAAAGTTATTTGATGGTAACACATCCATTTTCCTAAACATCCCTGTAAAAACAATAGGAATGAGTTGATTGATATTTATGCCTGATATTAAAAACATTTCAAGATGGGAGGATGTTGTTGGAGTCAAAACATATATGATGTGATGAGGATGAAGTTATCACTAAATTTAATTGTTTTAATACATAAGTATAGTTTTTAGGATGAAGCTATATAGAATGAGATTTGATTAATAGATTATAGGGGATAATGACATAAGTGGTGGTTAGACCTGAAAAAGTGAAATCTATCATATGTGAATCATCACCTCTTCCCAATCATCTTTTTCATCTCATATTGAACCATCATTCTCCATGGGGAATGGGCATTCCATATCCATTGGCTGAAATGGAATCCCTCATGATCAGGTTTTCGTTACACCTAAGTAATTATTTCAATTTTATTTTGAAGTTGGGGTTCACATCTCTATGTAATTGTTTTCATCTAGTAAATTAAAATTTTCAAAGCCTTCATGATCTCTAACGGGATATCTTGGTTCCAATACTGTTACATATATTCACGATATGATCCCCTATTTCTTGATCAACGTATGAGGTTTCATCCCTAGTTTTCATGCTTATAAATATGGGTTTGTGAGGAGATTCAGTTTAGAAAACTGGTATTTCCCTTCAATTTACTGCATTTTTGTAATACCAAAATAGGTACGTATTTTTGATTATTGAATCACGTTTGGTACCAAAAACATGTAACTATTTCAAAATAATGTCACCTCTTTACACGATCTGTTTTATTGATCTCTATAATATTTAGGTTGGTAATAGGAATTCAATTTATCTTTTTTATCCCTTGACAATTTTTCATTTCATTTCATTATAAAACATATATTGGTATTAAAGATAATTCAAATTTTAGAGATTACCTTTTATAATTTTTTAAGGTGAATTAAAAATTGTCAAAAGTGTTTTTTCATTCTTGGATTTTATCTAAATTTGGATGATGGTTATATGTTCTGGGGTTGAGTCATACCACATAGAGATGATGGCTTTGTACAAAAAAATGAAAAAAATTATACATTGGGAATTTTTATAAACCATTAGTAAATTGATATTCAACTAATAATCACCATTTAAAGCAAATAAAAGTGGGATTCCATTTTGAATGAAATTGTAAGAGAAATTTATATTGACTGTATGAATTTTTGGGATGTGTGATGTTATTTTAAAGATAATTATTTGATTTTTGTTATATATTTTAGTTATGTTGTTATTTTTTATAAGGAATGTTATAAAGTTACATGTTTAATTATAGAATATTAATTATATTATTGTTTAATTACTAAATTTCATTTTATTATCAGTAATAATGTATTATAATATGTTATAATAATGTTAAAACAATTAAATTATTTTTATAATGTTTTTTAATTTGACATATTTTTGATTTATATTTTAAAAGAATACAAAGCATGGACTTGAGATCCAAAACCCAAGGGCCAAAAAAATTTATCCAAGGAAAACTAACACACACAAAGTGTATGTAGTTGAAAATGAATTACATGTGATGCATTATCACTAACATAAAAGAAGTAATGAGAATAACCAATCTATTTACATCTTCTATATCAAGAGGAAAAAAATAATCCTTATTTATGTATACATCCCATGTTTTGAGAACCAAACTGACATGCTAGTTATTGACGTCTCTTTGTATGGGCGATTTTATCACTTACATCAGTTTCGATAACACTATACATGTTCTAATGTGATGAAACAACCCCAAATGATGGTTTCTAGTATGGTTTAAGCCCCTCACCCAAGAAAAACTTTTTTGAGGTAGTGATTACTTCTTATCATAGAATCATGTTGACACAATCAGTCATGTGGGAGGATCTTCTCATATATCCACACATCTCAAGGCCATTATGAAAAAGATCGTAAAATTTGAGGGAATAGATAGAGTCCAAAATATTAAGAAGTTGTGGGGGGGGGGGGTAGGATCACCCACAACCTTTTCAACCAGATTCCCTATATCCATTTCCCAAAAAGAATAGAAAAATTAAGCTCACTCTTTAGATGTGTGAGAATAATTTTCTCCATTATTAGCTATGATCCTGATTCCCTTATACTACAACCATATAACATTGATTAGAAACGTTTTATAGGTTGATCATGAGTTTTTTTCTGATCAAGACCCAAGAGTGGTTCTATACATAATATGATAAGGTTTTTTAATCAATAATGTTATTAAGATTCAGATTTATTTATAAAAGATTAATTTTATTTTTTTAGTTATTAAAATGAAGGTTTATTATTGTTATTAATGTATTATAATAGGTTGTACTAAGGATAACATATTTAAAATATTTATCTATTTATTTTAATTATTCATATTGTTTTGTTGAAAATTTAATTAATATTACTTACCAATATAGATTTGAATTATTATTACAGTGATTTTTATTTTAAATCATATATTGAAAAAGTTATGTTGTTATAGTTGGAATCATAAGAATTATAAATTTTATATTATTTTTAGAAAATATTAGTAAAAACTATGAGGGAAATTTAAAAAATAAAAAAACTTCCTATTTCATTAAAATAAAGGCGGTGGTTTACATGTAATAAAAACCGTGTCTAAATACTACAATTATATGCATGTTCTGCCACCTATGCACTTAGGGTCAGTAACCCTAAAAAAGATGTATTTGGTATTAACTAAATCTTCAATTAGAAAATAATAAAAGCCTTAACTACTCACCAGGTTCAAAACTCTTTGGAGATATGAATTGGATAATTCATAAACTATTTACTAAGGATAATGACCTATAGAGATTTGGACCATGAACTATTAAATCTTTTCGGATGACTCAAAAAGCTAAAAATAAACCAACATAAATTTTTTGGCAATGTAATGACTATGGTTTCCTAGTAGTGAAATCATTATGTAGATACAACAATTGGATGTACGCTCTAACACAGTTTAACATATGTGAAGTGACACTAAATGGGGAATATTTACTATAAACTCAGTCATCACTTGTTGCACAATAAAGAGACATAAATTCAAACACAATTTTCTACCCCCATGAGGTATGGATTGTGATGTTCCTAAGAATGTAATACACAATAGAGAAATGGGGGAGTATGAATTAGTGGAGATGAATTTTTACAGTTCTATATTAATTAAATCAACTCCCAAAACATTTTAAGATTCAATCCATTGACGTATAGAGTCTATACGTCACTCATGTATGATGAAAATAATAGATAACGAAAACAAATATTTTTAAAAGGTTCATCCCCTTAAGGAGTAACTTACTCTTTGTCATGGTTGGTTAGTCTCCCCAACCATGAATTATTCACTATAAGCAGTAAATAATTACATTAAAAAATGTTGATAAAATAATCACACCATGACAGTCTAGAGTCACACTGGACTATGATGATTTGTACAACCTTTATACAAGAATATGAATCTAAGGTGAGAAAGGTATTATTGAGATTATTATTACTTCAAAAATAGTAGATATAGATCTCCCTCAATGGGCCTTAAAAAATATTCAAGAATATTTTCTCACTTCATGTAGATCTGAGGATGGACAACATCATGATTTTTAGACTCATAAAAACTCACTAATTCTCAAACTCAAATAGATGTTGATAATTTTTCAATGCTTTAGGATTCAAACTCTTTTCTTCTATTAGTATAAATTTTTATGATACTCTATGAAGTTAAATATATATTTTTTTATTCAAAATATCTAATACTATGGAAACTACAGATAACTGAAATTAATTTAATTTTAGTAAAATATATCCCTGCTCAAGGTTCTCAAAAACAAAATAATGGAATCAAAAACAAAAATCTATTATATTTAATCATTTTTTAGGTAAAAAATAATGAACCATGTTCTCCTAAATATTATAAACATTCAATAATTTTACATCTTACAAAATATTACTCTTTTACTCTTCTTCTAATTAAAAAACTCATCAAAATAGATTGAGAACCTTACTAGACTTCGGTCACAGTATAATGACAATTCACAGAATATGAACTTTTGAATTTCATATAAAACCAATATTATTCATCATAATATTTTATCATGAAATCATTATCATTGAGCTTGTAGTTTTAGAGACTTATTTACATCCCAACTCAAAAACCATCAACCTAAATAATCGTACATGAAAACATCATTTAGAATCCTTTCATATACTTATGCCACTGACTATTTTCATATAAAAGAATTGAAACATAATTACATTATATTTCATGGCTTAACATATGTAGTTTCTTCATGAATAACATAACCTTCAGAAAACACATTATTTTTTCTGGATAAAACAGCTCCAAACTCTTATCACATATAAACATTGTTTCAAATTTTTTAAATTTCTCATGAATCAGATTGAATAAAATTGTATATGTGGTGTCATGGACATTGAATATCATTTCATTCATAGAAAATATTCATTATTTCAGAGGAAATGAATTTAATAAATCCAATTTATAAATGGAAAAACATTTCATATGAGGATGGATGATACAAAACAGTCTATATAGATTTGGATATGTGAGAAATTCAGATATATCAGTCAGAAATGGAGTTTAGTTCTTAATTAAATTGACATTTGAACTTGATTTTATGTTACGCTAAAATATTATGTCACTATTTTTTAGGTAATTGAAATTTATAATTGGGATTTCATAATTGCAATCTCCTACAATTAGGAAAAATTGCTCAGAAAATTTCAAAAATTAGGGATTATTTTATGGTCTATCAACAGAGAAAATATATTCCAAAATAGATTCCCATTTTCTTGGTTTCTTTGTTCTTGAGGTATATTTTTTATTATTTTTTGAGGTTATATGTTTACCTTATTTTTTGTTTAGTTTCAAATGTTTTGATACATTATTAGAGAATCTACTTTCTATTAATGTTTCAATTTATTTGGAAATTCTAAATGGTCATTATTAGAAATAATAAAATTTATATTATTCATATTTAAATTATATGATTAATATAATAAATGTATTTATTTATATATGTTTTTGTTTTATTTTGTAATTTTTTTTGATAATTTTCACACATTGTTTTTAAGACATACACAATTGTTGAAAATTTGTGAATTATCATTAGAGAAAATATTCATCTGAATACTGGATGAGAGTAGGTCAATTTATATGTTGGTTCTTATCCAGGAACCCCACATCACAAACATTTTTCATAATTCTTTGTGAATGTTATATAATGAGGAAAAATCAAATCGGTATTATGTGTTATACTGGAAAATTTTATGAGAGGAAAAAATATTTAAGGGGTTTTGTATATTAAACTTAGCATTACATGTTTTAACCTACATAGAATGAATGGGAATATATTTTATAGGTTTTAAAACTTACCAGATACTGAAGAAGGTTTGGTGGTGAAACAATATTCTTATGGATGAACACATGTGAAGTTTTTTTACATATCATTGCACATCACTTGAGGAATATGGTGATACAATTTAACCTTATTTGGTCTTGTGAAACAATAAATAAGAATTTTTTAGAAGTTTTAAAAGATATCGAATGAGTGGGAGAGATTTTTTTTAAATCCCCTCATAACTATCAAAAATTATACAAATTATAGGAGGTGGAAATATTTTAAGGTAATATGATTTAATTTTTTTAAATATGTATTCAATATTGATCACAAAACATGTGTATCCAGAAGCTTTCTTTTTTTATATTCAATTTTATTGAATTATCAAGGTGATTTAGATGGGACACATATATATGCAATACTCTAAATAGGTGTCTAGAAATGATATAGAAATAAAAAGGGTGAGACTACAAGAAATTTTGTTGGAGTGCGTACATAAGATGGATATTTTAGTTATGTACTTCATGGATGGAAGGGATCTATAGACTATGAATGAATCTTTTCTAATACAATATCCTAGATATATTGGTTCATTTTTCCACCTGGAAATTATTAATTGGTTGATGTAGGGTACACAAGTTTTGGATGTTTTCTTGCTCCATATTGAGGAAAAAGATACCATTTATGTGAGTATAGGGATGGTCGACTTTCTAGAAGGCCACAATAATGTTTAAATTTGTAACATTCTTCAACATGGAATATTATTGAGTGGTGTTTAGGAATGTCGTAACATAGGTGGTCTATTTTAAAAAGCCCATAATTCTACCCTGTTTTGAAACACAATTGGGTAGAAATTGAATTTTTCCTATTACAAAACATAATATATGAAGATGGTTTCAACCAAGTAGATTCAAAAATAGATTTTTTTTATTAACATATTGAATATATTAATATCCAAAAAATCACCACCATTATGACATCATAATCATGGGATACCTTTTGGAATCAAATTGGAACTGAAATTTATAAGGACATTCTAGATTCTAGGGAAGCGATATGTTATTTTCAACAATATATATATATATATATATATATATATATGCTTATGGATATAAATATTACAAATGTTGTCATTTTATCTTATTTTTTATAGATAATACAATTTAATTAAATTATATTTTTTCGCTAATTTTTACCTAAATTTAATTTTGGAGTGTTGGTTTGGAATGTTGTAACATAGGTGTGATATTTTTATAATACCATCATTATTTCATGTTTGGGTACACAAGTGGATGACATTTTCATTTTTCGTATTAAATATGTTAATTTTTGAAGATGGTTTCATCCAATTAGAGTAAAAAATAGATGTTATTGAATCACATATGTATTTTGATGACATCTAACCAATCAACACCATTGAGACCTCCTAAAAATGGGTTACCATTTGAATTAAATTGTAAATGAAATTAATATTGACTTTTCAAGGGTTGTGTACAGTAATTTTTATATCCTTTCACAACATGTGACGAATAATGTGATATAATTTCATTTTGGTGTATCTGCTAAAAAAATAAGTTGGAATTTTCATCATATTTTAAATGACATGGCATGAGATAGAGAGGAATTTTTCAAGTCAGTAGAACATGTCTCTAATGATATAGATGAAGGGAGGAGAATATATTTTAAGGTAATATCATAAAAATATGTTTTCAAATATATAGTCTATATTGATAATGTAGCATGTGTATCCTAAAGCATACATTTATTGATCCCCTTTTACATAATTTCCTAGGAGATTTATTTGGTACACATATAATAGTGAATGTCTCAATGGGTAACAAGGACAAATATTGGAATAACAAGGGAGAGACTACAAAAAATGTGCTAAGAGTGTGTATAAAAGACGAATATTTTAGTTATGTACATCCAAGAAGGAAGTGGTATATTTTTGATAAGAGGGTTCTGCATGATACAATAACTAGGAGAAAATTAGTTCATTGTTCAACATGGGCATTATTATTTGGTTGAAGTAGGTTAAAAAAATTATGACGGTTTTCATGCATAATATTTTGGAAAAAATTGAAATATAAGTTAATTTATTGATGTTAAACTTCATATGATCCCACAATAGTTTTTCAATTTGGGCCATTCTTTAGCATGGAATATTATTGAGTGGCGTCTTCAAATGTTGAAACTTAATTGTGATATTATAAGAATCCCCTGATTCTACCATGTTTGACACAGAGTTGGGCATTAATTTCATATTTATTATTACATAACATAATTTTTTATGGTTGTTTTGACCATTTAGATTCCAAAATATATTTTTTTAATCATATATGAATTATTTTATATCTAACCAATCAGAATCATTGATACCGCATAAACATGGGATCCCTTTTGTAATGAAATTATACAAGAAATTTATTAAAACATTCAGAATTCTAGGGCTGATTAGTTCTAATTGAATCCGTATTTATGTGATTTTTTAAATGTTATAAATTTTTTCATAACTTATTTTTATAGATAATTCATCTTTATTAAATATTATTTTTTTAAATTTTATAATGAAATTCTATTTTTGTTTGATGTATTCGATAATTTTGAAGATGTATTTCTACAACATGTTACCGAAATGATTTCATGTTGAATGAATATTTTTTAATGACTGTTTTAATTACTTTAAATTAGTGATAGATGTAAATCCTAACCTCAAATCGAAAGCCTCACTTATAGACCACAAAAAAAGATGATAATTTGATTCAATTGTTGTTGTTCGTGTGGGAATATGGCCATTTTGTTGTAGAAAATGGAGTTTTCCCTAGAAATTTGAAATAACGAGATAACATGCTTTAGAGGTGAGTTGATGGGAGTGGAAAAAAATTACTGCCTCCTCAAATTAAAAAATTATTAAAGACATTATGTAACACCTATAACATTTTGTATGATTTGATGAATATTTCTAGTTTTTATACTGAATATTGATTTTTAATACCGAAGTTTCATTTTTCTAAATTTTATTAAATATTATAGGAGGTCATGAAATGATATAATTTTATGTAGAAGGCAGTATAAAAAATTTTCATATTAAGCATCATATTAAGTAGAGATTGGGATACAAGAAAATATGCACAATCATATTGTGAATATGTTGAGGTGATTGATGGAGGCACCAAAGGACTAGAATACATTATTGATTGTGAAAATATGATGGATGAAGACCACAATAATGTGGATGAGACAACTAATTTAAACATTCCTCAACAAAATCCATTATCATGTTCTTGATATTTCATTGACACTGAACAATTTACAACATACATGAAGATAGCATATGTGGGAAACCTTTTGGGTGGTTTTTGTATGATGGAAAATGAAGTGGAATATATCATAGTATGATAGTTGTTTTTCTAGTTTTTTCATAAAAAACTACATGTGGGTGTTATTATTTTGATTCTTTGGTCTTCTAATTATTACATACATATTAATGTACTTATAATGTTAGATCATGACTGATATTTATTTATTTATTTGATGGAAATTTATTTATTCCGAGTTCAAAGCTAGGATAGAGTGAATTTCTATAAGTAATGTTCCAAAACTGTATCAGTTTGAAACACTGCCTTAGTGTGAGTATTTTAGCAGTTATTTTAGTGGGGTACTGTAACCACAATACCATTCATCCCTAATGGGATTTTAGACCACAAAAACTATGTCTTCTGGCTATTGGGTCATCGGTACATCAATGGACTTTGAGCCACATGGCCTAACATACTTAAAGCTATAATGATCCAGTATTTTGGAGTCACCCTGAACAGATAGATTAGAGTAGAGGTAGTTAGTATGGTGTATCCACATGAGCCTAAGGAATGATTGAGGGAAACAGAGATCACATGATCTTCTTTTTCAATTCTTCATATTAGGACTATAAGCTATTAACAATATCAATGTGTTGGTATTGATGAATACTTGTAGAAATACATTCGGAGGGGTTCATCCAGGGTGGTCGGGTCACTAATAGATATAAGGAATTATGCCTCTGCACCTTCAGGACATATATTTTAGGAATTATGCCTCTAGGACTCGAGATTATGTAAGGGTTCACTCTCAACCCAGTTAAAAATGATATTGTTCAAAAAATAATAATAATAATAAAAAATGAAGGATTTTTTGTCATTCCATCCATGTATAAAATTATTTATATAATTAATTATTCTTGTATATACATTCATATATGTGTGATTGTAAATATGCAATACAATATTACACAAGAAATATCTGATGATTGATTTATAGTGGATATTTCAAGTAAAATATTTACACAAGACGTTACAACACTATATATATATACAATATTAAATTTAATTTTAATTCATTTATTATTATTATTATTATTATTATTGAAGGGATTATACAACAAGGGAGGGAGTCAATTGTCGATGATCTATACCCATAAAGTTTTAACCTTTATTCATTCAATTTGATATTTCATATAGGACATGGTTGGTTACCCAAGACATTATATATCTAATATAATCACTCTAATATGAAATTGTGGTAATGAAATTAGAAAAAACCCCTTAAATCATTGATTTCAAATTTTTTTAGATTCCGTTGTGAATTTGTAGATCCCTACTAGAAGGATATTCTAGAAGCGTTCAATAGCACATGCTAACGGTAACTCAGATGAAATCAAGGAATGATTTCAGCTATATAAGTTCTCTATCATGGACTATTTTATTTTTCTAAAATGTGAGGACCCATGGAAACACCTAGACATAATCAAGTGAATTGATATAATTTTAGTGTTCACCAATTTCGAAATGATCACATTAGGGTGCATGTATTCTCACAATATCATCCCCTCAAATGACTTGAAAAGGAAAGCATAGGGATTTTAAACTCTCTCCCAGAAGCATGGAATTTAAAATATTTATGAATGGGATATTAACATTGGTCAATAAATGTGGCCAACAACCATGTTCCAGTATATATATGTGTACAAGGTCATATCTAGTTTACATGGAACCAATAGATACATTGAGATATTGCCTCATTATTGGGAAACCCTATTAGAATAGACAACGAGACCGCAAGGGATATATATTCCTATTATGAACGTATACTAGTGGAGGTGGACCTATATACCACTGGGATTGAAAATGTGGTCATAAAAAACATGTATCAAAGAATCAACATAGTTATTGTATATGAAAGGTGTCCTTTCTTTTATATTGACTACAACCTCATTTGACATGTGTCTAGTTAATGACGGAGGAATAAGGTTGCCTATAGTTTTTTTGAAATGTCAAGTGACATAATGAGGCTTATTATAGGAGAATTAATGCAAGGAAAAAGGTGAAAGGCAATGCCCTATTCTTATAAAATGAACTTGCCACTATTCCAATTGTTGGACCTTATGGGAAAAAATTTACCTCTAATAGAGGATCTATCAGAACAACATCCCATGAGTATCTATCAATATTCCTAGATCTACTGAAGTACCCTGTTCCAATTTCCATCTTAGCCATGAAGATTTTTTGTTTTTACCTTGCAGTGATGGATGATGATAGAAACATTCTGCAGCCACCCCCTGATCTTAAGTCTTTATCAAATAATGCGTCTCCCACTGGTGTTGGCATCCCTCATACTAATATGGTTGGTTTTATTTATTATCCTCCTTAAGTTCCAATTGATCCAAAATAGGAGGTTTATCCCCTCCTTTTATCCTTATATGTGTACCACACCTCAAAGACCCACAATTATTATGAGGTTATTCTTTTCCTATCGCTAACTATCTC
Organism: Viscum album; assembly: GCA_963277665.1. Classification (NCBI taxonomy): domain Eukaryota; kingdom Viridiplantae; phylum Streptophyta; class Magnoliopsida; order Santalales; family Viscaceae; genus Viscum; species Viscum album. Next base: position 484,621,446 of record OY728147.1, read on the forward strand.
CACATCCGCATTTGACAAACATATTGGTAATGAAGTGGGGAACTATTCCTCTACCATTATGACTTATTAGAAGATTCCTCTTGAATTTGGATCTCACATTGATTGAAAATATGATGAACCATTTACAATAATTTCATCATACATGGTTTCTTGGTGGATGAACATTTTGGATCTTTCCCCGAGTAAGGTGACATCCATTAGTAAATTTACACCAATTAGTGGCCAATATTGAGATGATGATGTTGAGACAGATACCCTTCCCACTACGGAGGACGTCTCTTTTGATTATACAACATAGAGTCATGGTAACAGTTTTATAGATTACTCATCCATTCCAAGAATAGGATGCTGAATGGAAATGGGTAGACGGTACCCTCTTAGGTGGTGATAATAAAGGGCCCCCATTCTCAGGGAATATAACACTTCCAAAAATATTTTTCCTGGATTTTTCAGGGGCTAAATAATCATGAAACATCTATATCTATTAGTCATGTCATCTCTCAACATTAACTGATGTTTATTGGAGTTGTTGAACTGAAGATTAAAATTGAATGCAATGATTTTTTTACAAGAAAAATATTTCATATGACTTATTTGATCAGACCATCACATTTCAGTAGGTAGAAACCATATGGGTCCTTAATAAGAATGATATCTAGACCCATATCCTTCAAACAAAGAACCAAAAAATATCTGTGAAAATTTATTTTTGTAAATCATCACAAATTGACTTCTTTGAATATTACTCTAATATTTAAATTAGGAAAATAGATCTTTGGGAGGTGATTTATTTAATCTCTGACATATTTTATCATAATTAGAATATTTTAGGAGATTTATACAGTGTTATTAATGTCATGTAACAAATTGGATCCCGCAACCTTTGGGATAATACTTGGAATTCCAAATATTTATTTATCTTTTATTTATAATTGAGGTAAGACTTATCAGGGATTAATTTACATGGTTTAGGAACACTATGAATTTCCTCAATATTGTAAGCTGGATAGAGCTTTCATTTCTCTCTCAGTTAGAGCCTACATTCACCCTCCTCTTTCCTATAGATCTTTCCAAATTATTCATTCAGACCACGTCCAAATAAAATTTTAAATGCTGAGGAATGGAATGAGATGTCTGATGGACTTTAAATTCAACAATTCTTGGATGATCCTTGAATAATGTAAAAAATTCATTTCTTATAAATGGTACATCCTTGTAATGGGAGATGTATTCTAGTATTTTTCTTGAAAACTCATGAGAATCAAATTAGGTCAACTAACTTGGAAGAAATCCATGTTTTTCAAACCTAGATGCTAATATCTCTAATGTTGACCATTTTATCCTCAATATACAATCTAGGAATTCCATATAGGACCTTTATTTTATCATGTATTTAATGGGTGTTGAGGAACTAGTTATCATCAAAAGAAGTAGAGATAATGTTTTTAAATATTATTTAAGGAATAATTGGCTAAATGATGGGGAAATAAACACAAGTTTCATTCAACTCATTTAGAAACAATGTAATTTGAAGAAAAATTTATATTCCATATTTTTAAATGAGAAATCCATATTATCTAATGATGAAATCATTGGTTATCTAGTTTCCAATTTACAAAATCATTTCAAGGATGATTCTTTCGGTCATTTGTATCCTTCATTATTGGATGTCATTGGAGATACCATGAGATGTACATTATTATCTATCAATGTGGATATCACTTCAGGGTAGGATGGCTTGAACATCAAATCCGTTAAGAATTATGGCTATATCCTGTATCAAGAAGAAACTCAGGTTATTAATGGAATCTTATAAAGGGATATTTTCCCCTATCCTTAAGGTAAAAAAAATTATCCTAATACCTAAAGATAATCATGATTTTTAGGGTGAGGATTATTATACTATTTTAATTGGGAATACTCACTGATGTTTCTTAGAAATTCACCTCTTTAATTATCTCCATTATTTTGATCTCCATGGTTTATGTTTTCTTTAATGGTAAACCCAAGAATACATTAGTTTCTACAAGGGTCTTCAATAATGTGACCCTTTTTTAGTTCTTCTATTTGTTCTGGTTGAGTATTACCTTATCCACCGTCTTCTCATAGTTGTGTAAATAAAGGAATATACTTCCATTAAATAGGTTAGAAATCACATGGACCATAATATCTCTTATATTATGATGATATTATTCTCATTAGTGAGGTTGAAGACAAATACTTTTATTAAATTAGGAGTATTTTCTCCTAGTATGAACATGTGTCTTGATATGTTATCTCATAGAAGAAACTAGTGGTCATCTTTTGGAAAGGCCTCTGCAATATTATGAAATGGTTCATCTTGAATTATATTATTATCTAGATTAGATAACATACCTTCACATACCTAGGTATTCCTTTATTTATGGGTAGAAATAGATCTATATACATTTTAGGGATTTCCAGTAACATCACTTCCTAGAATTCCAGTTGGAAACAAAAATAAATTTCTCTAGATATTTGGATTTTCCATGTGAACATTTTGATTACATCAATGTTTGTTTACTCCTTAAAGGTTATAAATTAAAAGAGGAATTGATAAAATATCATTATGTGTAAATTAATTTTTTTGTCACCTGGTTGTACCCAGGAATTAATTTTTGTCATGGTTTAATATGATAAATGTTTCATACACATTGGAATTATAGGATTTGGAATCAAAATCCTTAAGGTATCCAACCACACCCTCGTGTCCAATTACACATGGAACATGATTAACTCAAAGTATTCCTATATAGGATTTCTCATGGATAGGATCATTTTAAGGTTTCATTGGGATAAATGGTTCTTTTTTTCATACAGTATATGGAGTTCCATTAGGGATCGACCTTTTGAGATCATGATGAACACTCAATGATTCCCTACCCAATCATTGGTCCTCAGCATATGGTCTACACATTTCTTAGTTTTTTGATATCTGATGTTCATCAGGTTCTCTATAATATGGCTAGGTTTTCAATTTCATATTCTCTTGATTATATTGGATAGATTGAATTATTTTCTCTTATATTTATTTTTTAGGATTTTGAATATTACATTTTATATTAGTGGGATAAAACCTTTTGGAACTCGGCCAAAATAGGAATCATCTCTGTAATAATTTAATATAGGACATTATATAAAACTGGTTATGAACTCCCATGTTGGATGAGGCTTTTCAAGATTTTTTATCCCTCCTTCTAGACAAAATCTTATATGGAAGATTTTTCTCAATAAAATTCCAAAGGATGATTGAATTCTGGTGGCAGGTTTGTGGTCCACTTCTTGATTCTCCTTTTACATCAATAATTGGTAAGATGGTTTTTATCTTCTTTTTAACCCTCCCTTTAATATGAAAATTTGGAATCATGGTGAGGATATTTTTTGTTGGACTATCCAAACTCATGACAGTCTTAAAGATTTTATGGGTGTCCTTCTCAGTCCTAATGGTAGTATGTTGGTGAAGAATATCTTATTATCTTTTTATGAACAAACCCTTAATAATTTTTGTATAGATTGGAATCACCTCTGGATTGAGGGTGTCATCATCCAAGGTAAAGGAATCAGTATCTTCGTCATGAAGGATGTATTTATAAATCCTAATTTAAAGGATAGATGTATGCATATTACCATGAATGATATTTTTATTCTAAAGATGCATGGTGTTTATAAAATTACATAAAAAATGATTCAACCCAATAACATTAGGTGGATTTACCCCCTTCAAGATTGTATTAAAATATATATGGATGGCGCAATGCATGGTGCAATTTAACAAACAAGTGTTGGGTCAATGTTTATAACTTGTAGGGGATTTATTTAAGGGTTCTTCTAGAATGCGCGTGATGCTTTTATTTCTATTGATATTGAGATTTGGGAATATATAAATGTGGTTAGATACACTATTGATTTTGGATGGGTTATTTTGTGGATTGGTAGTTATTCTACATTGGAGATGAAACTTTTTTTTGGAATTGATCATCTATGGTTCTATGTAAGATCATTATGGATTGGATGAAATGTTTGTTCTAAATGGAAACTTCTCACTTTCAGGTCACTCATATATACATGGAGGCCAACATGGTGGTAGACGTTTTGTGCATGTAGGTTGTGTAAGATAGGAAATGCTTCTGGAATTTCTATTTAGATGATTCCCTTCTACCCCTGCATTATTATAATATTATGGGTGATGTTTATATAAACATTTATCCCCTCCATATACCATATATTAATTTTATTTAAAATATTTGGATGAGAATGGTTCATTGACCCACTTCTTAGACCATCTCATAATGTTATAATTTAAAACATTTTAACCTAAGTAATTATATATTTGTATTAATGTTAATATTTAAATTAATATACTCATAGATACATATATGTATGTATGGGTGTATTCATGTTTATACTAGTTTTTATGTACTTATATTTATATATCTTTGTGAATAATTACATTAATATATATGCATGTGTGTAGGTGTATATATGTACTAATATATAAATATACATAAAAATAAATATATTTATTTAAAATTATATATATATATTTATATATGTACATGTATAGATGTATAACTGTAAATAGAAACTTATTTATATTTTCACGTATGTAAATAATTATATTAATATGTCTCTATACACCTTTTTAATAAGTATATATTTGAATATGTATATATGTATAAAGAAGTATATATAAATAGAAATATTTATAATTATAATTTAATACTAGTACACACACACACACTCGCAAACACACACACACTCGCACACACATACACACACACATTCTTATATTATTTTTCCAAAAAATATGCAATATAAATATTTTTTGTAAAATTTTATCTAGAAATATTTCGTGTAAATTTTATTTTGGAAATTTCAGGAATAATTATTCTGTTTGAGACATACAAAAATACATCTACAGATTCATATAAATGCATAAATACATAATTATACATAATTATATATAAAAATTTATAGGTATGTATTTCTACAAGTACATAAAAAATCTATTTTACTATTAATAATTTTATTGATTACATTTATTAAATTTTATGTTAATGATTTTGAAATAATAAAAATAATGAATATATATAAATTAATATGAAAATTATAAATGTATATAGTGTTATTACACATTCTCATAAATTTATAAATTAAAATGTTTTATTTTGAATTTTTTTAAAAAATTAATCATAATAAATAGATATAAAATAAAATAATAACAATAATAATATATAATGAAATGAAGTATCATTAAAATAAAAATCAAATAAACATAATATAGATTTTTGTATTTATATATACAGGAGATTCTAAAATTTATTATTTTGTATTATCAACATTACAATATTTTAAAAAAAAATTCAAAATAATGATATTCATAAATACATATAAATCAAATTTAATTATAACAACAATACTATAAGGAGTGTTATAAAATATTAAAAAAATATAGACATGTGTCTGTATATAATTATATTTTTATGCATTTACATAATGTTCATATAAAAATACATTATACATATACACATTGTCATTATAAACATGTGTATATTCTATATTATAAATATATATATATATATATATATATCACATTTTATATAAAAATATTTAATTAGTATATAGATATTATAAAAAATAGAAGATTTTAAATTTGGGATGCAATTGTGTATGTATATATAATAAAAATATGATATAAATTTTGATATAATCAGGTATAACACACAAAAAAATATAATTTTATTAAATAAAAAATAAACAATCTAGAGGGGAAAAAGAAAGGGAAAACCCTGGTGGGGCATCCAAAAATCCATTAAAAGGGTGGATCATAACATATTCCTTAACTTTACACAATACCATGACTCGAACATCCAACCTAAGAATTGAGTAAATGGATATGATGTAAAATCTATCATTTTCATTAATAGGGATCCAAGTACACTTTTCAGATGTCACATCATGGGGTCTCCTTATTTCAGCCAACAACGAGTTAGCGGTGAGTCATATATAGTTCAATGATGTTGTATGATGGGGTATCTTCAATGATTACTGAAAATAAAGACACATTACATCAAAATTAGGGAGAAAAATTTTAAGATATGAAAACTAAACCTTCAATTTTGGAACTATGAGCTTGTATTCTGAATGTTTTTTCATCAATAAAAACAGATGATACAAATCTCTCAAAAGAAAATATTGGTAATCAACAAATGGAATGTGTATCATTTTATAAATGTTATATTATTGCAACATAGAAAAGTTATTAACATAATTGATCCATGAACTTGATTTTATGTTACACAAAAAAAATTTCATCATTTTATAGGTGATTGAACATTATAATTAATTCTCATATTGGGATACTCCTACTATATAGAGAAATTTCATTAGATATTTTAAAAATTTATTGTTATGTGATGGTCCAGACATATGGAAAATAAATTCTAAAAAAATTGTGTAGATTATTTTATTGAAGGAACTATAGTTTTTCTATATTTTAAAATCATAATTTTTAGAAAATGATTTTAATTTTTATTTTTTTTATTTCATGTAGTTAATTCCTGGATGTGAGGTAGACACAATCATGAAATAAATCAATATAACCTGGATTGTTTCATTTATTTTTATTAATGGTTTTAATGTGAAAATTGATTTAAATGTGTCATTTGTAAGCAGTTTATGACCTAGTGAAAAAATTTAAATATGTCTTTTAATTTCGAAAATGTTGATGAGTTTGGTGATAGTGAATGCTAAATACGTGATATCAACAAGAATATCAAAATATCAAAGATCTTGTATCTTTTTTTCCTAACTACAAAAGCCAGAAATATTCAAGTCTTGCAGAATGTTTTGTATTTCTATGTATAGAATGACTAGAAAAAATAACAGTTTCTTTATCCAATTTCTTTACATGACGTTTTTTATAAAAGCATTTAGTCCATTTTACCGTTTTACTGTTTTTGATTTTTGATGTGTAAACATGAATTCAATAGTTTCCATGTTTTCATATTTTAATTTTTTGTTGGGTTATATCTAGTGTCTAAAAGAAGGATTATAAGATAATTATTTTTAATTATGTTCACTAATATTTTTTTATTGATGTTGAAGAATTTATATGACATTTTTATAAGTGAATTCATTCTTGAGGATGGGGTTTTTTTTCTATTTATTATTATAGATTTTTTTAAACATATATACACCTATATATACTTAGCTTTTAACATTAAGAATAAAAGATAGATTTGATGGTCAAATATCCTTTTTAATCACCATAAATATAAAAAAATATGGAAGGAGTAGATTGAGAATGTTTAGTTATGTTACACAATTTTTAGGATAAAGGATTCTCTTAGAGTTCGAATATGGATGATATGAAATGGATGGAGTTTTTGATTCATTCAATGTTGTGGATAAAGGAAAAAAATTTAGGATGATGTAATTTTGAATTTTATTGGATGTATATACTCATATGGGATAATGACTTAAGGGGTGGTTGTACCTGTTGAAGGGCGTTCCCTAAGAGGTTTGGCACACATTAGTCAGGATACCGAGGTAGAGGCCACAAATGACAGAAATGATGTGATGCATATGTGGTTACTACCATAAGAAAAAGAGGTGATTAATTGTGAATAATTACATTCCAACCGATTTTTTATTCACAATTTAATTTTATATTTAGGGTGTGAATATATATATTAAACTTTAGTATAATCATATTTACTTTTTTATTTATTTATGTATCTAAAGAAATAATTTATCTTTAATTACTTGATATATGAATATATGCATATATCCATTTAAGTGAATATATTTTTTAAATATTTATTTATAGAATTATATTTAAATAAAAACAAACAAACAAATAAATAATAATAGCATCACCGAGGACGATCAGTGATTGTGTTATTCCAAATTATAATTTTTTATATAGTTGTTTAGCATCTTGTTCCATATGAATGTGAATTTTTATTTATATTATTGGGTAGTTGATAATGAAATTATTTATTAAGAGGAATTTTATTTAGAAATTATAATGTTTCATGCTTATTTTTAAATTTTATATTAAATTATTTCTATAATTTTATGTTTAATATTATAATGATTTTTTATTATGACTGTTAATAAGTTTCTTGTTTAATTATGTAATATTAATAAGTTAGATGTATAATTATTAATATTCAAGTTTATTATTAGTAATAATGTATTATAATATGTTATAATAATGCTAACATATTAAAATTATCTTGAAAATGTCTATTCAAATATTCATATTGTTGATTAATATTGATAAATGATACCAGTCACAGAGATCCAAAACCGATGGCCCTAAAAAATTTATCCATGTAAAACACATGCACACAAAGTACAAGATGTTGCGAATGAATTACCAGTAGGTTGGAAATGAATTATAAGTGACATTTTGTCACAATGATAATTAGAGTGATGAGAAAAAATGATCAGTTTACATATTCCATACCAAGAGGACAACAACAATAATCATTAATTATGTTCCCATGTTATGAGAACTACCCTAACTTTACCGATGTCTACCTATCGACCATACATAAGTGGTTAACATAAAATTGTATATTAATCGATATTTGATGACTAAGACACATATTAAGACAATAAAGTATCCCCTTCATGGATGTCCCCACTTCCAGGTTTATCCAATCACTTTGAATCACCGACATTGTTTCCGAACCTTTAAACTCACATCACAAGATGAAATCCCCCAAGTCTTGTTTGATATTTAATATTTTATGAGTCATTTTATCATCCCCCAATACATAAAACTTTTTAACACCATCCATGTGTTTCATTGATGCAAAAACCCCAAATGAGGATTTATTAAATGTTTCTACACCCTCACCCAACTCAACATTGACTGATCCATGTATAAAAACTGATCTGGGAAGTATGTTCTTATTATCCATCATTGGAGAGGATATTATACTTCATCCATCCTTCTAGAGGACTTTAAGAAAAAACCTATCAAAATCTGTTGATTTGATAGAGTCTTTAATAGAGTAGAAGTATGTGAGAGGATTACTCACACCCTTTTTATCTATATCTCTTATACATTTCCCTAGAAGAAAAGAGAAATTGAACTTCACATCTGGCTGTTTGAGATGCATTTTCTCTATCATTTCATGGGTTATTTCTTTTCATTCACCACTTCAGACCAAATCAGATTAGATTTATTTTTTGAGGATGAGAATGTGTTCTCTGAAGATCATGACCTATGAGAGGTTTTTTAGTTTACAATATTTTTTTTAATTAGAAATGTTATTAAGATTCATGTTTAATTATATAGTATCAATAAATTGCATGTTTAGCTATTAAATTTCATTTTTATTAATAATAATAAAGTTTTATCATATTTTATACTATTGTTAAGGTAAATAAATTTTTTATTTATATTTTTTGAATTTTCAATATTTTCAGGATTCATGTTAAATTAATATTACTTTGGAATATAGATTTGTGTTATAATGAAGGTGTTTTTATTGACAATAATGTGTTAAAAAGGTGCTTTTTCAAAAATGGAATCATAATAACATTTAATTAATTTTTATGATTGGAAAATATTAGTGGAAAAATATAGTGAAAATATTAAAAAATAAAAAAGACATCCAAATTTTTTTTTAAAAAAATAAAGATGGTTTATAAGAAAAAAATCCATGTTTCGACACTAAAAGTGGATGCAAGATCTATCACAGTTGCAATCAAGGGTAATAACCAAGAAAGGGAAATATTATTAAATAAATCAATCACCACCCAGGGCAGAAAAAAAGAGTCCTAACTAAACACTTATTTTGACACTCCTAGAGACTATGATTTGGATAATTTATTTACTTGTTACTAAGATTAGTTAATTATGAAAATTAGTATAACTAAACATTAGTTCATTAAAAAACTATAATACACATTATAAAATTTTGGTTGACTTCAGTTTCAATGTAATGAAATATCTATCCAAATAATACAAGTTGGTGTAGTGTTTGGTACAGATGAACCTTCGGGTAGCAATCTTGAATGTTGTGTATCAAGAATTAACTCAATCTTTACTTAGTGAACTATTAATTGGAAAACTTTCTCACCTTTTTTGACCCCACTATATGATTTTATTTGGAAGTGACTAGGAATGTATTACTCCACTAAGGGAGGGGGGACGATTCAGAGTAGACCATTTCTATAAATTATTAATTAAACCAAAACCTAATACTTGTTAATAATTGATCCAATAAAGTATAGATTATATAATACACATGTGTTTTTATAAAACAAAGATAAAAAGAACCTGAATTTTTTTAAAAAATGCTCGATCCCTTCCCCAATAACCTAAATTTTACCATGGTTGGATTGACTCCCACACCACATATTATTCACTATAAGCAACCAAAAATGACACTATTTTAATGTTGGTAAATAATCACACCATTCAAGTCTAGAGTCACACTAATCTATGAAGATTCAAACTGCCTTGATAAAAGAATATGTATCTAAAATGAGATAGATATTCATTAGAGTTAGGTTGATTTAGAAAAAAATATGTAGATTCCCCTCTAAATGAATTCAAATATATTCAAGAATATGTGTTCAGTTTATGTATATCAAATTCTGAATGGATTAATAATTTTATGAATCATAAAAAATCAATAATAATCAAGCTCAAATAGATGTTGTTAATATTTCCTGATGATTTAGGCTATAGTCTGTTTCCTTATCTTCTTATGAATAAATTTGATACTCTATGAAGTAAAATATATTTATTTATTCAGAATACTTGATACTGAAAATCTAAAAAATAATTGAATTAACTCAATTCCAAGAAAATATATTATATTTCCCCAATATTGAAAACATCACAATGTAATCATACTCCACAATTTCCTCTATTAACACATTCAGTTATTCTTACCAACATGGACCATGATCTCTGGAAAATTCTCAACATTTAATGACTGTCTGTATATAGAATAATTACACTTCTACCCTTCTTCTCATTTAGAATCGTAAACAGATAGACTGATAATCTTCTCCATCATCAATCACAGAAAAAGAATAATTCATTAAATAGGTATTTGTAAATTTCATATAAAACTACTCTTTTTCTCACCATAGTTTTAGCTTGAACATATCATCCTTCATGGTGTTGCTCGAGATACATATTCCCATCATAAAACACCTAAAATCTTAATCTTGAACAACCATATTTGAGAAATTCAAATAGAATCTTATTTATACTAATAACAATGATTATTTTTCTTTAAGAACACCATAAGATCCTCACATTTGATTTCCAAATTTAACATCTAGAGATTCTTTTTAAACTACCTCAACTTCTAGCAACACATGAATTTTTTAGATATAACAACTAAAAAAATAAAACATTTATTAAACTGCTCATCATTTTAGAAATCTCACATAAATCATCTTATATCACATTATAGATGTCATCTCTCGGACAATAAAGATCAAATCATGTACCATCAGGTTTCATTCCTTTAGAACACATGAATGAGTGAAAAAAAGTTCTCACATAGCAAAAAATTGGCATACATGGTTATGCGAAACTAAATCTACTACATAGATTTTTATATTTGAGAAAAAAAGACACTTATCCTCCAAATATATACACAAAGATGTTATAACCTATATGAATTCACAATGAACATAATTTGAGTACATAGTAGAAATTGAGAACACTATGTCATTCACATATATGGTGATTTGGTTATATATAATTCATTAATATAGAGGAATTTACATACATTATTATAAAATACTAGTTATTCAAATACCTCGATCAAACATCTAAATCATAGTCTATCTATGTGGAAATTTTCACTTATGTGATTCATCATGTAGATGAAAAGTATCCATCAAAGAAAAACTAATATGTGAATTTAGAAAAACATAAATCTTCACTAAAAAATCTCAAACACATCTTCTATTAGCATTAAAGAAAACTCCACCAATCAAAAAAATTATTACCGAGTTTATGTAACATCTTGAAAACTACATATGATAGAAGTATGGGAGAACAGACGACCTATTTAGGAGGTTCTTATAAAGAGGTTAGGTGTTGCTGTAGTGGCTACTACTAGAAGGAAGAGAGGGTGTTTATCACTAGGGGAATTATCTAATTCTAAGGAGAAGAATATTGGACGAATTTTGAAGCATGAAATTCTAATCCATGTCATATTTAAAAATTCATTGTCTTTTAAGTGTGAGCATATATATGACAACCTTTAATATATATAGATATAAATTTATTTATGATTTAAATATCTAAATAAGAAATTTATCTATCATTAAATGATATATGAATATAAATATATATAAATTTTTGTGTATAAAAATGTAAATATTTATTTATATAAATACATGTAAACATAAACATGTATAAAAATAATAATAGCGTTTAGGGAGCTCCTTCAGTGCTTGATGTTTTGCAGTTTAGCAACTTGTTTAATAAGAATATGTATATTTAATTATCTATATAATTGGGTAGTAACTAGAATAAAATCATTATTAGGAATGTTATTAATTTATTTAAATTAATAATAAATTATTTTTATAATGTTATTCTTAATTGTATATTATTTTTTATTATGAAGTTTATTAAGTCACACGTTTTATTATGGAATTTTAAAAAATTGCATATTTCATTATTAAATTTCTTTTTTATTATTAGTAATGATGTATTATACTATTTTAAAATAATGATAACATATTTAAGATAGTTTTATACTATTTTTTCAATATATTGCTGATTAATATTAAAAAATGGTACAAACCGGGGATTTGAGATAAAAAATCCATGGTTATAAAAAGTACTTCCAAGGAAAAAATATGCACATAAAGTAAAGTTGGACGAAAATGCAATAAAAGTGATAAAATTCCACCACGATAATATTATAAGTGAGGGAAACTTATCAGTTTACATATTCTATATGAATATCATGACAACAATCATCTTAATTTATGTATCCCTACCATGTTCCAATAACCACCCTAATTTTATATACATCGACCTAATTTTTATTATTTTTGAGAATTAAATGATGTATTTTGTTCATAAATGTTTTATGATAGACACACATCCTTAGACTATGAAGAGTCACCCTCATCGATGACCTCCCATCTAGGTTCATCCAATCCCTTTAGATACCAAACATTGTTTCCTTTGCCTTTAAACACACATATCAAGAAGAAATCCCCCCTGAACTGTTTGATATTTCCCATTACATGGGCTATTTTATAATCCCCATGAAATCAGTATTTTTAACACCATCCATATACTACTTTGAAGAAACCCCATAAATAAGTGTTTCTTATATGGATCATCCCCCTCAGCCAACATAAAATTGTTCGAGCCAGGTATGAAAACAGATCCTAGGAATATTGTAACATAATTAGTCATGGGAGAGGATTTTCTATAGCATCAATCCTTATAAAAGAATTTAAGATAAATAATATCAAACAATTTGGAACTTACAGAGTTCGACATAGACTCGAAGTTGGGGAGAGGAGAATCCATAGCCTTTTTAACTAGATTTCCCTCAACCATACACAATGCCACATTCCATTGATCCATAATAATAATTAATTAAAAGGACACATTGAAACCCCCATCATTTCTTTCAATGGTGATCCAATTACACTTCTATTCTGTCACATCATGAGGGATCCTCAATAATGTAGGTGGTGAGTCAGTTGTGGTGGAGGTAAAGTTCCCTGATGTTTTATCACATAATCTCTTCATGGTAGTCGACAAAAAGTCCCCAATGTCACATCATGAGGCTAAAGGTATTTGAATTATTTCATTTGGGTATGATGTTGTGACTATTTACATCTATAGGTATCACCGTAGGTTCATTCGGGCATGCTTGGGGATACATATATTACCCCACAAGGATATGCATTAATCTTATTTGTTATTGTCCCAATATCGCCATAATTTTCATCCCTCATTTTATAGGTTCTTAATTTATATGCTTAAATTTTCTTCTTAGATGATAGATATCACCAATGGAAGAGGCAGATTCCAATGTTTCATGTTTCTTATCTGGTTTTACATTTGTAATCACTAAGCCTCTATGTTGTTATTTCTATATTTTTATAATTATATTTTTCAAATAAAATTTGGTTTGTAATGTTTCATTTTAATATAATAGAAGTATTAAAAGGGAATATAGAAGAAATAGATCATAAGTTAGGGGGTATCATTTGTATACAACCACTAAGGAAACAATGGTTTTGTCATGATTCAATCATTCCGTAATTTCAAAAACTAGAAGCAACACAGTTGAGATTAATGATATGTATTTTAGAAATATTATTTATGTTAAAAGGATATTAGTTTAATCAAACCATCTATGTTTATGAATCTTAGGTTTTCAATCTAATAGTACACATGTTATGAATGATATTTTGTTCATTATATAACCATTTTTTCACTAATCGTTGTATCATATACAATAAAATATATTTTCTATATTAGTTTTCTGGACATGACCATTATATTATGTATTCATATACCATTTAATGAATCCTCAGTGAATATCAATCATAACAATAAATAACCTCAATAGTGGGTGATAGGGTTGATGATATGACTGCGAGACCCTCTATAGAATTAATACATTTATGTATTCCAAAAGTTTTATCATCAATGAAAAGGGTTTATCATAATGTTTCATAAGAAATAACATGTAATTTACTAGTCGTATGAGTGTTATTTTTTCATGTAATAATATTGTTTCATAGTGGAGTTCTAAAAATAAATTATCATTGAACTTGAATTTATTTTACAATAAATTAGTTTATATGCTTTTTTCCTGTAATTTTAATTTACAATTTTCTATCATAATGGGATTCTTTTATAATAAGATAAATGTTATGAGAATATTTAAATTTTTTATTAATTTATTGTCTTGTCATAAGAATAAGCTATGTCTAACTAGTTTCCCAGATTCTTGGATTCAAGGTCGTTTAGGTACGGTGTATTTCCCAATCAAAAATTTTGGAACATGAATTTGATATTGAAATGATATTTTTGTTTATGTCATGTAGTTAATTCATGTAAGTGAGGCTGAAACAATATTTCATGAAATAAACTTGACTTGTTTTGTCGAATTTATTTTCATTATAGGTTTTAATTAAAAATATTCTGGGAAAACATATAATTAATTATCTTTTGATGAACCCATAGTAAAAAATAATCTAATATTTCTTTAATTGTCAAAAAAAAATTTATTATTTTGATGATAGTAAAAGTTACCTAAGTCATATTAAGATGAATATAATATTTTTAAAGATTCTAGTTAATTATTAATATATGAATTGGTCCTAAATTATTATGGATTTCAGAATCATGTTGATCTATCTATATCGAATGACCATCCAATGAACACATTATTCAAAAATTTATCATGTATGATATTCTTTATTGAATCATTTAGATTAATTTTATATTATAATGGATTTGTATTCTAATGTGTAAACCTCTATTCATTCAATCACATCGGTGTTTACACATATTAATTTATTGTCGGGATCATATTTATAGTTTGAAATAAGAATTGTGGGATGAGTATTTTGAATATTTTTGTTAATATTTTGAATGGATTTTCAAGAATTTATATGACATTGATATAAGTGAATTCATTCTCATGGATGAGGTTTTATTCCCTTGATTATACAAAATTTTTATTTTTCATTTCATTTTTTCTATTATATACATAAATTTTATCATTAATATATAATAAATTGATGAGATGATTAGAAATCCATTTTATTGAGAATCAATGAAAATTATCATCAATGTTATAATAGGATGGGTTATTTTCATGTTTTCTTAAAATATATGGTATATGTTATTTTTAATGTCAGTCTATGTTGCACAGTGGAATTTAAAATTCATTCACAGCTATCCTAAATTGATCATTTTGTTTCATGTTAGTTTTGTTGGAATATAGTTTTATTTCAAACAAAGATTTTATTTTTCAGTTTTTTAGTATGCACATGTTATTCAGTTCGTTTCCATGAATCATCTTTTTTATATTGACAGTTTTGAATTTCTTATATTACAATTGTGTTTTTAATTATTTTGTTCAATATTGTTCGAAAAACATAATTCTTGAATTATTATTTAAAGAATTTATTAACATAACATTATTTTAATTTATCAAACTAATGTTCTTTCTTTTCGGAATAAATTAGTTTGGATGTTTCTTGATTTTATTATTTAGTGAAGATATTTTGATGAACATGTGATAGGAGTTTATTGAGATCATTTCGTGTTGTTAAGAAATTTTTAGTTTGTGGGGCATCTATTTCATTATGTTATTAATGATTGAAAAGGGTCAAAACCTATATGATATTATAGGGATGATGTTTTCAAAACACTAAATGTTGTGGATAAGTACATACAATTTAGAGTTGTTTTATTTTTTTATATTCTAATCATTATAATGCATGTTAATATTAAAAAAAATTTAAAAATATTTTTATTGAAAAACTTGAATAGTTTTCACATGAAGGGGTTGCGAGATGTATTCAAAAAATTCATTTATATGCCTTGAACCGTTTGAGTTCTTTTGATGGTAAAAATGTTATTTGTAATTTATAGAGGATGTATTATTTTGAATAAGAAAGTGAAGTTATTATGCATGTAAGGCGATGAGTTGGTGCCACATATTATTCAAGTAAATTATTATGTTTCGATATAACTATTTATTTTTCTTTTATTTATGAATTTTTTTTGTGTGCTGAGGGAAATTTTCTCAAATATGGACCATGATATTTTGGAAATGAGGATGTGTTGGAGAGAATGTGATTAAATGTTAGTTGAGATGATTCTATTTTAGAAGGGGATTTAATGTTTGAAAATTTTGGAAATGTGGGGATGGTGGGGGTAGGGGTTGGATGTTATTTGTGATGCATCTAAAATTATGATGTATGTTTTTTGAATTCATCATTGGTTATGATATCTTATTAAAAAAAATATATTTTCTGCATGAAGGGATTCATTATTACTATGAAATATGGATATTTTTTAAAATGTAAAAATATTTATGACTGGTGATACTTATTTTTCATTATAATATAGTGATTTATTAGAATGATAATCATTTATTTAGAATGTCAGGGACTTTGGGGAAAAATATATCGTAATAAATAATATAATGATTCTTCAATGATTAAAGATATGTTTTTGTTATTTGGGGAAATAAACTTAAATATGATTTGTTGTTCAGCCCATGATTGTGATTTATGTTTTTTTGTTTGTAGAGAAGAATTTTATTTGGAATATATTAAATTTTTTTACAAAGCAGATAATAACGATTATATGGTGTCTTCCCAAGGTAAAATGATTTAAAATAAAATCGATATTGGTTTTATGATATTTTCTGAGGATTTTAAATTTCAGGATGAATCTTTAAAGAATTACATTGGATTAATGGATTCATATTGGATGAGATTAGGTGAGTTCTATGATTTGATAGTGGTTTATGGATTCTAGGTATGGTAAGGGGATTTAAATACCTGTTTTTATTTTAAATAAAATAAAATGGGGTTGTTTTTGCATCAGGGGTCACTGAACCCGTTGAAGGGAATCCCCCTTATAGCGGGGAAATCATTAGTAACAGTGATGAAGTAAAGGCCTCAAAGGTAGGAAGTCCAACACATCAAGAACCAATTCAGTAGTTTTTAGAAGGAAATTTAATGCTTCCAATGCTTCTATTGCAAGAAATAGGATTGATAATTTATCATTGGGGGCTTGATCAAACACTATGAAGTTGGGGGAATGCTCAGATTAGACGAAAAATAGACGATCTATTTTGAATCATAACATTCCAATCCATGTTTTCTCCACAATTTACTCATCTTTTTAATTGTGGGTTTATATATTATAACCATTAATATATACATAGATAAATTTATTTACGATTTGAGCATCTATGTACATAATTTATATATAATAAAATTATTTATGATTATACATACATAAACATTTATGTGTATATATGTGTAAATATTTATTTATATAAATACATGTAAACATGAACAAAAAAATAAATAATAATAGAACTAGAGAGATCCTTCAATGCATGAGGTTTATCATACTATAATTTTTTATTTTTTGTTTATCATATTCTTTTATATGAATGTGCTTGTGTATTTATATAATTAGGTAGTTGAGAATATAATGTTTTTATTACGAATTTTATTACATTTTTTTAATTAATTATAGAGTTTAATTATTTTTTAAAATTAATATATTAAACTTTTTGTATAATTTGATGATTAATAGTATTATTTTTTATTAGGAATTTTATTATGTGGAAAGTTTAAAATGGAATTTTAATAAATTTCATGCTTAATTATTCAATTAATTTTTATTAATAGTACTAATGTATTATAATATATTATAATAATGTAAATTTATTTATTTATTTTTTGTTTTTTATCAATTATGGTTATGGTTGATTAATATTCATAAACAATATAAACCATGAATTTGATTTTCAAAACCCATGGACATAAATAATTTATCGATGTAGAAATCAGGCACATAAAGTACATAAGAATTAAAATGCCATAAAAAAATATACTATCACCAATATAATAGAAAAAAGAACAACTTATTATTTTACACTTTCCATTCCAAGAGGAAAAAATAATCATATTTATTTACATCAACTTTAATTGTTCCAAAAACAACTCCAACATGTCGACTGTTGACCTCTCTTCGGATGGAACATTTGGTCACCCCCTTACATACATATTTTTAACACCAACCAGTTACTTGTTTGAACCAACAAAATGACTTTTTCTTATATGGTTGAACCCCCTCACCCAACTCATCATTGTATGAGCTAGGTATAACTTGTTATACCAGAAGTATGCTAGCACAATCAGTCCTGGGACAAGATCTTCTCCTACATCCCCATTTCTTAAGGACATTATGATAAAGTTTGGGGAACTCATGATTATTGATAGATTAGAATATATAGATGATTTTGGTGTGAGGATGACCAACATGAATTTCAAACCAAATTTCATATATCACATTCTCTAAATGAATGAAAAAATTGAATGCGAGATTTCGAAGTGTGAGATGACTTCTCTCCATCAGTACCATTAATCATACTTCTCTTCCACTAAATCCATCCAAATTTTATTACATTACTTTTTAGAGGATGGGAAAATGGGATTTCTCTAATCACAACCAATGTGAGGTTTTTCACCATTATAGTATAATTTTTTTTATTAAATAATGTTTTTAAGTTGGATGTTTAGTTATAGAATATTAATAAATTTCATGTTTTGATATTATATTGTGTGAATATTAATAATAAAAATGTATTATAATATGTTCTTATAATGTAAAAATATTGAAATTAATTATATAATATTTTTAATTAGTAATAATATTATGTTGGATGTTTAGTTAATCTTATAAGGGAATAAATATTTGTAGTCTTAATATGGTGTTTTTTTATTAACACACGTGTATTGTAAAACGGGTGTTTATATAGTAATTATCATATGAATTTTCAATAAAATAATATGAATAGAAAATATTAGTGAAAAATATATGGACAAGGAAAAATCACCCTTATATTTTGTTAAAATAACGATGGAGGTTTACAAGAAAAGACATCTATATCAAAATACTACATGTGGATTCAAGCACTATCACAAATGCAATTAGGGGTAATAATCCTCAAATAGATTTATATTTTTATAAAATTAATCACCTCTTGGTGTACAAAGAGGCGAACTATATTTCTGGTTTGAAACTATTTGTGGATATTCATTAGATAATTTATTTACTCTTTACTAAGAATAATTACTTATAGAAATTTGGATCGGGAAACATTAGTGCTTTACTAATGAATCTAAAATTAAAAAATAAATCATTATAAATTTATGGTAAATTAATGAATATGGATTCCAAGAAATGATATTCCTGTATAGATACAACAAGTGGATCCATTCCCTAACACATATTCCCCTACAGTTCGTAACCATGGAAGGGGGGGTAAGATGTTTTAACTAAATCGTCAATTGGTGAACAATAAAGAGGCCTATCGAGACACCTGTTTTATCACCCCATTATATATTCTTTATGATGTTCATAGAAATGTATTATTCCACTGAGAATGTGGAAGGGTGAATTATATAAAAGTGTTAAGATTCAATCCTATCAAGTATAGAGTCTCAACCTCACTTGTTTCTGAAATAAACAAAGAGATAATTAATATAAATATTTTTACATGGTTCAAAACCTTACCATGTAAACTAATCTTTATATTGGTTTGTTAGTCTCCCAACCATTTATTCTTCACATTATGACATAAAAAATTACATGATAAAAATGTTGGAAAATATCACACCATTACATTCCAGAGTCACACTAGACGATGCAGACGAGCACTACCATCATACAAGAATAAGTAATTGATGTGAGAAAGATATTTCGGATAGGTAGGTCACCTAAACAACAATATATGTAGATCACCCACAATGACCCTTCAGAAATATTCATGAATAGATTCTCAATTCATGAAAATCTCATAAATAAAAACTTCATTATTTCCAAACTCATAGAAAAACATTGATGCTTGAGCTCAAACAGATGCTCAAAATTTTTTAATGATTTAGGATTCAACCTCATTTGTTATATTCCTACCTAATTATTTTATATTCTATATTAAGTTAAATATATTTCAATACATTAATTCTCCAATACTAGTGAAACTATAAATAATAAGACTTAATTTAATTTCATTAAAATATATTACAGCTCAACATTTTCAAAAATCTCTCAACAAAAACATACACTACAATATCCAATATTTACTCTTCTTATTAGGCTCACAAACATGCACCATGATCTCCAACATTGAAGAAGTGGCCTAATATAATGCTTTATTAAATGATTATATCCCCTCACCCAACTCAATATTGACCACTAGGTATAAAAAAATTGATAATTGAAACATGATTGCAAAATCAATAATGTGATATAATCTTCTACTATACCAATACTTTTCAAAACCTATAAGGTAAATCCTATGAAAATAGATAGAATTGATAGTTTTTAGTATAAATAAGATGTTTAGGATTGGAGTATCGACATCCTTATGAATTTTATTCCCTCAACCCTAAATAGTAACACACATCAGCCATCCCACAAGACAATTGTGTAAGCGGAGAAAATGAATACCCCAACATTACTATCAGTGTAAATACATGTACACTAACCTGATCTTGCATCATGGGACTTTTCATTTTAGTTGACGAAGATCCATTAGACAGTGAGGTTTAGTTCCTTGATGTTACATCATGTAGGCTCTTCATTATTGTCAACAACTATTCCCCAATATTGTATTATGCAGACTAGAATTCTCTGACTCATTGTAGTCAGGTATGATTATGGTACTACTAGTGTCTAGAGGTATCATCATGGGATCATCCATCCATTCATGGGTATAAATATATTATTCCCCATGTCTATTATTGGCTCCTCTTGATGCTTGTCTCACTATCCTAATGTCATCACAACTTTCATCCCTCAATATGTAGGTTCTTCATTTTTTCTTAAATTTTCCCCTTATTTGATAGAAATCATCAATGGTTGATATTTAAAACTATTACATGTTTCTTTTTCATTTGTAACTTCTAATCCTCGACACATGCATCTCCTTATATTTTTAATTAATATTTTAATTAAACATTTGGTTTATATTTCTTTATTTTGAAATAAATTCAGTTTTATAAGGGATGATGCAAAAAAGTTTGATCATAAATCATGGGGGTTTCATTTGTTAACAAGTCACTAAATAACTGCTGATTTCTTCTTTATTCAATCATTACACTAGTTAAAAAACTAGATTCAATGTGGTTCAGAATAATATTATGTAGTTTTCAGAATTATATTTTTACATGAAAAGGATATTAGAGGAAGGAAATATTCTTATGAAAAGATGTGTGTCTTTGTGATCTATAAGTACACATGTTATGCATGAGATTTTGTTCTTTTTGTAAGATAAAAATAATGAATGTAGATGTTCAATATAGAAGAAGGGGGGGTGAATTGTATAATTTAAAAAATTCCTTAGGAACTTATAAAGATGGTAATGTTTAACAATTTTAAACAATTTAAATTCACAAAACCTCTTATTTCTACAAACATGCTTGAATCTGGAAATATTTTTCCAGAAATGAAACATATGAAAAGTTTAAAAAGATTAAGATTCTACTGTAGACCTTATAGAATATTACAAATCATAGTAAAATTATAAGAATGTCTAAGATAGTTATACTTTCCTCAACAACCAAAATGCTTCAGAAAACATGAAACAATACACGTAACAAGTAGTAAAACTTTTAACCCAAAGATAAGGGTATCCAACAACCTCGGATAAATGTTCCTTGATTTATACTTTCAGGAAAGTCTATCTTACCCATGCTAGGTTAAGCCCTCAATATAAATATCAGAGTCTGTCTTGTTATACATGAAAGCCCTCAATCTTCAAGGTAGTCGGCACCTCTGTCTTCCTATCCCCGGAAGCCCTAGAATGTACACATCAACATTCGGAGTAACATGATGACATTCTGAACATGATGTTCAGTACACACAATGAAATAAACTATATCTCTCTAGAAATCAATTAAAAAACTTGTAATAATTAGGTTTATGAACCTCCTTGAGCTCGTACAAATGATATCCTATTTATAGGCACATTCACAATGGCTGGCTCCCACCTACAAAAGTCATATTTTTCCTTGATTTTTAGAGGGACCTGTAAATGTTTCAATCAAACAACGGTTGGTTAGAAATAGAATGCACGACATCATTTTATAAATCAAACAAGAGTATGTAAAATATGGTTTCTTATCTAAGTCCAATTTTTAGAGTCTAAGGAAAACTAAAAGTTCAGATTCTAACCAAAAAAACATTTGGTGTCTATAACACATGGATATTCAGATTTTGTTTTCAAAATAATTCAGAACGTGAAATCTATAGAATTTATGAGTCTGAATTTTGAAGAAATTTAGAGTCTAAATTCATAAGAATTCTGAGTCTGAACTCAGAATGTTTAACATATGAATTAAGAATAATTCATAGTCTGAACATAGAAGAATTCGGAGTCTGAACTTAGAAAGTTCGGAGTCTAAATATAGAATAATTTTGAGTCTAAAATCAGAATGTTCAGAGTCAAATTCCGAAGAATTCGGAGCCTAAACTCAGAATGTTTGGATTTTGAATTCGGGTGAATTTTGAGTCTTAACATAGAAAGTTTGGAGTTTGAATTAGGAGAATTCGAATCCTGAATTCAGATACTGAAAATAGAGTACTCTATATCCATGTATTTATAATAATACATGGTTTTAGATACGAAATCAAATTTTATAAATATAAAATGAACAATGAAAACATGATAAGGATAAAATTTCCTTGGGGAATGAAAATTTTCCTTATTAAGATAAATCATAGGTGAAAATAAATTTGTCTTAATATATAGTGTTTGTGATTTTCCAAACATGATGGAATGGAAAAGTCACAAGGAAACCTTATTGACTCATCACTTTTTACAACCATTTTTAATTTTTTAATAATAATTGTTTCAACTATAGTAAACATTATTAGTGAGTATGTTTTGATGGACTTGGTATTTTCATAAAGCATTGGTATAATGTATAATTAATTCGCAACATTTATAGAACATAAATATACATTACTTCAAATGGAGGATTAAATAGTTGAATATATGACTACAAAACATTATATCGAACAAATAAAATCATTTTTGACTAATTTTATTATCATCGATGAAAAGGGATGATCCTAATTTCTAAAAAGACATGATTGTTAACCTAACAGTGGAATGATTGTTATTTTTTTATTTTTATAATCTTACATTATATTGTCTTTCTTATTATAGTTAATCATTGAGAATGATTTTATGACACAATACATTACGTTTTTATTATTAGTTTATGTAATTTCTATTTTTAATTTTATCTTTTATTGGGATCCTATTATAACATAAAGACTCTTTAGTAAAGATTTTGAAAATGTTGTATTAATCGATGCTCCTATTATTGGGAAAATATATGAAAAAAATTATTGTCCAGATTCTTGGATTCATTGTCCTTGAAGTATTTTATATTTTACAAACATAATTTTAAGAACATGAAATTAATTTTTAAATTATTATTTTTTGTTTTTGTCATATAGTTAATTTATGTAAGTATGGATGACACAATATTTCAAAAAATAAACATGACTTTGTGGCTTTTATTTATTTTAATTACCGGTTTTAATGGGGAAAATTGTGATAAAACATGAAATTAATTTTTATTGATAATTCTATATTAAAAACTACTCAAATATTTATATTATTTTCAATAAAAATGATTAGATTGATGATAGTAAATCTTACTAATGTGATATCAACAAGAATATCAAAATTTCAAAGATTGTGGTTATTTTTTCTAACTACAAAGGTCATAAATTGTCCTGTTTTTTTGAATGTTGTTTATTTCTCTGTATCAAATGACAACACAAAGAACATGTTCTTTAACAATTTACCTTTTATGATGTTTTATATTTAATCGTTTTTTCTACTATTCCATTTTAATGTTTCTATTTTTTATTTATAAACATCGACACATTCAATCTCATCAATGTTTATACATATTAATTTATATATGGGTTTTAATTAGAGTTTGAAACAAAAATTGATAGATTATTTTTTAAAATTCTGCATGATAATTTTTATTTCTTTCTATTGTAGTGGAATAATTTATATGACATTGTTAGAAGTGAATGGATTCGGTAGGATAAGGTTTTTTTACAAATTATTATCCTAGATTTTTATTTTTTATTTTACATGCACTACAATATAATTTAATTTTAAAATTAATGTATAATAATTATTTTTGATGGTCAAACATCCATTTTCATGATAATAAATGTAAATTAACATCAATGTTGATAAAAGGATGTGATATTTTCATTTTTTTTAAAATATAGGGTATTAGTTATTTTTAATGGTGGTGTGAGTTAAACAAGGATTTTAAAATGATTTTATAGATCCCATGAAGTGATACTTTTGTTGAGTAATTTATTTTGATATATATTTTCCTTTCATTTAATGATTTATTGGTTTGTATATATGTGCATGTAATTTCTTATGTTTCCCTGAATCAACTTTCAAAATGATAATTATGGCTTTGATGTACTATAAAGGGGAAATTTTAAAATATATCTTTTAATTATGTTTATCATTATTTTTGGTTAAACATAAATCATGAATGCTTATTTTATGATTTTAGAAACATAGAATTTTTTTACATGAGGAGAAAAATGTTAATTTTTTGTGCACAAAATTTTTTGGATGCATTTCTTTTTTTATATTTATGTGATGTGCTTTTGAAAAACATATTAAAGGAGTTGATTGGTATCTATTAGGGATGCTAAATAATTTTTAGGAAGTGGAGATACTCTTTTTTTCAATTATTGATAATGGAAAAAGTAAGAACATATAATATATGACAAGGATGATTTTTGCAAAGCATTAAATGTATTGTCTATTAATAAAAAATTCATCTGTCTTTTTTTTACTTCTGATCATGATATTTTTTGTTAATTTATACAAAAATTGAAAAAAAAATTTTTACAAAATTATAATTTTACTCATTTTAGTGTTTAATTAGATGTATTACAATAATTAAATTATGTGATTTTAATTATTTTAGTTCTTTTGATGATGAATTTTTATTTTGTGATGGTTGGAGGAAGTCTTTCAATGAATGATACAATGAGGTTTTTGTGCATGGTAGATTCTATGATGGTACCACTTGTTATTTAGTTAAATGCTGATGTTAAGAAAAACCTCCATATTTTTATTTTATTTATGATTATTTGTGAGTGGTAGGGAAATTATCATAACTAGGAACAACATTTGATTAAAAATGAATATGAGTTGGAGAGAATGAATTAAATTTTTAGTGAATTTAATTCCATTTCCGAGAGGGATCCAATGGGTGATCATTCTGAAAAAGTGGGGCCAGTATGGGAGGTTGGGTTGTATATTAGTAGTGTTGCATTTATGGGGATTCTATATGACTCTTGAATTATTAATTTCCTAGGATATCTGATTAATAATTTGTATTTATTGAAAGGATTCATTATTACATAGAGATAAGGTTATGTTTGAGAAGTTAATAATATTTCTGACTGATGTTACTTATTTTTCATGCGAATGATGTGATTTATGAGAATGTTAATCATAAGTGTATAATGTGATGTAATTTCTAAGAAAAAATGTAGTGATAATTAATAATTTCAATATTCTTGAAAATTTTATGATATGTTTCTATCATTTGGGCTAATCAACTGAAATTTGGTTCATTGTTCATCCCGTATTTGTGACTTATGTAGTTTAAATTACTAGGAATAATCATTTTCGGAATATATAACATTTTTATAGAAAAAGATATTGACAATGTTATGGTGTCTTTACTAGGTAATATGATTTCTAATCAAATAAATAATTGTCTATTGATATTATATAAGAATTATAATTTTTAGGATGAAGCTATGAAGAATGATATTGTGTAAATGGATTCATATACAATGAGATTAGGAGACGAATATGATTTGATGAAGTTTTAATGATTAATGTTATGATAAGTAAGATGAAATTTTTTTGGTATTAAATCAATTATAAGTGGGTTCTGTTGCATCAGGTGTGGTCAGACACATTATAGGTCAATCCTTGAGTGGTAAAACAAGCATTAGTCAAGGATATGAGGCAAAGGTCTTGGAGGAAGGCAGTACGGGCACACCAAAGACTTATTTGGTAGTTTCTAGAAATAAATAACATGTTGATGATGCAGCTATTGCTAAAATAATTAATATAGGGAATTTATTTTTGGGGGATTTCTCAAACTCGAAAGTGTTTGGGGATTTCTAAAAGAATAAGAAAATGAAGATATGATTTATGAATCATAAAATTCCAATCCATGTGGTCTCTATAATTTACTCATATTTTGATTTTGAGTGTATATATAATAGATTTTATTGTACACACATATAAATTAATTTACAATCTATGTATCTATGTACATTATTTATCTATAATTACATGATTTATGAATATATATATAAACACATTTAAGTGTATATATGTGTAATTATTTATGAAAATACTTATATATACATTTTTGAATAATGACATTAATATAGATTCTTCCGTGTATATGTATGTATGTACGAATATTAAAATATACTTAAAAATACTTATATTTATATAAACATATATATATTCATATATATTCTTGTACAGATGTATAATTGTAAATAGAAACATTTTTATATGGGTATGTATGTAAATAATTACATTATTGTGTCTTTATACACCTTTATAATAATTATATATTTGAATTAGTACATATGAATAAATTAGTACATATAAATATAAATATTTATAACCATAATTTACTAATAGTTCACACACACACACATATTCATATATTTTTCTATATAAAATATGCATTTGAAATCTTCAATGTTAAACTTTCTCTAGAAATATTCCCTAGAAATTTCACATTACAAATTTTTGGTGTAATTTTTCCATCAGGGACTTACAACTATACATCTGTATATGAATATAAATGCATAAATACATATTTAATATAATTATAAAAACTTATAGGTATATATTGCAGTAAGTATATACAAAAACCTATTTAAATATTTAAAAATATATTTATTATTTTTAATCATTTTCAAGTTAATTCCTTTGATATAATAATACTAATAAATATATATAAACTAAATACAAAAATAATAAAATTATATAAGGTTATAACATTTTTTCATTTAGTGTTAAAGTAAGATTTTTTAGGTTAAAATATTTTAAAAAATAATAATAATAAATACATATATACAAATATAATAATAATAATAATATATAATGAAATAAAATATCACTAATATTAAAAACAAATAAACATAATACAGATTTGTATATATATTTATATATGTAAAGAACCGGAAATTTCTAGGAAATATTTTTTCTTAATTTATTTGGAATTTTATGAGTCTGTGGCATCCAACGGTACCAGATTCGGAGGCCGGTGTGCTCGGAATCATTTTCCAAAGATTAACTCGAGTACGTTCAGTGAACGAACAATTGGGTTTTTCTATCTTTTTAATCGGTGCTCGGAATTGAAATTCGAGAGCACTGATGAAATTGCAGCGCCGATAATTGCTACAGGTGACCTTTCCTGTAGTTTCATTTTGAGCGGTTCGAGGTTTTATTTTTGGGGATATGTTTAATTAGATACAATTTTTCGTGAACAAATTTTATTCATGGATGGTGGTTATTTTTAACAAAGGAGGAGTTAGATGTGGGGCCCACACCCACCTAACCTCCCATGGGAGAGTTTAGTGTGGTAGGTCCCACATGAGACCCTAACTCCTCACCTACCCCATAACCCCCTTGACCTCCCCATAACTCACCCCCCTTGTTTAAATGCATGGAAAGTCTACAGATTTATTGTGGTGGAGCCCCTCCACCGCTCAAGATTAATGAGGCTGACTTGGATAATTAATGACCTTATTAATTATCCTTGTCACACCTCTTGACTTTTGAAATGGATTATAGATATTATAAAAGAGTGGGGCCTATTGAGATATTTGTTTTTGGGAAAATATTTTTGGAGAGCTTTCTTCCTCCATGAAGAACGATCATCCTCATTCCGCGAAGAATGACCATCAACACTCCTCTTCCTCCACGTGAAGGGAGTAGTTGCCGACCACGGTGATCATCGCCAATGAAAACGTGCCTTCCTACTTCATCTCCATCATTGAATAACACTATGTCTCCGAAGAAGGACATCGACTTGGCGGTCCCAGAATTCTCCATCCATTTTCTCTTCCACAACAAGGAAGGAGACGCCAACCGTGGAGACTGACGCCAACAACAACGCTCTTCTTCTTCTTCCAACGTCGACCGAATCGATACCTTTCTTCTGTGACACCTAACTACCACGACGTTTGATTTTCAAGACTCGACGACGTGCGACGTCAATTTCGAGATAGGGGTTTAATCCTCAGTAATGTTTATTTAACGAACTTTGTTGATATTTGTTGGCCACTTGCTATCATTATAACGAGAGGAGGTCGGACCGCCCAAACACGGCCGACCCTCCCCCCCCTTTGATTTTGTGTTCATTGAAGCTAGAAAAAAGGTGGCGTGGTGCAGCGGCACCGCGCGGAAACAAGAAATAATGCGACGAAGAAGCGTGGAGCCGTCGCGCCGAGCCGTTGAGGCCGAACGACACCGCGGTCCGAGTCGGGGAAACAGAGGTGATTCGAAGACTCCGCAGTTTATTTATTGGCGTGCGGATCGACGGGCGATGATGGAATGGGCCTCATGGGGCTTTTTGAAGACTTCTCTATGAAGGGAAGGACCTGGGAGGACTGATAGTCAAGACGGAAAGAAAAACGGACAACCGGAGTGCGTCCAGTGGTCCGCAGAAAACCCTGTCGGTGCGCAACGCCGGTAGGGCGGTGCTGGCAGCCAGAGGCAGCGACCGGAACCGGCTGTCCGCCAGGATGTGGCGGTGCCCGGAACGCCACCAGGAGGAACCGCCGTGGCCGAAGCCG
Source organism: Viscum album (assembly GCA_963277665.1). NCBI lineage: Eukaryota > Viridiplantae > Streptophyta > Magnoliopsida > Santalales > Viscaceae > Viscum > Viscum album. The sequence continues at coordinate 484,651,177 of OY728147.1, forward strand.
GGGTGGTAGGGTGCCGGATCCTGCAGCCGTGCGAGATCTGAAGGAGGCGGACACGGCAGGCACGCCACATCCATGGGGCGAGAAAGGGGGTAACGGTTCCCCCCCTGCACGGCCGTTGGCCGAGTTGCACGGACCGGACCAAGCCACGCCTAGCCGTGCCAGGCCATGCCCAGCCGGATTGTAACCGGACCCGGGTCGGGTGGAACTGGTTCGGGCCGACCCGTGGGGGGGGGGGGGTGGCCCGGGTCGGACCGGGCCTAGACCCCCCATTTTCAGACCACTTTCTAACTTTTTTCCCATAACATGGGCTTCGGACCTCCGATCGACACACTGTTAATTGCATTGGGATCCTCGGATCGAGACAGTCATTTTTGTATATTACACTAATTGTTTCGGAGAACTTTGGGTGTGGCCTAGTTTGTTCGATCCAGAAACCAACCGGGCCCTTGAAGCGGAAACACTTATAACTTGAGCTCCGGATGTCCAATTGATGTGGTGTCAACATTGTTGGATTCTTCTTGATGAGATGGATCTTTTGAAATACTTTTCCTGAGGATTGGACACAGTTCGATAGTGGCCGGGTTGGATTGAACCCAAAATCCAACCGGGCCCCTGGAACGGAAAAGCTGATAACTTTCAGACCAGACGTCCGTTTGACGAACCATCATTGGCGTTGGTGATCACGTTGAGAAATGGTCCCTATGAGTATACCCTTTCAGTGTTCGGGGTATAGTTGAGATACGGCCGGGTTGGTTCGTACAAGAAACCAATAGGGCCCCTTGGACGAAAAGTCTAATAACTCACGGACCAAGTGCCCTATTGACACGCCGTCTATTGCGTTGAGACCTCTATGAAGAGGTGGTCCATTGAGAAAATTTTTCATAGGACTTGTGATACTTATAGTATCGACTTTTAGCTTGTGGAGAGGAACCTCCCGAAGACGAGCGTATGGAGTACGAAGACCGTGTAGCTGGCTGAGACCTGATGACTCCTTGACCAAATTGACTTGGAGTGAGTCGACTAGCCCAGTGGACAGAGCACTACTATTTTTGGGTGCAATCCCATGGCGGATTGAGAACTACTGTGTTTGGGTGCAGACCCGCGGTACTCAGCAGAAAGAGTACCTCTGGAGGCTATTGGGGGGGGGGGGGTGCACTACTGTGTTTGGGTGGCAGACCCCGGTGGGAAGCACTACTATGTTTGGGTGGCTGACCCACGGTACTAGACAGGAGGAGTACCACATCAGTCTTAGGTTAGTGAGCATTACCTCGGAGTCGTGATAGGATCACTATATCATCAGAGAAGGGGCTCTTCAGTAGTTACAGTTTCGATAATGAAAATCCTGGTTTGAGTTGAGTCTAGGACCATTGTGTTTACCTCATGATTGAGATGGTTCACTTGATAACATAGGTATATGTATGGGCATATACCTAGGTAGTGGTTATCTGTTGATTTCATAACCTTTTTGTTTCTTCATGATTGAGATGGGTTACTTGATGAATTAGTTATAAGTATGGGCTTATACCTAAGTAATGGATATCTGTTGAGATCCTTCATTGTGGTTATCCTTGTTGGATTTAGTGAGACCGTGAGGGTCTCGGGGTCCCATCTATGTACCATATACTCACCCTTTCACGGGCTATTACCGCACCTCATTGTGTTGGTTGCAGATGATGGGAAGCGCTATTGGAGGCCGAGTGTTCGAGGACTAGACGGTATCCGGAGGTGGACTTCATGATGAGAATATACTCGGAGGAGGAAAACGGGTGAGAGCGTTGTGGAGGGTATCTGTGCGAAACCTTCAGGTAGGATCCGTGGTGGACGATCTAGGAGCTGCACTATATGTACCTACCCTTCAGGTAGGATACGTGGTGGACGATCCAGGAGCTGTGCTATCTGTACCTATCCTTTAGGTAGGATCCGTGGTGGATGATCTAGGAGCTGCACTATCTGTACCTACCCTTCAGGTAGGATCTGAGGTGGACGACCCAGATGCTGCGCTATCTGTACTTACCCTTTATGTAGGATCCGAGGTGGACGACCCAAGAGATGCTTCTATTCTTCCCACTGTTTGTCTTTTCTATTGTACTTTCATTCAGTTGTAGCTATACTTTTAGTTGGGTTTGTATTCTGGGCCATTTACATTTCCGCACTTCTTTAGTACTTAGTGTATTAATTCCTCTTGTACTCTGTGGAATTTTGTTTACTTTTATAAAGGAAACGCCTTCCCAGTTTTAACGATTTACGCCTTTGGTTCTAGTCACCAGCCCCTGGCCCATGGAAGGCGGGCTTGGGGTAGTCACGACATGGGCCCCGAGGATGGGTCATGACAAATTGGTATCAGAGGAGTCGGTTCTATCACAGAACATATAACTCTAATATTTTCTTTCTGTGAAGCAATAGTGTTAAGGGTACTGAGTGTGGTTTTCAGTTCAGGGAGTCTAGTGTTGGTGCGGGCGACCGATGTATCCATACACCAGGACCCTGACAACTGATTTCTGACTTTGTGAACTAAACACTGATTGTGTGTGTGTTTTCAAAGGTTATCCCTTAGAATAGCTCAAACAAGGTTACCTCACCAGGTATAAATCATTTTACCGTGTCCCATATGTTTCTTTCAGGATGCCTTTCCATGGATGAATAGCTAGAGCCTAGAGGGATGTACGTACTGACAGCCTTCCGAGGGATGGGGCTTTAGTACAGGGCCCTCTTACTGTTGAGGCATCAGCGGAGGCACCAACGGTACTACCATATGTTGGGCCACCGATGTCACCAGACCCAGCATCAGAGAGTGCACGTCACTTGAGCGTGCTACACTAGTTCTAGTGCCAGAGCCCACCCATGTTCCGGGGAGAGACGGACCCGCAGGTGGCTGAGGATTGGATGGAAGCTGTGGTGAGTGTTTTCAGGATAGTGGGTACTCTAGCAGACTTCATGGTGATATTTTCTACCAGCCTCCTTCAGGCAGCATATGAGAGATGGTGGAGCCCCTTGTTCCAGTTTTGTGACTGTATGAACTTCACCTTGGGAGACATTGAGACCTTCTTTAGGGTGGAGTTTGTACCAGTAGCTCTATACCCCAAGCTTGTTCAGGAGATGCTACCTTTGCCACAATATTTTCCATCAGTATTTGAGTCATCTGTAGGGAGTAGATAGATGACGCAGAGGTCCAAGAGGACTAGACCAGTAGGTGGGAGACCTCGCGTTATAGTATCGGTAGTGCGGGGCACCCACGGTGGAGTCTGAGACAGGCGTGCCAAAAACGAATAGTGTTATTCATGTGGTAGGAAGGGTCACATGACACGTGACTTTCCAACTACCCTCATAGTTGATCCGTAGGCATTGGAGGAGCCACCGAGGCAGAAGCAGCGTTGGGTTCTTGAGCAACAGCCGAGTAGTGGACAAGGTAGTAGAGCTCCAGAAGTAGGTGGATATGAGCGGAACTAGTGGATTACGTTTGTTCTTGGTACTTCAAGTTCCATGTTGTTGTTGTATTTCTATCTTTGTACTATGAGATGCAGTAATAAAAAGACACTTATCTTTGTGATGTTTGCTTTCATGTCCTTTTGTTCGGTTGATACTGAGAGGTCCTCGTTAAAACTTTTGACATAACCCTCACATTAGAGATTTCTACTGGAGGATACCCAGTGACCTCAAACTGATGCCGACAATGTGACTCGACCCTTGGAGGGGAGAGTGATGGATTGGATCTCTTGGTAGAAAAGTTGAGGCCTTACGACATCAACCACGGCATGAATGCATCATTCAAGTCAGAATTGACTGTTTTAGGTAATTGGCATGGTTTATCCAGGGGATGAGACCGAGTTTCTATTTTCAGCAAAAGAGAAATCATAGCAGATCTTACAAGTCGTAGGCAAAGAATGTGCAGATCATCCAGGAGCAGATGAAGACTGCCCAATGCAGTAAGAAACAGGAAACTGGCACCAGTCTTAGAGACTCAAGCGTGCTAAATGTTTCAAGAAGAAGAAGCTTTATGGAGAGATGAGACTGTGAAGCAACAGTCAAGGAGGTAGAGCTCGGAGAGCAGCATGAGGTGTTGTACATTTAAACATGCTACAACCACCCACCTTAGTTGTCCCTGCCAGGCTCAGGGTGCCAGAGAGCAGGAGAAGAGTGCAACTGCATGCAGTCAAGGATTGTGACCCAATGGATATAAAAAATGATTTAAGGGATAGTCTGTGTCCACTACTAGCTGCCGCAGTTACAGAAGTTGATACGAATCATTCTATCCTTCCACGAATCTTGTCCCAGACCTAGAGTTTCTGGTAAGCTGTGGACATGACCCTCACGTCTGGAGATACCTTTTGGAGGAGACTCGATAATAACACTTACACCGATAGTGTGATCTGACCCTTGAGGTGAGAGTTTCGGTAGGAATCTATTGGTGGAATCTTTGAGGCCTTAGGACCTTGGTCTCGGTATGAATTGGATTCCTAATTCATGCTTATATTAACTATATTAGGAAAAAAGGTAATGGTCTAACTACAATGTCGGGATGGGTTTTACTTGGTCACCGAAAATGAAACCCCAGGCAGCATAGGATAAACTCATTCATAGGAGGGTGTGGCTGATCACCCATAAGTAGGTCCTCCTTACCCACGTGGTAGCGGGAGTTTTGAGTTTCAGTTATAAATAGGAAAAGGAGGCCTCTAGAGCTCAAGGATAGTGATCATGTCGTTATATGGGTCTCACCTCATGAGGCTTACAGAGATGTGGCCGAGGCAACAAGTTATCTCCGAGGTTCAACAAACCATTCTAGGTCCTCAGTACGGTAGGTGAGGTGGTTTACCTCTTCACCTTTCCACCCCAGTTGCACCGGGTGCCTGATGTCTTCCACATACCTCAGCTATAGAGGTACGTGCATGATCCTTCATACATCATCGACCATGGGGAATTTGACTTTGGTGATGGGGTGAATTTTGTGGGGTTCCAGTAGAGGTTGAGGATCGAGAGGATTGGATCCGATGAGGATGGTCGATTCCTCTTATGTTCTTTCATTGGTAGCGCGAGAACCTCCAGAAGATAAAATGGGAGCGAAAGGTTTATATGCGTGCTCAGTAGCACTTTTGTTTCCCTAGTTTGTGTTAAAGCATTACAGGGACCTAAAGACCTGAGGTGGGAGTAATGTAAAGACGTGGAAATTTCAAGGAAATATTTTTTCTTAATTTATTTGGAATTTTACGATTCTGTGGCATCCGACGACACCTGATTCTGAGGCCCGGTGTGCCCGGAATCATTTTATGAATGTTAGCGCGGGTACGTTAAGTGAATGAACGAGCAACTTTTTCTATCTTTTTAACCGGTGCTCGGAATTGAAATCCTAGAGCACTAATGAAACCGCTGCGACAGTAATTTCTTAAGGGGACTTTTTCTTTAGTTTCATTTTGAGCAGGTTGAGGTTTAATTTTTGGGGTTTAGTTGAATTAAAAAAAATTTGTCATGCCCAAATTTTATTCATGGATGGTGGTTATTTTCAACATAGGAGAAGTTAGATGTGGGGCCCACACCTACCTAATGTCTCATTGTAGAGTTTACTGTGGTAGGGCCCACACGAGACCCTAACTCCTCACCTCCCCCATAACCCCCTTGACCTCCCCATAACTCACCCCCTTGTTTAAATGCATGGAAACTCTACACATTTATTATAGTGGAGCCTCTCCACCTCTCAATATTAATGAGGTTGACTAGGATAATTAATGACCTTATTAATTATCCTTGTCACTACACTTGACCTTTGAAATGGATTAGAGATATTTTCAAAGAATGAGGCTTATTGAGATATTTGTTTTTGGGAAAATATTTTGGAAGAGCTTTCTTCCTCCACGAAGAAATAGTATCCATCTTAAGGAAGAACATCCTCTTTCTGTAAAGAATGACCATCAACTCTCCTCTTCCTTCGTGTCAAGGGAGAAGTCGTCGACTGTGGTGACCATCTCCAATGAAAACGTGACTTCCTACTTCATCTCTTTTGTTGAAGAACGCTACGTCTACGAATAAGGACATCAACTTGGCGGTCCCAGAATTATCCATCCACTTTCTCTTCCACGATAAGGAAGGAGACGCCGACCATGGAGACCGACGCCAACAACAATGTTCTTCTTCCTCTTCCAACAACGATGGAATTGATTCCATTCTTCTGCGACACTCGACTACCGCGATGTTCGCCTTCCGTGACTCGACGATGTGCGACATCAATTTCTAGGTATGGGTTTAATCTTCGTTCAAGTTTATTTAACGAACTTCATTGATATTTGTTGGCCGCTTGCGATCATTATAACAGGAGGAGGTCAGACAGAAAAAATACGGCTAACCCTCCTCCCCCTTTGATGTTGTGTTCTTTGAATCTCGAACAAAGGTGGCACGGTGCAATGGCACTGTGCGGAAACAAGAAAGAACACGATGAAGAAGCACGGCGCCGTCGCGCTGCGCTGTTGAGGACGAACAAAATGGAGGCCGGTGTCGGGGCCGTAGAGGTGATTCGAAGACTCCACAGTTTGTTTATTGGCATGCGGATCGACGAGCGATGGCAGAACGGGCTGTAGGTGAATTCTAGAGACTTCGCAGTGATGGGAAAGTCCCGGGAGGACTGCTGGAGAAGACCAAAAGCAAAATGGGCCACCCGAGTGCGTCCGGTGGTCCGTGGAAGACCCTTCCGGTGCGCCACGCCAGCACGGTGGTGCCAGTGACCGGAGGCAGCAGCCGGCACCGGCCGTCCGCCAGGATGCGGCGGCTCCTGGGGCACTGCCAGGAGGAACCGCCATGGCTGAAGCTGCGGCGGCAGGCGGCCGGATCCCATGGCTGCGAGGGATCCAAAGGAGGAGGACGCGGCAGGTGCGCCACGTCCATGCGGTGAGAAAGGGGAGAATGGTTCCCCCCTACTCAGCCGCTGGCTGATCCATCGTGCCACCTGGTTGGGCTAGGCCGGGTAGAACAGACTGGACCGGGCCGCGCCCAACCAGGTCTGAAAATATTTGACAATTTTATTCCCTCAATCCTCAAGATATTTTATAGGATATTGATGATTTATCTTTCCAGGATTAACATATAACCTTGTGGTGACTGGTTATACTGGGAATCATCTATCCCAATATTTTCTACATGAATTTATACGACAATAATAAAGACCATATACATTGGGTGAGGCTTTTCTTGAAGTATTTTATCTCCCCTTTTTGGAATATTATCATATTTGATCATCGGTTCAATAAACACCAATTGATGATCGACTTACTGTAGAAATTTAGCAATATTCTTGTTGCTTCTCATTTTTCTTGAATAATGGAAAATATTGCCTTTATGTTTTCTATTAACATCCCATTTTCTAATAACATTAGAATCACGGTGATGATATTTTTCATTGCACCTTCAAAATTCATTAGAGTCGTAAAAACTTTATGGGTGTTTTACTCAATTTAGAACATAGTATGGAGTTAAATAATCTCTTATACACCATTGTGGAGACAAACTTTCATAATTTTTGGATGACTAGGAATTCCCACTATTATGAGGTTATCAGGATCCTAGGTAGAGGAATCATTAGGTGCATCACTAAGGATATATTTTTGGATTCTAAATTATAGGTTTGATATATAAAAAATATTATAGATGATATATTTTTCCTTATGACACTTGGTGTAAATGGAATTCCCACAAACAGATATAACCCAAGAACATTAGGTGGATTATGCCCCTTCCTTGTTGTATTAAAATAAATGTGGATGGATCAATGGATGGTGCTCCTTATCTCATGGTTATGGTACCATCTTCAAAAAATGTTGGGGATTTATAAAAGGTTACATCCAGAATGTGCATGGCACTTTTATTTATTTTGATGTTGAGAATTAGGCATCCATACATGCTGTGAGTTATACTATGTATTTTGGACTGTATAGTTTGTGGATTGAAAGTGATTCATCATTGGTGGTGAATCTTTTGTGGAGCCCATCATCTCTGGTTCCATGGAATATCTTCAATGATTTGATGTCATGTCTGTCCTAACTAGAAGCCATTCACATTCATGTCACTTATATCTATAGAGTGGAAAACATGGCGGTGGATGCTTTTTTGAAGAAGGTTTTGTAGGATGTGATCTCCTTCTAGTCTTTCTCTTTAAATGATTCTCTTCTTCCCCAACATTTTTTAAATGTTTTGGGTGATTTTTGTAGGCACTATTATTCCTTCCATGTTCCATCTCATAATTTTGTTTAATATATTTTGATGGGAATGGGACAATAACCCACTACATTGACAGTTTTAGATTGTTATTATTTAAAACATTTAAAGCCAAAGATTTATATATATATATATATTTAAATAATTAAATTAATATAATCATATACACCTATAAATATGTATTTGTTTTTTCATATTTATACCTATTTTAATGTGTTTATGTTTATATATATTTTTTAATAATTACATTAAAATATATTTTATCATGTATTAGTATGAATAGTAATAGTATAATTAAATTTTGTTCACATATATTTATTATTATTATTATATATTAATTTTAACTTAATTTTTTTTTATAAAATTATAAGAAAACGTTATTACTCTATATATACTATTATTATAATTAAATTAATTTTATATGTATTCATTATTATTGTTATTATTATTCAATGTGTATTAACCTGAAATTAAATTAATTTAATAAATATAATTTTAAATATTTTTATAGATGTATTTATATACTTTTATTAATGTAAACATATTAATATATATATTTAAATATACTTGTATATGTGTATATGATTCTTCTTGATGGGGGCTTGCCCGAGTGGTTAAGACTCCCCATAATCCTGCTACAAGACTGAGTTCAAATCATGGTTGGAGAGATTTTCCATATGTGTTGTACTAGAAATGTATTAGTTTTTAGCACTATAAAATTGTGGGTACTATATATGTCACTATATCAGAGTATTATAGATGTTGTAATATTCTTCATGAATGATCTTTCAAGAAAAAAACATTCCCTTTGGGTTATATGGCCTTTTGGTAATATGTACAGGTGAATCTACAATCTATTATTTTGAATAACAATATATAATATATATATAATAAAATTTAAAATCATATTTATAATAAATAGATATAAATAAAATTCAATAATATAATATAACTATAAATAGATTTTAAAAATATTAATAAAATACAAACATATGTATGTATTTAAGTAAAGATAATATGAAAATATAGTATACATATACACATTGTTAAATAATAGATGTGTATACACAATAGTATATATATATATTTGTCAAACGACATGTTAAAATATTTAATTAGTAAATTTATATTAGAGCACAAAGGAGACTATAAAATTATTGTACACTTGTGCATGTGTATACAAAAAATTTCCAATATATATTCGGACATAGTCAATTATAACACACAAAAATCTATAAAAAATATGGACCTCAAAATCTGCTTCAACTATACATAATGTTACACATCGGCCATCCCACCTGATAATTTAGTAAATAGAGCTGATGAAAATACCCTAATTTATTTTCGTGGGGATCCAAGTACACTTCCACGATGTCGTATCCAGGAAGGGCCTCATTATAGTCGAACATGAGTCAGTGTATAGTTCCCTAATGTCATATAATTTCAGTTAGTGGAGAGTCCCCGTTAGACTACAAGGGATATTCATTGTAGATGGTGGAGGGTCAGGAACAGGATGTCACATCACACAGGCTACTCATTGTATTAGAAGTGAGTCCCCGATGTCACATCCTATGGGGTATAGTTCTATGACTATATGCAGTTGAGTACATTGGTTTCTGGAGGTATCATTGGGGGTCTATCCTACCATGCTCATGCCTACATATATTTCACCCAATGGCTATTCAGAAGTCATATATATTATATGATCTCATCCCAATTTTCATTCCTTATTTTTAAGGGGTTTCAATTTTAGGATTTGATAATTCCCCTAGTTTGATACAATCATCAATGGATGGGTAAATTACTCCTGATTCATGTTGCTTAGACGGTGATACATTTTTAATCACCAACCCTGTCAATATAAATTTCTTTATTTTTATAGTAATTTTTTCCAATTATCATTTTGTTAATATAGTTTTATTTCATATAAACATCAGTTTTGGATGGGGAGATGCAGAAAATTTGATCCAGAGTCATGAGGGTATTATTAGAATACATTTCACAAAAGAAACAATGATTTCATATTGATGAAATCCTTCTTTTAATTGAAAAATAGAAGTGACATGATTGAGATTAATGTTGTGTATAGATTAGAATTGTCTTTTATGCAATGAGGATATTGGAATAATCAAATTTTTTCAGGATAAGAAACATGGGAGTGTATTTTAGAAATAAAAATGTTAGATATTCTATTTTTTTCCTTGTATGACTATTTTCATTATTCCAATAATCATTATGTCATTTATATTAAACGTTATCAGAGAGTGTAGTTTTTAGGACATGATATATTCATCTTGTATTGGTATATAGTTCAATGAAATCAAAAAGGAGGTTGAAAAGTTTAAAGATTGGACTACTACACCAATTGAAGCACTACAAGTTTCTATTCCTAAAGAGTTATCAACGATGAAAAGGTATGATACCAATTTAATTGAATTCAATATTTTTAATCTACCAGTTCTATGCATGTTATTTTGTTTGATATAATTCGACATCATAGAGGATTTCACAACATAATTGATCATTTATCTAGATTTTATGTTACACTACATTGTTTTTTTTTTGTTTTTTAGGTAGTTTAAATTCTTAATTGGTTCTCATATTGGTATTATTCTATAATAGGGAGAAGGTTTAGTGATGATTTTAAAAAGGGTGTGTTAATTGATGATCATGCTATATGGAAAATATATGCCAAAATAGTTGCACAGATTCTTGGAACTGTGGTCCCTGAGGTATTATATATTTTATAATAATCATTTTAGGAAAATGAAATTACTTTTGAAATATTTTTTTGTTCATGTCAAGTAGTTAATTCATAGTAGTGATGGTGACATTGATTCCTCGTATGTCCCCATCTACCACACTAGTTATAGAATGATGAACATCCAGGACTAACATCTTCGATGATACTCACCTCATGAGTTTCCCCTTTATGGTTTTTCCTACCACTAGAAGCTGAACCACTAGGTCATGAGACTGAACTACTCTTCTATGTGCCCCGATCATTCCTCGGGTTTCACTCAGTAATATTTCCTGGATTTTCTATCTCGATAGAAATTATCAACCTAATAATATGTAAATGAGATCGAATTACATGTATGAGACCTTCTTCAAAACATCTCACCCTCAACATCTCATCAGCTATATATATAGGTGAATAACATTGAGGAGCATTAAAGCATGAGAAATATTCCATTATAAAAAATAAAACCCTTCTCCAGATGAGTAAACACACTGGACAAATCTCCTATTAAATACTTGAGGATGAATTAATAATAAAACCTAGATTTGAAATATATTTGACCCATATCTTAGAGTGTATTAGTCTGGTTCAAGACATAACACCAGTTCTTAGTAGTTCCCCATAGAATATATGTCGCGAGATTCACTCTCCTCTCAGGATGTCTATCCTTATGCTCAATATTTGTTGATGTAGTATCAAGTCATAGCTTAGTGTCCTATGTTTTTTCTTCTCCTGAAAATGTGGGTGGATTATGCTGTTGAAACACATGTGTCAGCTCTATCATAGACGATGAAGGATGAATGATCCATATAATTTCGGCATATATCTTATGAACCCATCATAAAACTATAACTCACTATTCATATTTAGTACCTATACTATTTCTACAACTAGATCTAATGGAGGATCTACTAGTATCCAATGGACTACCACCTCTAGAACATGGTCTTGAACATCAAACTAGAATATGTCTCGAGGTCGTCATGGTGGAATACCTCTGCAATTCCAAATGCACTCCTCAGAAAAGATTGATAACCCAAATAACACAGTTTCAGATTTGAAAATTTATAAATGCATGGTAGAGTAAATTAGTACTTAATTTTGATTTATGGCACCTTTTTAAATGATAATTTGATTTATCTCATTAATATTTATTTTTTTAATTGAAAATTGAGTTCTATATTTTTTCTCCCATTTTTATTCGTCTTTTCTACATTACAAAAAATATGCTGGTATCAAAGATTATGAAAATATATAAGATCAGCTTATTTAAATCCTTATCAAGGAAAAGGGAAAATATTCAAATGTGTTGTTCCAATCATGAAATTTTTCCATGTGTGGATTATAGTTATATGTTCTAGTGTAGAGACAAACCATAGAGAGATGATTGATGAATACAGACAATAGAAAAGAATTATACATTGGGAGTTCATGTAGACTCTATATATAGGTATAATTTCTATACACTCTCAATATATATACAAATTGGTAATTTTTGGCCATATAATTTTTATTTATTTTTATGAAATAACAAGTAAGAACATTTTAGGCTAATGAAAAATGATATCTGTTTAAATTAAAATAAGAAAACCTTTTCCCATTTATAAAGTTCAAACACGTTTATAAAATTACAGTAATCACCCAGTTAGTTAGTCATATGTATAGTCTAATACACAATTTTTACAAAAACCAAACAAACTAAACCAAATAATATGAATAAAACAATGATAGAAACATAAAATTTAATACTCATTCTATAAAATTAATTCATCATGCCCATAACCTAGAATAAGGCATATTTCAAGTCATTCCTCTGAGGCTCAATCCTCAACTCAATGGAAGTTCTATGATTCAATGTACTACATGTTTTTATCACATCCTTGGGATTGCTAATAATAAGTTTATTAATATGGAAAAACCACTTAAAATACTATCATGTTATTTTCTTATAGGTTTCAAATATGTTTTTTTTGGAATTTGTAATGTCCCAAATACAACAATACATGATATATTTGGATAGTTTCATTTCACTATTTTCAAAATTCATGAAACCTATTTTTGAGCCATCCACATTAGTTGATATGATCATTGTAATGAAATATATTTCAACATGAAAAACATAAAAAAGTGATTGTATATGCACAACTAATTATAATAAATTAAATGAATTTGAAATTGAGTACATCACTTCACATTTAAATTATAACCAGAAATCAGGACTAAGAAATCCTTGGAAATAAACAACATAGAACACTCTTTATCCATTATAAACATATTGAAGGAAAAAAATATTAACCCATTGAAACAAATTATTGAAAAATATTGTCTTAAACATGAAATTAAATCAAATTTTGTTAATCAATTTAAAAACCAACTATGCTAGAATATAAAATTATTAAAATTGAACTGAAATATCAGAATGATTGATAAAAAAATTTAAAAAAATGTAACAAAAACTCATTAACATTATTTTATAAGTAGTAATATAAATTCATACATAATAGTATTTATTAAAAAAATATATTTCCGTAAAACTAGTTAGAAAATTATAACTCCTAGAATTTCATGCCAAGTTAGAAAAAACAATAAAAATTGACACAAAAAAAGTAATAAGAAATTTTAATGACTTTTTATGACCTCACATGTTTGATGAATTGAGTAAATTCAAAAACCCAATATAAAATGAGTCAACAAAAAATCAATACAATTTGTAAATGAGTGAATAAGAATAGTGGATGATGAAATATCATGCCCAACCACAATGAAAATAAACACATCCCCAACCATTTTATTATGGAAAATCGATTGATAGGAAACCAAGACATAACATGTCATCGGGGAGATACATCCTTACATTTTAGAATGAGAAACCATTAAAGACCCTAATTATTCAAAAAAAATAATTTCATATTGTTTCACAAGCATGGATTCTCATTTTCTCAGTTACATTGAGTCTTCCCAAGTAGAGGAGGATAAGATGAAGGTTGAGACTGAGGTGTAAAATACCGACCTAGATGCAACTAAACAGTACACCTTTCCAGGGGTCACGTCGCCTAATGTTCACCTCCACATATTCCATTGGATTTTGACTAGTACCGAGGACCTAGGATGTGTTAGTGGGGTGACTATCCCCTCATGTCAGAGTACAAAACAATAGTATAAAACCAAAAAAATAATAGCCGAAGAACATAAATAACTAACATAAGATAAATCATCAAAAATATTATAATTATTTAACATATCCAATATAAAACACATATACAAAATGATGTTTCATTTAATGTCTTTTCAAATTAGGAAAATAGTAATAAAATAATTCAACACCTTACATGTATCAAAATACCAAAAACACCAAAAAGGAACATCCCAAAAAGAATGAAAATCATATCTTGGTTTTGTTCGCCCACAATATTATGCTTTAAAAAAGTACAGCATCAAATAATGGGAACATTCCCCATTCCCTACCCGCATCCATGATGTCTGTTTGGTTACCCAACTACGGCCCAAAAAGGGTTTCTGATAACACTCAGTATGCCACTAAAAAAATGTCTATAAGAAATCTAATATATGAATACAAGATTTTTAGTGTGAAATATATATGAAGGATATGACAATACAAAAAGTAAAGTGGCCAAGGAATATGATATATTTTCCTTTCAAAGAAGGCTCTCTAAAAATAATGGTCAATCTCCCATTGTTAAGGGACGCTATAAACAAAAAACAACAGGTGTAATACAGTCTAGTAAACCAACATTAACCCAGTACGCTTCCTAGGAATATCTATACAGATGTAAAAATATCCACCATTACCACACCACATAACCATGTGTATAATATCCATCTTGCAAACACTATATATTCTAGTTTATAACATCCACCATGTCCACACCACATTAACTGTTTCTTCCACAATGGACTCATCATATAATAAGAATTTTCATACAATAATGATCATATCAATGGAATATAAGACCAAGGAATCCACATCGATTCCCATGGGAATCTCAATGGAAACTCGGTAAAGTCATGGGTGGGATCCCATGAGAATTTCAATAGAATATGTACACTATGAAACTATGAAAGCCATATCTAAGGGGATACAAGGCCCGAAACATCTTACAGAACCACGAATGATGGATAAAACAAGTCCCTTGGATCCACTAATAGAATCACAATCTATGGGGGAAATTACCATGGAATATATGAAATCAAGATCTAAGGTCCTCATCAAAGGAACCCACTACCATTTTAGTTATTCATTTCCTTCCATTACTCATTTAATAAACAATTCATTTCCTTGATTTTATACAACATATATAAATATTTTCCATATAATTAATTAAAAAATTTGCATTATGTACACACATGGTAAAGGAGGAATCAACTCTCTCCAATCAAATCAATCCAATTTTCATTCAGTTAAAAATGGGATCCTTAAAACATTGTAATCTCACAAGCACCCCATGGATGGTGTAACAAAAATGAACGTTTAATGCACACCCCATGAGTGACCTAGGATGTGGATGAAGCCTCTAAAAACCTAAAAGGTTCTATTGGGAATCCCTAAAAAGTCCCAATTCATTATATTCAATAATTTAAATAATTAAATGGGAACTGTTAGAAATTCAAACATGAGGTACAACTACAAATTGCCATATAATACAAAAAACATCAATGTAAATATATATAGAAAATAACATAGGTGCGTTGTAGATAAATCATCCAATATCAATATATTATTTTTTCCAGATTTCATGAAAACCTGAATACAAGAAAAGGATTAAAAAAAGGAAAACTATCCCAAACAAAAATAGGGTAACTGATATTAAGGAAAATGGAGAATGATTCTGACAAGGATCCAATAATACTGACGATGCTTAAATTTGATTATAGATGAAGGAATGGGAGCCAATCCTATAATTTAGATTTAAAGAGTTACCCTTGAATTTTTTTGTGGACTGTAATGAAAAATATATGGTAGGTTTTATTTAAAATAAAAAAATTAGAAAAAGATAAAATCACTCCAAAAAGTTATGTCACTGATTTTGGCATAATGTTTTCCAAAGTATTCTCTAACCATGTTCCCTCCTCTATGTCAATGGGTATCAAAAATGGTTTCATTTTCATGGTATGACTAATCATGATCAAACCATGATACAACCATACATTAAAGGTCAACAACATTTTGAATGAGTGAACACATGAGGATTCATAGTTTCCTTAAACCATATAGACTCCTAAATCCCAATATCCCTCCCTCACATGGTTTCTAAATCCATGAGTCTTGGGTTGAATGATTTCTCTTAATCGTGAGGCCTAACTATCCTTCTCAAAAATTTAGTCTTTGGGATCTGAATAAACCCCAAACACCCAAGAAACTCCCATGATCAAATTTGGCACTCACAATAGGCCAAAATCAAGGAGTTAAACTGAAAAAAACAATATTATTACCTATTATGTAAATGAAGGACATTATAATAAGGAAATTATGTTATTGGTATAGCGATAATGAGACAATGAGACTTAGGAGAAAATAAAGATACAATGGTAGAGCTTCCCCAAATGGGCAGTGAGAGATGATTGTCAGGATGGGAAAATGGATAAATTGATTTAACTAAATTTTAAATTATTTTTTGATTATCAAATTTCATATTCCATTTATAACCATATCAAATAGGACATGTAATACAAATTCAATTTCATTTTTGATATCCATTTTCATTTCCTTTTCCATCAAATAGATTTCCTTTTTACCAAAGGAGTTCAATTTTTTTGAACTTTTCATGAACAAATACCTTAATTAGTGTGTATTATGTATTTATAATTGCTCATATATATATATATATATTATCACTATTAAATGGGATATATTACTGGTGGTTATCATAACCACTTTGTATTTCACAATCGACAATAGTTTAGTCGGACTTCATCATATTTAGCAGTGGTTTTCATATGTGTTGTATTTGGGAAATTTAGTGATGGATTATTTTTTTAATGAATAATATGTTAATAAAATTTATAAAATGAACATAAATTACACAATATAAAATTTTAAAAAATAAAATTAGTGGATTTTATCATAAACTATTGAGAAATATATTTTTATGATTATATTTTTTATAATATTTTTAAAAAAATTTAAATATAAAACCTCTGAAATGCAAATAAATAAATCATAAATGCATAATAAATTAGTTATAAATACACCATAATACATATATAGTCATATATTTATATATACTCAGTCACTAAAACCATATTCAACCCATACCTCGATTAACCCATACCTCGGTCAACTCATACACCAATCTCAATATATTCAAAGAAATTATGTACACCAATAGAAAACCATTGCCAACCTACATCCATACCATGACCTCTCTATGTCCATATCTATCCAGATCATCACATAAATTGGGACCAATCATGTAATCTCATCAAATGGAAATAAAAAAAGATATAAATCTCAATTGAACATAATATATCATAATTAAAGTAGAATCATTGATAAATCTTAAATAAACGATATAATATAATAATATTTATGATTGTCTTGTGAAAAATTTCATGGAAAAAAATGGATAACCTCTTTCATACATCTATCATATTCCTCTTATAATATACCCCAAAAAATTTAATAAAAGAAATTAAAAGGAGAATGTAAATGCACTAATAGAAAATTGGGTTATACCAATGGTTAAAACCCCTCGGTATAGGCAAGAGAAACATTAGTATAGCCTATACAAACAGTTATCCAAACCATTTTCTATAATAAAATGGGTATTTTTCTATACTGATGGTTTCTAGTAAATCATTGGTATAGTCTATATGAATTAACATTTTCCAGATGATCAAATAAAAAATGTGGGTATAAAGTTATTCCAATGGTTTACAGAACTATTAGTACAGTTCTTTAACACTGGTTTAAAATACTATTGAAATAGACTTACTTGCTTCAAAATATATCAATTCCATTATGAAACCATTGAAATAGGTCTATACTAATGGTTTTGATAATTATCTTTTAGGGTTTTCTCATATTAGAATCCAACAACATTCCTACCTTGTCCTAAAAACATCATAAAAAAAATACAACCCTCAACCATAGCCCCAACATGAATACATCATCCAACACCTGCACATATAAACACAAAACCCGATATCACTACCCACCAATTTAAAAAATTCATGAAACTAACTAATTCATTCATGAAGTTAAGTCACATAATTAAAACATATCATATATTTATTCACATCCAATCATCAAATATCATGTGTTAAAATTATCATTCAAAAATATAAAGGATCAATCTCTCTCTCATAATATCCAATATAATCACCATTAATATAATCATCACAATCATCATTATCATTTTCATCATCCTCATCATCATCATCGTCATCCTAACCATAATCCTCACCATAACAATCACAATTACCATTGCGAGGAATATCATTATCCTAACCTCCACTTGGGCCATCACCTGAATTACCATATAACATACACATAATTGAAATTTAATTACCACAATATGTTGTATAATATGGTTCATGTGATGGACATAAGTATTCAATAAATATCATAAATTCATTTTTGGACTTTTGATTCCATTCATGCTCCTTCATTACCAATTTCCTGGCCTCTTCTACGTCTATACGAGCTTGTTCTTCCTCTGCACGAGCTATTTCAAACTCATTGCAACTAGAACTGGAACATAAAGTGGGACAATTTATAATAGTGACCATACTGTTCCTTTGATGGCATCATACTCTCCAATGGTTCTCATCTCCTAAATCCTGATTTAAATGATTGTTTTAACCAAGCTTGTGAAGTTCTTACTCATCAAGGGCCTATAAAGAACAATGTTAATGATATAAACGAAAAATATAGTCACAAAATATATATTAAAATTTGAAATAAAAAGTTTAAAACTTACATTCTATTGTGGTGATTGTTCATTTACCACATTTCCATCTTTCTTTTTTCGATTTGAGAAAAAAACACTTTTCTCTAAGCCACATGTCCTTCAATATTCGATCCCTCCATATATAATGACATTGAATGTACAAAATAATTATTCAATAATATATTAATTTTGAAAAAAAATAATTCATTATAAAAAATATCTAATTAAAAATTATAAAAAATCATGTTTATTTAAATTTCACAATAATCTATTATGTTATTCCTATTTTTGTGAAACTAATTAATAAAACTAAAATGATGATGGATTGGATATAATAATATATAAACCTAATAAATTCTATGTGAATGGGATATATAATTAAATAAAATATATATATGAGAAAATGATTTTAATTTATTTTAGAATGATTATAAATCACTAAAAACCCATACATTTATTTTAATAAACTACCATTATAAGTGTAAATTTTAAATATAATATTGATATAAATAAAAGAAAGAAAATGGGAGAAATTTATAAACAAGTAGTTTATGTGTTGGATTACATGAAATGGTAGTTATATTTATTAATATAGACATGTACAATGTTATTAGAGGACATAGTGAATCAGAATATTAAAAGGATAGTTACCAGACACATGATACACACATTTAGATTATTCAAGATGTATAAAAATAAGGAATTTGATTTTTTATAAATGATGAAAGGTTTGAGGGAAAATATTTTTGAAATTCAATATGTTCACTATGTGGATGTTTTGATGTTAAATAAGGTGGAGAAAGTTAATTTTCTTCATGAGGTTATATGTTTTAGAAGTTTTATTAGAAGGGTAGATAATGTTTTTATTTATGTAAACTGAATGTCCATAAAATGTTTAATAGCTAACTATCATTGTGATATGGGATTCATTAGATTAGATTTCTTCAACTCAATAGTATTTATGGTTTAGGATTTATAGAAATTAAACACCCACCTATTATATTGACACTATATACATGAAAATTAATCGCTGTAAAAAATTTACTTTAACCTTAATTTTATTTTTATTAAAAATGTATTGAAGAGTGTAATAGAAGGAATCAAAAGAGATATATAGATTTTACATAATTAAGTTAGTCGAAAATAAATGATTCCTGTAATTTTTTTTAGTTTTTTTACATGATAATCCCTTTGGGTTTCAACTCATAAATATATTACTATGTCATTTACCTGATTGTGATTTTCCTATAACATGGTCTATGGTTTTATTCAGGGATCCCTTTCATAAAAATTTAAACTATTCATTAATTTATTAAAATTTTATAGTATATATATCAGTTATTTATATTATATTTTATTCGTATTATTAAGGTTATCATATCCCAAAATGGGATTTGAGTACTTAGGAAATTGATGATAGAATTCCAGAATTGATAGTCATTTACTATATTCTAATTTGAGCTGTTGGAAATTTGTATGGAGATATGTGTGATCATTTTTTTGATGGTATAATGATTTTATCCAATTTATAACTATATTCATTTTTTTGAGGAATTATATAGTGTGACATCACATTATTAGGTCATGTACTAAGAGAACATTGGGTCAATCAAATCATAATAACAGTCATAATTGTATCCTTTTTGGTAATTTTATATGTTTTTGTAATGTATTATTGTGTAAAATAGTTTGACCTATATATACCCATTTATAAGATCCACATGATCAACCTTTTGAACATAGTCCTAATAAGAATCTCTATTAGGTTCCTCTAACTATATATTGTCTTTCATTATTTGGTTAATCATATTTTTGTTTTAATTTAGGTAAGAGATGTTTAATTGTAGTTGGATACATATTTATTATCCTATAATTAGTTGAATTATTAATTATATTATTGGGGAAAAGATATTTTTGGAATTATTTGGATTCTTAATGATATTTTTGTGACATAAAGATTCCTTTAGAAAAATTAAATTATCTATAGAAGATGTTTTTGAGAAGTTGTACATTGATGTGATTTATGGGTTTTATTTTTCTCAGCACAAAAATCATGTTGAAACTCAAGGGATATATAGAAATTCATTTGAGATTATGTTTATGCATATATTTATATAGTGTTCAGAGATGATTATTATTATTTTTTATGAATTTGGAGAAAATCTGAATATATGATGATATGTAGTGGAATTTAGATCCAACTAAAAACATTTGATAGGTATAGTGGTGTGTATGAGATACATTGAATTAAATAGGGCTATTTACAATGTAATTTATCACCCATTTGGTATAACATTATTCTATATTTTAGTGCATATGGAATAGAGTTGAAAATAAATACTAATTAGTATGGAGAAGAAGAAGAAGTTTCGAAATATCTTGAAAATGTTATTTTATTATAATTATAATTATAATTTTAATTTTTTATTATATTTTCTACCCTTTGTGCATTATATATACTATGATTCTTGAATACATGTTGTTGGGGTGATATGTTATTGAAAAAAAGTGATTACATTTATTGAAATTATGAAAAATATTTTTGAGGAAAAAAAGAAAAAGAAGTGTCTATGTTGATCAAATGATGAGAATTGACCTACCAAATTATAGGTTGAAGAATATTAGGAAGAATCCCCATTGCAATTACTTGAATGAAAGTATTTTATAATTTTATTATATATTATTATGGAGAAACTAAATCATTTATCAGTATAGTAGTATAAGAAGAATTCAAATATATTTGAGAGACAGATATTATTTGAATGAGGATATTTCATCCATGTTTGTACCTACATGTAGATTATAATGGTTCATAGGATATTCCTAAGATGATTCTATATTAATTAATATAGATTAAAAAAAATCCTCCAATAGGAAACTAAAATTATACCCAATAAAGATTTATAACATAGATAGAAGGATTAAACAATTGTAGAACAATGATAAACCATAAAATGGAAAAACATGATCATAGAGGAATACATAATGTTTTATTTCATGATAATAAAAATTAAATTTATATTTAGAACAATTTCTTACAATTTATATCATACACTAGATACCATACATTACCTTAAAATGTGGTTATCATCCTCATAAAAACAAAAACTAAATCATTTTACATTTAAAACTACCAATATCTTAATTTTTCTATATGATTAATGTTCTTATACATCTTCTTTCAACCATACAATTTATTATTTATCTTCCTGATAAATCATACTTCATTAACCCAAATTAGTTATAGGAGTAAATGATTATGATATACTACCAATGACAACAGAATGAGTTGGCCCAAAAGTCATCCCTCATACAAACCCAGAATCCTCCTACCCTAAAATTATTACATTTGCATCATTTAAGGATACAAATGATGATTGTAAAGGGTTTTCATCAAAGTATGATAGAATTATTACTTTTTAAAAAAACAACAATGACAATGATTTTTTAAATTATTTTAATATCATTATACTATCTAATTCATATTTTTTTCATATATATTTAGTTTCATTTATTTTAAAAAATAATAATTATTAAAAAAATTATAAAAACAAATATGCATTTAACCGAATTAAATGTGTCCTAATAGATCTAACAAAATATTTAAATAGATATAATTGGCATTGTTTGATCCATGTAGATGACCTCATTTAATTTGGTGTAAGGAGATTTTTGTTATAATTTATTTTAATTGATATTTTTTATATTAATTAAAAAACATATAATAGAAATTAAAAGTGATTACTCCAACATATCTTGTTTGCTCATTTATAAAACTCTCATTAGTTTTATGATGATTTTAATCTTAATATCAGTACTTCTAATAGAGTGATATATTTCATTATCATTGTAACATATATATATATATATGTTAGAGACAAACATAACTTATAATTAAATTATATAAATAATAGTTGATAAAATATAACCCAGAATTTTTTTCATAAAAAATTTCAAACCAAATGATATGGGGAATGAATTGTTTCTCATGATTCACAATATTTTTTAGATAATTCCTATAAAAATAATCTCAATAAAAAAATTATAATTTCATTTTTTATTTTATGAAGATACTATAATATATGTAATTACCTTTTGAGTACAATATTTATTAATATTAAAAAAAATGATTCACTTCTCATGATAAATGCCTTTCGGAACATTAATATACATTTTATAGATCTTAGTGATGTGTCATTAAATTTTTCCTTAAATATCTATTTAAAATATCTCCATTTATTTATCATGTTTTTTATAGTCCATGTGTGTGAAATGGCTTCCGAGACATCAAAATGAAAAAAAATCTAAATAAACATACTAATTTATAAATATATTAAAAAGTTATACTAATATCATTTTAATTAGTGATCAATGGGAAGATTGTTAATATTACACTTTGTTGGTTATGAAAATAATCATTTAATATATTGTTGGAAAATGCCTCATTAATTTTTTATTAATTTGAAAACTTATCATCTGAAAAGAAATATACCGAAGAATATGTCCATAGATTATGACGACATCATTGATAGGCACCATAACCTGATCTTATGGAATGATGATATTTAATTCTTCTAGGTACCATAGATATACCATAATTGTATTCACATCTCTTCTATTATTATATTCATCTATTTTAAAAATTAAATAAATAAATAATAACAAAAGTAGTTTTCTTGTACCATGATATAAATTCCAATAATAGAGAGTTCTCAATAACCCCTTGAGGTAGGGGTGACCTACATCTCCATAACCAGAGGTGCATCAGATAGTTGGCTACCGATAATATTAGATGAAACTTTTGGCTTACTAGAAATCTCTATTATAGAAGAATCACCTGGATCAAATAAATCTAATTGTATTGGTGGTATGATTTGAGAAATTTATTATCTTTGACATCAGAAAAATTTGTTCTCAACATTCTTATATTTAAAATTGTTCATATTATACTAACTGCATAAAAAATATACATGTAAATGTATTTTAGAAAAAGGAATAAATATAAAAATGAATAAATAAATATATAAATATATATATTAATAACTTATAAATGAGAAATTATAATATAGTTTCATTACCAATTTATACATTTAATTAACTTCATATTCACAGTATTCATTATTATCAAAATCCATTTTGATGAGTAATTCTTTTTCACTGTCTCTGCTAAGTCATATTGTTTCAATATTTTTAAGAATGAAATTTTCCATGTATTGTGATTGATGAAGTTCACTATCACAGAGTACCAATTGATCTTCCACCACATATCATAAAGGACTCCTTTATTTAAGTGTACAATAACACTCATAAAACTATTTATTTCATCATTATGATAATGAAACATATTATCCTATGAATTAATTATAAATTTATTATTCGCTACAGACTCAGTCATATGGAT
The DNA here is from genome assembly GCA_963277665.1 of Viscum album. Classification (NCBI taxonomy): domain Eukaryota; kingdom Viridiplantae; phylum Streptophyta; class Magnoliopsida; order Santalales; family Viscaceae; genus Viscum; species Viscum album. The sequence goes on from OY728147.1 coordinate 484,675,424, forward strand.
CATGTAAGGGAAGTTTACTGAACTAAAATGTAAGAATATTTCACTATATCCCCGTTAATGTTGAGCCTCATTCATTTGAAGAAGATAAAGACAAAGTTATCATGATAGTTTATTTATTTATCAAACAACATTACATATAATACCACTTCCTGAATTCTAAATACAACAACATATTGAGTATTCATTTTCATTTAATGATAAATTATATGAAACCTCAAGCCATGAATATTGCAGGTGTCAGAAAACTCAGCCCGTCATAGAGGATCACATGACAAAAAATTCAAATCATTTGATATTTGAGATCAAATATCAACATACATTTTCTAGATAATTTGATATAAAGTGTTATGTTCAAAATCAAAATATACATGTTGATAATAAAAATTTGAGAATATAATTACACAATGAGTAAACCATTTTAAAATCTCACTATTAAGAACATTTGTTTATTCCAATTAATTTCTTGGTTGACCCATTGGTCACTTTTTTTTCAATCACAATTAATCAATATATTAATATCCAATGAAACAAATGAGTAGTAAATATCATTGAGATTGTATAAACTCTAATAAAGACAATATAAAATTCATCCCATTTCTAATTGGTTTTACAATAGTTATAAATATTATAAATTTGGTTTCAGTGTGAGATGTAGTGTAGATGTCTTCAATAAATCCAACATGACTGAATCTATTCCCAAACCAATCCAAATACGTAGAATAGAAGCTCTGAAACTCTTCAACTATGTAACCTTTAGAAATAGAGCCTTCTGGTAGAGCATTATTCCTTAGATATGATTTCAAATGACTTAATCACCTAATCTAATAAATAAGAAACTTATTATACAAATTATGAAATGAAATGATAAAATTTATTTCACAAATGAAAATAAAAAAATCAACATACCAATAAATTGGATAAATCCATTTATAGTGTTTCAATCAATAAATTCTATATTCTTCGACCAAATGAATAGTTAAATGAGTCCTGATTATGATGAATTGAGGTAAAAATAATGTTCCCAACTGAATATGTGTCTAAAAAATTATTTTCTAATGTTTATCAAGGATAGTTGGATTTATAGTTTTTCAAAAAAATCTTCTTGAAAAATCCACACAACTCAACTACAAAAATAGATACATTTTAGGTAATGATTACACAATGCCAATGAATAATGATTCTCCATCATAATATTTGATCATTTCCTTTTAGTCCATGTAACATTTGATATTTTAAATCATCACACTAGGTAATGTTACTTGAATATCCACCTATCAATTTTTCATTCTTTAATTTTTGAAACAATTTTACTTTATCATTATTCATTATTGTAAAAGTTGACAATGGATACATTTAATTATCATTTTCCCACAAACCAACATTTATGTTATGTTATTACAAACAGTTACCAGCATTAAGGTAATCTTTAAATTTACACTGACCATTAAGAAGTGTAAAAATTATATTATCATAGAATTTCTTCTCAATATGAACTATTTCATGATTATGAAGTATCAAATTAAAATCCAATTAGGGTGTTTGATAAATATACTAATTTTCTTCCATAGTTCTGTTCCATCTGCTTCAGAACATTTTCCAAATTCTATAATTAAATTAATTAAATGTACCAAGATTTATGAACTATATAATAGATTTTGTGGGTTTATCAATACATTATATCCATTTAATTATTTTTTTTAAACCTAAATTTATATAAACAATCTATAAATTGACAATGAAATATTAAAGATCATTTTCTACCATGATGTAATCATTGAGGTTAAAAATCAAAATTAAAAACATTAAAATCCAAACTGGTTTGAGTGTTCTAGTCGAATAAATTTTTTAGTACATGAAGGTCACTAATTTTCCAAATTAAAGAAGAATAAATTTTGAGTAGTTTAATAATTTATACATCAAATATTTCCAAACCATAATTAAATAATTATCACTATACACTATAGGTTGAAGGTATACATCCATTTTATGTCCATGCATTTTCTTTATAGGAATAATAATCAAAATAATGAAATAATTCTTAATCATACAAATGAATTGAGGTATATTAGAGAGGATCATAGAAATTGGCCACATGATATAAATAGTATATAATGTACTAAAATTGTAAAAAAACATCTGAAGACAATCCCCAACATACATTCCAAGGATCCAAAAAATATATATATAATAAATAAAACACCTTTGATGATTTGAAATATTTTGTATTTCACATCATGCCATCATTTTTAGCATCTGGATGTTTTTAGTTCACATCATATGTAATTTTAGATGACATGTGTAATATTTTCATTAATGGTTTCAATGGAATGCAACACAATACTTTTATAAGAGTTTTCATATACTATTTCTTACTGTGGTTTTATTCATTTTTCTCAAATCATTGTTCATTTAATCCCATCTTATTATATTAAATATTGTAAATTATTCTTTATTGGACTCTTCTCCCTAGTAATGAATGCAATCATCAGGGAATTCATGTATAGTTTTTTAATCAGGTACATGATTTTTGAAGATCCTTGTCATCTCATAGAGTGATGCAGGTATATTTGCTTCACTAAATTCATTATTATGAAACTCTAAAATCATGGAAGTTGATTTGTTAGTAATTATATAGATTCAATTTATATGAGGAATCATATGTATAAAAGAAAACATAAAATACAAGGAAAACCCTTTATATTGTTCTTTTTTTCAACTTCAACTATTTCAAAAAACTCATTTTTTTAATTGATGTTTTGAGAAAAATTAACCTACTCAGGATCAAATGAAGGTTATGATGATTTACTAAAATCTTGGACAATGCATCTCAAAAATACAAATTCATAATTAATCAAATTTGGATATTAATTATTTTTTTTGGGTTACTTTATGTTTCATTAATAGGATTATCATTGTTTTAAATTTCGATAGCATTCGATTCAACATGAAAAAAATATACATATATATTATGAATTAATTTCAGTATAAAATTCTCATACACTTCATTTCTATTAAACCATCACATGATTTTACCATTAGAGAACACACATTTTATTTTATGATACATTGTTTGGTTTTCAATTGAAAAATCTTAAAATTATTCCAAACCCATGGCATACATAGGTGTGTTTTGTGGTAAATTAATCTAGATTTTATCCCTTGGTATTGGGATTTCTCTATTTTCCCTGATCATTCATATATACAGATATAAATATTTAATCAATGATATATATTTAAAATTAAACCTCACTTAACTATATAACTGTCTTGGGTAGGGTATTGATTAAACATAAAATATATCTAACATGAAAATGATTCAATTAAAAATGAAAAAATAAACAACATAAATAAATATATATTACACATCACAATAATATTTTATGTTGTTGTGGAATAAGTTCATTGAAATCATAAATGATTTAAGTCTTATATCAAAGACCAACAACACCCTAGGAAAATGTACCACACTACATGGAAGAAATAAATAATTATAACCATTTATAATTTGTCATCCACAATTTTTAATAATTGGAATAATCGCCAAAAATATCATTGAGGTGAATCCAATCTACAAATATTTTACTAACTATGGATGGAAGGTCTGTAACATAACTCAGTCATTATTTCATAATAATTTCTCCATAAAATAACCATCAATTTCTCAAATATTTATATTATTTATTTAAAACAATTAAAAAAATCCTAAATTCAATCCATCCTTCAATGATGTAAGGGGTCACACTCACATGGATAAGTGGAAGAGGGTCCACATTTAAGGGTCGCCTTTGAGGAGTAGGGGGTCACTGTGGGGGTCCTCATCACTGAGTAGGTATTTAGAGTCATGAGGATTAGAGGAGAGGGGATGGATTTTGTGGGGATCAAGTGGAAGGTGGGGTGGGGTTCAATATCATGGGGATTGAATGAGAGGAGGGATGATCATCCTCGAGGTGTAGGGGTGTTGGGGTCATGGGGTTTGAGGTCGAGGTCACATGGGTCATCGCCAAGAGCAGGGGGTGGGTAAGGGCCAAGGGAATTATGTGTGTGTGTCTGTGTGGGGGTGTCAAATAGTGTTTTTAAAAAGATTTTGTGGTGGATTAAATAAATATACAACTAAAATAATGAAATAAAAATATTTTGGGAATTATATTAATCCACCAAAAGAACAAAATTAATAATTAATAAAATTTATTTACATTCATTATTAGAACTACTGCCAATAAACCATTTCTAATACCTCATTTTTTGCAGTGTATACATTTTTTTGTTATTTTAAATATTATACAGAACACTTAATATTTATCATTTTTTTGGTTGAAAAAGAAATTTTTATATATTAAATATTTTAAGCACATATTTACTTTTATGAACACCTAGTTGATCATTTCCAAACACTCATCATATAATTGCGCTTTTAATTTGTAATTTTATTAATATTCCTAAAATTTTTATCTTTATTAAAAAATTTTCCAAAAAACATAAAAACATATAGGCTATGTTAATTTATAGAATTGAAAATTAAAATTTACTGTATATTTTTAAAGATTTATAATAGATAACTTTTTGGATATTTCATTAATTTTCAATTATATTAATATTTTTTAATGATTTTTCATTTATACTTTATTTTAAAACATGTGTTTTGTATGTTATTTTTATTATATTTTATAGTCCAAGAATAAAAAGTTATGATATAATTTTTTTTGTGGAGTCATGTTTTTTGTACTTTTATAAATTAATTATTAAAAATTATTACATTTCAGACAATACATTTTGTTCCCTAGTATTATATGATTATGTTTTCCCAAAAATAAGTATCCATAGTGGTGGCATCCCAAGGTTTTATCATAGTCAATAGTGGATCTGGAATACTTTATGACATGGGCATCTATAAGTCACATCACGAGGATCCTCATTGTAGATTAGAACCGTCCCGATTTCCATCCTAAAATGGTTAGAAGATTTATACGGTGAGGAGTTGACAAATGGATGTGGATAATATGACATCATTAAAAATAATTTTTTTTAAAATATTATCTGGTTTTCTTGAAACCCATGTCTTATTTTGTTTTTTAAGATTAACATATGTATATTATATTGGATACATATGATATCAATAAAATTATATCTTAGTTGCAATAGGATACTGGCATGTAAAGGATCAATTCTCGACCTATATTTGACATGTTTTTATAAATAAAGAAATATATATATATATATATATATATATATATATATTCATTCCAAATTAATAGTATATTAATTTGTGTCCACTTTAAATTGGATATTCAAAAACATTCTTTTATAATTAAACCAAAATATCTAAAATAATTATAAAAATTTATATTGATTTATACATATTTTCACCTAAATTTAAATAAATTTAATGAATGTAATTGTAAATATTTCTGTAGATTTTTAAATAACTATTTTCAAATTTGTTTTCAGATATATAAATTTATAAATTTATTAAATATTCATAAAAATATATATAGTATTATTATTATTAAATTTACTTTATATCTATTTATTATGATTATTATTTAAATTTTTTAACATGTAAAATTTGTTTTATAAATATATAATAAACTTTTATAATTCAATACATTCAATTATTATTTCTAAATATAGTTTATATGTACTAATTATTATTGTTAGTATTATTTAAAGTTTTAACTTGAAATAAAATAATTGTTATAAAAATAGATATAAATATTTAGATATATTTATGTATGTAATTGTAATAATGTATTCAATTGAAAATTTATAATTATATATATTTGAATATTTTTATATGATTATGGAAATTGGAGGCTTACACGAGTGGTAATGACTTGTTCTAATCTTGTATTAGAATCTGATTCAAATACATGTGAGAGAGAATTGCAATAGGTATTTTACCAGTACTGTAGTAGATTTTAGAACTATATCAGTGTGGGTACAATAGTAAGTACTGCATCGAGGTACTCCATCATCATTACTATTCAACCTGAATGGGATTTCATGCCACAAAAATAAATCATTTGGGATACATGGACTATAGTCTATCAAAGGTATTCGGGCCACATGGCATATAAGCCATGAAGTCGTGTAGATATTGCTTACAATGGAGTCTTGGAGAAAATAGATTAGAGAAGGGGTAGTTAGAAAATTGGAGCCACCCAAACCAAAGTACTGAAAGAGGAATATGATGGTCACACCATCGAATCTTGCATCTCTATACTTGAGCTCTATGATCTGTTTCAGACATCAAGGTGGTGGTCTTGATGTATACTTGATGTGGTACAAGGGATGGGTTTTCCCATTTAGTTTGGTCATTAATAGGTATATTCCTTTCCCTCTAGGCCTTTGGGCCACATAATTTTGTCATTCTACCTATAAGTCATCATGTTATGTAAGGGATCCCTATCATCCATGTTAAAAAGAGGATTATCCATATATATATAAAAAATAAGGCCTTTGGGTCTTTCCATACACGTATAATATTATTCAGGGTTATAATTATACTTGTACATACTTATGTATATCTGCAATTGGAAACATCCCTTGAAAAAAGTATAATAGAAATATGTGATGTATGATTTTTAGTGTAGATTTCAAGAGAACGTTATATAAAAGATGTTATAACACCATATTATTTTATTTATTTTTAAATGCAGTTTAAATGTATTAATTATTATTATTATTATCATTATCATTATTTTTATTATTTAGGGGAAGATGGAGCTCAGAGGGAGGGAATCATCAGTGTTCGATCAAGTGATCAACTTCCACAATGTTTGAAACAAAAAATGCTTAATTTCATCTCACATGGAAGACAATGAGATTTACACAATCCTTTGATCCTATCTAGGAAATAGTTTGATGAGAAATCTAGGACTAGAAATCTATGAAAACCCCTTTCTTCATTGACTCTAAATTATAGGGATTCATTCATGAATCTGGATTTCCTTACTGGAAGGATCATTAGGAAGTGTTCGGCATCACATGTTGATACCAACTCGAATGCAATCAAGCAATGAATGATGCTCTATAAGTACCCTACCATGTATTAATTGATTTTTGGAAAATTTGGGGACACATGGTAACCCAAGTACTTGGTCAAGTGAAATTCTATGATATGGGGGTATACATATTGGAGAATGATAACTTTTGAGTAAAGATATCTTCATAATATCATCCTATTGGATGAAATGAAAAGGAAATCACGGGTATGTAGGACCCTTTAAATGAATCCTAATCCTATGAAGATCCATGAATGTTATAATAACTTCAACTTGAGCAATATTTCCAACGGCCATGATCTGGTATAGAAACATGTGCATGGTCTTAGCCAGTTTTATTATCACTAGAATATCCTATAATATATCTCCTAATCGATGGGAACCACAATCATACTAAAATAAAATACTAAAGGGTATGATATTCCCATTATGTACGTATACTGCTGGAGGTGGACCTATCTACATTTATGATAAAAGAAGTTGGTCTAAAAACAATTGATGATATCATCAACCTAGTGACTTTATATGAAAGATTAAATCCCATCAATGTTGAATGAAAACTCATTTGTAATGTGTCTAGTTAATGATGGAGGAATAGGTTTACCAAAAGTATTATTTACACACTGAGACTGATAGTAGGTGAATAAAAGTTAATAATATGGTGAATGGAAATACCCCATTTATATTTGGAGATGAGGCTAGTATTCCTATTACTGGACAATCAGGGTAAATGTATTCCTCTAATATAGGGTCTATCAGGACTTCATCATTGAGAATATACCTATCTTCCTAGATCTTGTGAAGGCCCCTACTCCAATATCAATCTCAGCCTCCAAAAATAATGGTTTTATTCCTATTGTGATGGATGGTGATGGAATCATTCAACATCCACCATAAGCTCTTAATGAATTATTAGATAATGTGAATCCCAATGATGTAACAATACCTAATTATAATATCTCTAGTCTTATTCAATAGACTCTTCAATATCCTATGGCTATAACCGATGAGGTGTCTCCCCTCCTTTCATCCTCACATCTGTAATACATCTTATGGAACAAAAAACCTCCTGAGGTTACCCGTGTTTTCATATCTAATTGACACATTGGTTGGTGATATGCTGGGAGACTCTCCCATCACCATTAGGAATTCAATGAGAAATTATATTATTGACAGATCTCATACTGATAGAATAGACGAGGAAACCTTTAATTTAGTGTCCTCATAATACGATACTATGTGGTGGTCTATTGAAGATTCATCCCCAGGTAAGGTGATATCCAATAAAAAATTCACACCCCTCACTTGTCACTTTTGAGATGATGAGAGCGAGAAATAGATCTTACCCACTATAAAGGACATCCCTATAAATTATGCAGTAATGATTCATGTCTATATATTAATGGATACCTCTTCTAATCCAAACATAGAAGGAAGGTCAAGGGAAATGGAGAGATGATACCCTCTGAGGTGGTACAAACAAACTGGCTGCATATTATAGAAAATATATATTCCAAATAATGTTTTCAATGAAATTATCAAGGGTAAAAAAATATTGATTGTTCATTATCCCTTAGACACTTCATCTCTCAACACAAACTGATGGGTTTTAGCATTTTCTAACCAAAGGTTAATATTTACCACCTAAATATAATTAACTATAAGAATATTGAATATGACTAGTCAGCTCACAACAATATATATACATAGGTGGAAACCCTATGGGCTCTTAAGAGTGTGGACATTGGGGCCTCTATCCTTCAAACTGTCAACTAACAAATCATTGTGAAAATTAATTTTGGTATCTTATCTTAGATTTTCACATTTTTAATGCCTATAATATATATACCAGTAGTAGGAATCTTTGGTATAAGAATTATTTATTTTCTAACTAGGATAATTAGATTTAGAGTATTTTAGGATATTTCAACTATTTTCATAATGCCTAAAAGAATATTGGATCCAACTTTTTAGGGGGTAATCCTTGAAATTCCATATACTTATTTATATTTTCCAAATAATTTTTATAAGGCTTATTGGGGATGAAATTATTTGTTTGAGGCACACCATGAATTATCCACTATTCATAATATGGATTGAGATTCAATTTCTCTCTAAAGTGGATCCTTGACCCTCCCATTCACGTGGAGCTCTTCCAAGGCTTCATTTAGATCACACCTCATTACTCCTTTCAATACTGAGGACTGCTAGGAGATGTCTGACCACCTTGAAATTGAACAACACTTAACTGACCCTTGATGTATATTGAGAGTTCCTTTCCTCAGAGTAGTCTATCCCTATGAATGAAGTTTTATTCTAGTTATTTTCCTGAAACATAAAGAGGACCAAATTGGAACTTCAACAATTGAGTAATGACAATTTTTTCCAACCAAGATGAAATCATCACAAAATATCAACATTATCTCCACAATATTTAGCCTAGGAATTCCATACTGGAACTTCCATCAATCATGGAACATAAGTGCGTAGATGAACTGGATACCCAAATAAGAAATAGGGATATTTTATTAATATATCAATTAAGGGTACATTGACTTAAAGAAGGGGGAAAAACACCGGGTTGTTTCTCCTCATTTGTAGAGATGGAAAAGTGAAGAATAATATCTCATATGTTATTATCGATGGTAATCTTCTATGCTTAGATGATGAAATTTTTGATTTTCCTGATTTTCAATTTAAGGAATATTTTCAATATAGAATATTGTTTTCATCTGCGAACATTTTTTGATGTATTTAGATGTCCATTGATTGAGACACATAATGATTCTATTATAGCTTCCCCTTTGGATAGGTCCATAAAAAGTTCACTATTTTCTCTCAATGTTGAAAACACTTCAGGAATGCATGTCTTCATGAAGAAACCTTTATTGAATTATTGGGATATATTCTACCTAGATGTAATTTATGTTGTTAAAGAAATATTTTAAATGGGATATTTGTCTCTTATTATAAATTCCCAATTCATCCTCATAATTTATGAGGTTGAAAGATATATTGATGTTGATGAATTTTTTCCTTTTTAATTTGGGAATAATATCTATAAAATTATTATAAAAACAATTTTCAATAATCATGGGAGGATTTTGAATAGGATTTTCTCCTCTAACCAGTTCAGTTTTATCCTCAGGAGAATGATTCAGGACTACTTATACAATTCTTCAGAGGGTGTAAAACTTCTCATATAAAAATCTAGATATGGTAAAATTTCTCATAAAATGTAAATTTATAAATCTTTTAACACTTTTAAATAAAGATTTATTTTGAAAGATATTCAATTTTAGGGATTTTCATAGAAATTATTTTGTTTTATGATATACACTAATTAATGATCCCATGTTTAATTTATCTATATTTGAACACCCGATGTGTGCTTTTGTAGTTCTAGGGGTGTCTGAAAAATAAACCCTTTATCAACCATTATCTCTGTCTTGATCAAGGATTACCTTTTCTACTTTCCTCTGAAAATCATGGAAGGAAAGGAACTTCCCTCCACCAATGATGACATAAATCTTTGGGTTTCTTCAAATATTATCATTGGTGATGATATTATTCACTTCATTGAGGCTGACAATAAATCTTCAGATTCCATCAAGATCATTTTCTCCCATTATGAACATCTTTCTTGAAATATTACCTCATAAGAATAATTTTTGGGCACCATTTTGAGAGGCCTATCCAAAATTAGAAAAATATTCATCTTGAGTTATCTTCATAACATTAGGGAGATCTTCCACTAAGTTACCCTGGCATTCAATTAATTATGGGAAGGGATAGATCTATCTACTTAGAATGGATCACTAGTAGGATCACTTCCCATATCTCTAGATAGAATGGAAAGACCTTGTCTTATGTTGGGATAATTTTACCAAGGAACTATATGATTGAATTGATACTTTTTTTACTCCATCAATATTTACTGATGGTTAGGTTAATTAATTAACCTTCTTGATTCCCAATTTTTAAGGCATTGTTTCTTCCATGAAAGGAATCGTATCATGGTTTCCTAAGATAAATTTTGAAAACACATTATAATTGGAGGATTTTTAATCATGATCCATAATATCTTTATCACCTATCGGGTTTCTAGTTACAAATAAAACCCGATTACCTCTTAGTAAGCCTCTTCTGTATTTCTAATGGCTAGGCTGATTGGAAGGTTGAACAGGGGTAATCGACTCAATCTGGATTCCTCATTTGGGAATTTATGTAGGGGTAAATATGATGATATCATGATGAACACTCAATGGTTCCCCACTATATCATCTGTCCTGAACTTATAGACAACTCAAGGCTTGGTCTCTCAGTTTTCAATGTACATCAGGTTCCCTCTAAGCTAGCTACTCCGTCTATTTTCAATGTTCTTTATAAAATTGGATATGTGGATCCTTTCTACCTCTGGGTATTCTATAGGATATTTAGTCTTACTCTTTATTTGAGAAATATGCAACCCTTTGGAACCGAAACATACTATGAATCATATATTTGATGAACCTCAAAAGAAATTTGTGTGGAATTAGTGAAGATCATTAATGTCGGATGACAGTTTTGTGAGTATTTCCATCACTAATTCTATAGAGAATCCCATATGGAATAATTTGCTCAATAATAATACATCATATGATCAAAATAATGTGGTAGGTTGTAAATCTTTTTCATAATGACTCTTTTACAATAATAATGGGGAAGATTTTCTTTACTTTTTTTTGTTAACACCACCTTTTCATTGAAACTATTGAATCATGGTGAGGATATTTTTAATTTCACCTTACAAACTCATAGAAGTCTGGATGAAATTATGTGGGTTTTTCTCAATCTATATTATAGTATGAAGGTGCAGAATCACCTATTCATTATTGTGGTGAAGAACTATCATTATTTGTGGATGGTTAGGAATACCCTCCGGTTTGAGGGTGTCAACATTCAAAGAAGATTAATCATTGTGGGAATCATCAAGGATATATTTAATAATTCTAAATTATAGGTTGTATGCAAAAATAATTTTATGGTTGATCTTGTTATTCTCGGAGATTCTTTGTGATAATGGAATTCCCCACAAAATGACTCAACCCAAGAACATTAAATGGTTTCTTGTTATTTCTTATTGGATTGAAATCGAAGTGGCATGACTGATGGTGCACCTTAAGCTGTAGGATATGGTTCCTTCTTTTGAAATTATAGTGGATTTATTAATGTTTTCCTCTTCAATGTGATTGTATCTTTTATTTCTTATGATTCCATGATTTGGGTAGCCAAACATGCATTTAGAAACATATTACATTTTGGATTGGATAATTTGTGGGATGAATGTGAATCTTAAATATTAGTGAATCTTCACAGGAAATGATCATCTATAGATTAATGGAATATCTTCATGGTTTGGATGAAATGTAATCATACATGGAAATATTTAACATTATGGATACTAAAATATATAGGGAGATGATTGTAGTGGTGTAATCATTTTCCAAGTGGGTTGTGTTGGATGCGAACTCCTATTAGACATTATATTTAGATGATTTCCTTACTACCCTACATCTTTCTAATATTATGTGTTTTGTTTATACCCACATTCGTCCCTTCCCAATTCCATCTATAGATTTTATATCTTCATGATATATTTTTTCCTTGTATAACATTTTTTTTCAGTAATCATTATGTAACATAGAGTAAACTTCATTCGATATTGTTTTTTTGGACATGATATTTTCATTATTTATTGGTATATTGTTCACTGAATTCTAAAATATTACTGATCATAATTATATATTCATTCAAAAGGAGGGTGAAAATGTGAATATCTTAATATAAAAACCTCTATTGAGGCACTAAAAACTTATATTCTGAATGATTTATCCTTGATGAAAATGGATGATCAAAATTTATGAAAAGAAAAGATTTAAAATATAAAAGTTGTATGTGTGGTGTTTTTTCCTTATTATAATCTTGTATCATATATGATTTATTAAAATAATTTGTCATTGGATATGATTTTTTGTTACACTGAACTATTTCATCATCATTTTTTCTTGGTAATGTAACTTTATAATTTGTTTTCATATTTGGAAGCTCTGACAATATAGAAATAGTTCAGTGTGTATTTTAAAAATAATGTATTAATTTATGGTCCTACCATATGGAAAATATATTCAAAAATAGTTTCAAATATTCTTCGCATCTTATTTTGTGAGGAATTTTATATTTTAAAAACACAATTTTAGGTAGATGAATTTGAATTTAAAATGATTTTTTCCTTTTCGTTTAGTTAATTTATGAATGTGAGACTGACCCAATCTTGCATGAAATCAATAGCACTTAGTATGTTTGATTTATATTCATTACAGGTTTTAATGGGAAAAAATATGAGAAAACATTTTATTAATTACATGTTAATGATTCCATAGTGATCACTACTCTATGATTTCATTTATTGTCAGCAACGTTGATGAGTTTGATGATAGTCAATGAAACTTATGTGATCTAAACAGGAATATCCAAATCTTGAAGATGCTGAATACATATATTATTTCTAACTAAAATGATCATATTTTTTCAAATACTTCAAAATTTTGTTAATTTATCTATATAGAATAACCAGTTAAAGAAAAGGTTATTTATAAATTTACCTTCTATGATGTACTTTATTAAGGTATTTAGTCCACTTTAGCATTGACATGTTTTTGTTTTTGATGTGTAAACCACAAAGAATTAAATCACATTGGTGTTTCAACATCATAATTTTTTATTGGATTTTATTTAAAATTTTTTAAACCAATTGTAGGATGATGATTTCAAATGTTGTTTTCTATTGTTTGATTTTTTATATTGTAGTTGAATAATTTATATAACTTTTCCATAAGTGAATGTATACTCAAGGATGAGGGTTTTTAATATCATTATTCTGTATTTGTTTAAAATTTTATATATTCTATTATATTTTTACCTTTTGAAATTAATAGAAAATATATTTATGTGATAGTCAACCTTCCATTTTCCAAGGAATCAATGTAAATTATCACGAATGGTGATAAAAGGGTAAGATATTTAAATTATTTTTATGTTATAGGGTATCAATTATTTTTAATGGTGTTGTAAATTGAACTATGGTATTTAAAATGATTTCATAACAGTCCCAAAGTGATTGTTTTGTTGAATCGTAGTTTTTTTAATATATTTTTAATGAATGATTTTTTTAGTTTTTTGGGATGCATACATTGTTATTATAGTTTCCACGAATTATCTTTATCATATTGACGTGTTTGACTCTCATGTATTGAAATTGAGTAAATTTTTATTTAATGTTTCAATTCTTTGGTTCAATATTTTTGTTCAAACATAAATCATGAACAAATATTTGAGGAATTCATAAAATTAGATTTTTTACTTGAAGAATATGTTCCTTTTAATTTTTTGGATGCATATATATTTTTAATCTTCAGTGAAGTGCATATAAAAATCATTTGGAATGAGTTTATTGAGATATATTCATGATGCTAAAAAATTTTAAAGATTCAATTATTTTCTATACTTCCAGTATTGGGGATGGAAATAAATAATATCTTGTAAGATATGATGGGGATGAAGTTTGAATATCATTTAATGTTTTGGATAATTAGTTAATATTAGGGCATGTTTTTTTCCATTTGTTATCATATTAATGTATGGTAATTTCAATATAAATAGAAATGAAATGGTAAGAAAAAACTAGAGTTGTTGTCACATACATAAAGTGTGAGTTGTATTAAAAAATTAAAATTTTCAATTTGAATTATTTGAGTTGTATTAATGGTGAGATGGTTATTTGGTATAGAAGGAGGATGATTTATGATGAAAGATGAAATTATTTTATTGCACATGGAATGTTATGAGTTAGAGACTCATACTTTTTAGGTAAATGATGATGTTTTGGAGGACCATTGCATTATGTTTTGATTTATCATATTGTTGTATGTGGCAGGTAAATTATCTAAAATAAAAACCATGTTTTACTGGATATGAGGATGGATTGGATAGAATGAGATTAATTTCTTGTGTAGCAGATTCAATTTCTGAAGTTGATATAATGTGATAACATGCTAAAAAATAGCGATAGGTGGGGGGTGGATATTAGCTGTTCTACATCTACCTTAACCCCGTATGTTTTTTGAATTTTTCATTGAATATGATATGTCATTAATCATAGTTTTTTCCATTGAAGGGAATAATTATTAATAGGATATTAGGATGTGTTTGAATATATAATAAGACATATGACTGGTGGTACCGATTTTTCTTGAAAATATAGAGATTTATGAGTAGTTTAATCATAACTTTTTCATGTTAGGGACTTAGGGGAAAAAATAATCAGTGATGATTATTAATTTAAATATTAAAAAAATATTTATGATATGTTTTAATTACATAGGGTGATGAAATAATTTTTTTTTCATTTCTCAGACCGTGTTTGTGATTTATGTTGTATTTTTACAAAGAAGAATCAATTTTGGAATATGTTTATTTTTTTTCAAAATGGATCGTGATGACATTACAATGTATCACTTATCTAAAATGATTTCAAATAAAATAAATACATGTTTTAGGGTATTCTTTGAGGATTAAAAATTTTAGAGTGAAGCTATGAAGAATATGGTAGGATTAGTTGATTCATATGGGATGACGATAAGAGAGAACTATGATTTAATGAAGTTTTCTAGATAAAATATATGATAAGGGGGATGCTTAATCTTTGTTTTTATATTGAATAAAATAAAAGGAGGTGTTATTGGATTAGGGGTGGCTGGAACCATTGAAAGGTGTGCCCCAAGAATTGAGACAATCCTTAGTTGAGGCACTGTTTCAAAGGCTGTGAAGGAAGTCTATTCTGGCACAATGAGGAAAATTAAGGAAGCTTTTTAGAAAGAAATCACGAGATACTGATCCTGCTGCTACTATAATTAATATAGTGAATTTATCTTTGGGGGTATTACCAAATACTATGGAGTTTGGGGTATTCTCAAAAAACAATAAATGTTGAGGTTCAATATTGAATCATAACATCGAATCCATGTTGTCCTCATAATTTCCACTTGTTTTTAGTATTCGCATAAATTTAATATATATATATATATATGCGTGTGTGTGTGTGTGTAATTTATTTATGATTTATGTATCTATGTACATAATTTACCTAAATTACATGATTTATGAATATATATATAGACACTTATTAGTATATATATATATATGTATATATATATTTTAACATATATGTAAACAAGAAGAAACAAATAAATAAATAATAACTGCACATGGGATCTTCATCAGTGCTTGAGGTTTTATAGATTATAATTATTTATTTAGTTGTTTAGAATATTTTTTTATATGATTGTGCGTGTTTTTAATATAATTTGGTATTTGATAAAATAATGTTGTTTATTTGGAATGTTATTATGATTTTAATTAACTATAAGGTTTCATGATTATCTGGAATTTGTATATTTAATTATTTTTAAGATATTATGATTAATATTATAACATTTTCTATTAGGTATGTTTTTAAGTTACATGTTATATTATATAATATTAATTTATTACATGTTTAATTATTAAATTTCATTTTATTATTAGTAATAATGTATTATAATATTATTTAATAATGGTAAAAGATTTAAATTATTTTTATAATGTTTTTACAATTAGGAATATTGTTGATTATATTCATAAACAATACAAACCATAGATATGAGTTCCAAAACCCATGGCCCAAAGAATTTTATCCATGGAAAACATAGACACACAAAGCAACTGAGGTCAAAAATGAATTACAAGTGATATTTTCACCAAGATAATAAAAGCAACAAGAATAACCGATTTGTTTACATCTTCAATACCAAGAGGTCATCAATAATCATCTTTGTTTATGTATACTTCCCATGTTTTGAGAACCACCCTGACTTGTCAGTTTTCAAACTATCTTTTCATGCGGTATTTGATCACACCTTTACCTTAGACTTTTTAACACCATAAATGTCTTTATTTGATGAAAACCCACAAATTATGTTTAAATATATAGTTCAAACCCCTTACCCAACTCAATATTGTTTGAGACTCATATACAAACAGATATAGAAAGTATGTGGACACAAGCAGTACTGGGATAGGGTCTACTCTAGAATCCACCCTTCCCAAGGCTTTAAGATGAATATTTTCAAATTGGAGGGATTTTATAGAGTCTAAAATCATAATGATGTTTAGGAGAGGATCACCCACAACATTTAAACATAATTCTTATATACCTTTCCCCAAAACAATGGAAAAATTGAGCTCTAGCTTGGGAAGTGTGAGAATACTTTTCTCCATAAATACCAATGATCTTTAGTATCTTCCATTAATTTAATTTTACAATGATTAAATTCCATTTTATAGGTTGATAAAATAATTTTATTCTGATCACCACCCATAAGAGGTTTTGTACTTAATATTATAATTTTTTTCAATTATTATTGATATTAGGTAAATGTTTATTTATAGAATATTTTGAAATATCATTTTTAGTTATTAAATATCATGTATATTATTAATAATAACGTAATATAATATGCTATAATAATTTTAAAAAAATAATTTTTTTACCACCATGTTTTTATGGTTAATAAATCACGATTATTGTAACATTAGTGAGATTATTATTTTCTATAAGCATCATATATTCTGAAATAGGTAGTTATTTCTTTATTATGAGTCACTATTGTGGTTGAGAAAACACTAAGAATGAGTCATCATTGAGACTGACTCACCACTATATAACGACTCACCAACAAGATTTAATACTATAAGAAAAGAATTTTAAAAAATTATAAGACATTATCAACAATGTCTCCCCATTTGAAAAATTTCACTCCTAGATGTGTAATACTACTGATTCTGAATGTTGGATATATAAGAGTAACCACCAGTATAAATTACCATCTGAAAATCCCCCTCTAGAAGGATGAATTACCATCAACTGAGATGCCATCATCCTTCAAATTTGGCAGTGTACACAATGTTACACTTTTATTATGGCATACCACTAAGAATGAGATAGTGTATGCATGAGACACAATGAGAATAAGAAACCACGAGTATCAAGTATCCATTCCAATATTCAACGAAACTTTTTATCAATCATAAATTATTAAATTATATATTTCTACTAGATAGTTTATTTAATTTAATGGCATTATTTATTCTAATGATTTTAAATTATTTCTTGATTGAGATGCATTAAAAATGTGTGTTAGATATGCTGTAAGAGGAAAAAGAGGATACATATAATCCTAACTTCTAGTGGGACTATTAATAAGAGAATAAGGCTCCCTCATGTTTATACATGATGATGTGATATCTCACATACTGATAAGATACAGAGCTGTACCTGAATGAAAAATATGTACTTTTTGTATCTTGCTCATTCAACGGAGGAAGTTGAAGAACATTACACATACAATATCTTATTGTAGTGAAGAACTAAAAGTATATATGAATCATTTCTATACTAAATATATCATTGGAATACAACTTAATAATTAAATAAAATCAAAATCAAGAGTCATGAGATGCACTGCAAAAAATACCATGCGTAACAATCCCTTTGTACTTTTAATTTCTCAGTTTGTGTATAATATTTACATTATGAGAAGTGTGTGGGATATACTCTATTTTAAATATACAAAAAATGTTTTTAATTTATTTGGTAGATAAGAAGATGACTTCTCAATCATTATTTATATATTTTTTTGTTTTAAAATGTGTTAGTGGTCCAGCGTGACCTGTTATATTATTTTCCCCCATGGTTAATAGTGGAAGAGGCCTAGTGAGGTTTATAGAGTCATATACTATTGTAATACTGTATCCAAGTTTTAGACCAAACTATTTATTTATATATTTACCTTGGTAGAAGGATTTCAAAAAGTAGCGAGGACTATGTCTCATCATGATACTGAACAATGTGTATTTGAATTTCCATTTAATGGTTTATTTTGTTTTATTTTGATTCAATTCATTAAAACATAATATTGTTTTAAACTATAAACAAATTTAATAAATTGAAGTTTTAACATAGTTTGTGTCTTTATAATATTAAAATTATGGAAATATATTTCCAATGATTAAGTAATGTTTTATATTATTTTATGACAGACCCAATCATTATTTTATGAAATCTTTTCAAAGATTGAAATTTATAATGATCTACTATTTTGGTTAACAATTATGTTTGTAAATTAATTAGGGGAATTCATTTTAATCCATTTTGAATACAAATTTTTATTGGGTACTCAATTAATGCCCCACTTAGATACCTTGATCGACCAACATTTAGTATAAAAATTTTAATATTTCATATCTATTTTTTTCTAAAACATTTCAACCATGATATTTTTTATAATTTAATGATCATAAGTTTATGTTCTTTATAAATTTATCACATTAAATGGATAATAGAAAATAAGTGTATACAACTAAAAAACCTCCCTTTTTCAGTGGTAAAAATTATTCTCAATGGAAAATTAAAACGATCATACTTATATGGAATGAGATTTGGATTAAATTGAAGAAAAACCTGAATTACATATAGCTGCTAGAGCTACTTAGGTTGAATCTAATAAAATACATATAACTACCAATATATGGATATGTATTCCATTTATTGTTCATTAGAAGATGTTGAATTAAAAATTATTTCTTTTGGAAAAATATCTTATGTAATATAAGATAATTTATCTGTATCACATAAGGGAACAACAAATGATAAGGAGATGATGGTTAATACATACATTATTAGGTATGATATTTTTAAGGTCAAACCTAATGAAATTATTTCTGACATATACCTTAGGATCAATGAGATTGTGAACAAAATGATATCACATTGGAATCATGTATTCGAAAAGGAAAAATTAATGTGACTACTTATATGTTTACATAGAAGACAGGGAGGCACATCTGTGTCAAATTGAGAATCTTGTAATATCATAAAAATACATTTCAAAGAGTTGATTAGTAAACTGATGATGACTGTAGATGATTTAAAGGTTAAATGTGAAGATGATTATGATTCAAAGAAAAAATATGAATCCTTTAATACTAATGCATCTGAAAAAAAGAAATGTAGAAGGTTAAATATACTTGACCAAATGAAAGTGAGTCACTACCGGAGAGCGATGAGGATATGGATCATATACCCCAAAATTTAAATAAGTTTTATAAGAAAAATATGTTTTTAGATAACCTAGTTTTAAAATAATTTATGATTCTAGAGAAACATTGTAGAAATATTGGAAGAAGGATGACTGTGATGTCACATGAAATGAGTGCTCAAAGAAAGGACATGTCAAGGTAGGCTATCTAAATGTAAAATAAAAAAATAAATATGTTTACTTGGAAATAAGGTTCATGTTTAAAATGAAATACAACTTGAGTGCTTTTAAGGGTAGCTTCTGTGATTCTAACTCTAGTCATGATGAAAAAGATAACATATCCCAAATGTGATTTTTGAAAAAAAATCCACTATGGTACATATTTTATCATCTGTGCATATTTATGATAATTTTGATAATAAATGTTTTTATTATGATATGATTAAGTGATAAATTTTTGAATACATTAGTCTAATGGAAGAAACTTTATATGAACATAAGTATAATTACTAAGTTAATAAATGACAACATACATTCACTCTGTACATTAAATCTGATTTGTTTAATGAAAATTTAAAGATTGATAAACCTTTGAAATACAATAATGATCTTAATATTTCTATATACTAAAGAATAATTTTTTTTAAAAAAATTAAATAACTGTAGAGAAACCCTCCCACATATTTTATGAAGGAAATGTTTAACTAATATTTTATAGTTCTAGAATATCAACCTCGACATAGGAGAGTAGTACCGATTACTTTTGTACCTATGTTAAAACCTAAATGGTCTCCTACCAATTATTTTTCTAGAGTTTATAACAAATTTTTTATATCAAAAAGTTTGTAGTCTATTTATATGAATCCTATTCCAAAAAATTGGGTTCCAAAATCCTTAATTAATAACATCACTAGACCAAAATAGATATGGTTACTAATGTTATTCCTTGTATAAGTTATATTTTTTATGAATTCTTTTTTATGTCCTCGTAAATTATTCTATGGTTCCAGGAAAGCGGATGTTGAAGACATATGATACGATATTATTTGTGCATAATGTTCCTCATTATTATTTAAGGTAGTCATTTAATATTTGGTAATAATTTAAAGGGAAAATAGTCATCCATGGCCAATTTAGTAACAATAATTCTGTTTTATTTTACATAGTATTTTTTTTAGATGGTTTGAAATATAAATTTCGTAGTATTTCACAGTATTGTGATGTGGGTTTCATGTAAAATTTGGGAACAATTCATGTAATGTTTTTTATTATAATAATTAATTAATTTTGACTGCCTTATTCAATGATAATGTTTAGGTTGTTGATCTAAATTCTTTATTTTATGATGGAAGTTTCATTATATTGTTTTAAAAAAAATTTATATTGTATTTGAAATATGAGAGGGGGCCATTGAAACATTCACTCACTTAGGATGTGCACTAGGAAATTGTTTGTCAAGGATCAACCAAAATTAGATTTCCCAATAGGTAAAGTATGTAACCCCAAACATAAAATATAAGAAGCACAAAGTTTAATTTAAATTAAAGAAAGAAGTTTCATCTTCTCAAACTATTGATTTTGATCATATATATTTATCTGTTCCATATAGAGTTTTTAGTCTTAATGGTAATAACTATGTCTACATACTAGTAGAAGTGTTTTTAGGTATACATGGGTATTTTTAAATCACAAATGTGATATATATTCCCATTTTACTCATTATGCTAGATCTGTAAAAAATTTAAGTGGACATAGAATTAATACCTTAAGAAGTGACCATGTATGTGAGCTTAAAAATCCATACATCGAATATTTTTTTCTCACAAAATAACTTTAGTTAATATTTATCTTCTCTTAGGACTCCTTAGTAGAAAGGAGTTTCCAAAATAAGAAATATAACTATTCAATAGATATCCTAGACCATATTAAATGTGTATGATTTACCAATGTAATTTCATATTGAGGCTGTGGATACAATCATTTAAAAATTAATAGTTTTTTAATTATACCAATTTTTAGAAAGACTCTTTAGGGAAGTTGGAAATACATAAATTCTATGGTTAATTATGTTAGATTTTTTGGTTTCAAGTTCATTATTCTTAAAACTATGAATAATCTTGAAAACATTTCTTTGAAGTGATGAAGGAATTTTCTTGGGCTATTCAATTTCCAATAAATTCAATATAATTTTCAATACGTGGACTGAAATTGTGGATGAATATGTTCATATCAAATTTTATAAAATATATACACATTATCCCATGTACTCCCTTGTAAACCTTGATGATGATTTATTAAATCTAAATATAAATTATAATCCTTCAGATTCTTCTGGTAAACAGTAAGAAAAATAATCTCGTTATGATGCATTTCCTGAACATCTTATTCCCAGTCCTATAGAAAAACTTATATTGACCTACACTACCTTTCCTAGATATATTACAACACTTATGTATCTCCCTATAGATGATGTTGGAGGAGAACTTGAAAGAGGTACATTGACATGAGATACTCTTAGGAATCATCTTGAATATAAATAATTCTTATCTCAACTAGAACCTATGATCATAAATGATGCAATTATTGATGAATTTTTGGGATTGGAAATGTACGAATTAGTAAAACATTTTGAATGTAAAATTTGTGGTAACATGTTGATGCACCAACGAAATATTTAAATATAAACACTAAATGGGGGTTTATAAACAAGGTAGTAAATTCAAGAACAATATATTGAAACAAGTCTATAAATTTTTCACAAGGATATTATTTAAATCTGGAATAGACTATGGGGAGAACTATTCAACAACAACAATACAAGAATCCATTTGGATAATTATAGATTATAAACCTAATAAAGAAATCAAACATTATCAAAGGGATTTCAATAGTTAATTTGTGAATGGGAATATAATTAAAGATGATTTTTTTTAAAAACCTATTGTTATTAATAATAACTATTTTAAAAATCGTGTTTTCAAATATAAAAAATCATTATATGGATTAAAATGGTCTCCTAGATCTCAGTATGATAGGATTAACAATTTATTTATTTCAAAAAGATTCTATAAATGTATATTTGATCCTTAAATTTTTATAAAATGAATTTAAATACATAATTATGTATTCAAATTTATGTTAATGATGTAATTTTTAGATTTTATCTAAATTATCTAGGTACTTATGATTCTAAAATGAAAAAAATGAATTTGAAATGAGTTTAACGGGTGAATTGAAGTTCTTTCTTGGAATTAAAAATTTCAAAATAAATATTGAATTAATTTAAATCAATATAAATACAACAAATATAATTTAAAATGTTTTAAATAGTATAGAACTAAGATTAGTGATACTCTTATGAGTACTACCTATAAATCGGATCTTAATAAAGATGGGAAACTTGGGGATCAAACTAGTTATTGTGGTATGACTGAAAGTATTCTTTACATGAATACTAGCCATTATAAAATAATTTTTAGTGTTCATATGTTTGGTCATATACATGATAATCCCATAGTGTGACACTTGGGTTTTGTTAAAAATAACTTTAAAATATCATAAATATACTATAAATGTTGGATTATTTCATCATAGAGGACTAACATTTTATTTAGTTTGTATTTCAAATGCAGATTTTGGTGGTTGTATGTTAGATTGAAAAGTGACTTTTGGAACATGTCACATTTTAGGAAATTATCTAGTTTCTTGGAGTAGTGAGAAGAAAAATTTTATTTCACTACCTTCTTATGAAGCTTAATACATAGTTTTAGGTAGATGTTGATCTAGATTGTGGTGTTTATAACACACATTACAATACTATAGATATAAATTTCCACATGTACCCATTAATTCTAACAATAAAAGTGAAATTAACATGTATAATAATCCCATTTCACATTCAATAGTATAACATATTGATGTAAGACATCACTTTTTGAGATATCATTTTCAAAAATGTAATATCACTCTATAATACATTGGTACAGAAAATCATTTAGATGATATATTTATAAAGCCTTTGAATTCTAATATAATTAATTCAATCAAACCTAAGTTTGGAATGAATAATTTTGATTATGATTAATTTCATGATGACACACAATTGTGTAAATACTATTTAGTGACACACTATTGTCTTTGACACACCATTGGCTATGACACACTATAGTGGTTGTCTCGTCATTGTGGTTGCCTCACCATTGTGAACATCACACCATTAGTTTTCATACCATTAAAAAAATTCAATTCATCATTGTTTTTTGAATGGCCAATTTTTTTCATTCAATTTACTATATTTTTGTAACCTAATACAAATATTTTTTCTTCTTTTAAATATAATTGTCAAGTATGATTTCAATATATTTTTTTTTGTTTTTTTCCAAAATTATAAAAATTAGTAGTTTGTTTTGTTTTAATATAATTTATTTTTTCTCCCTTCTATTATCTCTCGATCCTAGTGTAACCCTTCTGATCCTAACACTAACACCTTTAACTTTTCTTTTATACTTCAACTAAGCTGACCAGACTGATACACATGGAATGAATGAAGCATCTTTCTGAGATATCACCATCAAAGTTGTGACCTCCTAGGAAACAAAAAATATTGTTATGTGATGCTACTAAAATTGATCCTATTAATCCCAGGCATGAAAATTATGTAGTATTACCCAAAGGTAATGTTAATGTAGGATGTATGATCATAATTAAGTCATTATTATTGGATATCATACAAGTCCATGGACGGTTAGAATGGTTCTATTCAAATGAGAGACCATTATATTCAAGCTAGTTTATAAGATCTATCAATTTGTGTAGTTCCTTTTAAAATATGATGAATGTTGGGTAAGATCAGGAATCAATGGCCATAAATTTTTCTTTTATTTAATTCGGTGGGTGAAGTGCTTAGGAGTTCCTGGTGATGGCATTTCTAATGACTACTAAGGATCTAATCCCAATGAAAATTATGTTTTTGTTTATAAGAATGCATATCATAACTAATTGGTGATGGAATAACAAAAAGTCTAGTAGCTTCTGAGATGTATGGGTAATCAAGACTCTTCATTATGTTTATACAGAATATATTACTCCCCATATAATTCATGTATTTCACCGTATGGTATCATGATGTCTACATAATATGTTTTATCAAAGAAGGAAATAAGAGTAATTTACTTAGGTACCATATGTTCCACTAGTCCGAAATGACCAACCCTTCTTCAATATATAATTACTTAATTTATCCCAAGATGATTTTATCATTATTAAATGAAAATTGTTAGTTTCATATGATTAAGAGTATATCAATGACTAAACTGGTTATCCTATTTTTAAAGTAATATTTTCAAGAATGACAATTTTCTAGAAACTGTAGATGAAACATTGGGTAGCTATTAATGAGAAACTGTATATGGATTTTAACCCTACAGATCATTCATCTAGGCCAAGGGATATTATTTACCCTTGTTTAGAAACTGATGAGTTTTCTAAATATACATAATAGGATGTATAATAGGATGCTACATGAAAAAGAATTAGTGGAGAATGAAATTTTAGTTGATGTGTGGAGTGACCCTGATATGTCTCTAAAATCACAACCTACTACTTATGGAGCACTTATCCTACCTAGGAATAATCCCAAAATAGAATAGTTAGTGAAAATTGTTAAAGAATAAAATGATGTTTCCATAGAGCAATTGTTTATAATATGTTCAATGCCTGATGGTGAGGAGGAGGAAGAAGTTGAAGATAATGAAATTGATAGTGGGAATTTTAGTGGAAATTGAGAAGACAGAAATCATAATAATGGTGATGATTCTAACTCTGGGTTTTCAGTTGGAAGAATAATATGAGAGAAGGGGAAATACCTTGTGATCCGCTTACCTCTCTTGGGGTTTCTACATATTGATCAAACATACCAATTAGGTTGGACCCAACACTTATAGAAAATGGTGCATCAGTTGAAGGGGAGAAACATCCAAGTGTTGAGTTTGATGCTACTAATAAGGGTCTTTATTATTTTATTGATGTTGAGGGGATGCCTGTGATTTATGATGTTAAGAATAGTCTAGGTGACAAAATGAAGAAGGAGTTTATTTCTAGGGTGAATGATGATGATGATGTTCAGATGAATGAAGAGCTCTCTTGTGGAGAACATACTATCACTGCTTCTAATAATCCCATTGTTGATGAGATTATGGATGTTGAATCAACTTTTTATTTTAAGATAGATGATGTTAAGATGATTTAATAACCTACATTTTTTGAGTATTATATTACTGCACAGATTGGTGATTCTTAGAAAAACATTTAAATACTAGTTGTTTTACATGATGTAATTGTACAATCTTTTGATGAGTACTCTATGGTTAAATAATATAATAGTTAGATTCATCATCTGAGTGTGGAATTTGGTAATTTATCAAAATAAGTTGTGATTCCACAAAAGGATTGTGGAAATTATATTCAATATGATAGAGAACATGAGAGATAAATTTTCAATGAAATTAATGTTGTTGGTCTGTTAAAAATTTTACTTCTATTAGGGAACACACACCTACAACTCCAGTCTCTATTGTATGAGTTGACTTAGTTAGAAAGAGTGTATTGGATGATTTTAAATAAGATATGTTTTCAAATTAGAGATGTTTTTGAAGGATCAATTAATGATGAATCACATTTAAGTGAACAAGATTTAGAATAATAGGATAATTAATGATATAGAATTGCTAAAAGATATTCTTGAATTTTTAATGTCAACATTAATATCTTTAGTGAATAGAAATATTAAGATTCTTTAAGATGACTCTTTAAAAACTTATACCTCTACTTTTTCTCAAATTGATGATGGGGATCTTCGATCAGTGATCAAATAAAAATGTGATACGATTTCAAGTGGGCCTTCCCGTGGTGAACATTTCATTCCATTTGAAATTTTGTGGCTGTTTGAGTAGAGTAATGAACATGATCACATGATGATAAATTTTATACCATGGATGTATATTTAGATACAAAAAGATTAACCAAAAAATCATATATTATATCACAAGGATTTCTTAGAAGCATGTCATGGATACCAATTTCATGTATTTTTGTTGAGAATTTGAGGATTATACCTGTTACGTATCCCTTTAAAGAGTATGTCACACACTTTAAGGAGATTAATTCAATGCTTAATCCTTTTATGGAAGAAAAAAGAGACTTTTTCCAAGCCATTGTGTGAGGTAGTAAGATAATAGTGTATTTCATAAAACTTATGAGGCCATTTTTCCATGTAAATAGAACAACTGTTACATGTGTGGAAGAAATTTCTATTACCGAAATTATTGTCAAAGACTAGGAGTTACCAGGGTTCCACATGCACCTATATATGAGAAATTCCAAACCTTCACTCTTCCTCCTCCACGAGTTATTAAACAATTAAGTGAATTTATTATTACTGAGGAAAAAACTCAACAAGATATATTTGGACTCCCAACTCGCATTGTAACTACATTTATTATATCTTTATCTTCCCTAACTACACCTACTATCTCAGATCTTGAGAAATCCAAGGACCAACAAAAATAACCTATGGACCCTTCTACCGATCCTTGACAATGTTGTTGTAATAAAAATTCTATTTTGATGGTAATGTTTTGTTAAAAAATTATGATTCCATCTTTTTGGCTTTTTATTTATTCTAGGACCTTACGAGTCCCCAGTATTTTCTTTTTACTATCTTTCTTATTCCATTCGATGTTGTAAAATTTTATTATATTTTACATATTTAATAGTCCCAAAAGTGGGATAAGGGGAAAAGTATGGAATTTAATTCTTAGTTATTTATTAATATTACATTGATATTTCTTATCATTCTTTTGTACCGCACTGATATATACCCAAATTATTATAATTCATCTTTGATATCATATTTTTATCTTATATTTGGTGTAATTAATTTTTTACCTTTGCATCCATGATTTGTGATCATCAAGATGGGGATGATTGCGGAAATCCTTTTTTTAATGTTCACTAAATCATGATTATTATATTATTAACGTGTTTTATTTGTTCGTTAAGTATATTGTAATCTGAGATAGGTGTTGAAGTTTATTTAATAATGAGTCATCTTAGAGATTGAGACACCACTAATGATGAGTCCCCATCAAAACTAACTCCCCATTCGAAAATAAAGCACTACCAGGTTTTCATAACTCCGGAATGGAATTTTTAAAAAGTATGAGACAATGTCAACAACATCTCCCCATCACCAAAAAGTCACCATCAGATGTGTCATACCACAGATTCAAAAAATTTGTAATGTACGAATCTCTTCGAGTCAGACCTGCTGTTAGAGGAATCACTAACAGAAAAAATAATCAAAATTTTCTAAGAGTTAGTGTATAAATTTTTCTATGTACAAAATGTCACCTTGTCATATTGACATAAAACATAGATAAGACAACATCATCCCGAGACATCACCAGAAAAAGATAACACACGTATTGAGTCACCTTTCAAGGCCTCATCAAGAACTATTTTTCAAAATTATCTTTTTAAATAAAATAATTATAATGGATAGTTTATTTAATTTAATGTAATAATTCTTCTATTTATTTTTTTTCATGAAAATGTTTTATTAAAAATGTGTTTCAGTAATTATATGTGAAGAAGAATAGGACCGAATATTCATATATGCTGCTGCTACAATTAAAAAAAGAATCAAACACCCTCGTGCACATTCATGAAGAAGTGATATCATGAATACTGAAAACATAAATAGTTGAACATGATTGAAATAACATACATGTTGAATCCTACTCATTATAATGAGGTATTCAAATAAAATTACACATATAATATCTTCCTGTAATCAAGAAAAAATGTTTCTATGACACTGTTGTTCAAAATTTTTCATGGTAATCTGACTCGAGCTTCCATGGAAATCAAAATCAGGAGTACCGAGCTTCACTGCATAACAAACTGTGCGTCTCTATCCCTTCATAATTATATTTTCTATTTTTAACGTATTATTTACATTATATCGAGTGTTTGTGATATACAATCTTTTACATATTAACAATTTTCTCCTACATTAAAATAATAGATACAAAAATCTATTCTCAACCATTTTTTATATGTTTTCCCCTGGAAAATTTTGTAGAGGTCATCTCTAACTTGTTTTTTTTCACCCGTAGATAATAGTGGAAAAGTCCTTATGTGGTTTGGAATGTTGTATAAAATTGTAAAATAGGATCTAGGTTGTGGATAATTCTATTTATTTATATGAACTTTTTGATCGAATGTGATTACCAAGTGGAGATGATTAAGTCTTATATTGAGATTGAACCTTTTTCATTTAAATTTACATTGCGGGTTTTATTTAAAAATATTATTTGAAATATAATTTTTTTCAAATTGTAATCAAATATAACACTTTTATAGTTAACCATAAGTTGTGTTTTTATAATATTGTAATTAAGTAAATTTATTTCAATGAATGATGTGTTATTTCCTATTACATATTTGGACTAGAATATATTAGTGAAAAACTCTAGGTTCAAGTAACAAACATCATTAAATGTTGGAAAAAATAATGTTTGTGGTTTAAAATAATTTTTTCAGACATTTATAAATACTATTAATGGATTCAATATCTATAACAATTTCTGATAAGTGTAGTATACCTGGATATAATGTATTTGGTATTAACTCAATCGTCACCTAGTGCACAAAAAAAGGCCTTACTACACACCTGGTTCGATTATCTGGGTGATATTCTGTGGATAATTTTTATAGTCATTAATAAGTATAATTAATTATGGAAATTAGGACAATGATATGTTAGTACTTTAGGGATGACTCTAAAAACAAAAAAATTAAACATTATAAAATATTGTAAAAGTAAAGACTACAGTTTCTATGAAATGGAATCTATGTTTGGATACTATGAGGCGATGAATTATCTGAAATAATTGATCCTAATTGTAGAAATCTTAATAGGTTCATATTGGTAATTAAATCGAACATCAATTAGTGTGAAAAAAGACGCCTTACCGAACACATGGTTTGACACCACAATGAGGAATGATTTGTGATGTGTTGAGGACCATATTACTCCTTAGAGAAGGGGCAAGGTGAATCAATTGAGTAATATTTTTACAAATTCATCCTAATTAAATAATTTTTTTAAAACATTTAGGATTCAATCGACTCAAGTAGAGAGTGTTTACTTCTATCTTGTATTCAAGGAACAAAGAGAGAAGGAATAAAATAATTTTTATAGGGTTTAGCCCCTTCCCAAGTAACCTAATCATTATTGTGGTTTGTTATTCTCCCCAAAAAAATATTCATTACCTTAACAAATAAAAAATTACTCACTTACAATGTTGGTAATGAATCAAACCATTCCTGTCTGGAGTGAGAATAGACTATTCAAATTCACAGTACCTTGATACAAAAATATTTTGCTAAAGTGAGAATGATATTCTTGAGAGTTTTTTTTACTTCGACAAAATATGATTTAGATATCCATCTATGAGACATATTAAATATTCAAGAAGAGCTCATCAATCCACTCTTGTCTTATGAAGATATGATTCATGAATTTTAGATTCAAGTAAACACATAGATAATCTTGGACAAATAGATATTGATAGTTTCTTGAGGGATTAGGATTATTCCTTATTTAGTATCTTAGAAATTATTTGATATTATATTTAGTTCAACAAATTTAGCTCATAAAAATCCCCAATAATAGAGGAAATAAAAATTATTGGATTTAATTTAATTGAAGTAAAATATATTATTTCTCAATGTTATTGATACAACTCAATTGAATAGGTTACTGTAATAACCTCTATTTAGTCATTTGGTTAGGCTCGCAAAAATGAATAACGATTTCACAAATATTCTAAAATTTTAATAACTAATTTTATACCAAAACGTTTTTATTATACCCTTCTTCTCATTTAGAAACATGACCATATTATTCAAGAACCATCTCTAATTTCGACCATGGTAAAAGGGTAATTTAGTAAATATACACATTTGAATTTCCTATGAAACCCTTTTACTTGTTCACACTAATTTAGAAAAAATGCATAATAATATAATGTAAATCTTGAGACACTTATTTACTTCACAAATATCAAAAAAAAAATCATCCTAATAAACTATACTTGAAAACAATAGCTAGAATCACTATATATAGTAACGCTAGTGACTATTTACCATTAAGAACAATGAAACACCATTACCATTGATTTCTAGATTAAATATATGGAGTTTCTTCAAAATCCATGTCAACATTGAGAATCACATCATCATTCATGATAGAATAGATTGAAAATTAAAACAGATATAAAAAGTGGTTATAATTTTTTATACATCAAATGAAATATCTTGAATCACATTTTAGATGTGATGCCTCTGACATCGAAGATCATTTCATGAATCATTAGGTTTTATTCCATCGAGAACATAAATTTTGGAAATCCCAATATAAAAAAGACAATATTTTGATATGTGGTAATTTAAAACAAAATATACTACATTTAATAGGTTCTATTTGAAAATTAAATATGTCATCCATAAAATGGTAAATAGATAAAAAATGCTTGCATCAATTCATATATTCGGTTAGAAGTCCAATATGTGTTAT
This sequence comes from Viscum album, assembly GCA_963277665.1. Lineage (NCBI taxonomy): Eukaryota > Viridiplantae > Streptophyta > Magnoliopsida > Santalales > Viscaceae > Viscum > Viscum album. The sequence continues at coordinate 484,707,241 of OY728147.1, forward strand.
AAATTGGTAATGATGAGGCATTAAAACTGTTGTAATTTTTCATATATAGAATTAATGTATCTGGATGCACTCACATAAATTAGTTTTAAAATTTTAAAGAATTGTTATATGTCAACCAAACCTCTTACATAGATTTTTTACACATTGGTTTTTTTTCTTAAATGTGTCTTCACACAGCCGAAAAATATCATTTACAGAAAAAATCATAAATGAATCTAGAAATACTTCTCTCTTCAATATAAAAACTCAATATCCAGTCTAAAAAACTTCAAAGAATATCTTGAAAATAAATAAAATTATTCACATGTTCAAATAACACCACTAGAGAATCAAATAATTCTCTATTGGTGTCTACATAAAATGAAAAGAACAAATAACTCCAAGTGTACTTTCCTTATGATAATTAATATTGTCTTTATAAACCATAATTACTCATGGATATTTTTTCTTGGGAAACATTAGTTCATTAGGGATGACTCTAATTATAAAAAATTATTATAATTCCTTAACATAGTATTTTTAAAAAGACAGGCAATTAATGTTAAATGTTTAAATATTTTATTTTTATATTATATTTCATTAATCAGATTCAATTATTAGCAAAGTATTATTGTAGATAAAAAATAAAGTGGCATATATTTATTTCTGTAGTTAGAATATTTCCACTGAATAAGGATATCGTTATATTAGAAAACCAAAATTAATTATAATACATATATATTATAAAACATTTGAATCCATTCAGATAAAAAAGTATCAAAGGTTAAAATTGAGGGACAATAAATTGATAGAGTCCATCATATGCTGACATCTAAAATTAAATGATAAATTGTGACATATAGACTATCTATTTACTTAATATGAGTATTAGAGACAAATATTTTCAATGGTAAAAAACTAACTGGAAAATAAAATAATAGAGTTTTTTGTAACTATAACTAGAAAGAAAGAAGTTCTCAAGGAATTGGAGGTTGGTATATCAATAAATCATGAAACACCATGATATCCTAAATATAAATGTTCTAAATAATTTCCATCAATGATGGTAGCTAATATTTCATATCCTAGGGATATAATTTTATATCGCCAGGATTCGAATGCTCATAGATAAAGTTCTGTTTTTTTGTATAATCTTCCACATAATGTAGATTTGATGGTGGAAAATTTTGAGAATGATGAAAATTCATTATAAGAAGATGATGATGAGAATACATAACAAAAATAAAATATAAAATAACATTATATGCCCATATTTGTGATGTACATCACAAATTTGATTCATCCTTCTCCATTGGCATCATGGTTAACCAAAGACATAACACACTCAACATAATTTTTTGGGTCAATTATTACATATACTACCAAAATTCTAGGAATTATTAATGGAACTGATCAAGTGTCAAATGAAGGTGTTTTATATATTAGAATAGAGTTTTAAAGTAAAGATTTGATCAAAAAATTTATTAAATAAAATCAAATTAAATTCCATTATCATAATGTTGTAGATGAGTCAAAGAGAACTCATTATATGATCCAAAGTGAGAATTTTGAATGAGACTATTTCATGAGTTTTTGATCAAAAATTGATACCAACATTTACTTCTAGCAATATTATTGATCTAATCAAGTCACATGTGTAAACTCAATCTTATAATAAGATCATCTTACCCTAGATATTTAATTAATTTCAACTATAATTATCGGAATGATATAGTAATTCGATGACTTTTTATAGTTATAGTGTCTAAGAAAAGAAAATAGATTCTTGGTATTAGAATTGTTATTTGAATGAAATAGATGCATGAAAAATGATACAGTGAATGTTTATGGTGAACAGGATGTATCTTTTCATGTTTTACCATAAATTATTGATATTTTACAACATAAAAATCTGGTTATCTATCGGTTACATACTATTGAATATGGTAACTGATAAAACCAAGTCGATCAGTTAAATGTAGTGTTTGATATATTTATTTGGACATTTTTACCATCTGTGGATTTTTTTAAACATTTGATGATGTTTATATAGTTTGATTATACATTAATAAAGGGAAATTATACGAAAACGTTATTGATTAACAAAAAATTGATAATCCATCCCCTATAAATTTGTAATTTTTTATTGTTGATAAGTAGAACGTCTCATATAGGAGTTAGTCAATATATTTCTTTAGAGATATTGAGATGAATGTAGAATAATTTTTCATAAATTTTGATCAATATTAATAAATCATGGAGGAATAACAAACACATGGCATTTCATAGAGTCCGCATCATTCCAATTATGGATATTGTATTTGAAACATTGAAAGAAATTTACAAACTACATTCAATGATGTTTTCACAAAGAAATCAATTATAATTCTTGGAATTCATATCTTGTTTTTGGTTAAAAAATATTTTTTGTAGTTACTGTCATATATGTTTCGATTTGTTCGTGTATATTAACATATAATCCTCAACAATAGAGGCTGAAAGAGTATTTAAAATATATTCATAGAGAAAATAATTAATTATATTACTACATTATTAGAATTCCCAAGGATAAATGGTTGATAACATATAAATATAGGGATAAATATGGAAAAATTATGACCAAAATCAGAAAATATGTTAATGCACTATTAAAGGGAGTTCGAAATCAACCTATCATAGGTAATTATGAATATTTGATTATATTAAAATTAAAATATATGTAGTTATAAAATAATATAGATATAATGTTTTAAATTTTATTTACATGTTTAATGAAAGAGACGTTATATCGTATGATAATGTTTTTTTTGAATGAGGAATCAATGCTGAAGATGGTCTGAATATAGGGATATGATATGTGATCAATTTCTTGTGCGAGATTTATTGGGTTCTTCAAGAGGCATTTTGATCTCAGGTATATTCATTAAACTATGTAGAGAGTATTTTTGAGTGAAATTAGTTATATGATATTGTTCCAAGTTGTAGTGGTTGTGTTGTTTAAATTTTATTAGAGAAACATCAATTTTATTTCAGTAAATTCTAATAATTTTGGAATATTTGTTCACATGTGGTATCAAAATGTGCTTCTCTACGATTATCTTGGGAGTATTTTGGTAATCCAGTGTATCAACTATATATTATTAGTGATACTTTTAGTTCTCCACGGATGTGTCTTGGGGAATATTTGAACTTTTTTATCTGTATTAATAGACCTATGCATTTTCTGAATATGACTTAGCTACGACCATGAGGGATTCCAAAATCGATTCACATTCAAAATGAGATGGATTGAATGAGCGAATGAGCACCACCATGTATGTGTGGTTTATGTAGCTAAAAAAGGCACATGCTGGCGCATTTTAATAGATATATAGGGAAATCATAGAAAAAATCTAGAAGAATAATATATATTATTATTAATATTATCATAATATTTTATAATTATATAATATCATTATTTCCATATTATTATTATTATATTCAAAATATATATATATATATATATAATATTATTATTATACATTAATTTTATTTTATATTAATAATATATTATAAATATATATATAATTATTAATATATAATATTATTATAATTATTATATGTCAATATTATTTTAAATAAATAAAATTATTTTAAAATATTTTCTTATGATTATAAATATAAAATAGTATAAATATAAAATATTATTATAAAATAATTTAAATATTTAATATTAAAATATACTATAATTTATATAAATTATTATTGTTATAGTATTATTAATATATAATATTAAAATATTAGTTGTTATATATATACAACAATGAAAAAAAAATATTTTTTAAAATGTTGGGAGAGAACAAAATGAACTGTTCATATCATCTTGAATTGTTAACTATTATTTTCTTTTAGAGCACAACCATCCCATAATCCTAAAAAAACAGACAACCAATTAGTTTAAAAATATATAGTAACCCATTTTTAAAATTTCGTGGGGTTAGGGGTTTGAATATCACTATGGTCGAGTGAGAGGCACCCAAACCCATTAATCAAAACTAAGAATGGCCAATTACACATGAGAAATCATTATGGAAATATCTATACAATAGTTAAAAAAATTCCCTATCTATGATAATTTAAATTATTTAAAAATTTCTAAGCTAATTAAAATATAATATTTTATGTGAATAATATATTTATTTTGTTCTATGATTTTGAATAATATTATGTTATTATTGGTTGATTAAGATTTCTTAAATATATATATATCAAATAAAATATTTATAACTGTATTTAGGTATTTTCATGATGAAAATTATTAATAATTAACTAATGGACATGTAATACCCAACATTTAGATATTGGAAATCCAACATCTATGTTTCCATTCCACTTTCCAATAAATTCAACTCATTATAATATATAATATCATACTTATTGTTCTCGGAGTTTATAAAAGATATCAATTCCATATCTTAGTTTTTTTCTTCATAGTTGTGTATCCTCTATTCTTGTTTTTTGTTGGACACTATGATCCCTAGATGTTCTAACTTCTAGTGTTGTCAGAAAATATAACTCTCTAATTTGTACTTCACTATTATGAATAAATAAAATTATATATCTATATTTGGAAAATGTGATCCATGTATAATATTTATGTATTTATTTTCATAGATAATTCCCTAAGACATAAACCCACATGAATAGTTTTTCGTCAAATTTATGTTTCAAATTAAACACTAAAAACGTGGATAAATTTCAATCACATATTTCAATTGTTCCCATAACCGACCTATGATTTTAGTTCCTCCAAAGAACATTCACTAAAATAATAATCTAGTTTCACAAAACAAGAACATGAAATAATGAGTTAAAAACTTCTGTAGCACTGAGATGGGGTGGGGGTGGCTGTGGGGGTGGTGAATTAGTGTTACTTTTTTTTAATTTCTCACTTCATAGAAATCATCCATTATAGATAGTTAAATTAGGATTCACATATACTAAATCTCATTCACTCAGACACATATACTAATGAATAATAATAATAATAATAATAATAATAATACACAAAGTATTTTTCAAATATTCTTTCAAAGGAGGAAGACTATGACCATATAGTGTTTGGGTTGAGCCCAAGGAAATATTTTTTCGCTAATATAAAATGTTATTATATGATAAGAGAATGTATCTACTCTAACAATTATTAATATAACTCAAAACAACAATTATCTCCCAATTTGTTGGATATATTGATTCCCTCACGTTTTACAACAAGAATCTAATCAAGAAAAAAGATCACCAACTATATCATTATAATCCCCACTCTAAAACACTCCCTAGAAATAATACCAGAGAGGAAATAGTCCTTAAGCATACTTATTTGTATTATAATTGTTATAAAAAACCCAAACTAAGTGGGACAAACAACCTCATGTTTCTTATTTTGTTCGAATACGACACCAATGACTTCAACCCCTATAGTGAGATACATCATCAATAACTTACATAAACCATAGACGAACATTTTTATCCACCAGTAACATCCTTCCACGCCATACATCTCATCAGTGCCTCAACTAATGGTTACTATGATAACCTATGAATTCCTCACCATATTCCTATGGCTACTAACTATTAGATAGGGTCTAAGAGGTACAATGGGGAGACTGTACCCCTGTATCTGAGTTCACAATAAAAATAAAATAATGATGAATTGTGTACATCATTGCATTAAAATATATTCAATAATAGATAAAACAAAATAATAATAATAATAATAATGTGTACGCCTAAATATAGTTCAATAACATCTTTGACCCATTAGGCTGATCACATATACGGAATAAAAGTAAATAAAATAAGATATGAGTAAAATAATAGCATAAGTGGCTCCACTACATTACCAAAGGCACATATCACCCCAAAATACAGGATTCGTCTATGTTTCTCCAACTCTATCATGTAATACAAAGCCTAAACCTACCATGAACTTTCAACTAGTGAGGGTTACTCGGATACCAAAGTGTAACAATGACTCATGTAGTCTGGGAGTAAATAACATCATAGGCCACTACTAATGTGGGCTCATATTATATCTAAAATGTATTGATAGTCACAATTTACATGCTTAGAATAATTAAATAGAGTAATTAATTATATAAATAAAACAACACACAATACATTCTTCATCTTGGGAAAAAAACTCTAAAACAGTCGTAAGGACTACGTCGACCATAATTTCACATACACCTCAAGGGCATATACATGTAACACAATATGATCCCAATGACCACATATGATCCTCATGTCCTTGACCCTAATTGACATTACCTTCTTTAACTAGTGTCTTGGTGACTTTAAGCATGTTGTGATGTCCATGCCAACCAGTAAAACATACCAAGGTCTTCTAGGTATATAGATAAATATCAAATACACCCACTATGAGTGTTTTATTTTCTAATTCATAAGTCATCATGTAACATAGACCCATCACACATGTGTTTCCATAGCCAAGTAATAAGTTGGAATGTTACATATTCCGCCCTAATGAATGTTTTCTTAGTCAGGTATCAGAAAAGACCACAATCAGAGTTCTATCATCATGTAAAAATAATAGACCTTAGTGTTTTTCCCATATATAAATATCAGACATCCCTTATGGGTGATTTCTCTATACGTAAATAAAGAACCCCCTCCCATGGGTGCACTCTATATCAGAGCATCATACCCAAAAGATGAATTTTCGGAAACACAACTAGGAAACCAAAAAGAACCAAATAGAAAACAAAAAAAATATTAACACGGGTTGGACAAACATGATAAACAATCACCACTATCTACACCCCCCAATCTCACATGCAGGGAATGAGATCTAGAGTGACATTTGTATCTATATTACTCTGGTGAAGACATTATCCCAATGTCAAATATGATTAGAGTATCCTACATGGGTTCTCTGGATCAAAACATATGTGGAGGCACCCAATTAGGGGTCTTCAGTCTCATGTAACCCACATAGGGAACAACTCATCTCACGAGGGACATCACACACATCAATGGTGACATAAATAGATAACAAAATTACATGCCACCTGAATAATGCTACATTGAAAAGGTTTAGAGGATATGGATCATAACCCATTTAAAATCCAATTGATTTATCAGGTCAGTCCATGTACCCAACCCAAGACCATTCTGCCTATGATCTATCCACCTAAGCTAAAAATATCACAAGGGTCCACACAAAGCCTATTGGGGTAGACATGATCTTATTAACAATGCCATCAATATTATAAATACAAATAAAAAAATCATGGAATAAATTTCATAATTAGTAATATATATAAATTAATTTCAAAACTGTTCAATTAAATACAACATTACAAGATCGACGAATGCAATGACTAAAAAAGTCAATGCAGACATTCTAGTGATTATCAACTAGAAAAATATTTAAATAAAACTATTAAGAAAATTACAAGTAATTCAATTTAAACCATTGGTATAAAAAACATTATAAAATTGGAGAAATCAATAATTAATTTGAATGATCCATAAACACCTCACATGTTGGATGAAACTATAAAATTAAAAAACTCAATAAAAACAACTAGAATTAAAATAAATAAAATATAGAAATAAGTTGATGAAACATGTGGATTATGATATAAAAACTATATCCATAATGACAATGAATTCATGATCATATGATTCATGAAGGAAAATCGATTGATAGGAAACCAAGACATAAAATATCTTCATAAAGACACATCCTTACATCATCCAATGGACAACAATAAAAGAACCTAATCCTTCATTCCAAAGAAGGTCATATGTTGTCATCATTGTTTATTCATCATTACCTTAGTTGTATTAATCCTAACATATTATTCTAGGAAAATACTATGATCACACTAGTGGGATATGACACCATTTTTATAGTATGTAATAGACAATTCCTAAAGGGAAAATTAAGAGAAGGTGGCTGGGCCTCCCCAAATGGACCATAAGGGATAATATTTACCACAATGGATGTGAGGGATTATAGTCAAGAAGTGAAAAAATTGGAAAATCCATTTAATTAATTTGAAGATAATTTTTAAATAATATTAATTTTTTCTGTCATTTCAAGCCATACCAAATTCCATCTTTTATTCCATTTCCATTTTCATAACCTTCTCCATCAAATATACTTCCTACATTCAAAACATGGTATAATTTTTTAAGAGTTCTTGAAAACTATTTTGACAGGTGTATATTATTCATTTACAATTAATTACACATAGATATATTAATCGTATATTTCTTATAGTAACAAAAATAATTAACATTTATTATATATTTCATTATTGGAAAAACAATGTTTAGTAAATAATTTATACAAGTGTATATTTATAAAATATAACTCTTATTTTATCAATAATAATCACATAAAATGTCATATGGACATTATTTTTTATTGTTTCTTTAATATCATGATTTTTTATTAGTGTTTAAAAATTTTCTTCCAATATACATACAAACATAGAGGATGATACAATTTATAAAATAAATTTTTGAATTTAAAAATATATTTTTATAGTTTGAATAGACAATAACTACTATTACATGGCTTGTTATTTTGATTTATTAATATTTTTTATTATTATTATTATTATTTTATTTTAAAATATGTTTTTTAATGTTAATGTTAATTTTATTTTACAGTAATTGAAACATAATTTATGATTAAGTATTTTTTTATTCCCTGTTTTTATTTTATATTTTTTAACAATTAATACATAAAAAATATTAACAAAAAATTTATATCCATTATTTTTTATGATACATTTTGTTTGTCGATGGAGGATTCCATATAGAGGGTATCCCAAGGTCTCATGATAATAGACATCATTATGGTATAATTTATAATGGGGGCATCCAGATGTTTCACCACGAGGATCTTCATTGTTGATTAGTATTGTCTAAATTTACCACCTAAAATGGTTATGAAATTTATAAGTTAAAATGATGAAATTTAGATGAAAATTGAATGAACTTATTAAAAATAATTATTTTTTAAAAACCTATATTGTTTTTGGATTAACTTGATTTAATTTTTTCTAATGTAAACTTCTGTATGTTGTATTTGATCCATATGATATGGAAATTTATCTATTTCAGTTACAATAGGATCATGGTAAGAAAAGAAACAATTCTAGACCTATATATGATTGATTTTTTTGAACATAAATTTTTCAATGGATATATAGAATCGCATCACAAATTTATAGTATATTAAATTATATAGACTCATTTTGAATAATTTTTACAATAAATTAAATCAATTTAACAAAAATATTTATAAATATTTGCATATAAGTATAAATATGTGCATCAAAAATTATAAAAATGTAATAAAGATAATCTTAAATATTTATGTATAATTATATATATAAATTTACCATAGTTTTTACATATATATATATAAATTTATTAATATCTCACAAAATAATATATAGTATTAGAATTTCTAAATTTATTTTATATTTATTAGTTAAGGTTATTATTTGGAATGCTTTAACTTAAAACATTTTATTAAAAATTCAAAAAAATGTTATAATTATATATATATTATTATTTTTACTAAATAAAGTTTATATTTATTTACTATTATTATTATTATTATTATTTATGGTGTTTTAACATGAAATTAAATTGATGTAGTAAAGATTATTTTAAATATTATGATTGATGTGTGTATGTACTGGTATGAAAGTTTAATTTTGATTAATTATATTTAAATATAATTTTATATGTGTATATGATTATGTAAATTGGGGGGCTTACTCGAGTGGTAATGAATCCCTATAATACTACATCAAACTTAGGTTCAAATCTGGGTGAGAGTAAATCTATGTTGGTACTATGCCAATACTGAAGTAGTTTGTATCACAATCATTTTGAAGGTACTATAGTAGTATTTATAGTAGGGTATTATAGCAATAGTAATATTCAACTATGATGAGCTTTCAAGACAAGGAAACTGGGCCCTCAGGTTACAGGTTTTTTTGGGCATCAATGGTCTTCTCACCATAACAACTTTAGGTAAGGAAACATTATAGATCCAACATACTTGAGAATAATTGAGTATACATATCAAAGGAAAATCAGTCACAAAGATTGTGCCACTCGAAACCAAGGACTGAAGGAGGGATATGATGATCTCACCATTGGATTATGTATCTCAACACATGATCACTATAAACTGATAAAAACAGCATGAAGATGCTATTGATGAAGATGTGATAAAGTAATAGAGATGGGTTATTCTAGTTCATTCAGGTACTTAATAGATATCAAGGATTTTCTCTCTAGGCCTATAGGCCATCTAATTCTAGATTTGTGTCTAAAGGCCTCAGAGTTAGGATAGGGTTCCCTCTCAAAATAGTTAAAAGGAGATTATCAAGATATAAAAAAATATAAGGCCTTTTGTTCATTTCATCCATTAATATGATTATGCATATATATAATTATACTTTTCTAAACATATATATGTGTGTGTCCATGTGTGTGGTTGTGTGTTTGTGTGTGTGTAATAAAAAATATCAAGTTCAAAATTTAATTTGGAAATCTCTGGTGTAAGATTCACTGCAGAGATTTCATGGGAAAAATTTTCACAAGATGTTTTAACACAATATATTATAATTATAATTACTAAATTATATATATATATATATTAAAAATTAGTGGAAGATGAAACACTAGAGGGAGTTGATCATGGATAATCACCAAGGATATCAACATCCATGAATTTTTTTCTTTCATTCATCCAGTTTTGTCTCACATAGAGGATAAGGATGATTACCCAACCCTTAAATCCTCTTTGATAATCATTCTAATGAATATTCGGGCCATGAAAATTAGATAAAACCCATTTCATAATCGATTCTATATTTTATGGGTTTCCTTATGAATATATAACTCAATACTAGAAGAATCAGAAGGAAGGTCCAGGTATCACATGATGATGCCAACATAGACATAATCAAGGAACGACTAGAGCTTTGTACATTCTCTATCATGGCTCAATTTCTTCTTAAAATAGGTGAGGACCCATATAAGCTTCTAGACATGGTCATGAGAATTTTTATGATCTATGGTTTCACTGATTAGAGAATTATCGCATTAGGGAATGGATATTTTGACATTATATTTTCATATGATGACCTCAAAATGAAATGATGGGGATTTGGAAATATATCATTGAATCCTAGTCTTATGGAGATCCATGAATTGAACACTGAATTTGAACCGATAAATGATTCGACCACCCATTCATAATAATTGATTCATTTACATAGACTTTACTGGTTTTATTATCTATGGAAGATCAAATGGGATATTGCCTCATTGGTGGTCACCCCTATTAGTCTGGATAATGTAACTAATAGGGCAAAATATTTCCATTATGTATGTATATTGGTGGAGCTAGAACTCTATTCTTTTATAATCAAAATTTTTTTTCTTAAATTTCTGGACGATAAATTAATCTAGAAACATTTTATGAAATACACCCTTAATTTTTTTTGACTAAAAACTCATTAAGAATATGGCTAGTGAATGGATGTGGAATTAGGTCACCTTTTGATTTTAAAATATCAAGGGACATATTAATACAAATTATAGGGGACTGAAAGCTTGGATTAAGGTGAAAGGCAAGTTCCCAATTAACACTATAGATGAGGCCACTATTCCTATTATTGGACGCTCTAGGAAATGTCTTCCTCTGATGCAAGCTCTTTTAGGACTACATCTACTGAGGATCATCCAGTTTCACCTAATCTAGTGAGGACTACTAAAATAATTTCTATATCATCCAGAATAGATACTAATTTTAATCATACTACGATTGATTGTGATGTAATTATTCAATATCCACCCATCTCACTTAATTAATTTTTTAGATTAGGTGGATCCCATTGATGAAAGTATCCCACCTACTAAGATATATTATATCACCCTCAGTTTCAATTATTTCACATTTAATATATTTATTATAATAATGTAACGTTTTTGAGGGATGTTTTGTGATTTTTTATAGGGTTTATATTTAATTACGAATGTTTGTGGTGATTTTTGGAGGTTCACAGTATGAGAATAATTATTACAAACCAAGAATCTTCTATAGAGAATAGTTCACTATGAGTCAGCTGTTTTTTGATAGGCTAACATTTTGGTGCACTGTTTGGAAAAACCATATGTCCACCTCGGAGTGAAAAGGATTTTTAGGATAGAGGGCTTATGTACGGTTGTAACATAATTTTTCTAACATTGTGATCAATCTATTTGAATTCATTTTTGAATAAGTGGACTATGAATGGTTATCACATAGTTTTTCTAAACCTATGAGGTAACCGTGCCTGACCAAAACCAATATCCAAAATTTTTAGATCTAACTTGGTTTATCCCATTATCCCGTAATTTTTTCTTTATGAATACCTTGAAACAATTTTACCACCACCCAATGGTCGTGGAGAAACATCCCTTCAATAATGTAGTGATATACTGAAAAATATTGGTGTGTTGAAGGAAGTATTTATTAGTAAGTCCCCATTCATTTTTTTCCATATATCCCAATGTATTCCATATATTTCACTCATATTTCAAGTCACATATGAATAGATATTTCTTTTTTTTCTAATAATGATGAGGTTTAGTAGTATTCATGTTATGAAATATGTTCTAAGGAAGGTTTATAGATTTTCAACCAAATTTTGTTGAAGAATTCATGCAATTATTCCTTTTTTTCTATATTTTATGAGGTAGGTGGTTTAACCCTTGAATCATTATTTTAGAACTTGATGTGTTTGTTTCAAATTGTTTAAATTTCATGAATTCTATATTGAAATTATACTGACTATGTTCGGTATAAACATTATTTAGTGATGGTTTTTGGAATTTTGAATGATGGTTGTGGTGAAAAGTGATTTTTTATGAATTTTAAAAAGATGACGTTAATATGTGAACTTTTTTTGGTACATGGATGTTATTTAATGATATAATTTTAAATAATTGAATTTTTTTATTCAAATGGATTGAAATAGGTTATTTGGAATTTGTTTTTTCATACTGGATCATTTAGGTTCATGTAAATACGGGATGGATAAGGGTATTAAGTTTCCCCCATTCACAACGGGATAGATATGGGTATGAAATATCCCTTATCAAAATGGTTTACCATGTAGCGGCCTCATTAATGTATGAACCACCACATGAAATTATAGGGTGCTAAATGGTTATATGAATGGTTGGAGGTGCATATATGTGGAATGGAATATGTTATGAAAAAATGGGATATGAGAAATGGATTTAATGAATCAGTTGGTTTCTTCACTAGGAAAATATTTTATTATGGAAAACAATTCTTCTATGAAACATATTGGCTTGATATATTCTGTTTAAATGTATTCAATGGCCTTATATAAATTGATTTATAAAAATATGATAACATCTTATATCTTAGTGGCATGAGTAGGAAAGTGATTTGAGTACAACCTAATTTGTTTCATTACTCACCCCCTTAATTGTAACATTGGTGCTTTTCAAGATATTTTTTATCGAGTTTTAGGTAAAGGAAATATATATCATTTATTTAGTGATGCACTGTGAATCATTGGGAAGTATTTTGGAGTTGGAGATTGTATCATGTTGAGATCCACAGAGTTATGTATTTGGAGTTTTTGAGGTTTGTAGTCTCACCTTCTTCTATTTACACTAATTTTTTGTTATGATGTAGTTTGGTTGTAGTTGAGTTATGGGGTTATTTTGGGATTAAATTGAATTTTATTATATTTTTATCAAGCATCATTTAGTGTTTTTTTTGGTTTTGGTATTATTTTATGAGGTTGTTTTTATTTTCATAGTCAAAATCATCAAAATATTATATTTAATCCCTTGGAATTTATTTCTATCCTTTTTTGCCATGGGTATGTCACCTAAGGCCAAGTTGAAATTCTATATCACCCCAAGCCAATGAGGTTGGGTTGGGTTTTACAATTGTTGTATTTATTTTGATGCTTGAGTATAAGTTGTGTCAGTGTTGGAGTTAAAAATCATTCTCGATTAGTCATTAATTTGGGATAGTATCTAGGAGTTGGATCATCAGAAAGTAAAATGAAGTGCATAAAAAGGAATAGAGGGCCTATTTATGTTGAATCTCATGTTAAAATGAGGTTGGTTATATGAGTGATTTGATACAATTATAGGAGTTGTAATCTCATTTTCAAGGGATTAGAAAATGAGAAGAGCATGTCCTGCATTTTAGAAATAACATCCAACTGGGTGTGCATATTTCATTTTGAGTAATGATTAAAGAGGTTGTGAAAACGTATTTATTTTTGACAAATGTTGAAATTATATTAAAATGGGAGATTTTGAAATGGAATAGTATTGGAATTTTGAAAATTGTATGACATTCAAAACCATTTTGGAATTTTTAAAAATGATCTCAAAGTGGAAAAGTGTTGATTTTTGGTAATAATTAATGGATAGATATACTATGTTAAATTTGAAATTGATAAGCCTTAAATTTAAATGGATTGTGACCTATGATGTTTTATTATTTATAGAAAATGGAACTTGGTAGGTGTAGAAGAAACAAACCTGAGGATGATACTGAGAATCTTGATACACTTGAGTCACAAATGGTCCAACTACGGGTTTAGAGTATTTTCCAAAATTTTCAGCCTATGGATAGAGGGAAAAGAAGGGATTAACCTTGGAAATGGATAATTGCATTTAGTTTCAGAAGAAGAGTCCACCCAACTTCCAAGGTGACTTGAAAATAGTGAAATAATATGTGTGGTTGAATAGGCTGAATTGAATATTTGATTTCATTGGAACACCAGTTGACTTGAAAGTCTAGTTGGTGACATACTTGATTGAGGATCTTTCACCCCAGTGGTTGGATATTATAGGTCAGTCTAAATTAGACAATAAAAAATTAATGGGATGATTTTAAGAAATTTTCAACAAAAATTTCTTATCCTCAGATGTTTAGGATTGTCAGAACTATTGATTTTTTTTATCTTGATGTATGATAATATCACAGTGATATTGTACAAAGCCAAATTTATTAATTTAGTATGATTTTTACCCATACTTTCTACTACCACATCTTTGAAGGAACACATTTTTTAATACAGTATAATATTGAAGAATTACTCAATGATTATCGTGCTTTGCATAACAGATTATACATATATTGTTAATAGAGTTATGGTTGTAGAAGAGGACATCTAAGGTATTATTAGTGGAGGAAGCATGTTGATATCTACAATGAATTGTGTGACTCTAATTCTGGGAACTAGTAGAATAGGGACACCTATTTCCAATGTCATGGGATGAATATTAAGGAAACTACTGTATTTTTGAATCTTTCTATAAATCCCATGTGTAAGCCTAGATGTTTTAAGTGTGGTTCATTCAACAACATGAAGTGAGATTATACAAAACCACCTAGAGAATACCACAATTTCAACTAGATTGGGAATATTCTATGATGTTATCATAGTGATCCATGTTCTGTTGATTTAGACACATCTCATTTTTCACAGACATCATATACATTGATGGGACAAGGGATGCATAATACCTCTAATTAGAATAACTAAGAAAGATAAGGTTATTCGTGGAATACTATGATAGCTCATTAATGTAAATATCAGTTGATAAATAAAGAAAAATGTGTAATGATTAAGAAGTTATATGGAACAGAATAAGTAATTATGGATGATAAATATAGACTATCGACTTTGAGTGGTATGATTATTTAGAATTCTCCCGCTATAATTTTTTTGATAAGAGTCCATCCAATTTTTTTATTTCTTATCATGCTACTGATTTCTTGGTTTTCATGTTGATTTGATTCCCTTTGTTTGGAAACATAAAAATTCACTAGGTCAATGGGATTATTGTGAATTGTGTGGAAAGCATATTATATAAATATTGATGGAGCTAAGTTGATATTATATTTATCTATGATTTATATGGATGTCTATGACATAATCATAGGTATTGATTGGTTCAAAATGTTGGAATATCATATAAGTTATTATTCATGGGTGGTTGGTTTTATAACAAAAGATATAATTGAACATCTCTTTAGAGGGGAAAAGAATATAAAGGCTGGTTTGAAGGATTTATATAAGCAATAGTTTGATCTATCACATTCCATTCGGTAGTATTGAATTTGGTATTAGAGAAGGAGATATGGGATAATGTTTTTTCTAGCAGTTCTTTATCAGTTTCTAGATGTTTTTTATGAAACGTTTTTTGGGTTCGCACCCATAATATATAAACAGTTTAGGATTGATATCCTCTCGGGGAATAATATATTTCCCATCCATCTTATTTTATGGAAAAAATATATATGTAAAATGAAGGTTATTTTGGAAGATATGCAATGAAAAATTTCCATTCAACCTAATATGTCTTTGTGGGCTGCACTAGTATTTTTTTTTGAAAAAAGAGCATGGAAGTCTTTGTCTATGTGTGGATTTTCAGAAGCTTAAAAAATTTATGATATAGAATTGGTTTCCACTTACATGAATTTATAACTTATTAGATCATTTTATGGAAACCTAGTTGTTCTCTAAAACTAACATGTGATCGGGATATCACAAATTGATGTTTCAAAATTACGATATTCTAAGGAAAAAATTCAGAAGTTTATATAACCAATATGATTATGTTGTTATTATTTTGATTGTTTTGAATACAATTGATATATTTATGTAATTGAAGGAAAATAAATTTCAAAGGTATATGGATTCATTTTTTGTGGTGTTTGTGGGTGACATATTGGTGTATTCGAGGACAAGATATGATAATGAGAAACACATGAAGACAATGTTGAGAATATTTTGTGATTATCTATTGTATGCCAAATTACCAAAGTGTGATTTTTAGATACAATATGTATGTTTCCTTGTACATGATATCTTTTAAAGAGATTTTTATGTGGATCTAAAAATACAAGAGGTAGTTATCTTTTGGAAACTGCTAAAGAATGTATTTGAGATATGTAGTTTCCTGAGTCTGGATGGTTATTAGTGGCATCTTTGACGATATTTTTTATGACTAGTATTATCTATTGCATATTTTACATGGAAAAAGGTTCCATTTAAATACAATTATGAATTTCTTATATCATTTAATAATATTAATGCTCCCCTTACATCGGCTCCAATATTGATATTACCATAATGAGGACAAGGGTACATGGTGAATTTTTATGCATTGGGATATGGGATAGGATTTTTTCTCATGTAGTGATATCATGTGGTTTCTTATGTCTCATGAAAATAATTTTTTCATAAAAATAACCACAAAAGATACCATCTAGATTTAGTTTCATTAATTCATTCTTTTAAGACATTATTCCATTATGTAATTGGTATGAAATTTATGGTGTTTATTGAGCATAAGAGTTGAAAACATATTATATCACAAATGAATTTTAATCCTAGAAATATATGGTGGGTGTATTATATACGTATTTTTGACTTTGATTTTATGTACACAATGCATTATAAAAATTATTTTGTAGATTCATTATGAGAAATTTCATTTTCTCAGTTGAAAAAAGACGATTTAGATCAGTGGAAGATGATGTCAATCAAAGAAGATATGCACTTTTATTGTTAATATTGGGGTAATGTTGGAGTTTTCATTCATGTTTATTATGTTCTTAATTTGTTTGAAACTATTAATGTGGAACAAACATCTAATTATGAATGTGTTTCTATGAGGTCAAAACTCAATAGTGTGGAGACCATTAATGGATGAAAATTGTATAGGAGTTCAGTTTTGTGGGGTAGAAATTTGATGGTCATACTTATGAATTATCCAATACAACTTCATTATGGTTACCACAATTTTAGATGGTGTAATCATCCTTGAAATAAAAATATTGATAAGGTATTGAGATCCTATTTTTTGTGGGTCTCTATGAAAAGATTGGTGGATGAATTTATTTTGAGATGCTTTACTTGATAATATGTTAAAAAGAGCACTAGTTACTAGTATGATTGTTGTATTCATTACCTATTCCGGTTTATAAATGCATGAATATAGGCATGGATTTTGTAATAGGTATCCGTATAATAGTCTGGAAATAAGATTCCATAATGGTGATTATGGATTAGTTGATATTGTCATACCATTTCATCTCTATTCATGAATCCCATATGGTGGGGTATATCCACGAAGTGATAAAGAGGCATGGTGAACCAGTTTTGATAATATCAAATCATGATCTAAGGGTTATTAATTGTTTGTATAAATCCATACTGCATGCTCCTAGGACTCAGTTGACTATGAGTATGATGTATCTTCCATATATGGACGGAAAATCTCACAAGATGATACCAACATTAGAAGACATGCTTCAGGCTTATGTAATAGATTTTTGTGACTCATGGGAGGAGAACATAACCTTAGTGGGTAACTCATATATGAATAGTTTGTAGTCCTCAATACATATCGTTTCTATTGAAGCCATGCATTTTTTTCTTTATCTTTCTCCACTTTTTTTTGGATGGAATCAACTACTGTTTCAGTTATAGGGAGTTGCCTTGTGCATGCGACAATATAGAAGATTCAGTTTATCAAGAAATTGATGGAGAAGTCTCGTAGTGATAAAAAATAATATTGGGATCATCATCGATGACTATTTTTGTTCTAGGTGATTGAATAGGTGTTTTTGAGAGTATCTCTACATCTTTGGTATCATCATTTTAGAACTTAGGTAATGTTAGCTCATCTATATATATGACCTTTCTAAATACTTGAATATGTTGGTGAGGTAGCTTATAGGTTGTCAATTCCCCCATGGTTCAATGAATTTCATAACATGTTTCATGTATCTCTGTTGAAATCATATCAACCAAATACTGTCCATGTGAATTTATGGGATCATGTTGACTTAGAGTTAGATTATTTATTTTTTCATATCATAGTACATATTGTGGTTGGGAAAGAGAAAGTATTTCATGGTAAAATCATCGTTTTAGTGCCGTTTTTATGGATACATGGTCAGATTCAAGAAGATACATATGATCATGAGAAGGAATGGTCAAGTAATGGACAGAATTCTATTAGTCCAATGGCGGTTTTCTAATTTATATGGACGGAAAGGATAATGGTAAGGATAATGTATCCCCAATGGTTTCATGTAATAATTTATGAATTTATTTTAATTATTTAAAGTGTTGGGGTGATGTGTGGGATTGATTGGATTAATTTTTTAATGTTTTTGCGGATTTTCTAGAGATGCATGATTGGATCATTGTTAATAAAAACCATGAAACTCTTACAGAGAACTATGAAAAGGGAGGATGTGTGTATACGATAGATTCACAGTTTCGATAATATATTGGTCAAACTATGCATCCACCTAGGGCTCACCATAAATTCTAGGACATAGGGATTCTACATGTATGGTGAATGGTTTCTATTACTATGTGATCCAAACATGTGACATGATTATTCTATATGAGGCCTACACATGGTTAGTGCACAGTTTGTCTAACCATGTATGCTAACAATGCACAAACAAAATTTATATTTGAAAATATTATATGTAACTCAGTTTATCCCCTTAACAACTAATTTTCCATTTATTACGACCCATTAATAGTCCATCCTCATTCAAAAGGCTGTTAATACTCGTTCATTAAATCTGGGATTGATCTTTTGTAAAATCATGGTGCGTTGAAGGATGGATTTCTTGGTAAGCCTCTATTATTACCTATTTTCCATATTTTTCTTTGTATTACTGATCTTGGGTTCATATATATAGTCTATTTGGTATATATCTATGTTTTTATATGCCAATCATGATTATATTTGGATGTGTTGGTGTTATTTAATAAGATCTAAGGTGGATTTTGGGAGATTCAACTTGGTTTTGTTAACGAATTCTTGTTTTTCTTCTTTTCCAAAATAGTTTTTGTGCTAGGTGGCTTCACTCTTGACTCCTTTTATTGAAACATGAAATATTTATTTCAAATTTTTTTCTTCCCATGAATTTGATTGTGAAACTGTTGTAAAAATCTTTTTAGAAGCCTTATATAGTGAATGATTGTGGAATTGTAACTGTTGGTTTTTGGGTAAAGTGATTTGTATATTATTTTTAAAATGATTAAATTAATATATTAACAAATTATGATTCCTAGAAATTGTTTATTGGTAATTTCTTCAATAAATTAAATGTTTTATTGGAATGGTGTATTTGGAATCTGTTTTTTGAAAAATTGTTGGTCTGTTTTTCAGGTTCATTTAGTATGGATAAGGATATGATGTTTCACCCCATCGAAATAGGGATAGATAAGTTCAGGAAATTTTCCAAATCAAAATGATTCACCAAGTAATAGTTTGCTGAATTAATGACCCAAGAGGTTCACAATTTCATGTATGGTTGGTGGTGTGGATATTTGTAATGGAATAGTTAGGCTGGAATATGATTTGAGAAATGGTTTTCGAGAATCATTCAGTTACATTCACCAGAAACTGTTTTATTATAGAATTTGTTTTTTTTGTGAAACATCTCATATTGATATATACTAGTAAAATTTTTCGAATGATTTTTATTAATGTGATAAAATTTTCTATCATAGGGGTGTGAATAGGGATTTCATTTGGGGAAAACCTATTGAGATTCATTACTCACCCACTACATTGGCGTATTGGTTCTTTTGCAGATATTTCATATCAGACATGGGTAAATGAAAAGTATCTCATTACTTAGTTGATATGTCATGATACTTTGGGATGTATTTTGGAGTTGGATCATGGTTTATGTTTGGATCCATGGAGTAATATATTTGGTGTTTTTTAGATTTGTGGTTTTTTCCACATTGATACTCTAATTTTGGTTTTGATATAGTTTGTTCGATGTTGGTTTTTGTTATCAGTTTCATATTAAATTTTATATTTTTAAATTTTTATCATTCACCATATTTTGGTTTTTGGTTTGGTTATTCTTGGTTCAGCTTATTTTTATTTCCATGGGAAAATATTTCCCTAGTTCTATTAAAGACCATGGAAATTATTTCCAACCTTTAGCATATTGGGGATGTCACCTAAGGCCAAATAGACATTATACCCTATATCATGCCAATAATGAGGGGTGGGACGTTACTAGAATATTCTTATTTTGTATCCTCCACATGATCATATGTATCATACTAAGTATGAATTTCTCTTCCTTTATCCTTTCATCTAGACCATAGCTTTGAGACCCTAAAACATCCATAGGATCTTCTGTTCCTAGATCTTCTAATGTTTACCTATGCATCTAATACCGATGATGGTTATATGGTGGGGCACAATCCCTCCACCAGTTGTCCACCTGAGATGATTCAGATTAATTTTGGAGCCCATATTTATAGAAAATATAAGGAACCTAACACATTTTTGTCATTGAAATTGAAGCTTAGAAGATTCCAAATTGGGGATTCTTACCTATGTAAGGTGATCACTAATAAAATTTTACACAAATTTGTTGAAATTTTTGGGATTATGTGGCTGATAAGAAGACCTTTATAATTTTTAAGGGTACCACATTTCATTTTATTGTAGATAGTCCTCTCTTTCGTTTTATGAATTCATCTTCTAATACTAAAAATTTAATAATGGTAAAAGAAAATGGTAAGAAGGTTCTATATGAGGTGGTTCAAAAAAAGGGGCCCCATACAAGGGAAAAATTCCAATTCCCAAGAATTTGATTCTATAATTTTGAAGGGATAAATAATTTTGACACTTATTTATCCCTCAAAAACATCATATCTCAACCCAAAATAATGGTTATTATCATTTTTGAACCAATGGATAATATTGATCGCCTGACCACTAACTGGATATAGATTGGATATGATTTTTTAGCTCACTACATCAAATATACACAGGCATAAACCCTATGGGTCTTTAAGAGGATGGGTATTAAAGCCTATAAACTTCAAGATTATTCGAGAAAAATATCTATGAAAGTTCATTTTGATAACACATTTCACCATGTATCCTCTGTCTACTACTCTAATAGATATATTTGGATAAGGGATCACCAGGAACCTAGCTTGTTATTTTCTACATACGTTTATTAAAATTTAACTCTTTTACGAGATTTCAACAATGTTCTTAATGCCATGGAATATATTGGATACAACTGAATTATGGTAAAATCCTTGTGATTCCAGTGATTTATGGTTCACTACATTCTTATAAAGATAAGACTTATTTTCAATAACATTAGATTCTCTAAGAACACAATGAATGATCACCAAGATAGTAATATGGACAAACATTTCATTTCTCTCTTAGGTGGAGCACCTATTACCTCCATTTCGATAGATATCTCCCATGATTTCATTCGAATCATATAACATTACTCATTTCAAGGTTTTGGACTGGAAAGAGATGTTTGACCACATTCTAACTCAACAACACATAGAAGAGCCTTGAAGAATGTATATTGGCCATTTCCATAGATTGGTCCATCCGTGTGAATGGATATGAATTAGAGTGTTTTTCAAAAAAACAATGGTGAGTAGCAAATGGTTACTTTGACTTTAGGGTATATCCATGTTTTTAAACATAGATTAAAACGTATTAAAGGCCGAATAGGTGTTCCTCAATATGAAGTCTAAAAATTATAAGTAGTACTTTCCCTGAATTGAAGATCCAAAGTGACAAGATTAATTGGATAACATTATAAATAAGATGGATTATTTTTGGACGTATCAGTTAAACAAAAATTATCTTAAATATTGTTTAAAATTTACCATGTGCATTCACATAATTTAGAGATATAGGAATGTGAAGAAGAATTTATCCTCTATTATTATCAATTGGGGGGGTCTAATATTAGATGATGATATTAGTGTTATCCTGGTTTCCTATTTCAAGAAATATATTATTGATGATTATTCAAATCACATGTGTAACCCTTTGTTGGATGTATTTGGAGATTTAGTGAGTGATATGAAAAATGATTTTTTATATCATCCCCCTTGAACAAGGAGATAAAAAATTATTTATTCTCTTTCAATGAGGACATCACTTCAAGACTGTATGACTTCACAAAATAATAATTAATGCATACTCGGATATCTTCTATCTATATGTAACATAGGTTGTTAAATAAATATTTAAAAATTAATATATTCCACTGGTCTTAATTCCCAATTCATCAACCTAATTTATATGGTTGAACAATATATTGTGGATTCTGATTCTTGTCTTTTTTTCGTTGTGAATACTCTCCCTAAATTTTTTTCTAAAATCAGTCCACCTATCTTGGGGATATTTGTAATTGGCTGGCCTCCTCTAACCAAATTAGTTTCATTGTTTGGAGAAATATTTTGTACTTCATGTAAACTTCTACATATGTTGTCAGCCTTCTCTAATGGAATTCCAAGAATCATAACATATTTCTTATGTAGGAAATTTATAAATAATTTTTCACTTGGAAAGTGGGATTTATTTTGAAGGTAATTAAATTTTTGGATTTTCTCTGAAATTCCTTTATTTTAAAAGATTCTTACTTCAAAGTTCATGGCTTTCAGTTGACTTTAATAGATAACCCAAAGGGTACTACATTTTCTCCAGTGGTGTTAGGAAATTTTACCCTCTATCATCCTTTCTATTTGGCCTAGTTGGGGATTACTTTAACAATTTTATTCTATCATCTATAGAACAAAAGGACCATACTCTCATTAAAGAAACCAGAAATCATAGTTTTAACTCACTTGTATTATATGCTTATGGTATTCTTCTATTTAGTGAGGTTTATAAAAAATATTTTCACTCCATTAGGAGTATTTTATTCCATTAGGAACTAGTATCTGGACATGTTATCTCCTTGAATAATCCTATGGTAGACTATATGGAAGGAATCTCTACTATTAATAAAAGGATCATCATTAATTATCCTTATATCATGTAGGGAGAACATTCCATCACTGACATGGGTATTCCTTTTTTTATGAGAAGGGCCAGATCTATCTATCTAGATGGGATCACCCATAGGATGACATCATAGATATCTGTTTAGAAATGAATGACCATGTCTCTATCTGGTATCAATGTTTTATTTCTATATTCATTTATATAAATGGAAAAGGTAATTTATTAACTGTATTTATTCCCATATTAAAAATTTAATCTATATTCATCCTTGAAAGGATGATTTTCAGTGTTTGTAGAGACAAATATTTAAAAAAACAAATAAGAGAGGAGTTGGAATGTATATCCTTATTCTATCCAACCACTCCCTATTGGATTATGGAACATGGAACCAGATTACCTCCAAGAATACCTCTTATGAATTTTCTAGGGTTATGATAATCAGATGGTTTCACAAGTGTAACTTGTTTTTCTGGATTCCCCAATCTGTCCTTCCATTATTGATAAATATGATGAGATCATCAGAACACTACAACTTGATCATTTGAAATTAACATCAAGTGTACTACATTTCTTGATTTCTGAAATTATAATTTTTATTTAGATGCCTCTGATTTGGATTCTAAATCAATTTTAAATTCCCATGATAATATTGGATAGATGGAATCCTACCATCACCTTGATATTAAATATGATATTGAGGATTACTATTTCTAGGAGTGGGATATACCCTTCTGGTTCCCTGACCATAATGGGAATAATATTTTCCACAATTTTAAATTACCATTTGGGTGGTTCTAGTGATTATTTGCGACATTGGATGAGGCTTTTAAGAGGCCTTTTATCCCTACTTGTAGGTGGCATCTCATATGTAATCTTTGGATAAATAATATTCCAACAGATGATCAGATTAAGGTGGAAGCTTGGAAATCTGCTTCCCCTAACTATATATTCAAGAATAATATGGAATATTGCATTTATCATTTTCTTAACCACCACTTTTCTCGGAAAAATTGGAATCATGGTTAGGATATTTTTCATTTTACCTTCCAAACATAATGAATTCATGATGAACTTATCATAATTTTTCTCAAATTAGATCATAGTGTGAATGTACAAAATCTATTACGATCCTTTGTGCTGAAAACCTATCATCATTTATAGGTGGACCAAAATTCCCTCCAGTCTAAGGGTTTCGAGAATAACGGCATAGGAAACATTTTAGGTATTATCAAGGATTCAAATATGGTTTCTAAATTGTAGGTTGTTTTTTGGAATAATAATATGGATGATCTTGATATTATTAATATGCTTTGTGCTAATTTCATTGGCCAAAACTTAATTTAACCCATGAAAATTATGTGGACTCCTCCACATCCTTTTTAGATTAATTGAAATGTGGATGGCCTATCACATGGTGAAACTCAATACATATATTTTAGTGCAATATTCAGTTATTATCGGGTTTTTAAAGGATTCTTCTGAAATTTTATTTCCTTTGATTCGTAGGTTTGGGTAGAAATAATTTCCTTGAGATACACTAATCATTTTGGATGGTTTAATTTTTGGACTGGAAGTTATTCTACAGTGATGCTAAACCTTCTCATGAGCAAATAATATCTGGCTCCATGTAATCTATTAATGGACTGGATGACATGTCCATCCTACCTAGAATCTATTCACTTAGAGGACACTCATATATACAGGTAGGTGAACATGGTTGTGCCCATTTTATCCGAGAAAACTATTTAGGACAATAAGTACTTCTATTCATTATTTTGGATGGTTACCTTCTTCACCTGCATTGTTCTAATGTTGTGGGTGATGTTTATACACACATTTTTCGCTTCCCTATTTTAACTCATGATTTTAGTCATTATATTTTGATGATACTGGGTTATTGACCCAATTCCCAAACTATCTTTTTTTATTATTCAAAAAAATTTAAATTAACGTTAAATAAACATAATAAAGATGAATATAGGTATTTATATAAAAATATGTATGAACTTTTATTAAAATACAATTATAAATTTTTATATTTATACATTATTGTTGATATACACCTATAAATGTTTATAAAACTTTTTTCATCTACTAAAATAAACGTACTTTTTAAAATAGTAGTATATTTTTATATATGTAAATAATTATGTTAATATATTCTTACACACATCTATATATGTGTTTACATGTGAATTTTTATATTTTTTTAAAAATTTTACTTGTATTTAAAAATATTTGTGTTTAATTACATTAATATATATGCATGCATGTAGATGTATGCATGTGCTGGAAGTAAAATATATTTTAAATATTTATAATTATATACACATATATATATATGAATGTATAAATATATATAATTTTTTTATATACTTGTATAGAAGTGTAATTTTAAATATTGACACAGATATATTTGTATGTATGTAAATAGTTACATTATTATGTATGTATACACCTTTATAATAAGTATATATATATATGTACATATGTATATTGAAGTACATAAAAATAAAAATATTTACTTGTATACTTCACTAAAAGTATATAAAAATATTCATAAATTATTATATCTAATATAAGCACCAAAAGTCTCTAGTATACAATTTGTACTGGAAACCAACTGTGTAAATTACAATCTTGATATTTTTGGTGTAATATTTCTATTGGAGGTTTAAA
Organism: Viscum album; assembly: GCA_963277665.1. NCBI lineage: Eukaryota > Viridiplantae > Streptophyta > Magnoliopsida > Santalales > Viscaceae > Viscum > Viscum album. The sequence goes on from OY728147.1 coordinate 484,733,827, forward strand.
ACTCTACATTGATATAAAAATAAAAATATATAAATATGTACATGAATAAGTACATACGTAGATATAACTTTATATAATCATTTATAAGTATAATTTTCTGAAATGACATACACACATATATATAAAATTTAATATTATATTAATGATTTTTATTTAATTTCATGTTATGATTTTTTAAATAATAACAATAAAAATATATTAACTAAATATAAAAATAATATTATTATATAGTGCTATAACAATTTCTTATAAATTGAAAAAAAGTGTTCTGTTATTTTTTTTAAACAATATAATCACAATAAATACATATAAATAATATATGATAACAATAATTTTATATAACGTAAAAAAATATCAATTAAATTAAAATCAAATAAATGTAATACATATTTCTATATAAATGTATAGGTGAATCTACAGTGTATGATTTCTTATAGGAAAAATATACTATATTAATTAAAAATGAATTAAAATATTTATAATAATAAATAAATATAAATAATATCTAAAAATAATATTAATATAAAGTGTGTTATAAAATATATATTAAATACACACATATACGTACATACTTATCTTGGTAGGTAATAACATAATTTTCATATCAAAATATTATATATATATATATATATACATTATTATTATATACATGTGTATACTCAATATGTTTTATATTTATTTATCAAACCATATATAAAAATATTTAATTAGTATATCGATATTATAAAAAATAATTTCCTTTGGATTTGGTGTGTAATTCTATTTGTATATATGAAAATGATCCAAAATATATATTACAATAGATTAAAATATAACAAACACTCATATAAAAATTTATGAAAATTTATAAAACAATTGAGGAAAAAATATAAATGGATATGATGTAAACTCTCTCATTCCCATTAGATGTGAGGGACAAATACTTCCTCGATTTCACAACACTGGGGATCCACATTACAATCGAAGATGAATTAGTGGTGAGGCTATTATAGTTCCATGATTTATCATCATGTGCGATACTCATCACAGTCGATGATGATCCCCTGACGTCATATCATGTGGGCTATAGTTCATTGACTCATTACAGTCGGGTAGGAGTATAGTAATATTGGCTTCTGAAGGTATCATTCTGGGTCTGTCCGACCATGCTCGAGCATACATATATTTCACCCCATGGATACTCATGGATATTCATAATGTGAGTCTCACAATCCCTATGTCATGTAAATTTTCAACCCTCATTTTGTACTTAATTAATTGTTATGCATATGTTTTTGACCTTGTTTTATAGTAATGGTAAAATGGAAGAGACAGTTTTCAATGCTTCATGTTTCTTATATGGTTATACATTTTTAATCACTAACCCTCTGTATTGGTATTTCATTATTTCTATAATGATAATTTTCAATTAACATTTGGTTTATATATTTATTTCAAATAACATCACCTTTAAAAGTGATGGGGAAAAAATTGTTTAGAGGTCATGGGGTATGATTCCTTGACAAGTAAATAAGGTAATAGTGATTTCATATTTAATCAATAATTCCTTTCATTGAAAAATTGAAGTTACATGGTTGAGGTAAATGTTTTGTTATTTTTAAAATTATCTTATATGTGATGAGGATATAGGTGGGATCAAATATGCTAATGATAAGAATCTTGGGTTTTTAATTTCGAAGTACTCATGTTTTGTATGTCAATTTTTCTCGTGTATAACCATTTTCATGTGTTCACTAATCATTATCTCATCTAAAATAATATTTAATAGTGAGTATGGTTTGTTGGACTTTATCTGCCTACCATGCACTGGTTTACCATTCAATGAATGATTAGATCATTCAAATCATGATGACACTTTCCATTAAAATGATAATGAAAATTAAAGAAGATATGACTATAAAACCATCTATTCATTCCGTTCAAGCTTCTATACATAAAAATTTATCATCAATGAAGTGTAATGATCCCAGTTTCTCAATATACATGATTGGTAATCTACCAGTGGAATTTGTGTTATTAGTTTCTTTTTACAAACATTCATCGTTGAAGAGTTATTATCTTAATTGATCATTATACTTGATTTTATACTAAAATAAATTATTTTTTTCATCATTTTTTTTGTTAATGAACATTATAATTGATTCTCGTATTGGGATGCTCCTATAAGATGGATAAATTATTGTGCAAATTTAAAAAATAATGTGTTAATTACCTATCATTATATATGAAAAATCATTGTCAAACTAGTAACATATATTCATGGATTAAAGGCCCTTGATGTATTTTATAAATAATAAAATAAAATACAGAAATGTAAATTCCATTTTGAAATTATTATTTTTGTTCGTGCTGTATAGTTAATTAATGGCAGTGAGGTTGACACAATCTTTCAGTAAATCAACAAGACTTTTTTGGTTTAATTTATTTTCATTTTCGGTTTTAATGAAAATAATTTTGTGAAAATGTTTCTGTAATTATAATTTAGTGATTCAACATGGATAAATACTCAATGATTCCCATGATTGTCATCAATGTTTATTATTTTGATAATAGTAAACATTATTAATGTTATCTCAACATGAATATAAAAATTCTGAAGTTCCCAATTATTTGTTTTTGTTCTCACTACAAAAACTAGAAACTCTTATGTCTTGAATAATAATTTTATTTCCCTATATTAAATATCTGGTCAAAGAACATTTTATTTTCATTTTCAGTCATTTTCTATTTCTGTATTTATGAATTTAGTCATTTTAACATTGTAATGTTTTTTATGTGTAAACATGCATGAATTCTGTTGAATTGGTGGTTTGACATCCTAAATATACCTTGGGATATTTTCAGTGTATGAAACAAGAATTGTAGGATGATTATTTTATATTGCCTTTTCACATATCTTATTTTTTTCAATTGTAGTTAATGAATTCATTTGTCATTTCTATAATTTAATGCCTTATGAAGGATGATGTGTTTTTTTATTTATTATACTATTTTCTTATTTTATATACTCGGATATAGAAATTATTTTAAACATTAATATATAATAGATAGATGTGATGGTCAAACTCTAATTTTACAAACTATTAATTTCAAAACCTATGGATCGAGTGGATTGAGATTTTTGTTTGATGTTATAAATTTTAAGGATAGGAGGATTCCTATGGATTTTGAACATTTAAGATATGATGAGGATAAATTTGTCACAAAAAAAAATGTTTCGGATATGTATCTAAAATTTCCATGAAGAATATATGGGCAATGTGATTGGATCAATGGATTTATGTGGGATAATTACATCATCCGTGGTTAGACTCATTGAAGGACGTGACCTGAGTGGTGCGACATGCATTAGTTAAGGCATTGAAGAAAAGGCCTTCGGGGATGGAAATTTAATTCTTTAAATGATATTACAACTATAAGAAAATGACGGGTTTAATTTTGAATCACAACTTTTTAATCCATGTGGCCTTTATGATTTCATCATCTTTTTGGTGTGTGAATATATATAATAACCTTTAATATTTAAATATATTGATGTATTTATTATTTAAATTTATAAATATATAATATATCTATAATTACTTGTTATATGAATATATAAATATATACATTTAAGCATATATATGTCTAAATATATATTTACATAAAAAAATATAAAAAAATAAACAAATTTTTAAAATTAATAGTAGAAATAATATATCCTTCAGTTATTGGAGATTTTCAAATTATAATTTTTTATTTAGTTGTTTAACATCATGAATCACATGAATGAACAAATTTATTTATATAATTGGGTAATTTATAGTATAATAATTTTTTTATTATAAATTTCAATAATTTATTTTATATTATTATAATGTAGAATTCTTATTTTGAATTTTTATATTTAATTATTTGTATAATTGGATGATTACTAGATTATCAATTTTTTACTAGTAATGAAATCATTTTAAATGTTTAATTATGTAATATTAATAAATCGAATGATTAATTAATAAATGTCTTGTTTATTATTCTAATTACATGCTATACCACCACCTATCAATCTTCTATAATGGAAATTCAATCCTATGAGATGTACGAAGGCCCAAATTATTATGAAGACTATATTGTAGGTAATTTGGAACCCTAATTCCATGATAGTACTTATGTTAGTTACAACTGACAAGATATACAATACCAGCTTCCCCAAAAATATCAATAGTATAAAAACATTCAATATTGGCAAGCTCAAGAGCCGCCAATAAAAAGGTTATTTTTAGTAAAGGGTTGGATACGTACCACTAAGCAATCTAGGACCACCAAGGTAACCACTACATGGTCTAGATTTTTGTTCTCATAAACAATTCCCTAAAAACATTCATAGATGTCAAATGTTTCCACCTACACTACTACAACATCTTCCACAATCACTACTAAGACAAATGGAACAGGCCTAGCCTCTCCATACTAATCATGGAAACAATGTCGCCACCATCATACAAGAATAAGATCAATGTATAATAGCCCAAGAATTAGAAATTCAAAACCACAATGTTGCACTGTGGAACTTGGAGCATCAAATGGGAAAGATATCAATGACCTTATCAGACCCACTACCTGGTACATTACCCAATAACACTGATACACACTCGATAGATGAGTAAAAGGCTTCAGTTATAAGGAGTGGTAAAATGATGAACATTCAAAAACCATTAAAAAGGTGTACAATATTCATGAGGAAACAATGAAATTGGTGACTATCATCATTGAGGTTGAAAATTATAGCACAATATAAGCTGTGAAAATAACATGTGAAGAATCAGAAGCTAGTTTCAAAGCACTAATTGATGAACTGCCTAAAAAAGGAGATGCATACATGGGACAATCACCATTTATACCCATTATACCCATTATTGTGAGGATGAAACAACATGTTATTGATGGATAATATAAAATGATTTTAGAGGTGTTTTTTCAATTAAACAAAAAAATTACATTTTTATGGTCAATTGATCATGTACCCACTTGAAAGGATTCATTAATGACTTTTTGTCCAGAAAAAATAAATTGGATGAATTATGATTAGTCTTGAAAAATGATTAATGATCCAAATTTTCCTAATGGACGGTTCCTCTTAAAATGTGAGAACCCATATATTTATCAATTCTAAGCAATATTAATACATGTATTTTAGACAAATACTAGTGTGATGTGTTAATAAGAATTAATATCATTCCCTATTAGTGTATACAGAAAATGTGGGTCTTGGAGACTTAAAAAGAATAATATTTTCACTCTAAATAACTGATTTCTTATTCAAGTACCCTGAAGTACTTCTCCATGAAATCATAGTAAATATTGGAAAATTCATTTTTCTTGATCATTTAATTATTCTGGATATGGAACAAGAAGTATATATTACCCTCATTCTAGGAAGACTATTTATTACAAATGGAAAGGCTCTGATTGATGTTAACTATGGGATATTATTATTTAATGTTGGTAAAGAATATTTTGTGTTTGATTTACGAAATGAAACTAATAAAAATAAATACTCATTGAATTTTCAAACCATATGTTATTATAATAATAAATATGATTTTATGACAAGTGATGATGAAAATAAAAAATCATCTCATGTTGAATAGCGATCCAATGCTCAAAATAATGAAAATTACAATGCTCCTCAAAAAGGGTTGTCGTTCAACCTTTCTCCCCCTATTTTTTCATGAAAAATTCTAAAAAGGGAGCCTTTATATAATAGATGAATTCTACAAAAAATATGTCTTGCTCTAGAGAACAATGAAACCCCTTACTGGGAGGAAACCCAAGGTAGGTTCGATAATCTAGGGTAGGTTTTATAGTAATTAGGATGATTAAGTGTGTGGAAAGACATTTGAAGGGGACCTAACCCAAATGGGGCATGAAATACAAATGACACACTGTGCATGGAATACACATCATGTAATGGTTGAGTGATTGAAATTTTGAAAAATTAAGGAATTTCATATTATGTATACAATACAAAATGTGAAAATATCTGGAAGCTTAAAAATTTCATGAACCCTCAGTTCATGACTTACCCCCCATCTCTCTTATCAAGAAGTAAAACCCTTCCACTCCATCACCTGCACACCAGTCGGCCACACATCCCTCTGTGGTCATCATTCCCTCATCCACCCTCATATCCTCTTCTTAATATTCTCCTTACCATTCACATTCCTATCATTCTGACATAGGAAGATGAAAAATGGTCTACACAACACCCACCAAACACCCTCTTAAGTGTGACATCACGTCTGTACCACACAAATGGAAGAAAGAAACTCTAGTTTCTCCAACCACTAAGCCCTCTAAATAAACTTCCACTTCTGGCTATACATTCTCTTCCACATTTGGGGGCTCACAACCATCCTTGGGAAGGTGAAATTTAACATACCATCCTCAACTTCAATTCTACCTCCACTTTAGACTATAAACATCATATTTTGTTGGCCCATCTATAGGCTAATGTTATCAAAACCCAACAAGAATGTTGACCTCATAGTACAAGAGAAAATTCACATTCATTAGGAGGTCCTTGACATCATTGAATGGTATCAACATTAACCCATCAACCAAGTGCATGAGGAGTCATTTTGGTAGATCTTTCTTGATTTCCATGCCACCAATGAGTAGTGAATCAATTTGGTCCAATTTAGACTCAGAGGAAGTCCATTGGAGCACATACGAGGTGAGTATTCATTCAGCCCCAATATCTACCAAATTTAGTCAATCACTTCAATATTCATACCAAAATATATATTTCTTTATCAATGCTAAATAAATAGAAATTTGACCCAAGATTTGAAGATACCGCCATAAAATTTGTGATCTTCGCACCATAAAGAGAACTGGACACTAAGGTTATATCTTCTAGATCTTACATGGGACCTTGTTTCATGAATTGAAGGCCAATAGTGATTCTAATGGGGGGATACTGATCAAGGTTATCATTTTCACATGAAACATGGGCATCCCAACCATATATATGTGAAGGTATATTGGTAATTTCTACTTGAACCTAGTGAAGAGTACTTTTAGTACACTGTAGGGAGGCTCTTTCATTACTCATTTTCCTAGGCATCTCAATGCATTCGAGGTATCCTAACCCCACACTTCCCTTATCCTTAAAAAGGAAAACATACTAATCCTAGTGTATAATATGGGGCAGATCATGATGGATGGAAGCTTCTACTGGAGGGAGCCGACAAATATAGACGATGTAGATGAGGCACCTTTCTAGCATGAAACTGACCAAGCCATGAAAAACCCTTAGTCAAGAACCTACTCCCACCACATCATTTAGCACCACATAAACCTCATATCATTCCACCTCCATCTATCATCATCCTTCCACCACCTTTCCATGACCCATTACATCACACTTACCAAACACTTACACCACCCAAATTCATTCGGCATCCACTAATTCTTTATCCACACCATTACACACCCCATCCTCTGTTGTAGATATCTATCCCATACACATGGATATTATAGAGAAACTATTCTTGATTTCACACTAAATATAAATTACCTCTGCCATGAATTAATTTTAACAACCATTATAATTACATAATAATTCAACCCTCCACCCATTATAGTCATTTCATCTGCCTCCGTCCCTCCAACCTCCAAAACAGCATCTAAACTATCCACGAGCTCACTCATCCTACTGATGAGAGTTCTCTTCTTATGGAGAAGGACCATGGGTTAAGGGTTATGCAATCCCACCCTCTATCATGGTGTATTTCATCATACCTACTACGAGACACACAACCCCCCTCATGATCGGAACCAACCCTCTGCCATCCACTGAGATCGCTTCCAGAACTATGACCCCACCATGATATTCGATCCCCCAACCCAATCTAACATTGGTGATATTATTAGGTAATTATTTATTTAGGCTCCCACTATATGGAGGGGTATCGTGATGCAGAAATCAAACACATTAATTTTAATACATAGTTATGTCTTGGCCCCTCCCCCATATTTTTATTCTGTTTAGTTGACATTTGTTTTTCTATATGTATTCCATTTACACTGATGTATTATTACTTCTACTTGAAAATGGGAAATAAATTTTTTCCATACATTTAGTTGAATTATTTTCCTTTCATTTATGTATTACATTATCCATTTCAAGAGTTTTTCTTCCTCAATAGTTGTTGATGTTCCTTCTCCTCCACCATCTACCCTCTTACATTTAATGAATCAGTATATGGATGACGTGAATAAGTAGCTTGAAAAGTTCACACTGGATATCTATGATTTTTGGGGTCCACAAAATGAAAAACACATATTATATTCTTACCTCATGATATTCCAATTTAGTACATCCTTGAGGTGGTAAATAATTTCATTAATACGTGTGTTATTGTTTACACAACAACAAAAACCTCCTTGAGGTTGGAAACATCTGAGCCAATGGATGACACTACAAAATTCCTTAGTCCATCCATCTGGATGAAGATTTTTTTTGCTATTTATGGGAGGTAAAACATTTTTTTGTTTTCTTTAATGTCAACCTTTTTATTATGATAATTTTTTTCTTTTAGTAGCTTTGTTATTCGTAGAATTCTCTTCAACTTCATTGTACATGGAATATTTCATTTATCTGAGTTGATTTCTCCTTGTTTTTACTATATGACCACACTAATTTCACATCTTCCAAATTACTTAACCCCATAGACCAATGATTACCTTTTATAGGTTTTTTCATTCTAAAAAATTCCACATTTCTCAAAAATCCTCTCAAAATCCTAATAGATACCCTATGGAATTACATTCACTAGGGGGAGCTCCAGATTTCCAAATTTCAATTAAAAATTCCATTATATTTTTTATTATATTGTTATTGATATCTCCCCAATGATGATTTCTAGATCCATGAAGAGACGGTCTCATTTTCTGTGTGGGGGGAATTTTTATCTTTATTGATGATACACTTGGATTATTGTTTTTTACCCAACAAAGAGGTATTTTTCACTAAAACCATTCTCTAAAACTGATAACTCGTTTAATCCACTTAAATAAAATAAAAATTTCGGTTGGAAATTGATGAAGTAAATGTTTTATTAATAGAAGATTTTTTATCTTTATTTATAATGTTTAGTGCATCAAATATTTTTCTAGATTACTACAATTTCATTTTATAGGTTCGTTATTGGATTTTATACCATGGGTGATTTTAAGTTATTTTTATACTCTCATTCAAAATAGGATTATGGACCTATGATTTCATATTGTTTTCATGGAATTTTTATGATGAGATACCTGGGGGTTATAAACCTATAAAAACATTCATTGAGATCTTATTGAATCTACGACTAAACAAATAAATTTTTCATATTATTGGGGTATTCTATGTTAATTAAGTTTTTCATGAGATCCACCAATACATATTTAGTTATTTACCCAATAGAATCAATGAAATAACTTATTTTTATTCTTCCGTTTCAAATTGATTATCCCTTCCCATCCTTCTGTTAGTATTAGGCAACTTTATCCTTTGAACAAGTGTGGTGGAATATTCACTGTAGATTGAAATAAGATGTTGTTATTGCAGATATGTACTATGGGACTTTTATCAGAATGATATGATCTAGTCGATGATTAATTTTGGAATTCATGTTCCTACATTGTTCCTTTGAAAAATATATAAAAATAAGAAGAAAAATATATTAGGTTTTGTATTAGGAATGTCAAAAATCACCATTACCGGACATCTGAATCTTATGATGGGTAATATGATGTTATGGGATGGATGTGATAGTGGAATGAGAAATTATTTTAAAAAAATAAATTAATAGAAAAATAAACGATTAAGTTACATTTTTTAATCTTACTTGAAATACTCATATTCCCACCTTGAGTTGTTAGAGTACGGGAAAAAATTTCCTGTAGGAGTCACTTGATTTCACTATTCACAACATACATGCATTTTAATATACAAATTACACTCCTTTTGACCTTGATTCTGTCACATTCCCACATTCCATCAACTTCAAAATCATTTGAAACCTTTTTTCATGATCTCACGCTTGACATTGTATTTTTCTTTATGAAGAAAAAATGTTAGAACCAATGGTAGATTACATTTCGGAACATATTTTGTGTATGATCATAACTTCAGTTTCATTTATGCCCTGAGTGATGAGAGATGTTTTATTGGGAGTAAAATTAAATGTGGGTTAAAAATATAATGATGATTTATGACATTTTAATTATAGGAATAAATAATCTATATAAATAAGTAAACTATAAGTCATGATTTATTTTCCCAATTGGATTTATTTTAGAGGACTAATTTCTTTTCTAATTACACTTAGTTTTATATTCCAAGAAGAAATCCATGTTTCTTATTTTAAAAATTGTTTCTTTTGAATCCATTTTGAGATTTTTGTTTTCATGAGGAAAAGTAGTTGTTTAAGTGTATAAGAATTTGATAATATGAAATTATATTTACATTTGGAAACAAATATATACGAATTTTTACATAATGTATTCAATAATGCAGTGGGTTTTTAAATTTTTCACCTTATATAATAGTTTTTTATATAAAAGAAGAAAACAATATTGATAAAAAGATGCTTTAAATGTTGTGTATCCCTCATTCACATCATGCTTTCAAATCCAAATACCTTCCCATAAATATTTTACATGATGTGATTAAAGTACATGACATTTACATTCCATAAACAATTATTATATTTCAAAGATAAAATCTATTCTAAGATTAAATCACATACATGATGTGCAAATATTCCATGATGTTAACATTTTATGGATCACAAGGTCAAATATATGAGTCGGTTCTTTTGCAGGAATTATGGGTCTCAAATACACGATGTAAAGGATATATTCATGATGTGAAAATTTTTGCGTTGAAGTCACTTAATTTTATACATGATGCGTATACTTACACATTGTGTACTTTTTCATCTTATAAATATTCAAATGCTCCTCCTCGTATGTAGCGATACACACATTATTTATCTCTCTTTTTCTTCCATTATTTTCACCCATTTTAAACTATTTAAATTTGAAACCAATTTCAATTCAACTGTTTGAATGATTTGTCAAATTATATTGTTATTTTAGTAAATAAACATCTGTTCTGTTCTCATTCTACATCCGTTGCGATTTTGTTTCCATTTTCGATGTCTGTTTCATTATCGCTCACCATTCATCATCAACACTTTCAATGTTCAAAATTGATTATTCTTGTGCAATGAGTTTTTGATTGGATATAAATTTAATTTAATTTCATGTTATTAATTATTAATTTTTATAATTATGTATTTCTTCCTTGTCAAATGTTTTATGATTATGAATCATATGTTTTTTATTTTCATGTTTCTTATCAAAACCACCATGCATGGATAATCCACATAGGGTTACTGGTTGAATATAGGGGTGTGTCCTAGCATAATATATATATATTTAACAAGGGTAACCATAGAGATAATAATAAGGTTAATAATATATTTTCAACAGATTATTTTGCACAACCAATACCATTGTAAGTGAAATTGAAGGAAATCTATGTTGAGGAAGACTATGACTATTAGGCTATAAAACATTTTTCATAGAAGATAAGAATAATACATATAGGTTGTTAGCTATACCCTAACTATGTGATTGTTTTAATATAGACAGATCCTATTTGTTTGAATAGAACCAATAGTTGATTCTTGCACCACTACGAAGCCTAAACCATATGACTATATTAAGATAAATGTAGGGTTATATTATATAAAGAACCTTGAAATAAACCATGATCCATTCCTTTGTAATCTAAATAAAATCAAATGTTTATATACTTAGAAAAAACTGAACTTGAAGGGTGATCATGAGGATTCCTTCAAAACATTATTTTTCGATTGGTTTTTGACCGTCCAGTGATCTTCGTGGGTTCGACCCTAGACAACCACTATACTACTCTCTAGTAGTAAGTGTAAATTAAGACTACAAAATTATATCTAATCACAATCCGAATAAATTAAACAACGTGTGTAGGAACATCAAGTATTAACCCTAACAGAAGAATATTGAGTATTAACTCAATCATCACATTGTGCAAGATAAGGAGGCACCAATATACACATGGTTTGAAACCACCATAGTATATTCTTTATAGAGTGAATTGGAATGGATTACTCTACTAAAGTAGGGATGGTTGAAACAATAAGTGGAGAATTTTTTTTAATTTCATAATTGATACAAAATTTAAAACTTATTAAGATTCAATCTACTCAAGTATAGATTCTCCAACTCACTAGTTAATGTAGAAAAAATGTGATAAATAAAATTGATATTTTTATAAGGTTTGAAATCATTCTAGGTAACTAACTCTTGTTTTTTCTGGTTACACAACCCAAACATATATTATTCACTATAAGAAACAAAAAATTACACATTGATAATATTGGTAATGAATCATTCCATTATTGTCCTGAGTCACACTAGACTATGTAGATTTACACAAGATTCATAAAAGAATATATAACTCTGAAGAGAATGATTTTATTTTGAGTTTGGTTACTTCAATAACATTATTTGTATAACTCTCTCAATTACACTTCAAAAATATTCAAGAATAGTTTCTCACATATTAAAAATATGATGATTAACTGCTTCATGATTTTTAACATATAAAAACTAATAGATTATCTAGATTAAATAGATGTTGATATTTTTTTTGATGTGTTAGGATGGAATTTCATTTCATATATTCATCTCAATTTTTTTGATATTCTTTGCTGTTTAATATATTTTTTCTTCAAAATACCCAATACTTATAAACAAAAAATCACTAGAATTAATTTAAATCTTGTAATATATATTTTTATTTAGATTTGTTGAAAACAAATGAATATAATAGTACACCATGAATTTTTATATTTACTCATTTAGTGGGGCTCACAAATATTCACCCTTATATCTAGAATATTCTCTCATTTTAATAATTATTAATCTATAGAGAAATTTATGTTCCACCCTTTTTCTAATTTTTAAGATCATCTAAATAGAACAATAACCTCATCCATCATTAATCACATAAAAATAATAATTCAATAATTATACATTTTTGAATTTCATATAAAAAGGTATTTTTATCTCCACTATTTTGTGTTGAAATCATTTTCCATAAACATGATGTTGAAGAAACTTTCACATTGTAAAAATTAAAAAATCATCCAACTGGTCATCCATAATTGAAAACATAAACTAAAATCACTGTATTAACTAATTCTAAATATTATTTTCCATTTAGAAGAAAAAAATTCATCACATTTGGAATATAGATTAAACATATGGAGTTTCTGCACAAAACACTACAACTTTGAGTAGCACATAATATTTTTAGATAAAATAGATTGTAACAAAAAAAATATTGGAATAGTTCTCATAATTTCATAAAACTGACATGAATAATCTTGATTCTAGTTATAGACTTGATATACAGGATAGTGAAGACCTAGTCATTCATTTTTGGGGTTCATTCCTTCATAACACACGATTTTTGGAAAACTCGGATTGTACATATACAAAATTTTCATACATGGTTTTGTTTATCAAAATAACCTACACATATTTGGATATAAGATAATATTAGATGCTTCACATAGAATGAAATACATAGATAATTAAGACACCTACATTAATTCAATACCATGCTCATTATTTTAGTACAAAGAAGAAATTTGATATGTTGAGGAATTCCAATATGTGGGAATTTTTATTACATATAGTTCACATACGTTGAGGCATTAAAATATTTGTTTTTAAAAATATGGGGTATTCTCATACAATGGTAAATCCTCTTACATAGATTTTATCTATAAGGTATTTTTCTCTTATTCAATTCTATAAAATGATGAAAATGTTCCTATGTAGAAAAACACATTCATGATTCTTGAAAAACATCAGCCTTTACTCCATCAGCATCAAAACCTCTTAATATATCATCAAAGTAAAAATTACAAATAAAAACAATTCTTAAAAAGTTCAAATAAAACCCCAATAAGCTCAGAGGATGATATTGCGGGCATGCTGAGGACCTATTTGTGTTCTTTTTAGAAAGAAGTCACATACTACTGAGGTGGATATTAAAATAAGGAAGAGATGGTATTTATCAATGGGTGATTACTCAAGTACTAATGATAAATATAGAGTATTAATTTTGAATCATGATATTTTAATCAATTTCTTCATCACAAGATTCGTTTCTTTTTAGTGCATGAGTATAAAAAACATTAAATTTATACATATATAATTTATTTATGATTTAAATATCTCAATAAATATTGTATCTATAATTACTTGATATGTTAATATACATATAAATACATATATTTTTATATTTGTTAAAATATTAATTTATTTAAATATATGCAAACATAATGAATTGTATTAACAATGATAGAACTATAGATCTCCTTTAGTGCTTTAGGTTTTTCAGTTTAGGAACATTTTTAATATGAATGTGTAGTTTAATTATTTATATAATTTGGAAGTAAATAATATAATGTTTTCATTTTTAATTTTATTAATATATTATAATTAATGATAAATTTAGAGTATTATGTTGAATTGTTAGGTTTAATGTTTTTGTTTAATTTGATGGTTAATAGTAAAATGTTTTTTATTAGGAATATTATTAATTTATAAGCTTAATTATGAAATTTTAATAAGTATGTTTTTTAATTAGATAATGGAATGATTTTTATTTCAAATAATGTATTATAATATTCTATAATATTTGTAAACAATATAATTCTTTATACTATTTCTTAAATTAGACATATTATTGATCAACATTGCGAAATGTTGTGAACCATGGATTTTTTATCCAAAACCCATGGAACTAAAAAATCAACATAGAAAAACTATTAAACATAGAGAAAATGAGGATAAAAATGAATTATAAGGGACATTCTATCACCTAGATAATATGAGTAATGAAAAAAACTAATCATTTTACATCTTCCACCCTAAGAGGACAACAATAATCATCTTTATTTATCTCTAATTCCATTGTTTTGAAAACCATACCAAAATTCCAAGTGTCAACCACTTTTCTATTACATAAGAGTCCTATATGATGTAGTGTATTAATATTTGTCTAATGATTGATACACATCCTTATATTGTGAAGATTCTCCTCCATGGATTACCTCCATTCAAGTTCATCACATCACTTTGAATCACCATCATTGCTTCTCGCACCTTAGATCCCGCATATGAAAAAGAAATATCCCATATCCTATTTTATTTTTCTTGTTTCATGGGAAATTTTATAATCCCCATCAAAATAATATATGTGACACCATCCTTTTCTTAATTTTAAGGAAAAACCTCAAAAGAGGATTTCTTATAGGGCTCAACCCCATCACCCAACTCAACATTGACTGATATAGGTATATCAACGGTTCATCAAAATATGATTACATAATCAGTCATGTGAGAGGATATTCTCTTAATCAATCCATATTAAGGCCATTAAGAAAAATCCTTTCCACCTTAGGGGAATTGGCAGATTCCTTCATTGAGAGGATTTTTGGGTGAAAGAATCCAAATCCTTTTCAACAATATTTCCCTCAACCTTGCACAATACCATGAATCAACCATCCAACATAGTAATTAAGTAAATAAAGAAGATGAAAACCACATAATTTTAAATGCTGGTGAGATATGTACAATTCCCCAATGTCATATCATTGGGGACTCTCAATGCAATTAAAAAAGATTTAGTGTCATGCCATGTACAGTTCCTGGATGCCACGTCACACAAGTTCATAATTTAAGTCGGTGGTGAGTCCTCGATGTTACATAATAGTTCTATGACTCATTATAGTCTGGTATGGTTTTTGATGTATTAGCATCCATAGATACCATCAATGATTCATCTAACCATTCTTAGGAATATATATAAATATATATACATATATTGGGCCCCATGTTTATTCATGAATCTTTATAATTACCCTCTCAATGTCAGGATCTTATCTACCTTATCATGCTTAATTGTTTCCCCTTGTTTGATAGAAATAATTAATGGAATGAAATATTTAAAATGTTTCATTTTTCGGACACGGTTTTACATATTTAATCACTATGAATATGAACAAATATTTATTTTTTTCATAATGATTATCATCAATTTTCATTTTTTATATTGTTTTCTTTTTCAATATGATCAGTTTTAGAATGGATGATTCAAATAATATGATCCGATTCCCTGGGGGTACCATATGTAGACATGTCCTTATGGAAACAATAATTTATTCTTTATTATATGATTTCTTTTGTTTAATAAATAGAAGGAACATTGTTGATATTAATGTTGTGTCATTTTGAAAATTATATTTTATATGATGAGGATATTAGAGTAATAAAATCCTCTAAGTCTATGAATTATGAGTTTTTAATCTAGAAGTAATCATGTTATGAATTTGGTTTTATTCCTTGTATTAATTTTTTTCTTTTTTAATTAATTAGTTTTTCATCTAGACAAAAATTTATTATAGAGTTTGGTTTGTTTCACTTAATCTATTCATAAACTATTGTTATACTGTTCAATGAATGATCAAGTTGTACTAATCATAATGATAAATTCCATTAAAGGAGGGAAAAATAATGATGACATGACAATTAAACCTTCTATTAAATCACTCTGATCATTTATCCCAAAATATTTATAATATATGAAAATGGATAGTCTAAATTTCCCAAATGAAAATACTTGAATCAAAAAATTATAGGTTTTTTATTTTTTTGTTATAATCTTACGTCATATTGGATTTCAAGACATTATTTATCCTTGAACATTATTTTATGGTACACTATTTTATTTTACTAATGTTTTTATAGGTAATTATACATTATAATTGGATTTGATACTGGGATTATCCTACAATAGAGATAGATTTCCTTTTAGATTTTTTGAATATTTTGTTAATTGATGGTCCCACCCTAAGAAAAATATATGCCAAAATAGATTTCCATACACTTAAATTCATGGTAATTGACTTATTCTATAATTTACAATCATAATTTCATGTTCATTAATTTTATCTTCAAAATATGTATTTGTTCATTTCATGTAGATAATTATTATAGTTTGGCTAAAACAATATTTCATGAAATAAAAATGACTTCGTTGATTTGATCTATTTTAATACTATTTTTTATGTGATAAATTAGGATAAAATATTTCATTAATTAGATATTAATGATACCATAGTGAAATTTACTCAAATATTCCATTGTTATTCAATAAGGATGATGAGTTTGATGATAGTAAACGATACGTAACTGGTCCCTACATAAATATAAGAATTTCAAAGATAAATGTATGTTGTGTTTTCTATAACTATGAAGGCAAAAAAAATTAAGTCATTTAAAATTGTATTTATTGATCTATATAAAAAGAAAAATTCAATTAACTTGTTCTTAATCAATTTCTCTTCCAAAATGTTCTTTATTGAATCATTTTGTCCACCTACCAATTGTAATGTTTCTAGATCTAATGTATAAACCAACATGAATCCATTCACATTAGTATTTTAACATATTAATTTATTGTGGTGATATATTTATCATTTTATGAATGGATTGAAGGATGCTGATTTTAAATTATTCCCACTAATATATTTGTTTTTTCTATATTAGTGGAAGAATATATATGTCAATCTATAATTGAATGAATTCTGGAGAATGACTTTTTTTGAAATTTATTAACATTTATTTTCTTGTTTTTCATTATATAGAATATTTTATATAGTTTTGTTAACATTAATATAAAATATAAATATATGACCGTCAGACATCCATTTAAATGTGCATGAATGTAAATTCCCATCAATGGTGATTAAAGGACATGGTATTTTCATGTTTTCATTAAATTTTGGGGAATATATTATTTTTAAAGGTTTTATATGTTCCCCATGGAATTAAAAAACAATTAATCGATATACTGATGTTATTAATTTTTTGAATCACAATTTTAATGAAAACCTGTTTGGTTTAAAATAGTGATATGATTAGTCTGTTTTTGGTATAAACACGTTATTTTTATGTTTCAGTACATCATCTTTTGAACATCGATATTAATGAATTTATTGTATTGAAAGGGAGAAATTTTAATATTTTTATTGATTCTACAATCCAGTCCAATTGGTTAAAAATAAATCTTCAATGATTACATTAGGAATTTAGTAATTGAACAATGTTTTTCCTGAGGAAACAAATGATCACTCTACTACTACTAAACATTTTTATATGCTTTTATATATTTATTATTTAGTGGAAATATTATTAAAATCATGTTTAATTGGTTAATTGAGATTTTTGGTTGATGTTAAATTATATTCTGAATGTGTGGCTACACATGGATTTCATTATTGATGATGAAAAAGAGTCAGAACATGTAAGATATTATATTGTTAATGTTTCCACAACATTTAATGTCATGGATAAGTGTGTAAAATTCATATGTTTTTTTTTCTTCTTCTTTTATTTGTGTACATTATAATGTATGTTAATTTAAATAATCATTGAAATCAAATGTGGGGACAAATATGGAGTTCTTCCCATATGCAAGCATTGGGAGATATATTCAAAACATTATATTACATGATTTGAATTGTTTGAGTTATTGATGGTTTGATGGTTGTTTTATATGGATGGAGAAAGTATTAAAATAAATGGGAAAATAATATTATTTTTCATTGTAGTTACTATGTTTTTCGGACATGTTTCTCAAGTAAATGATGGTGTTTGGGTAGACCTCTTCATTCTACATTGATATATGCTATTATTGTGTACAAAAAATAAAATTATCTCAATTATGCAGCATGATTGATTTAAAATGGGGATAAGTTGGATAGAGTGATATTAATTTCTTGTATAAATGATTCCATTTCAAAAGGGAATATAATATGCGAACATGATAAAAAAGTGGGGTTGGTGGGTGGGGTGGATATTCACTTTACAGTATCTATACGGATCCCATATTTTTTCTTAATTTTTATTTATTATGGTATTTGATTAATATTTATTTTTGTACTTAAGGGCTTCGTTATTACATGGATATAAGGAGATCATTGAAAATGTATTGGCATATATGAATAGTGGTAGTTATTTTTCATTCTAATATAGTGATTTATGAGTAGATAAACCATCAGTTTATAATGATAGGTAATTGGAAGGGAAAAATTAGGGATTATTAATAATTTAAAGAATCATAAAATATTAGATTTATTTTTGTAGTTGGGGAAATAACATTATATTTTGTTTATTATTCATCTCATGTCTGTGATTGATGTTGTTTTTTTAGAATAATAGGTTTTGGAATATATTGCATTTTTTTCATATAGATAGGGAAAAAAATATGATATCTTCCAATGGAATGATGATTGAAAATAATATTATTATTGGTTATATGATATTAAAGGAGAATTATAGTTTTTAGGATGAACTAGTGAATAATGTGGTAGAATTGATGTATTCACATTGGATGAAATTAGAAGAGTACTATGATTTAAGGAAGATGTCTAAATTCCTAGTATGATAAGCGGGGTTTCTAAACATGTTTTACATTATTAAATAAAATATTAATTCGGGTTTATTGTTTTATGAGTGGACGGCCAGATTAAAGGGCCCACCCCGAGAGGCCTGACAAACATTAGTTGAGGTGCTGAAGCAAATGAATTAGACAAATAATGTGTGGGTATGATGAATACCTATTTTCAAGCTTTATAAAAGAAGTCAGGTGATGTTGAAGCTGCTGATACTAGAAATAAGAGAGGGTGTTTTTTTGGTTTTATCAAATGAAAAGGATTTTGGGGAATTCTAAAATGATAAGAAATAGAGGTGTTGAGTTTAGAATCAAAACATTCATATCTTAGTTTCCTTCACAATTCCATCATATTTTTCCTTTGAATATATATAATATTCTTTAATATATAAATATATAAATATATATATGATTAATCTACCAATGTACATAATTTGTCTACAATTAATTGATTAATGAATTAACATATATATACATTTATGTGTGTATATGAGTTAATTTATATATATATATATAAATTAATTATAGCACAAAGAAATTTACAATTAAAAATTTGTAGTGCTAGAGAGCTCCTTCAGTGCATGTGGTTTTATTTATAATAATTTTTTATATAGTCGATTCTCATTTTGTTTTATATAAATGAGTATATTTATTTAAATAATTGGGATGTTAATAATATGATGTTTTTATTAGGACTGTTATTATGTTGTTTTTTTAATTATAATGGTTCATGCATATTTAATATTTGTGTATTAAATTAATTGTATAATTTTATGTTTTAGAGTATAATGTTTATTATTAGGAAGGATATTAAATAGTATGTTTAGTAATGGAATATTAGTAAATTTCCTGTTTAATTATAAAATGAAATTTTATTATTAGTAATAATGTGTTTTAATATGTTCTAATAAGGTTTACATATTTAAATTATTTGTTCATTTTTTTAATTATGAATATTCCTTGTTAGTATTCAGAAACAATAAGAACCAAGAATTCGAGATTCGAAACCCATGGTCCTAAATAATATTTATAGTAAAACTGATGAAAAAATCTACATGAAGTTACAAATTTATTTCAAGTGGCATACTATCCCCAATATAACATGAGCATAATTGATCATTTTACGTCTTCCATACAAAGAGGACACCAATAATCATCATTATTTATGTCTAATTCCCATGTTCCATGAACCATCAATACCTTCTGGGTGTTCACCTCTCAATGTGTGGGACATTTGACCACCCTCCCTTGAATAAAACATTTTAACAACATCTATATCCCGACTTGAAGAATCAACCAAAAATGAGGGTTATTATATGGTTCAACACCCTCACCAAACACGACAATTATTTAGACTTATTTAGAAATTGATAATGAATGTATATTGACACAATCAATAATGGGAGATGATATTCCCATATATCCACCCTTACCATGGATTTTATGATAAACCATTTCAAAATAATTGGAATTGACTGAGTCCACTATATAGAAGATGTTGGTGAGAGGATCACCAACATTTTTTTACCCATATTTTCTATATCCCTTTCTCTAAAAGAATAGAAAATTTGAGCTCCACCGTTATTAGTTTGAGAATACTTTATTTCATTATTTCCTAATCTCTTACTTCACTTCCATTGCATCCGTATGATAGTGATTAGATTATTATTTAGTGGTTTAATAAGTGGTTTTCATATGATCCAAACCAGTGAGAGGTTTTTTACTTAATATTTTAATGTATTTTAATTAGGAATGTTATTAAGATGAATGTTTAGTCCTATAATATTAATATATTGCAGGTTTAGATATTAAATTTTATACCTATTATTAATAATAATGTATTATAATACGATATAATAATGTTAACATATTGAAATTCTTCATGTAATTTTTTTTTTCTAATAAGCCATCATACTATGTTTCATGTTTAATTAATATTAATTTGGAATATAAATATTTACGATTAGTAAGGTGATTTTATTAACAATAATGTGTTGAATATTGTGGGCTATTACAGTTGGTATGAAAGGAATGTTTAATTAATAAACAGTGCTATAAAATATCATAAAAAAATATATGGACAAGGAAACCAACATAAAAATAAATCCTAATATTTTGGTAAAATAAAAATGTTTGGTTACATGAAATGAAATAAATGCTCAAATAATTATAGTTGATGAAGAACCCATTACAGATTCACCAAGGTGAACTAACCCGTAAATGGATATATTTGGAATTAACTCAATCATCACTTAGTAAACAAAAAGGGGGCCTAACTACACACATTTTTTGACACACATAGGGGATATTTTTTTGGATACATCATAAACTCTTTAGTATGAAAAATTAGTTCTAGAAATTAGGATTGTGAAAGCCTACTACTTTAGGTATGAATCTAAAAATAAAAAATAAAACATTATAATTTTTATGGTAAATATTTCAGTTTTCAAGAATAGACAGCCTGATTTGGATAATACAAGTAGATAAAATCTCTAACATAGATGAAACTAGGGGATGAAACCTTAATAGGTTCATATTGAGTAATAACTCAATCATCACTAAGAGTACAATAAACAGTCATAACTACACACTTGGGTTGAAACCTGCATAATATATGTTTTGTGACGTGCTTAGGAATGTAATAATCTTCTAGGAAGGGGTAGGTTGAATCAATGGAAACTAATTTCTTCAATTTCATCTTAATAAAATAAACTCTTGTAAACTATGAAGATTCATTCCACTAATATATAGTTCCTCTATATCAAACATGCATGAAAAAAATAGATAGTGAACACATTGATTTTTATAGGTGATGACCCCTTACTAGAAAACCTAATCATTGTAATGATTGGTTAGCCTACCCAACCATATATTCTTCACTATAAGAAATAATAATTTACATGAATAAAATTTTGAAAAATAAAGACACCATGCTAGTCCAGAGTAACACTAGACAATGGAGACTCTCACTATATTCACACAATAATATGTATCTGAGGTTGGAATGATCTTATGGAGAGTTTTCTTTCATAAAAAACAACAGATTTATAACCCCAAATATGATCGTTAAAAAAATATTAATGAATAAAAACCCATTTATATAGTTCTGATGATGGATTTCTTAATGATTTTCAGACTCTTAAAAATTCAATGATGCTCGAACTCAAATAGATGTTGATACTTTTTCAAAGCATTAGTCTTCATCATCTTTTCATCACATCCTATCTCAAATTTGTTTGGTACTCTATAATGTTAAATATATTTGTTTTTAAATTACAAAATTCTATAGCTACTAAAAACCAAGGGAACTAATTTAATACCAATAAATTATATTAAATCTCAATGTTGTTGATAAAACTCAATTGAATCGTATAACATAATCCCCTCTCACTACTCGTTCGGTTAGACTTTAAAAATACACCATGATATCTTAGATATTCTAAAATATTAATAACTACATGTCTATAAAAATGTTACTCTACAACCCTTATTCTAATTTAGAAACTAATACAAATAGATTCGTAACCTCCTCTACCATCTACCATAGTGAACGAGTATTTCCCTAAATATGAACTTTTTAATATCAAATAAAACTCATCTATTTTTTTCCTTTTTTTAGATAAAACTAATTATCATTCATCTTTTAGGTTGAATAACTTATTTATGGAAGAAAACTAATAAACAGACAATCTTGTATAACCATATTTAAAAACATAATATAGATTCACTGGATACACTAATTCTAGTGATTATTTTCCATTAAGAAAACATTGCACATAATATTTATAGATTTAATATCTAATTTTTCATTACGAACCACCTCAACTTTGAGAAACACATCATTTTTTGGATAAAACATCTCTATATAATAAATAGATATAAAATTTTTCATCATATTCAAAGTCATACTATAATCTTAATTAATCACATTGTTGATGTGATGTATTTGAAATTCACGATGAGTTCTTAAATCATCAGGCTTAATTGATTTATAGAGAATGATTTTTGGAAAACACATTTTATTCAAAGAAAAAAATTTCATAAATGGGTTTTTAACCTAATATCTATCATAGAATTGGATTTGTGATAAAATTAGTTATATCTTATCAAAAAAGAAACACATAGAAAAAACACCTACTTAAATTTCATACGTGTTCAGATTTCTGGTATGTGATTAAATAAGATTAGATAATGCATTAAAATTGGTATGCATTTTTCATAGAGATGAATTACTTATATATAGTCATTCACATAAGTTATTTTCAAAATTTGAGGAATTCTCATACCTTGTAAAAACCACTTACTTAGATGTTGTCTACATGGTTTTATTTCTTACTAATGTCTTCACATATCCAAATATTTTCATACATAGAAAAAATCAGCCATGAATGTTGAAAAACAATAACTGTTACTCTAATATCTCTAACTTCTCTTCAACTATATTTTCAAAATATAGAAAAAATCAAAATAATTCATCATGTGTTCAAAAAAAACTCTATAACCTCAAATATTTCTCTACAAGTATGAAAATGATGAAATCTGTTAATAAATTAATGTCTACATAACTTTGGGTAATTCACATGAACATAATGAACCCTAATAACTTATGGAATTTTGCTTGGGGAAATATTAGTCATTTGGGGATGATTGTAGAAATAAAAAATAATTATAATACGTTAACATAATGTTGTTTATAAGACACATAATAAAAATTAAATTTTAATTTATTTTAACTCCATATCAAATTTCATTGACTATACATAATTAATAATAATGTATTACTGTAGATAAAAATTGTTTATCATATATTTAATATAATATTTTTACAATTGAAACTGAATAATGGTCTTTTTATTTTAGAAAACAAAAAATAATTATAATGTTGGATATTGTACATCATTAGAAGTCGTTCAAAGAAAAACACATCATTGGTTAAAAATAATCACACATATAGGGATAAAGTCTATCATATACAAACATCTAAATTTTGAAGGTGGGTTGTGATATATAGCCCTTCTAGTTACTAATGATGAGGAGTAAGTACACATATTATCACTGGTTAAAAACAAATATGAAAAATAAAATAACGGAGTGTATGAAACTATAAATATTATGAATGAAGTTATTTCGTCCTTGGAAGTTCGTCTATTACAAATTCATCATAAAATTTATTATCCTGATACTACAACATCTAATGAATTTCCATCAATGATTATAGTTAGTCCATTATAACCACATGATAAAATGTCATAGCATTAATTTTCTGTGTTTCATAAAGAAAGTGTCATTTTTATGTATAGTCCTCAACACACTTTAGATTTGATGGTCTGAAATATTAAAAATGATGAAAACATAGAATAAGAAGAAGATGACGAGGATGCATAACAATAATAAAATGTCAAAGAAACTTATGATCCAACCCCTATGATCCCCCACCCACCTTAGAATAATCCTTCAGGATTTACATCATAGTCAATCAAATGAATGACACATAATCCATTATTTGATTGGTCACTTATTACTTATGGTAAATAAATATTAGAAAATATTAATCTGATGGATTTAGTGTCATGTAAAGTTGTTATTTATATTGGAATACAGTTTGATATTAAAAAATCAATGAAAACTATGATAAAACAAAATCAAATTGAATGAAATTATAGTTATGTTGTAGAAGAGTCAAACAGATCTTGATATATGATTCAATGTGACGAAATTTATTATAACTATTAGATTCAATAGAATGATATAATTGTTAACAATTTTAATCATTGGCACATTAAAATATTTATTATACCCACATGTGTAACCTCATACCTATCATTAGATCATTTGACCACAGATATTGAATTCATTTTAACCATTATTATCAAAATGATTTGATCATGTAAATATATTCCTATGGTTCTATTGGTGGGGTCAATAATACATCTTTTTGGGTATTGTATTTCTTATTTTAAGCCATGAGATAAAAAAATTTATAAAAAAAGCTTAGAGTGAATTGGATGACACTTATCAAGTTTTACAATAACTTATTGAGATTTTACAACATAATAATCAATTTATCAACTAGTTAAATAATACTGAATATTTCAAACAACACATAAAAGTTGACCAATACAAGGTAGTTTTGATATACTATTTTGGATATTTTTACCATGTGTGAATGCTTTTAGACATTATAGAAGTTTATCTAGATTGATGACATCTTTTTATTGGAAATTATACCAGAATATTATTTATTTCTACCACACTAGATGATGTTCCATACCTATAACCTTTCATATTATATATTTTTGAAAAGGGGAAATTATCATCTTTGAGTTGGTTCATAGATTACCTAGGAGAATTTGTTGTGAAAGTAGAAGGAATTGAAAGTTTTTTTTATTGGTATCACACAATAAAGGAGGCAGAACCCCCTCATCAAATTTCATGGAGCCCACCCCATGCTTATCATTGATATTGTATTAGACACATTGAAAGGAATGTGGAAAATAAGTTCCAAGATGAGTATAGAATGATTTAAATTATAATAATTGGTATTCATATCCATTTTTGTGGGAAAAATAATTTTAGTAGTTATTGTCATATGTATCTTGATTAGTCCATTCCTGTTATCATACATAGCTCAACAAGAGAGGATGGAGGAGGGTTTTGAAGGATTTGGTAGAGACAATCATGAAGTGTACAACTAAATGATTAAAATTCAAAAGCATAAATGGTTCGCAACATATAAAAATGTGAGAGATATGGAAATATGATGAAAAACCTCATATAATGTGTTGTTGGAGTTTTAAATGGTGTTTGAAAGCTACCCATCATAGAAAATTATGAATAATAGATTAAATGTTAATTACCCAATTATAATATAATATTAATATAATGTTTTAAATTTAAAATATAGTTTTAGTGAAGGAAAGATTTTATGACACAAAAAAATTATTTTCTTTAATGAGGAAAGTATGTTGAAGAGGTGTTGAACATAAGGATGCAATATGGCCACCATTTGTAGTGTGAGATTGATATGGTTCATTATAAGGATGTGAAATTTTAATAAAATTCATTTCACCATGTCAATAGTAGATTTGAGGTAAATTAGTGTCATCATTCTATGATAGGAAGTAGTGGTCACGTGATTTATATTTTTATTGGAGAGACATTACTATGATTGCGGTAAATTCCATGCATTACAGTACCATTGTGCCATGTGATCACAACATGCGCTTTTCTATGATTATTTTAGGGTCAGTTCATTGATCCAATGTATTTGCAAGAGAATACTAGAAATAAATATTGCTCTCCATGGATGTTTGTTGGGGAATATTATATCTTTGGAAAGTCTATTGACACATGTATGTTTTTGCGTAACATGACAAGGCTAAGACCATAAGGGATGCCCAAGTCAACCCATATTAGAAATGAGATGGACTAACTCAATGATCGGGCACCTACAGTAAAGTGTGGCTTATTCATATAGGAAAGTCACACTCTAACACAATTCCTTGTACATAAAGGGACATCCTCAAATAATTTAAAATGATAATATATAATATTATTAATATTAATATAAAAGTTTATTACTATATAATCTCATTATTGTTATATTAACATTGTTATATACTAATAATACAATAGATATAGTAATATTATTATATAATAATATTATTATATATAAATAAAAAATTATTACTATATATTATAATATATATATATATACTATTATTAGTATATAATATTATTATGAATATTATATAATAATATTAATTATATCAAAAAAATATTTCTGAAATATTATCTTATTAAAGATAATATAAAATATAAATAATATCTAATAATAATATAAATTATTATTTATATAAATTAATAATTAAATAATAATAATAATATAAAATAGTATAAAATATTTCTTAAAAACATGTTATATATATATAGAAAATAAAAAATAAATATTATTTTTAAATGAAATATAGAAAAAGAAAAATGAGTTGGTACTCTCATCTTGAATTGTAATGTGCTAATTCATTTAGTTCTCGACCAATCCATTTAATTAAAAAAACATAAACCCAATAGTTTAAAAAATATATATTAACAATTTTTTAAAATTTCATAGTTGTAGTGGTTTGAATATCACTATCTCCATGAGAGACCCACCCAAACCCATTACTCGCCCTTAAATATGGAAAAGTGTTGAATAAAAATCATCATAGGATTCTATACTCATATGATTACATAACTGCCAATCTATAATAATTTAAATTATTAAAAAAATCAATGTTAATTAAAAAAATATGATTTTAGGTTAATGATGTATTTATCTTATATAATGATTTATAATATTTTTATGTTATTATTTTTTTATTAATAATTAATATTTATATATAAAAAATCCAGTCATTCTAACTTTTATTAGGTATTTACATAATAATTATTATTATTAATACAATAATGGACATCAAATACCCAACAGTTAGATAATGGAAAACCCCACATCTATACTTCCTTTTTTACATTACTATAATTTAACATAATTTCAATATATAAAATCAAACTTTTTATTCTATGATTTTATAAAAGATGTCAATTTCATGTCTTACTATTTTTCTTAATAGTTATGTATCCTTTGTTCTTATTGTTCATTGGTAAATCCGATAAATGGATGTTTTAAATTCTAGTGATGTTAGAAAATGTAACTAATTAATTTCTACATTATTATCATGAATCGATCAAAAAGGTTTTTATATACGGTTAATGTGATGCATAAATTATATTTATTTATTTATTTTCTAATATAAATCTCTAGGTATTTAACCCCTTGAATCGTTTGACCCGTTAAAATTTCATTTGAAAATAATCCATGAATGGGTGGTAAAATTTTGATTATTTTTTTTCATTTTTCCAATGTTCCCACCTCTGATTTGTATTTCCTCCAAAGAATATTCACTAAAATGGGCCTCTAGTTTAAGAAAATATGCACATGAAATACCCATGTAATCACTTCTATAACAGTAATACGGGGTTGGGGTGAATCAGAGTTACATTATTTTTATAATTTTTCTCTTGTTAGTAATAAACCAATATAGCCAGTTTTGATTAGGATCCTCACAAAGAAGATCATACTCACCCATATACATAAAATAATGAATAATATTATTAAAAATAATATTTTCGA
Source organism: Viscum album (assembly GCA_963277665.1). NCBI lineage: Eukaryota > Viridiplantae > Streptophyta > Magnoliopsida > Santalales > Viscaceae > Viscum > Viscum album. Next base: position 484,762,608 of record OY728147.1, read on the forward strand.
TATTACTTTTAAAATATTCTCCCCAATGTGGGTGACTATTACCATACGTGGTTCGTGTAGAGCTCAAGATAGTGATTTTATCATTGATATTATAAGTGATAACATGAGAATGGAATGTGTCTTCCTTAACCCTTGTGAAGCTATCTCCCAACTGTAAATATTTACCAATTTTTTCTTTATATTGATTCCCACTAGATTAATATCATGATTCCTAATCAGAAACATGAAGATCACCAACAAGATCCATGTAATGTCACAGTTCGACACACTCCACAGTAATAGGACTGGAGAGACAATAGAAATCATGTTAACCTTTCTACATTAAAATGTTGTTGACTAGTGACATTTATTGGTCTAAATATATTCATGTTCCCAATCCTATGTTCATAAGACCCTAATGAGCTCAACCCCTATAGTGGAAATCATCACTAATACACTAGGCCACCTCATCGATGATCCTTTTCCACCATAAGTAACATCATTCTAATCAAAACCACCAACTGGTGATTGAATTTATTGTTACTATCATACCCCAAGATCGCCTCCCTATATACTAGAGGTGGACAACTAGGAATGGGGGTCTAAGAGGTAATGTGAGGAGTCTATACCACCAGTATTAAAGTGAAAAATCTAAATAATATAACCAATAATTAAGCACATCATAGCTTGAAAATATAATAAATAGAGAAGGAAACCAATAATAATAATAATATTGAAGCATATATACAATCATACATGATAGGTCACCAACTTGGACAATCACATATACACAAAAATAAATAATATAAATAGTTAAATACAAAAATAATTTTATAAATGGATCAACTATATTCCCCAAGCCTCAGATCATCCATAACTCAAAATCCCTTCCGATACTCTCCAAATCAATCATTAAATCCCGATCCATGGCCCAAACCGAACATGAAAAAAGCGAGGGATTCTTGGATAACCATGTGTTACAACAATTGATGTTGGGTGTGAGTACATATCTTCAATACTCCCCACCAACATACTAAAATACTATAAAAACATATTTATATGTTCAAGTGACATGATACGTATAAAGAAACAAGCATCTAATTAAAATTTATAAAACCACAAATAATACATTTCCTAGTTTCATAATGACCCTGAGATTTTTATTGGTTCCATTCTGACCATAGTATCAGACCCACAGTAAGAGGATATACATATAACATGATCCATTCCAAAAGACCTTCATTGGTCTACAATTCTGTGACCCTAAGGTATTATACCTACTTGGACCTGTGTTGGGGTATCTATAAGAAATTCACAATGACCAAGGCAACAAATATAACAGACCCAAGTGTCCCCAATATATATATATAATATCACATACCTCTTCTAGTAAATTTCACAAAACTCGGTTGTAAACCTAAAAATTACACATACCTCCCCTAGGAGTTCTTTCTTAGCTATAGAAGAAGTCCTTATGTTACATGGTCCTCCCTTATGAGGGGTTTCTAATCCCGAAATCATAGAAGAACCATATGAGATTTTTATACACTTGTAAACATGTCCTCTTTGAGAGATAATTCCATATATAAATAAATAACTTCCCCTATGGGTATCCCAGTACATAAATGAAGGACAATCCTTACAAGTGTTTTTATTTCACAACATTCAGTTGAGGAAATGGATTCTAGGATGCACAACTAGGCATCATTCAAGTCCCAAAAAGAAAAAATTAAAATAATGAAAAGGGTTGGCCAATCATAAAAACCCATCACCACTATCCACATCCCATCAGGATCACATGTCTCTACCCAATCTCAAACACCCGCCCAAGGTAAAATATTAGTAGGGGAACCTACTGGATTCCACTAGATCAACACATAGGCGGCTAGAGCCTATCATGTGTCTTCTGTCTCAAGGAATCCACTCAGGGAAGAACCCATATCATGAGGGGATTGACACCCCTCAATAGTGTCATAAATATAACACAACCTCACATGCCACCCAAAACACCACACATTGAAAAAGGTAAGAGGAGATAGATTAGGACCCATTTATAATTAAATGGTCATCCTAGGTTAGTAAACTCAACCAAAACAAGACCATTCATCCTATGATCTATCCAATTAATATGAACAGATCACAGAGGTCCACACAAGGACAACATGGGTAGAAATGCACTCATGACTGGTGTCATAATTATAATAAATCCAATTTGTTTTTTAAAAACCTGAACTCAATTTCATAATTAGTAAAATCTTAAAATAAATTTAAAAAAATTTCAATCAATGAAAACATTAAAATATTAATGAAAAACTATACTAAAAAATTCAATGCATACATTCAAGTTATTATCAACTATAAGAATAATTCAATAAAACTACTTCGAAAATTACATCACATGGAATATCATTCCTAGGTAAAACAAAAAAATAGAAAATTACAGAAAAATAAATAACAAATTTGATTGACATCTCAATACCTCACATGTTGGATGAGATGAGTAAATTCAAAATCCCAAAATGAAACGAGTTTTTAAAAAATCAATAAAATTTTGAAACGAGACGATGAAACCTATGGATGAAGAAAGATGAAGTCCCTCCACAAATAAAATGACGAAATCAACAACTGATTCTTAATTCAAAAATAAATTAATATGAAAAGAATACATAACTTGTTTCCAGTGTGATGAATACATTCTATATCCAATCAAAAACCCTAAATGACCCCAATACATCATACCAAACAAAGTAGTAACATGTTACCAAAGTTGTGTCATCATTTCCTTAGTCAAATTTATTCTATCGTAGTATAGAAGGAAGTGTTGAATACCATGTTGTATGGACATTGAACTATTGTTGTAGCAAGAAAGGGACAACAAGACTTAAGTGACAATAATGAGGTAGTCGCTGAGCCGCCCCAAATAGGCTGAAATGTATGATATCAACCATGAGGTATGTGAGGGAAGATAACATGGGGGGGGACTGAAATTTTTTTTAATTAAAGATAATGTTTTTTAATATTTTTTAATTTCATGTTCCATCGCAAGCCATACCAAATAGTACATGTCGTTAAAATTCCATTTCCTTTTCGATTTCCATTATAATTTCCCTTTCCAATAAAATAGACTTCCTAAATACCAAATGAGGCCTAATTTTATTGATGACTTCATTGAAAAAAAAATTAAATAGAGTACGTTATAGATTTATAATTATTAATATAAATAATATAAATCTTTATTACATTGAAAATTATACAAAAAATTAATTTTAAATGGTCATTTGTTGAATATGAAATGTTCAGATATAGAATTTTTCCAGTGTATATTTAAACTTATGAACAATTATATAATATTTTTTTCAACACTTACAAAACCATATGAAAATTATTTTTTAAATTATTTTTAATATCCTGAGTTTATATATGTGTTTATAAAAATATGTCCATCATACTAACAAACATAGAGGATGTGATAATTTTTATGTTAAAAATTACAATTTAAAAGTATATTTTGATAGTTTTAAAACACATAACTTGTATTAATTGCATTTTTCTTTTTATTTTATTAATAATATTTATTATTTGTTATTTTTATGTTTGTTTTAAAATGTGTGTTTTTAATGTAAATTTTTATTCGTTTTATATATTCCATGAAAAATATTGTTATGATATAATATTTTATAGTGTATTTTAATTTTTATCAATTAATTATTAAAACCAATTATATTCAAACTAACACATTTCCGTCATGAGTTTTTGAAGATATTTTTTTTCATGGTTGCGGCATCCATAGTAGTAGTGGCCCGAGGTCCCATCAGAATCAATAGAGAGTCTAGTACATTTTTGGAAAGTGGCCTCCTAATGTCACATCATGAGGAGCCTCATGGCTGATTAGTATCCTCTCAATTTCCCACTAAATTAGTTAGAAAATTTATACACTAATAATTTTACATATGGATAACTATATAATGACATCGTTAATAATAAATATTTTTTAAATACTAACAAGGTTTTTCGATTCCCAAATTTTATTTTTTTATTATAAACAGATTTATATTATCATTGATATATATGATATCAAAAAATATATATTTCCACAACATTATGATTGTGGTATTAAAATGAAAAATTTGATACCTATATATGATATAGTTTTTATTTTGTTTTTGTATATACATATTTTCATAAAAAATTAGAAGTATATTGTTTTCTATACACTCATTTTAATGAATTTGTACGACTAATTAAATCAATGTAACAAAAATAATTATAAATATTAAGATAGATGTATACATATTTTCACTGAAAAATAAATAAATTTAATAATGTAAATGGTAAATATTTATGTTGATATAAATATATATACATATACAGTAGTTTTTCCTTATAATAAAATATATATATATAATTTTTGTAATAGTTCTTAACGCCATATATAGTATTTTTATTTTTAAATTTTCTAAATTTATTAATTATTAATATCATTTTAAAAGATTAAATATAATTTTTTTATAAATATATTATAAAATTACATAAAGACTTATACATCATAATTATTATTAAATTTAATTTAAATGTATTTATTGTTATAGTTATTGTTATTTAAAGTGTTTTAACTTGAAATTAAGTATATGTAATAGAGATAAGTGTAAATATTTAGATAGATTCATTTATTAAATAATAATAATATAAACATAAGAATATTTTTATTTTTATATACTAGTATTTTTGTGAATGATTATGGAAACGAGTGTATTACACATGTGGTAATGACTCCCTTTGTAATGTCCAAGATTAGGGTGCTTCCCAATGGTGCCCCAAACTCAGTTGGTCACATAACCTCAAGAAAATTTCCCAAAATTCTAGAGGATACAGACTAGATGTGAGGGCCATTGTGTGATAATGGGGAAACTATGCCCTCATTTTAGGAGTATACATAGAGAAAAACAATTAGTTAATAAAAGTGGAAGCATTAATACCACAATAGTAAATAGTGGAAGACTGTATGTAAATACAAAAGAATCCCCAATATATATATATATATATATATATCTGTGTGTGTGTGATGCATGGAATATGTATCTAAGGAAAAATCCAATCAATTCACAACTCTGGAAAGCAATACATAAATCAATGTACAAAAGAAATAGTAAACTCCAGCTGCCTTGCAAGTATCAACTTGTTCCCATACCATCCATCTCCAACATCAATCAAGTACCTAATGAATAAGGGCACGTTTTCTTATTAATAAATGCAACGATTTAATTTGTTTTTGTCTAGAAATGACCCAAACAGGGTGTGAGATGAATCCCGGTATGCAACCACCAATAGATCTATACAAAACTATATATGAATATATATATAGAATAAATTATATAGAAATTACGAAATAAACTAGTATATACTCAAAGTATGAAATCTCATAATTTTCAATTACATTCATTTAAATTTATAATTAATCCTTTGAATAATTTAATACGGGAATCTAGCCTATTATCTATAGCCCCTATGTAATAGAAACAAAATAGATGTCTCAAAAGACCATCTAAACAAAACAATTATGATGGAGTCCAATCGCGTGCTTTTTCTTGGTAGACTCATCAAAATCATTCAATTATTCTATAATTACCCTTAGGTAATGTTCTCACTGTCTAAATACCATGGTCTTCCATACAATAATTCCTTTAATAATGACCCTAAGGGAAGCTATCATTGTCTAACTCCTTTGGTCTAAAACAGCACTAATAAATCACAAAAGACCAATTGGGAATCTCTCACAGTCAATACCCCTTGGTGAACATAGCATAAATAAATTATAAATGACAACCTGGGTAGCTCTCAAGGTCTATAACTCTAGGCCGATGACCACATGGTATCTCTCATTGTCTGTACCCCAGAGTCAACATAACAATATAAAAACATAAATGAACCTACCTAGAGAAGCTCTCACAGTCAAATTTCCATTGGATAAAAATCCACAATGCATATCACAGGCATCTCATATAATAAGTAACTCCATACTAACTAAACATGGCTTTGAAAACAAGGCATGATTAATAGGAGACCGAGTCCAAACATCCATAAATAGTCAATCAAGGGAAACACACTCAAATGGAGTTCCATAACAATTGTATTTAACCTAACGCATATGGAACTACCATTTTTCAATTAAGAAGCTGTAATATGTAAAAAAAATGTCTAATTTCAAAACATGCAATAACCCAAACGTGGGTATACCACAGTTTTAGCTTATATAATATGTATACGAACAACTACAGTCACAAATCACCCACCTCAAAGTCCCATGGTTGATATACTTGAATGTTGGCCCATAAATCAACCTATATTGGCATATATATATAAAAAGGTGATAAATTACCAAAAATTAATAACTAAATAATGATAAAGAATCAAGTATAAAGTCTCTATGGGTTTTGAGAACTCAACGATGGGATTCCAGCGCACCTGATGGTGTCCCAATCGGAGATCGGATAGAGAATTAATAGGGGTTCGAAGTTCTTCAGTAATTATGTCACTCTCTTGTATGAACCACATAGAGAAGAAGACATATATTAAAATAGGATGTTACTTCGTTCTGATATATTAAATAAAAACAAAATAACATCATGTGTTCATTAACAATACACACCATTTATTAGTCTCAACCGGCCTTCTCCTTATGCATTCTGCCAGGTTACCACCCGACCATATAATCTGCTATTACATGGTTAGTATGCAGATATACGTGGAAATTGGGCACACGGTGTGTACTCATAAGTAGATGGATTATACTTATAAAATCTATTTTTCTTCATTTTCATTAGAAAATCCCAAAATTAAGATCCATACCTAAAATGAATATCTGGGTTCCTACAAACATCCCCCATTAAAGTGATTTGTCCCCGAATCTCCCTTAAATGAGTGGTGAAGAAGAATCTGTGAACAACTATGGCCACTATAATTGTACATAAGCCTCCATCTTCAAAGTCTCATCCTATACTCACCCATGTATCTATAACACCCATACCAAAGGAACAGACCAACAATAGAGAACCTTCATGTTGTGATAAAAAATCTTAATATGGTGATCTTTTAAATATGAATCCACCTCCAAATCAAGCCCCTCTAGTTGAAAAATGATAAATGGATCTGAAAATTAATTCCATTGCTAGGAAACATGAAATAATTCACACATATCATAGTACCTCTAAGGTAACTACAACTGATAGGCAACCAACATGACTATCCTGAAAACCTCAAATAACCCAACATATCTCACTGAAAGCTTCCCATGTCTCTTAATTCACTTGTGGCCCAAACTCGGTGTGACAAGTAATAAAACATGATCTCTGACCTCAAACTATAGAGGTCATCTCCATTATTTAGCATAATATTTTTGGCATGATTGTGCAGTATCCATCTTCTTTTGAATCAACTCTACCTTCTGAGTGGTCTCCCTGTGAAGACAAGGTCCAAGAAAAGATGCCTCTCCTACTTCCAGCACATATATGGGTGATCGACATGGACTACCCTACAAAGCCTCAAAAGGATCCATCAAAATCATTTCTTGAAAAATATTATTGCAGGAAAACTCCACCAGGGGTATGTGTCTCTCCCAAGAGCCCCCAAAATCTACAGTGCAATCTCATAGCATATCCTCTAAAACCAGAATCATGACCTCTCACTAGCCATCTATCTGGGCTTGGTAAGTTGTACTCAAAAGTACCTATGTACCGAATGCCCTATGTAGCCCCATCCAGACATGAGATGTAAATTGGGCATCCATGTCTTAACTGATAGAGTGCAGAACCATGTGAAAAAATACAATCACTTAGATGTAAAACATTCTAATCTAATTACAATTGAAGGTTTCCTTAATTGGATGGAAATGTGAAACCTTCTTGAGTCTTTGTACAACAACCCATATAGCATCATGTCATCAAGGCGACCTTAGATAACCTATCACAAAATACATTGTAACATCATTCCACTTTCACTCAGGAATGAGTAACTAATATAAAATCCCATCAGGACACTGATGCTCTACCTTCATCTACTGATAGGAGAAATATATCATAAAAAACCAGAAACATACCTCTTTATGCCTAGCAACCAATACTGAATATGTATATCTCAATACATCTTTGTAACATCAGGATTAATTGCCCATAAAGTGTCATTAAAATATCACAACATCTCCTCACACAAGTCTCTTGATACCCATAAACGTCCATGAAAATAATAAACCTCATCCTCGCCTACGTCCTCCTAGAAGTTAGGTCCTCACCTCACATAATCTCTTGTATGACTAGGACTTCGGAATTTGATAACTGACTCATTCACACTTGATCTAGTACAGTAGAGGTAACACATCTAGATGTAAGAAACCTCTACCCCGGTTTTTCATGCACCTCCAAATGAATCTTAGAGAGGACACCCATAAGCTTCCAATCACTACTGTCTTCTTGATCGTCCTTTATCTGAGTTCTCCTGCTCAACGCATCAACCACAATGATTCCTTTCCTAGGCATGTAGGAAAACTCAATGTAAAAATATTGAAGGTACATAGGCCACCTTCACTATCTCAAAATTATATCACACTGAGTAAATATATAGTTGAGTATTTTGGGATAGCATATACCCCAAAATGATCTCCTAAAATATAATGTTTCCAATAGGGTAAAGCAGAAACCACTAAATCTTACTCAAGATCCTGTGTGGGGTAATTCCTCTCATGTGGCCTTAAATACTGAGACTCATATGGAAAACACTCTTTCCCCCTGCATAAGTATTGTTCTTATCCCGATACCTAATGCATTACCATAAATGGTGTAACTATTTTCTGGATCTAGAAAAATTATTATCATTGAAAAATTCAATCTCCAATTTAGATCCTGATAGGATGAATCATCGGAATCTTCCACAAATTATTTTTCACCTTTATTAATCAATCCAGTTAGTAGCACTACTATGCCTGAAAATTCATGAATAAAGAGCGTATAGTAACCATCTAGCACCAAAAACTCTTTACCTCAAATAGGTTCTTCAGATTCTCCTAGGAAACTACCGCTTTCACTTTTTATGGGTCTACTAATAATCCTTTATGTGAGATGACATGACCCCTGAAATAAATCTTGACTATCCAAAAGTGGAATTTTGAGATCATGGCATATAACTGATGCTCTCTCTGAGTACGCAATGCTATCTCAAGATTGATGTCATGGTTGTGTCGAGTTTTAGAGTACCCAAAGATATCATCCATAAACACTACCACAAAAGAATCCATGTAAGGATGGAACAATCGGTTCATCAATGCCATGAAAACTACCAGCACATTAGTGATACCGGGAGAAATAACCATGTACCCGTATATATCATACCCACTTCGAAAGGCTATATGATGTATATAATATGGTATAACATGAAAATAATGACAACCATTTCTCAAGTAAATAATTGATAACACATGGGATCTTGGAAGAAAATCAAGGAAGTCCTCAATCCTCACAAAGGGATACCAGTTCTTGACTATCAACTGGTTCAACATCCAATAATTGACACAATGTATGATGGTATCAAATGAATTCATTGAAAAATGGATAGGTGAACCCCAAGGAGAATTACTAGTTATGATGAAACCCTTCGCTACACATCCTATAACTACTTCTTGCGGTCCTGTAACTCTAGTGTATCCATCCTATAAGTAGGAATGGACACCAGTGCTGCTCCTGGAAGAATAACAATAGATTAATCAACCTCTTTCCCCATAGATAATCCTGAAAGGTCGTCGGAAATGACATCTCTAAAATGTTCCACCAGTAACGGTATTCCCATCTTTGATTCCCCTTGGTCATCAAGATATAAACTCTCAAACTGAACTGTAATTCCTCCCAACCCATGGTGCTTGCATCCCACTCTACACACCTAGACATCCCATTCTCCCTGGTGTCGAAAATACCCGCCCTCGGGTGACATGAAACTCGTCCTGTGGAGATAGAAGACCACAATTTCATAAAAGGGGACAAACCATTCCATTCTAAAATGATAGTGAAACCCATCAACATAAAGACATAGAAGTCCCATAAAAAGTGACACCCACTAGCCTTAAGAGAAAACTCTCTGCAATGATGTACACAAGACTTCCTAATCCTCAAATCAGTGTAGAGTTTAATAACATCATAATATGTAAAGATACATAGAACTAACTCATCATAATGGTAATATATAAAAATACATGGGATCCACCCATATTAAAAGAGAAGAAGATAAATCTTAAGAAACTAGAATTGTATATCAAACCGTAGAGGGTCATGGATCATGATTTGGCTAGGTATGTTCCATTCCAATTGTATGACTTGTACCATGTCCTTATAACCCTACCTAGCTACCCTAAGCAGGTCCACCTTGATGTTGATGAGAACCTATCGTCTTGATACCATGTCCATGAACACTCCCACGGTCTGAAGAACCCCAATTACCTATCTTATGATAAACTGGTGGTACTTATCCTGAATATGGAGTCATAACATATCCCCTCTCACTTCTTGCTGGTGAGAACATCTGAAAATATTGAGGAATGTGGCCCAACCTATCACAAGATCCTCACTCGACTGGGTACTTTAGGAAATACAGCCTTAGATGGACACTATTCCTAGACTAGTAAAACACCACTCTCATATTTGTAGAAACATTGTGTGAAATCACTCTACGATTACTCCTACTATGTTTCAAAGGAGTACCAACTCTGGATGCTAAACGACCTTGGCTAAAAACTCCTAAATCCCTCAGCTTGCGCTCAGAAATCAATGCCAGATTTACTATTGCAGTCACCAATGTCATCTTGAAAACATTTATCTATGGTCGGATTCCATACATGATACCATACTCAAACTACCTAGCTAGTGGTAAATCACCTCCTCCCAAGACATGTGTGAAGTGACAGAGCTCTGTGAAACGAGAAGAGTAATCCATCACTAAAAGAAAGACATGCTCCAAATGCAGGAACTCCCATGAATTCTCATATCTCAATGGCTCAATGTAGATGTAATCATTTAATGTCCTATGAGACTCTTCCCAAGACATATGTTGATGATTTCCCTCTTTTGAGATAACATCCAACCATACCTTGGGGGAATAATGTAGCATATACATTGTGATATTCAATCTCCTCTTTGGAGGTATCTCTAGATTCTCAAAGATAAAAAACAGGACCACCAACATTCACTCTGCAGCCTGAGGTCCTTCGTCCCCTAAGAAAGTGGGGGAATGCTACTGTTGTAACAACCACATCAACACTTACATAGATTGGGAAGGGTTTGGGGATCCATGAGAAGTCTACATCATCCTGATAAATCCATCATCGAATTGTGCATACTCACCTATGTTTGGTATAACAGCTAGTGCCATGAAGGGTTAGACAGGATCATCGTCTGGTAGTCTCTGATCTACCATTTTTTGTGTCTTCTCATCACTCAACACCTAGTGTACAACCAGAGGACTTCTTGGTGGCATGAATATACAAGGTCAAGCCCATACCTCATTTCATGATTATCAAGGATAACAACTTAAAAGTTCTAAGAAGGAACAAGATGATGAATGAATTCACATTTTACAAAAGAAGGTTGGATGACGTGTAGAACAACTACAAGGTGTGTACAATTAATCATAAACATGGGTGTTTATCCCTATAAACCTGATCATGTAACACCCCATACACATGGAATTTTCATCATGTGAAACTGTGTGTACTTGAATATTCCCTCCAACCTAGGTACATCTACATGACTAGAACTACAGTGTTTTTTGGTGTAACACTAACTACATGTTAACCCTAGACACAACATCTACCACGTATGGTCTATCCACCCATTTCGTCAGTCATGAAGTCAGATACATGTTTAAATTACAGACAATGATTTCAAGCTGAACATGGTGTGTTCAAGCCATGTTTCATCCACTTGTTACCTTAGTCACATGGTTGGATACATGGTCTTTTACAACATGATGTTTACTCCCAGTAGATGGCATGTTCTACCAAACATATATCAACCCCGTTTCACTTCTCACAAAATTATTCAAATAGTAAAAAACTAATTTGCATGTATATATGGTAAATGGAATGTAATTAATAAATGAATGTTCTTCCCGAACTGAAGAACACATGGCATGTGTTCACAATATCACATGTCATGTTTTCTTGGTTTTTGGATAGTAAGGCTCTGAAATATCCCTTGTTACATTAAAAACATAAAATTTTTCCATGGAATGGCATTTTCTGATCCGTGAGAGCCCATACTCTCTAGGAATCAATGTTTTACATCCTTAATCATCTCTTATTATCAGAATTTATTTAATGTTCAAACATGATTCACAAAATTCTTTTCTAAGAGGGCCAATAACGCTCCATGGACAAAATCATGGTGTCCAACAAAATGAAACATTATGTGTACAATTACCTTATCAAAATAGTAGGTATTTTTATCCCGACATCAATCAAAACATCATGTATATCTAGAATAACATCTATCACAAAAACATGCAATTGGTAATTCTTTTAATGTTCCTGACAAGAATGCATGACTTGTGAGTGATTCAATGTTCATATATGATGAATGATATGGAATACCCTCATCTCATTGGGTGGTAATATAAATAGAAGCAAAATGATATCAATCATAACAAAAAAAATCATGTGAATCATCCCATGGTGAAATCAAATCAACTATTACAATTGAGAAACCAGAAATATTGAAATATTCACAGTAATATGGATTTTCCGTACACCTGGGGTGGGTAATCCCAAACACATATTTTTACCAACTATATATTACTTCGTTTACCATTCTATTTTCTCTATATATTTAGGAAAAGAAGAAAAGAAAAAAACCTTTCATACCACTTTGTAACCCCCTAGATCCATGTTCCACCCCAAATTGTCCCGAACCTGATTTATCACATAACCTCAAGCGCATTTCCCAAAATTTTAGAGCATGCCGAATAGAAGTGAGGTGAAATGTGTGATAATGGGGAAATTATGACCTCATTAGAAATGTATAAATAATAGGAAACAATTATTAAAAAATGGAGGATGTAGTACTATCCCAAAAGTAAAAAACAGAAGGCTGAAAGTAAATCCAATTGAAGCCACGATATATATATATATATGTGTGTGTGTGTATGTGTGTTTGTTTGTGTGTGTGTGTGTGATGCATGGAATATGTATCTAATAAAATATAAAAATAGGTCACAATGCTGGAATGTAGTACAAGAAAATAGTGTTAAAAATAAATAGTAATCTCCAAGAGCATCACAAGCCTCAGCTTGGTCCCATGCTCTCCAGCTCCAACAATAATCATGTACCTGATGAAGAAGGGGACTTTACCATATATATACCTACAATAATATAATCTATTTGGGTCCAAAATATGACCCAAATGGTGTGTGAGAAAAATCCCAGTAGGAATACACCAAAATAATGGTGCCAAATTGTCAATGAATATATATAGCAGGCAATATCAAGAAATGAAGCAATATACTATGAATTTGTCATTGTAAAAAATACTAGTGTTTTTAATTACATTCAATTATAATTATTATTCATCCATTGAATTATGTAATCTCTCTATCTTTCCTAATCTCTATATCTCCCTATGTAATAACAACAAAACATATGTCATTGAAGACCATGTAAACAAAACATGTGTGACTAAGTCCAAGCTTGTGCTTTGGCATGGGATTCAATTATTCTATAATGACCCTTAGGTAATGTTCTCATAGTCTAAATCCCTTGGTCTACCATACAAAAATTCATATAATAATGACCATGTGGGAAGCTCTCACGGTCTAACCAATTTGTTCTATCATGACACAAATCAAGCACAAATGATCGCATGGAAATCTCTCATATTCTATACCATTTGGTCACAATAGAATCAATAAATAGTAAATGACCACCTGTGCATCTATCATGGTCAAAACCCATGTGTTGATGACCATCTAGTATCTCTCACAGTCAATACCCTTCAGAAAACATAATAGTAAAACCTAGATAAATGACCATACCATGAGAAACTCTCATAGTTAAATTACACTTGAAAAAACATTTACAATGCACATCAAATGCAGCTCATACAATCAAAAACTCATTCCTAACAAAACAAGGCATGGAAAACATGGAAAGGCTAAGAGGAATCCTTGACAAAAAAAAAACAAAAATAGTAAATCAAGGGAAACACACCCATGAAGTGTCCCACAACCATCGTATTTAACCACAGGAATATGCAACAAACCATTATCAACCAACCAACCATAATAAGTATAAATAATTTTTATTTTCAAAACACGTAGTACCACAATGGGTATACAACACATTTATCATATATATTCATTGGAAGAACAATGGAAGGAAAAGATCACCTACCTTGAGGTCCTTTGATCTATATACTTGAATGTCAGTCGTCGAATCAGAATATATCTATGTAGATCTATAAAAGGTGGAAAACGTCAAACCTTGAATAATTCCCAAGAGAATAAGAATAGGGAAGAATGGATATAGGGGTTTTGAGAACTCAATGATGGGATTCCAACACAGCTGACACCATCTCAATCGGATCTCAGACAGTCAATTGGGAGGGGTTCTAAGTTATTCTGTTGTTCTGTCACTCTTTTGTATGAACCATCGGGAGAAGAAGACATATACATACATAAGATGAGACCAGACTCCGATATATAAAATAAAATGAAAAGTACAGGAAATGTTCATTAACAGTACATTCTATGTATTAATATCTACAATCTCATGCCTTAAGTGGTCTTCCTGGTCACCACACGACCATGTATTCGGCCATTACATAGACAGTACATGGTTGTACCTAGAAATTGGGTATATGAAATGTACTCATAAGTACACGAAATGCACATTGAAAATCCCCTTTTCCCCGTTTCCTTAAAAAAAGAACCCAAAATCATGATCCATACCTAAAATGAAGATATAGGTTCTTACACCACATTATGCTGCATCAAACTCATTTCAAATACGATTGAGTGTGAATTTTGGTGGGCACTATAGTAGTTTCTAGCACCATCATAGTGAAAATGTAGTAGAATACACTTAATACGACATTATAGTAGTATTAATACTCATCCAAAATGAGCTTTCAAGCCACAAAAACTAGGAATTCAGGATAATGGGTCTTCGGTACATATAAGATAATTAGATAACAACTATTAAGTGCCACTATGTAGTATATTTCAATATTAATAGTTTATCACCAAGTAGTAATATTAGAGAAGAAGTATTCAACAAGGAAGACCTACCAAATCCCATATACTAAAGGAGAAAAATTATGATCATTCCATCTGCTCATGTGGCTCTTCATGTGATCACTGCAATATCATAGCGACATTAAGGTGTTGGGATTGATGCAAACATTTATAGGTAAAAATAAGTGGTTGTTCTAGTCTAGTCATATCATTAATAGAGGTAAGGGATTGTCCCTTTGGGCCTAGAATCCATGTAATTTAAGAATAATGTCTCTTAGTAACTAGTTTATGTAATGGTTCACTCATAACTATGTTAAAAATGGGATTATCCAGACATAAAAATAAATAAATAAATGTCCTTCAGGTCATTCAATATAGATATATTATTATTCATGCGTATATTTATATTTTTATGTAATTAAATATACTTTTGTAATTGTATATATTAAGTAAAATAATTAAACTGATATATCAGGTTCAATATTTAATATAGATATTTCAATTGAAAATATTAGAAAACTTGATATAACACCATATATTATTATTCTTACTAATAAACTTGAATTTCATTTATTATTATTATTATTATTTAGGGGAAGATGAAACACAAGGGGTAAGTAATCATTAGAAATTTCCAAGGTGATTTACATCATTGATGTTTGAAGGAAAATTAATTTAATTTGACATCACGTAGATGATAAATACGGTTACAAAACCCTCCAAACCTCTAAATAAATCATTTTGTTGAGAAATCTAGCCCTGTAAAATAGTGAAAACACTTTTTTTCCTTCATTCTAAAAATTTGGTATTCATTTAGAAATCTATGGTTCCATACATGAATGATAAATAAAGATGGTTTGGTAGAAAAAGTTTATTCCAAGCTAGATGAAATCATGTAATGACTAGATCTCTGCATGGTTTCATTCATGGATCAATTGATTTTTCCAAAATGTGGGGACAGATGGATGATCCCGGACCTGGTCAACAAAAGTAATTTGATCTAGGGGTTCAATAATTATGGAATTATCACATTCAGGTGTGAGTAGTTTACATTACCTTCTCTTTGGATGACCTTAAATGAATTATTAGGGATTTGGAACTCTCTCCTTGAATCATGGTCCACTTGGATATCCATGAATTGGATATCAATATTATATCAACCAATATTAAAAACATCCTAGTAGGGGGTTTTATATGTGTACATGGTATTATATGGTTTTATTGACACCATAAGATCTTATGGGATATTAGATAATTGGTGGGAAAATCAATCTGATCAGAGAAAAAAGGCTTGAAGAGCTAGTTATTTTGATTATAGACGTATACAGATAGAGGTGGAACTCTATTCCACTATGAAAAATGTCGATATTCTAAAAACCAAGGAGGCTAGTATCATCCCAAATATTTCTCATGAAAGGCACGATCCCTTTTTTGTTGGTTGTAACCTTAATGGTCATGTAGTTGGTGAATGATGGAGGAATAAAGTTACCTATGGTTTCTTCAATGTAAATGGACATGATGAGACAGATTTAAGGAGACTAAAATCTAGGAATAATGTGAATAGAAATTTCCTATTTATCTCTTGATATGAGTCCATTATTCCTATTATTGGACCCCCTAGGGAAATGTCTTCCTTGGATAGAGGCTCTATCACAGCCTCATCCCCTATATATTTTTCGATATCCCTTGATCGAGTGATGTAATATACTCTAATTTCCATATTTCCCTCCATATATGGTAATTTTGGACATACAATAATGGTTGATAATGGAAATATTCATCATTCACCCTAATCGTGTAATGACATTTCAGATGAGGTTGATCTAACTAATGTTGGTATCCTACCTACTAATTAGTATCCTTCAAAAGTTATTATGGATCCAAATCAGGGCATGTATCCCAAATATTCATTTTCCATCTATAAAACAACTCCATGAACAATAAAAATTTTTAGGATATGCTTTTCCAAGATCAATATGTGTCTATCACTACATTTGAAAACTATTATGGTGATATGGTGGGGGGATCTCCCTCCACCACTAGGCTACCTGAGATGATTTCTCTCAAGTATGGAGATCATACCAATATCTAAGATGAGGATCCCTTCACATTTTTATCCTCATACTAGGATACTATGAGGAGTCCCATTGAGGATTCATCCCCAGGTTTGGTGTTATCCAATAAAAAATTTACACCCATCAACATCCACTTATGGGCTGATGTGGTTCAGAAGAAGACCATACCAATTTTGGAGGATAGATATTCCAATTCTATAGTGTATATTTATGTAAAAAATAATATCAATGCCTCTTATAATCATAAAAATTGAGGGAAGGGAAAATGGAATGAAATTGATTCACCCTCTATAGTGGTGCAAACAAGGGGTCTCTCTACTAAAGGAAAAATAATAATTCTGATGAATGTTTTTTCTATATTTTTTAGGGGATAAATAATCATGAAACATATTTTTCAATTAGATAACTCATATATCGATGATAATGATTGTTATTCGGATTGATAGACCCAATTCCAAAATAGACTATTTCACATTATTTGACTTGACGAAGATTTTATCTGATCGGTTGGCTCACAACATCAAATCTATACTGGTGGAAACCATATGGATCTTTAAGAGGAAGGATATTTATGACTCTATCCTTAAATATAGGAAGAAACATGTCTCTATGAAAACTGATTTTTGTAACTCATCTCACATATTCACCTTTTTCTATGCCTCTAATATCTACACAAAGAGAAGGGACCTTTGGGAGGATATTTCATTATTTTCTTACCATGTTTATCATAATTGAACCCTTTTAGGAATTTTTTACTATATTATTAATCTAAAGGGGTTGATTTGCTCCAATATCATTTGGGGATCATCAATGTAATTCCAATGAATTATTGTAATCTAGATTCTCTCTATGATAAGAATTATTGGTGACAAATTTACATAGTTGAATCACACTGTAAATGGTCTACAAGATAGAAATCTAGATAGAGAATTAATTTGTCTCTCAGGTGCAGCCACCATTCCACCATCTTGCAGAGATTTCCCATGGCTTCATTCAGATCACACCCTGTTTCTCCATCGAATGTCAGGGAATGGTAGGACATATCCATAGACCTTCGGAATCAATAGTTCTCGGATGAAACATTAATATTATAGAGAGGTAATTTACATAGAGTGGTCTATCAATATGAATGAAGATATATACTAGCAGTTTTCACAAAAAATTGAGAGGACTAAAATGGAACTTCAACCATAGAGTAAAGATTAGTTCTCCAAATTGGATTCTTTTATATCCATGGTTAATCATATAATCCTTGATATGATTTTTTAGAATTATAGGTAGGAAATTTCCTTTATTGATGAGTGAAAGTGGGTAGATTAATTGGATACTAATAGAAGAAGGATTATTACTATATAGAATGACTAATTAGTGATACACTTCCTTAATGAAGGAGATAGATTCACTAGGTTATTTCACTTCATTCAGAGATAAAGGAAAGTGAAGAAGAATATATACTCAATTATTATCATGGGAGAACTCTAAGCTGATATGATGAAATTAGTTCTAGACGGGATTCACATTTCAAGAATATTTTTAATGATAATTATTACTATATAATTTTTCCTCATTTGTTGGATGTATTTAAAGATCATGTGAGTGAGGTGTAGAAATATTTTCTTACATATTCCCATTTTAAGGAGGAGATCAAAATTGATTTATTCTATCTCAATATGGAAAAAACATCAGGACCATTTGGATTCACCAAATAAATAATCATGCATTACTGGGATATCATCCATCCATTATTATCTCATGTTTTAAAAAAATATTTAGATGGGTATATTTCCTTCCCAAATCAAAATGACCAATTAATCAACATAATAATTAGTATTGAACATGATACTAACGTTTTTGATTTTTTTACTTTTATCATTGGGAATACCCACTCTTAAATAATTGGCATAATTCGTTCCACTAAACATGGGAATATTTTTAATGGGCTACCGTCCTCTAACCAGATTAGTTCCATCGCAAGGAGAAAGACACATTGAAACTTATACACTACATTATAGGGTGTCAAAATTCTCAAAAGGGAAGCCAATCTGGGTTACATATATCATATAATGTAAACTTTTAATTACTTTTAAACATTTAAATGATGAATTGTTTTTATTGTAATTCAATTTTATGGATTTTATATGAAATCCTTATTATAAACATCTCCTTTTTTCAAAGATCAAAGATTTAAGTTCTCTTTTCTGGCTCACACAAAGGGAGATTTAGTTCCACTAGGGGTTTTATAAAACAATAAATTTATTATAACATATCTTTTTTCTAGGTGATGATTATGTTAGACATTTTATTCCTAGATATATGATAATAAATTACCTTACCCTAATTAATACTACCAAAAATCTTAGTGTTACCTATAATCTCATCTAAGGCAATGATATTCTTATCTTTAGTGTGACTCATAATAAAATTCTGGATTCCACCATGTGTATTTTCTTCCACACAGAATATGTGTTTAGATATGTCATCTCATGGAATAATTCTATGGTCATCATTATGAAGGATCTCTAATGATTTAAAAAGGTTAATTATTAATTATCTTCATGTCTACTAGGGATAACCTCTCTTCACTTACCTTGGTATTCCATTATTTATGGGAAGGAATGTATTATTATAATTTGAGGGGATCACATTTAGGTTCACCTATCATCTCTCTAGTTGAAAATAAAATACCATATACTAAGATAGTTGAATATTTCTAATGAAATCTATGATTACATTTTTTTTAACTTCTTTCAAGTTTATAAATGGTCCAGGGAATTTATTAACTATCATGATCCCCAAATTAAAAATTTCATGTGGTCTAGTTTCTTCCAGTAATGGATTCATATTACAATTTATTGTGATAAATGTTTTATACCCATTGAAATGGGGTGAACAATAATCATTAACATTAATCCATTAAATAACTCCCTAGTTTCCAGTTACACTTGGAACTTCATTACCTTTATGAATGTATCTTATGTCTTTCATAGATCTTAGATCATTGGAAGGATACACAAGGGTAATCAATTATTTTTGGATTACTCTATATTGTATTCCATCAATAATCCATATTATGAGCTCATTATGAACACTCAATGGTTCCCTATCGGATAATATCACATGAACTCTAGGTATTTTCTTGGCTTTGATTCCACATTTTTGATGTTTACCAGGTTCACTATGAGCAGGATACACTATCTATTTTTGATGCTCTTGATAATATCAGAAAATTTGATTCTATCCAAAATCAAAATATTCTCTAGGATATTTTGGAATAATTATGATTATATTTGATGATGACATAATGGATCCTAGCAAGAGTAGGAATAACCTCTCCCAAGCTCCTCTATAGTCATTTTGGTGGAATTGGGGAAAAATTCCATGTTGGATCCAACTTTTTTAGGAGTAATTTTATTCTTCTATTTAGAAAAATTATCATTTGGATGTTTGGGATCAATCATTTTATAATGGATAATTGATATCGGGTGGTATGTTGGAAATATGCTTCATGCTACTCCTATAGCTTGAATAATAAAGAATATTTTCATTATCATTTTATTAAATTCCAATGTTTTAAGAGTGTAAAATCTTGATGAGGATATTTTTTTGATTAGCCTTCTACACTAATGGGATTCTTAAAGGATTTATGGCTGGTCATCCCAGTTGACATGTAATTTGGTTGTGAAGAATCTCTAATGTTACACTATGGTGCCAAAATTTCATCATTTTTCACTAGATAGAAATGCCCTCTAGGATGAGGGAGCCAACGTCAATGGAAGTGGTATGATTACATCACTTATCAAGGATATATTTATGTCATGAAAACTATATGTTGGATCTATGAATATTAATGACCTGGTTATCCTCAATATTCTTTATGTTAATTTAATTCCCTGTAATCCAGTTCTATCGAAGCACATCCAATGGATTCCCCAATAAAATAAATTTGGATGACTTGATGCATGGTTAACGTTAACCCATAGAATGTGGGACTGTCTTCAAAATATTTACATGATTTATTAAAGGTTTCTTCCAGAATGTGTTGGAACTTTTATTTCCCTTGAATCTAATCTTTGAGAATTCAGACATGTGGTGAGCTCTGCTAATCATTTTGGATGGGATAATTTTTGGATTCAAATTGAATCAATAGTAGTAGTGAATCATATCAAGAGAAAAATATCTCTAGATATATGGTAGATATTCAATGATTGGATTCTATGTATATCCTACCTAGAAGCAATTCAATTTGATTGCACCCTTATTTAAGGGGTGATGAACATTTTGAAAAACGCTTTGTCCAAGAGGGCTGTGTAGGATGAGATATCCTTTTCCACTTTCACATTAAGGGATTTTACCCCCTTATTTTTTAAATTAAATATTTAGGTTTCTTCCATTATTAGATCTTCATTATTCCATCCCTTTATTTTATTTAAAATATTTTGAGGGGAATGGTCCATTATCCAAATTTATGGACTATCCTATATTGATCTTATATAAAACAATATAATGTAAATATTATCATATTTGTGTGTATGTAAATAATTAAACTAATATATTCAATTAAACATTTATATATCTATGTGTGTATTAATGTTTATACATTTTTCCTATGTACTTATGTTTATATATATGTTTTAATAATTACATTAATATGAATTCAAACATGTACTAGCAGAAAATTATGTTTTATTATTTTCAAATATACAATGTATGAAGAGCCATAATTTAACCATACACAAGTTTTTTGATTCTTAATTAAAATTGAAACCAAATTATAGTATCACTAGCTTGATCCAGAAATGCCTCATGTCACATACCATCATGTCACATCTCTAGTCGTGATCTGCCTCGATTGTTTGGCTGAAAATTCACCAAAAAGCTGGTGAGCACCCCCAAAAAAATCATCCCACCCCCAATTAAAACCACCAACCTATGACACCTTCAATCTATCTGAACATCAGCATCACATTACTATTGTTGAAAATGCCCATGGAAGCCATCACAACTAGTCACAAAACCCAATACACAAATTGAACATCAAAAATATTGAGCTCACCTAGAGGAAACCAACAAATGTTTGACAATGAATTTAAGGGAGAAACACCAAATAAAACACTTCAAACAATTAAATGGCTTCACATAATCATGTGTGTAGATGTATATATGGTTTGGAATTAAAATATACTTATAAATATTTATATTGATATATTCTTATATATATTCAAGTATGAATATCTATAATACTCTTCATAGGTATTTAATTATTTTTATAATTATTTTTTCACTTAAAATTTGTTTTATATATTTTTATTTTCAAATATCATGATTTTTTGAAGGGAGTATTGAAAAAAATTTATCAGAAGACATTGGGGTAAAAATTGTAGACATGTCACTAAAGAAATAATGATTTCATCTTGATTCAATCAATAATTCATTAAAAAACTAGAATATTAATGGTTGAGATTAAAATTATGTTTTTTATAACTATATATTATCCAATAATGATATTAGTGGAATGAAATATTCAAAGTATGAGAATCTTTTCTTTTTAATATTTATCACCGCTCACTCCTCCATAAAGAATCAACCCAGTATTGTCCTTGATGCGTCGTAGTAGACTACTTACCCAAAATCCTTTTCTGGTAGCCTCTAGATGGGGGCACTCATCAGTCTCTACCTCAAATCCTACAAAAACTAATGGAATATCTCCATCCACAAGAAAGGTTTTCCATTCTTTATCAAGGCTGACAAGGGTGCTGCTACCCTAGTGATGTTAGGTAAAAATATCTGGTAGTACCCATCCAATCCCTTGAATCTCTTCACCTCGGCCATACTCCTGGGTTTCTCATAATCATGAACTGTGTCTATCATTTCAGATCCTCTATGACTCTAGCCTCCTAGATAATGTACCCCAAGAGGCGGACTTCCCGTATCCAAAACTAGAACTCTGAGATCTTTCCATAAATCTGGTGCTCTCTGATTGTATCAAGAACTATCTATAGGTGCGTGGAGTGATCCTCCTCCGATGTCAAGTATATCAAGATGTTTTCAATGAAGACCACCATGAAGCGATTAAGGTATGGCAGGAAGATCCTGTTCATGAGTCCCATGTACACTACTAGAACGTTTTTCAAGCAAAAATGCATCACTAGGAACTCGTAATGTCCCTACTGACATCTACAGGTTGTCTTTGGTATGCCCTCGTCTCGTACCTGGAGCTGGTGATAGCCTGATCTGAGGTCTATCTTTATAAACCAACGATATCCCTTTATCTAGTTGATGATATCATCAATCCTCTGCAGAGGATTCATGTTCATCAAGGGCACCTACATCGAGCACCAAAAATCCAACCAAACCCTTAGAATCCCATATTTCTTCTTGGAGAATAAGATAGGGGATGCCCATGTAGAAGCACTGGGCCTTACAAACCCATTACTCTTCAAGTCACCCAGCTGGACCCATAGTTCATGAAGCTCCACGGAGCTATCTGATATGATTTATTGATATCAGTTCCCTCTTGGGGTACATTTCAATGAGAATGTCTACCTATCTGAGATGAGGTAGTCCCATAACATAATCCGGGAAGACATCAACATACTGGTCCACCATTGTAGGATTACTCGGACACCTCACGTCAACTTCCTTGAGGGTGAGGCTAGCCAACTAATAAGTAATCGGCTGCACCCTCCTATGAGATATTAAACCATGTGCTTCAATTGTTTCCTCCTCACTAGGGAAGTAAAACATGATCCCATCCTCATGGACACACCACAATTTGCACCTAAAATCATTGACCTGAGGATGGACAGTGGATAGCTGGTCCATACCCATGATGACATCATAAGGACTGCCATTGGAACTCATTCAATATGCTCAGTCGACATGCACCGTTCACTAGTGGGGCTGGTGGAAACTACTACCATCTATGTGGTGGTGCTACAGGTACACAACCTAGAGGTTCCAAAACATTAAGAGGGCCCCGAACCGCAACATCGTGGCTCGGTGGAGGAAAATCGTGTACTCTCTCGAGAATCCTGGCGGTTGTCTACTTGTTGGAATCATGAAAGGAAATAGATATGCCCTGGTAAAAAAGTTATAATTGGTGACATAACTCAAATGTGATCAAAGTAAAAACATTTTGAAACACATGAAATTAGTGTTTTTGTGCACAGAGTGAGAAATCAGAATTCCTGGTCTTGGTGTATGGATACGTCAGCTTCCGCACCAACATTGGAATCCCCGAACTGAGAACCACACCCAAAACAGTAAACACTATTTCTATATTAAAAAAATTCAGAATCCTAGTTCTTCAGAAGAACCATCTCATATGATACCACGTTGTCACGACCAGTCCCCTAGGGCCCATGCTGGTACTACCCCAAGCCTACCATCCATAGGCCAGGGGTTAGAGACAAATACTAGAATGAATATCCCTAAAATTGAGAGGCATTGAATTTAATCACATTTAAACATTCAGCCCATTAACACAACAAGATGCATCCTCGAAGAAAAACTACAATACTAGAAGTTTGTACATAAAGGATAGGGGGAAAAAATACAAGCCCAACTGAAATGGGACAACTATGACTAAAAATAGAAAATTTCTCCTAAGATCATCCACTGAGGATTCTACCTAAAGAGTAGGTACATCTTGTATTCACAGCTTTCCATGACTACCGTCACAATCATCCACCATCAGGTCTTAGCTCCCCGAGGGTTAGTCATGGATTCTCATTATTTCCACAAGCCACAACAAGGTGTGGGTGAAACCCATGCATGGTTGAGTATAAGAATAATCAGATGTGACCCCGAGACACCTGAAGGTCTCTCAGAATTCTACAAGGGAAAACCAAAAGCATGATTTTAATCACAAAGTCCAATGAAAAAGACACAGCTCGAACCCAGTATAAAAAAAGTGTAGTAGTATAAATGATTAGTCATAAGGATAGATCATATTACTATGTCAAGGGGAACTGCTGCTAACTCGCATAGGATCAATGGGTACTAACACCGGCATGACCCACATAGGATCGATTGGTGCTGATTCACACAGAGTCGTTGGGTGCTAATTCACCCAAAATCATTGGGTGCTGATTCACATAGAATCACTGGGTTCTAATTCACACGGAATCGTTGGGTGTTGATCACATAGAATCGATGGGTGCTGATGCACATAGAATCCCTGGGTGATGATCCACACAGAATTGCGGGTTGTTGATTCCCTCATAATTTCTCTTCATACTTCATGTCTTAGCTAATCTAAGAATTCCTGCTCATAGTACACTTGTTATTTGGAGAAACCACTCCTAATTCCATTAGTCAGATTCCAGCCGGAACTAATTACCATGAATATGTTACCCAATGATCAATAAAATCATAAAGATTTCAATGCAATAGATGGAATGTCAACCGGATGCATGGTCTGTATGTTATTGGAATTTTAGTGTCGAGGGCCCACTTGGATTCGGGGACAATCCAACCCGGCCCTACTCAAAAATTATACAATACTCTCATGTAGTAACTCAAAATGACTGTCTCATTACAAGGATCCCGGAATCGTAGTCAGTTCAACAAATCGACGCTCGGTTTGAAAGAAACGATCATTTAAGCATAATTGGCCATGAATGGGTTAAGGTCCAGTCAGACCTATTTGGACTGACCTGGCTCGACCTAGCCTGGGCCGACCCTGCATGGGTTGACTTGTGCCAGATCAGGTCGACCCGACCCATCCAACAAGATGGACGTGGCCCACCGAGCGATTTGAACAGTTGTGCTCGTGTGGCTCGCTAGTAGGGTGGCCACCCAGCTTCCCGAGCAGGTCAAGAAGAGTCGTTCAACTTTTCAATTAGGGGTGCCAAGTGGCGTCATGATGTGGTCCATGTGAACCATGGGGAGAAGGTCCCCCTACACCGAAGCTGCAATTCCATGAACCCCTTCCACCACAACACGCAAAGGTGCTCCACTTCACAAATGTGGCCAGAAGAGTATCGACTGCCCCTTGGGTCTTCCGTGGAACCAAGAGGCGCAACCCTCCTCCACTAACGCCGAGCGCCAACCGCCGCCCATGCTGTCAGAACCATTCACCTGTGGCACACTGAAGAATCTTCGACAGGCTACCATATGAGATCTGGCAGTCTTTCCTTCCTTCTGGACGTGACTACAGCCCTCTCGGGATGTCTCCGTCATTGCACACCTCTCTGTTTCTTCATTCCATTGAGTTGAAAATAATCCCACGAAGGCCGCGGCAAGAAAAAAATCATTATAGGGTTTGGGCCTTATTTATTTGAATCATTCCCTCCTCGTTAATATAATAACAAGCAATAGAAATTATAATTAATGAATGATAACATTCACAAAATAAAACACCTACCTCGGGATTCTTTGGAGATGTTGTGGTGGTGGCAGAAGACACTGCGTTTTATGAATCTATCGGCATTCGTCGATCCTGGTTCATTGCCTCCCATGATTCCATATCCAATTGTGGAAGGAGTCATGTCACATCGCCCGAGGTTCCTCTCTTGATGAAGTCATGTCAAAGACTCTACCCCCAGCCCCATTTAAATTCAGTGGAGAAAGGGTAAGTAACACGCGGAGGAAATAATGAGGTTTATTATTTGATGTAATTAATGTGATACATTTATTAAATGAAGGGTGGTTATGAAACAAAAGTGTAACCATGATTTTAATATCCCATATTTGAATGTCTGTCCACCTCTGTGGTCCCCACCACCTCCACTCAATAGGTTGTAGGAAAAAATAATTAAATAAAATAATAATTTCTATGTTATTTTATTATTTCTTTAAAAAGTGGAAAAACAAACATTTTCACCTTACCAACTACGGTTGAAGTTATCAATCCCTTATGTGAATCCTGGTGCCTTGGATTCAACATTTCCTTCAAATTTATAATCTGGGCACCAGTTCAAAAGATAGAAAATGACACCCATGCATTTACTGAACGTACCATAAAAATTTCAAAATTCTATTTCGGGCACACCATGCCTCAGAATCACGCACCGTCAATTTTTGTAGACATATAATAATCCCAATTAATTTAAAAAAAATACATCGAATTTTATGGTTTTTACATACTATTACCATGATAATAGGAGAATTGTGAAAAAATGACCAGTTTACACCTTCTATACCAATAGGACAACAACAATCATCTTTATTTATGTCCATATGCTATGTTATGAGAATAACCCCAACTTTTCGGCTATTGACCAATCTTCAATTACATGAGTGGTTTCCATGAAATAGTCTATTAATATATGTTTGATGAATGAATTAAAATAATTAGACTTTGAAGAATCACATTCAATGTCAAACTTCCTTCCAAGATCACACCAATGCATTGAATCACTTGCATTGTTTCCCATTCCTATAAACATGCTTCATAAGATGACATCCCCCAGGTCTTAATTAATATTTCCCATTAAAAAATCCATTTATCACCCCATTAATATTTTCACCACCATCTATGTTCTTATTTGAACAAAAACCCCCAAATGGTGGTTGTATATATGGTTCAACCCCCTTACCCAACTCAACATTGACCGAGCCGGGTATAACAACTGATCATGGAATTATTTTGAATCAATTATTCATAGGTTAGGGTTTTATAATGCATCTATCCTTCTAGATTCCTTTAAGATAAAAAAAGTCAATCTCAGGGGAATTAATGAAGTCTGGCATAAAGAATAAGTTGGGGAGAGAATCACTCACACCATTTACAAACAGATTTCTTATATAATTTTTCCTAGAAGAATAGAAAAATTGAACTCCAACATTGGTAATGTGGGATGAATTATCTCCATAAAATCTCCAACTCATTATTTTCATAATTCTTCCATGTGACTGTGATTAGATTTCCATTTGGAGATTTAGTAAGAGGTTTTCCATTAATCAGAACCTCCGATAGGTTCTTTAGTTTATAATATAATGATTTCAGAATTAGAAATGATATTAAGTTTCATTTTTAATTATATAATATTAATAGATATAATATTTTTTTATAAATTTCATGTTTATTATTTGAAATAATGTATTATTATATTTTATATTTTTTAATCCTATTTAAATTATTATTACAATGTTTTTTAACTAGGAATATTTTTATGTTTCTTGTTTAATTAATATTACACAGGAAATTATATTTCTGTTATTAATAAGATGTTATATATTAAAAATAATGTTTTGAAAAATGAGGGTGGTTATAGTTGGAACCATAATAGAGACTAATTTCTTAATAGGACTAGAAAATATCATTGAAAACATTAAAGATGTGTTTTAAAAAAAATATATCCAAAAAAATTTGTAAAATAAAGATGGTGATTTTGAAGCATTAACATCATTTTTTGGAAACTATAAGTGGATGAAAGATCTATCACCAATGAACTTAGGGGTAATAACACAAAAGTTTTAATATTGGTTATTAACCCAATAATCACCCAAGGCCCAATAAAGTTTCCATACTACACACAAGATTTGCAAATCCAAGAGAATATTATTTGGATAATTCATTTAAACATTATTAATAATAATTAAATAAACAATTAGTAACATTAAAAATTAGTTCATTAAGATGAATCTAAAATGCATAATAATATTTATTTAATGTAAAGACTACGGTATAGAAGCAATGACATCCCTATGTCAATACTATTGGTGGAAATAAGATCTAACACATATTCCCCAAGGGGAATAACCTTGAATGGGGTGTATCAAGTATTAAATCATTATTCACTCAGTGAATAACAGAGATGCATAACAGAAAACATGGTTTGATACCCTCATATAGTGTTCTTTTTCATGTTCCTTGGAACATATTACACTACTATAAAGGGGGGGGGTGAAACAATGGAGAATAATTTTTAAGATTTCATTTATAAATCAAATACTACGAAATATTTGAAGGTCCCGGGTGCAGCGGAAGCACGTGGGTGGATGTACCCACTTGGATTTTTGTCATTTGCAATGATCAATCCGGGATCAATACGACGATAAATGACAGTCTCCACGGATCGAATCACAGAAAAAGACAAAGAAGATGGTTTGTCCCAGAACCATAAACAAGGATCGTTACAGGTTGATTATAATTAATTTAATTAATTATAAAGAAATACCTTTTGGGTGTTCTTTCTTCGTTGATGTTCTCAATCACATTGTCGATGTGATCCGTCGTTGCATCGCAGAAGCCAAGTGTAGACTCCATCTAGCGGTGATCCACACGTGTACCTCGTATCTCTGGACGTCGCCAAGGGATTCTCCGGGTGCTAGTGTGGAGAAGCCTTTTCTTGCGTTGTCCGCCTTAGATTGTCTTGATCCGATGGAAGAGGATCTCTCTCGGTCTTGAGAGCGTTCTTGGAGGAAGAGGTTCTTTCAGCCTTGAAAAAAATCTCCAAAGATGTTGTGCAAAACGATTCTCTTGTGTGTCAGAAAAGGGTTGGGGTTGTGAGGACATTTATAATCGGGTGTGTGGGGTTATAGAGTTATGACAATAAATAAATGTGTTACACATTTTATTTATTTCATTGACTCTTTATTTAAAACCCCATGTCGAATAAATAATTCCTTGACATGCGCCCACACTGATTATAATAAATATCATTTAAAACAATATTATATCCTAAAAATCCCAACTGGAAAAAACTACACGATGTGTATTAATAAATACATGGCGTGTACTTGTTTTTCATTGAAAACTACATGGCGTGTACATTAAATGTACACGGCGTTTATATCTTGTTTTCATTTATTCATTTCCTTTCCAAAATAAAACTACACGGCATGTAATAATAATACGCGGTGTGTACTTGTTTTATTTTATTTTTCCTCCATCATTTAAAACAACATAGGCTTCCTTGAATAATTATTAAACCACGTATGAGAATAATATTTATTCAACTTGAGATACTTGGATACACTTAATGTGTGACCCACTAGGCCTCTTTCTCGTTGGCATTAGGCGGGCTTTCCTAAAGTCTAAGATTACTGTCTAGAAATGGTTCAAGGCACCCAAGAGAAAGAAGTTGATGTCGCATTGACGTATCACCTCATACGAACGCTTACTGTGTAATTTAATCCCTTTGTCTCAATATCTCATCAAGAAGGTTTCATGGCAGTGTCATAAACCTATATGCTTGATATGTCGTTCTTTGACTACCTGAAAAAAACTCACCGTTTACACCATGGCCATGGAATTTAATGCGACAGTTCTATTTCAATCAAAGGGCCGAGATATTAACTTCCATAAATGGAAGGGACAAATCCTTCCTCGACTTATCCATTAACAACATGTCATTCATGATGCACCCAACGTACCCTACTTCCTGCCAACTGTCTGCGTGACGGTTTTCATCAGTAAATCTAAGTGCGCGAGTCATGACATGAGTTAATGATAATATTCTAGTCTAAGGACCATTACACACGCTCGTAGATAGCAATATCCGATGACACCAAGACATGCAGAATTACTACTGGCGGGTCTGTTCTCATAATCTCCCATCTTGGAGATTACCAAGTGCGAACTCCATGAGAGAGAGTCTCTTCTTCATATGAGTACTCGCACATGACGGTATGTATACTATGTGTCCTATCATAGTATGTCATCCAACCGCAGAACTTTACTTAAGAATATTGTTATAGCATATCAAGGTTCTCATCATAGCGGGGATCTGCTATGACCTTATTAATGCAACAAATATTTCAGGACATTATTATATTATAGTCATGCAGAACAATGAACAATATATAATAAGTGAAAATTTATTTAATCAAAGTACAAAATAGTTGGTTCTGAGGACACCAACCCTTACAAACTCCCACTTGGACTAGAGCCAACTGCCTATGACTTTTAGTCGGCTAGACCTCACATGATGATCATGTTTCTGATGAGTCATGGATTTAGTCAATGGGTCCGCCACGTTGTCTTCCGTGAAAATACTGCTCACTGCAACTTCACCTCTCTGAGAAAAATCCCTCAAGAGATGATACTTCTGAAGTATGTGCTTTGTCCGCTGATGTGACCTTGGCTCTTTTGCAAGTGCCACCGCTGCAGTATTATCACAATAGAGTGTGATAGGATATTTACTGCTCGGTACAACATCTAGCTCTTGGACAAAGCTTCGCATCCATACTGCTTCTTTAGCTGCCTCAGAAGCTGCGATATACTCGGACTCCGCTATAGAATCTGCCACCACACTTTGTTTTGAGCTCTTCCAGCTCACTGCACCTCCATTCAAACTAAAGATGTATCCAGTCTGCAACTTCATGTCATCTTGATCAGTCTGGAAACTAGCATCTACATGTCCTCTAATGACTAGTTCCTCATCTCCTCCATAAACCAAGAACATATCCTTAGTACGCCTCAGATACTTAAGGATAGTCTTGACTGCCATCCAATGGCGGTCTCCTGGATCAGCTTGATATCTGCCTACCGCACTTAATGCATACGCAACATCTAGCCTCGTACATAGCATATCATACATGACTGACCCAATCGTGGATGCGTAAGGGATCCTTACCATTCTCTTTCTTTCCTCATGTGTCTGAGGACACATTTTCTTGGAAAGATGAATGCCATGTAACACTGGCAACAATCCCCTCTTTGACTGTTCCATACTGAATCTCTTAAGTATCTTGTCAATGTATGTACTTTGACTTAGGCCCAACATTTTCTTGGATCTATCACGATGGATCTTGATCCCAAGAATATATGCCACCTCTACCAAGTCTTTCATGGAGAAGCATTTATTCAACCATGCCTTACCTGACTGTAAGACAGGTACTTCATTTCCAATTAGCAATATGTCATCGACATATACTATTAGGAAAACAACTGCACTTCAACTAAACCTTTTGTAGACACAAGGCTCACATTCGTTCTTAACAAATCCAAATTCCGTAACAGCTTCATCAAAACAAATGTTCCATGACCTTGATGCTTGCTTTAATCCATAAATGGATTTTTGCAACTTGCATACCTTGTTGGCATCCTTTGAAGTCACAAACCCTTCAGGTTGTGTCATGTAGACATCTTTCTGGAGGTTCCCGTTAAGGAAAGCTGTTTTGACATCCATTTTCCAAATTTCATAGTCATGGTAAGCAGCAATGGCCAATAGGATTCTGATGGACTTCAGCATTGAAACCGGTGAAAAGGTTTCATCATAGTCAATTCCTTGACGTTGTCTAAAACCTTTTGCAACCAGTCGTGCCTTGTAGGTGCTGACTTGCCCCTCCATGTCCAGTTTCTTCTTGAATACCCATTTATTACCAATAGGGTTTACATCAACTGGAGGATCTACCAAAATCCAGACTTGGTTTTGGTACATGGATTCCATTTCAGAATTCATGGCTTCTTGCCACTTGGCAACGTCTGTGCCTTCAACTGCTTCCTTGTAGGTATGAGGATCATCATTGTCAACCAATAATGAGTCACCATCCTCAGTGACAAGAAAACCATATCGTTCTGGTTCTCTCACCTCTCTCTTGCTCCTACGCAGTTCTTGTGTCTCTGGAACAGATTGTTCTTCCATGAGGATTTGTGGAATCTGTTCTTGTACCAACTCATGTGTATCTTGAGCCTCGACATCATCGAAGTCTATCTCGCTCCCACTATCCCTTCTGGAGATGTGCTCCCTCTCAAGGAATATGGCGTGTCTTGCCACTGTAACCTTTTTTTCTGAGGGGTTGTATAGGTAATCTCCCCTTGTTTCCTTGGGATATCGTATAAAGATACACTTTGTGCCTCGGGGTGCAGGTTTGTTACCTGAAGGGGCCTTAACAAATGCTTCGCTACCCCACACTTGTAAATTCAATAACATGGCTTTGCGTCCACTCCATAACTCGTATGGAATACCATTTATCGATTTAGTTGGTACTTGGTTTAGTATGTGTGATGCTGTTTGTAATGCATATCCCCAGAAGGATAATGGAAGACTTGCATGACTCATCATTGATCTCACCATGTCCAACAGGGTGTGGTTCCTCCTTTCACTTACACCATTCCACTGCGGTGTATAAGGAGGAGTGAGTGGAGATAGAATCCCAAACTCCCGTAAGAAATCAATGAAGTCTTGATTAAGATATTCTCCTCCTCTGTCTGAGCGGAGTTTCTTAATCTTCGTACCACGCTGGTTCTCAACTTCATTCTTGTAGTCTTTGAACCGATCAAAATAATCTGACTTATACCTCATTAAATAGATATATCCATATCTACTAAAATCATCAGTAAAAGTTATGAAGTACGAGAACCCACCCCTTGCTTCAACTGGAAATGGTCCACACACATCTGTGTGAACTAATTCTAGAAGCTCTTTAGCTCTTTCACCTTTCCCACTAAATGAGGATTTGGTCATTTTGCCTTGTAGACACGCATGACATACACCAAGTGGTTTTAGTTCGAATGAATCTAAATACCCATCTTGATGTAATTTTGTCAAACGTTTCTCATTGACATAACCTAGTCGGTGATGCCAAAGTTGGGTGTGGTATGAGTCATGTGAATTAACTTTGTTATCCATTGCCATTATTGGTCTGTGTAGTCTAACACATAAAGGCCGTTATATAAATGTGCCCTACCAAAACAAATGCTATCTTTATAAAAGTAGCAACATTCATTTCCAAACATGAATATGAATCCATTAGTCTCTAATCTGGATACTGAAATAATGTTTTTGGTTACAGAGGGTACATAATAACATCCTTTCAAAACCAAGACCAACCCGGTAGGCAATGTGAGGTGGTAGACCCCGACAGCTACAGCAGCAAGTCTGGCTCTGTTGGCTGCTCATAGATCTATCTCCCCTCGATCAATCTTCCTGGATCTACTTGGTTCTTGTATTTGGATACATATGTGAGCACCACAAGCAGTATCTAATACCCAATTAGGAGAAACAGATAGATTGAATTCGATAACAAACGCACCTGAATCTTCCCCTTGCTTCCTTGGCTGGGTGCAGTTTTTCTTCCAGTGGCCCATCTTGCCACATGCGAAACAAACAGCATCCTATTCCTTTGCCTCCCCTTTGATCTTCCTCTTCATGGAAGGCCTTGAAGAAGCTTTGGGCTTAAATCTCTTCGCCTTCCCTTTCCTTTTATTCCCCATAAGGACAGAAGGCTTTTCACGCTTCATGTCATTGTCCACTTGGCGAATAAGGATAAGAAGATCAGATAGAGACTTCTCAATATTGTTCATGTTGAAATTAACAACAAAGTTTGAGAAGCTCTGGGGGAGTGATGCGAGAATGAGATCGGTACCCAGTTATTCAGGGAGTTTAAACCCTAGAACCTCCAACCGCTCAATGTAGCCAATGAGATTGACTACATGAGGCCCAGCTGGGGCACCCTCTCCAAGCTTGCTCTGAAATAGAGCCTTGGAGATCTCAAACCTTTCCTGTCTTGCTCTCTCCTGTTATAAACCACGGAGGTGCTCGAGCATGCTGTAGGCATCCATGTCTTCATGAGACTTCATGAGCTCACTAGAAATAGATGACAGCATCAAACATTGAACGTCGAGAGCATCGTTCAAATGTTGATCATAAACTAGGAAATCTTCATCACTTGCCCCTGGGGCAGGAGAATCAGGAAGTGAGGACTCCAGCACGTAAAACATCCGTTCATGGCGTAGGATAACCCAAAGGCGCCTAAACCATTCCTAAAAGTTACGGCCAGTGAGGATGTTGTCTTTATCCAGAATTGATCGCAGAGAAAATGTGGTTGATGTGTTTGTCATATTGATTCTACAATTTAAAAGAGCATATTCATCAGTACATTCTTGATTACATTTTTTGAGAAATAATAAATTTTATTAAGTCTCCCACTATTTTATCAAGTCCCAATGGCCCTCACCATTGAACTCAGAATGTCCAGTTGCTTTGACATTCTAATGTAAAGGATCCATATTTCCCTTTGCATAACCCCAACAACGGTTGGTCAAGCTATTTGAAGGTATTTAGGTAGGCAGGTCTTTGCCAACTGTGAGCTTACAGTTCCGTGATCTATTGAGTGGACTCCCCAATCCTGAAATCCTGACTTGGATTTCCTCAACTCTTGCCTCCAATATTACATCAAGTCTAGCAAGGGCTACTTCTCTTGATGTAATATGGTTCAGTCAACCCGAAACCTTTCATAAGGGCTTCCTTTATAAAAGTAAGTGTCCCAACAAGGGTTGGTCAAACACATAGTTTTATTGAGTCTTGCCCTTAATCAAGTAACGGAAGGCTTGGTCTGACTTAATATGGTATTTGATGGATTTTATTCTTTATGCGTATCTTTGCATTATCACATGCTCGTTAATATTAAGTGATGCTTGCTTAAGTGATTAACCATGTTCCGATAATGTATACGCATAGACTGGTTTTTTATTTTATTCCATCTTTGCATGCTTGTTCTTTTTATTAATTATGTGTTCGCGACAACACATGCATAATAAATAAACCATGCAATCAGACAGAAATAAAATAAGATGGCATGATCATGAGCCTCTATTTGGTTAGCTTATCTAGCGGTTTTGATAAGCTAACCTTGACCTAGGGAAAACACCTTGAACCTGATGGTTCGTGTTTTGCAGCTCCCACCTGTCCACCTTTTTATCTTCTTGTGTTGCTTTTGCCTCAGCTTCGGGATTTGAACCGTCTTCTCCGGCTTGGGAGATCCTCCATTACATGGGTTTACATTAAAGAAACCATGGGCACGCAGGCCCTACATTTTATTGGAAGAAGGCTCGCAGGCCAACTAATTTAAATTAAATAAATTTAAATGAAACCATACACATACAAAGCGTCTTTGGTCTAGCTCATGATAATCCATAGTATGCAACGACATTTACGCATATTTAGAATTCAAATTCTTTTAATCGTTCTTTTATTTAAGATAAGACGCGCTCGAATTCAATTAATTATGATCTTATAATTAATCAATTCTTTATCTTAAATTCCTTTCGGAATTTCCTTGAGATTCTTCTCATCCATATTCCTTGTATGAGTCTTTGTACATTGGAGGAAACCTGGTGAAATTCCATTTCTGGAAAGTACACGGCGTGTAGTTTATAATTACACGGCGTGTATTTTTCTTTTCACCCTTTGTCCAAAGTACACGCCGGGGCTTTGGCATGTTTTCTTTACTTTGGAAATTTTAGAGTACATGGCGTGTAGATGAATCATAAATGGCGTGTACTTCCTTGTTACGTGTTAACCGGCCTGGCGATCCCATATACGCGGTACACGACTTATCTATGTACACGGTTTCACCTGGGTCAGAACGGACTACACGGCGTGTTGTTCCAACATACACGTCGTGTATTCCGGTTTCCATGCACCGTTCTATTTTGGTCAACACGGTGTGATTAAAACTTAGTCATAATCAATTCACACAGGGTGGTTTGGTGGACTTGTGCCGGTTCGTTGAACCTATGTACACGGCATGTAGTTTTAAATACACGCCGTGTAATCCCGTGTTGTACAGACAGAAAGAGCGGCTCCTCCGGATGAGTTCCTCATTTTTATTTTAATCAAAATTAAAATAAAAAGGTCGTTTCTGTGATATGAATCGAGAAACGAAGGAGGAAGAATAGATCTCGTTAATTCATATTTATAGAACGATTTATTTCGAATTGAATCAAATATGAATGCGTAAATTATCACCGAAAATTAAATAACTATAATCAACATTGTTACCTCCCTCTAATACCATTTGAAGGTTCCGGGCGCAGTGGAAGCGCGTGGGTGGATGTGTCCACTTGGCTTTTTTTCATTAGCAATGATCAATCTGGGATCAATACGACGATAAACGCCAGTCTTCACGGATCGAATCACAGAAAAAGACAAAGAAGATGGTTTGTCCCAGAACCACAAAAAAGGATCATTACAGGTTGAATATAATTAATTTAATTAATTATAAATAAATACCTTTTGGGTGTTCTTTCTTCGTTGATGTTCTCAATCATGTTGTCGATGTGATCCTTCGTTGTGTCGCAGAAGCCAAGTGTAGACTCCCTCTAGCGCTGATCCACACGTGTACCTCGTATCACTGGACGTCGCCAAAGGATTCTCCGGGTGCTAGCGTCGAGAATCCTTTCCTTGCGTTGTCCGCCATAGATTGTCTTAATCCGATGGAAGAGGATCTATCTCGGTCTTGAGAGCGTTCTTGGAGGAAGAGGTTCTTTCGGCCTTGAAAGAATTCTCCAGAGATGTTGTGCAAAACGATTCTCTTGTGTGTCAGAAAAGGGTTGGGGTTGTGAGGATATTTATAATCGGGTGTGTGGGGTTATAGAGTTATAACAATAAATAAACGCGTTACGCATTTTATTTATTTCATTGACTCTTTATTTAAAAACCCATGTCGAATAAATAATTCCTTGACATGCGCCCACGCTGATTATAATAAATATCATTTAAAACAATATTATATCCTCAAAATCCAAACTGGAAAAAACTACACAATGTGTATTAATAAATACACGGCGTGTACTTGTTTTTCATTGAAAACTACACGGCGTGTACATTGAATGTACACGGCGTGTATATCTTGTTTTCATTTATTCATTTCCTTTCCAAAATAAAACTACACGGCATGTAATAATAATACGCGGTGTGTACTTGTTTTATTTTATTTTTCATCCATCATTTAAAACAACTTAGGCTTCCTCGAATAATTATTAAACCACGTACAAGAATAATTTTTATTCAACTTGAGATACTTGGATACACTTAGTGTGTGACCCTCTAGGCCTCTTTCTCGTTGGCATTAGGCGGGCTTGCCTAAAGTCCAAGATTACTGTCTAGCAATGGGTCAAGGTACCCAAGAGAAATAAGTTGATGCCGCATTGACGTATCACCTCATACGAACACTTACTATGTAATTTAATCCCTCTGTCTCAATATCTCATCAAGCAGGTTTCATGGCAGTGTCAAAAACCTATATGCTTGATATGTCGTTCTTTGACTACCTGAAATAAACTCACCGTTTACACCATGGCCATGGAATTTAATGCGACAGTTCTATTTCAATCAAAGGGCCGAGATATCAACTTCCATAAATGGAAGGGACAAATCCTTCCTCGACTTATCCATTAACAACATGTCATTCGTGACGCACCCAACGTACCCTACTTCCTGCCAACTGTCTGCGTGATGGTTTTCGTCAGTAAATCTAAGTGCGCGAGTCATGACATGAGTTAATGATAATCTTCCAGTCTAAGGACCATTACACACGCTCGTAGATAGCAATATCCGATGACACCAAGACATGCAGAATTACTACTGGCGGGTCTGTTCTCATAATCTCCCATCTTGGAGATTACCAAGTGCGAACTCCATGAGAGAGAGTCTCGTCTTCCTACGAGTACTCGTACATGACAGTCTGTATACTATGTGTCCTATCATAGTATGTCATCCAACCGCAGAACTTTATTTAAGAATATTGTTATAGCATTTAAGGTTCTCATCATAGCGGGGATCTTCTATGACCTTATAAATGCAACAAATATTTTAGGACATTATTATATTATAGTCATGTAGAACAATGAACAATATATAATAAGTGAACATTTATGTAATCAAAGTACCAAACAGTTGGTTCTGAGGACACCAACCCTTATAATATTAATATTAAATAAACTCAATTATAGTTTCTCTATGTCACTGATGTATATAGAAAATATAAAAATAATGAACATGCTGATTTTTACATGGTTCAACCCCCTTTTAGTTAAGAAACTTCTTGTGGTTGTTGGTTAGACTCTGCATCCATAAATTATTTACTATTTAAAAAAAATATTACATGCCAACAATGTTGGTAATGAGTTACACCATGCTAGTCCAGTGTCACACATGAGTATATATATTCACACTACATTTATAAAAGAATATGTAACTATGATAATAAAGAAATTTTTGTGAGTTTGGTTGCTTCAGTAATAATAGATGTAGTAATCCCATGGAGATCATTTAGAAATATTCATGAATAGTATATCACTTCATGCTGATCTATTAATGAACTGAATTTTGATTTTTTGACTCATATAAACTCAATGATTCCCGTGCTCAGATAGATTTTGATATTTATTTGGCACTTTAGGCTCCAATATCTTTCCATCTATTCATTTTAATTATTTTCGTATTCTATAAATTTCAATATATATCACTCGTAAAAATACCCAATACTAGAGTAACTAAAAATTAATATCATTTATTTAATTAATTTAATTCCAATATATTACATTCCCGCTCACCATTCTTCAAAACATATCTAAATATTCATACACAATGATTTATTCTATTGATTAATTCATTTAGGCTTGAAAACATTTACCATGACCTCTATAATATTCTCAACATTACGTAACTACATGTCTATATGAAAATTCAACTTCTAAAATTATTCTCATTCAGAATATTGGAAAAATAGATCAAGAAACTTCTCCATAAATGATTAAAATAATATAATAATTCACTAAATATGAATGTTTGAATTTCCTATAGAACCCATTTTTTACCCCACTATTTTTGGTTTAACTCATCATCCTTCAACATATAGCTCAAGAAACATATTGAAATCATTACAATTAATAAATCATAATCATAAATATCCATACTAGAAAACATAATCTAGAATCATTTTATACCCTATTTCCATTGATTATTTTCCCTTAAGAACTATAAAACATAATTACATTCGATTTCAGGTGTTAACATTTTGATTTTCTTCATGAACCACCACAGCATCGAGCATCACATTATCTTTTAACATAAATAAATCATAACATTAAATAGATAGGAACAATCATCAAAAATTTCAAAAATCTCACAAGAGTCATCTTGAATCACATTATATGTGTGATTTCTTTTACATTGAATATCTATTCTAGAATCATCTGGTTGCATTCCATTAGATGACATGAATTATGGATAAATTATTTCTTATAATTCCAAAATACTCATACACAGTGTTGAGAAAACTATCCCCTACACATATTTGGATCCTTCTGAAAATGGAATGCATCACCCAAAAATAGACATGTAAATAAAAAAATGCATACATAAATTCATAAACATGGTCAGAATTCTAGTATGAATTAGAAATTGGATTCAATGAGGAATTCATATATGTGGAAAATTTTGTTAAATATAATTCACTTACATTGAAGAATTCAAGTATTGATATTTTTTTGAAAATGTGATGTCTTCTCATATATTGGTAAAACATATTACAAAGATTTTATATACATGCGATTTTCACTTATGTGAATCTTCATGTAGAGTAAAATTTCGATAAAAATAAATATTCATATGTGAATCTTGGAAAACATCAGTCTTCACTCGAACAACTCCAAAATATCTTAATCTAATTTAAATGATACTCAAACAATAAAAAAGATTCATCATGAGTTCAAATATCACTACAAAACCCTCATATGATGGTAGTACAGGCACGATGTGCACTTATTTGTGTTATTTTTAGAATGAATCTAGGTGCATCTTATGCGGCTACTTCTAAAAGGATGAGAGGGTGTTTCTCATTGGGAGATTAATCAAACTATATGGTTAATAAGAGGGGACTAATTTTTAATCATGAAATTACAATCTAGGTTGTCTTCACAACTTCCATTACTTTTATGTGTTTGCAAATATATAATATCATTTAATATATACATATATAAATTTATTAATTATTTATTTTTCTAAATAGTTATTTTATCTATAATTAATTGATATATGAATATGAATACATATTCATTTTAATTTATATGTATGAAAATATTTATTTTTATTAATATATGCATACATAAAAAACAAAAACAATTATAATAAAAATAACAAAAGCAATAATAATAGTAGAATTAAGGAGCTATTTATGTGCTTGATGATTCAATGTTTAGTAGGTATTTTAATGTGAATGTTTATATTTAACTTTTTATATAATTTTTCTTTAAATAATTTATTTCTAATAGGAATTTTAAAATGATCTTGATATTAAATATAAATTTTCATGTCTATTTTAAATTTTTAAATTTTTTTTTTATAATTTGATCATCAATTGTATTAAATTTTATATTAGGAATGCATTAATTTACATTCTTAATTATAGAGAATTAATAAATTGCATGTTTACATATTAAATTGAATTTTTAATATTTATAATAATATATTATAATATGATATAATAATGTTATCATAAATAAACTATCTTTATAATAATTTTTCAATTCAGAATATTACTGATTAATATTCAGAAATGGTAAGAACCATGGAATTGAGATCCAATACACTTTTCCATAGAATATTTATCCAAGGAGAACTCATGCAGAAAGAGTACATGGGGTTGGAAATGAATTACACGTGACATTATTTCACCTATATAATATGACCAATGAGGGAAAAGAATCTTTTTACACCTTCTATAACATGAATACCATAACAGTCATTTTTAATTTTGTATACTTCCCATGTTCTGATAACCACCATGAATTTAGGAGTTTTGAATTCTTTTAAATTACATAAGAGGCTTCCATGATGTCATATTTTTGTCTGATTTGGATGAATGTCACACATCCATAGACTATGAATAATCCTCTTTATGGATAACCACCCTTCAATGTTATCCTCTTAATTTTAAACAATAATATTACTACATGTTCCTTTAAACACACATCATAAGAAGTAATAACCCATCGCATGTTTTATATTTTCCATTTCATGGGACGTGTGATCACACCCCTTACAAATATACTTATAATAACACCTATGTACTACAGTGATGAGATTCCCTCAATTGAGGGTTGCTTATATGGTTCAACCCCCTCATACAAATCAATTTTAACTAATCTAGGTATAATAGGGGATCATTGAAATATGTTGAAACAATCAGTCATCAGAGAGGATATTCTCTTAAATAAATCCTTCAAAAGGATCTTAAATCACAAATTTTTTAACATGGGGGAATTGATAGATTCCATCATAGATAAGAAGTTAGGGAGAAGAACATGCACAACCTTTTCAACAATCTTTCCCTAACCTTTCACGATTTAATACATAGACCATCCTTCTTGAGACTTGGGAAAATATATATGATGGGAACTCCCTAATTCATGTCAGTGGTGATCCAGGAACACTTCCTCAATGTCACTCATTAGGGATCCTCATTAAAGTTGGATTTTAGTTAGCATTGAAGAAGGCATTGTTCCTTAATGTCAAATAATGTGGTGTCCTCATTACAATCAATGGTAAGTACCTAATGTTGCATTAAATGTGATATAGTTAACTAAATCATTATAATTATGTATATTTTTGGAACTATTGTAATCTGAAGGATTCATTTAGGATCCGTTCAACCATGCTTATGGATAAATATATTTCTTAACATGGATATTCATGACTCTTCTAGATTCCCATCTCACTATCTAGATCTCATCCCAATTTTCAATAGTCATTTTGTTGGTTCTTCGATTTTATGGTATGTATTTCCTCATTGATTGATAGAAATTTTCATCAGAATATACACTTTCTTTGGTTTCATTTAACTTATATATTTTTACATTATTAATCAATAAGCCTCTACACATGTATTTAATTATCTTTGTAATTATATTATTCAATTTTAATTTTTTATATTCTTTTAGTTGGAAATTACATCAATTTCTAAATGTAATATTCAAAAAGATTATCATAAGTCATTAAGGAATAATTTGTCAATATTTCACCAAGAGAACAATGATTTCTTCTAAATTCAACCATTTAATTAATTTAAAATCTAGAAGCAAAATGGTTGAGATTAATGTTGTGTTGTTTACATAATTATCTTTTTTGGGATGATGATATTAGAGGAATAAAATTTAAAATGGACAAGAATCTTGTGTTTGAAATATATAATTATACATGCTATTCATCAGATTTTTTTCGTTCTATAACCATTTTTCTTTGTAATAATTTTTTCATCTAAAGTAAACTTTATTACAGATTATGGTTTCATGACCCAATCTGTTTATCAAGTATTCGTGTAACATTCAATGAATGTTCATTATAGATGATCATAAAAACACATTCCTTAAAAAAGAGGGTGATAATGTCTAATATATGAATGTTACACATTATATTTAAGAACTAAAAACTATTATACTCAAATATTTATCATCTATGAAAATTTATTATCCCAATTTGTCAATAGAAAGTATTGGTAATAAATCAGTGATATGTGGGTTTTTTTACTATTTGATAGTATTTGAATTTTTAACATAACATACCTTGGAACATGATTTTATGTTACACTAAATTATTTTTTTATATTTTATTTTAATTTTATTGCAAATTATAATTGGATCTAATATTATGATTCTCCTATAATAGCGAGAAAGTTCAATAAAAATTTTAAAAATGTTGTTTTTATTGTTGTTCATTCCGTAAAAAAATTCTATTTGAAACCATATTTTAAGATATATGGATAAAATTTCACTAAGGAGTTTTATTTTTGGAAATCATAAAGTTAGGTTAGTAAATTTTATATTGAAATGATTTTTTTGAAGTCATGTTGTAA
The DNA here is from genome assembly GCA_963277665.1 of Viscum album. NCBI lineage: Eukaryota > Viridiplantae > Streptophyta > Magnoliopsida > Santalales > Viscaceae > Viscum > Viscum album. Next base: position 484,806,449 of record OY728147.1, read on the forward strand.
ATTCATGGAAGTGAGGATGGGGAAATATGGAAAGAGAAAAACATGAAACCGTGGGTTTGATTTATCTTCATTATTGCTTTTAATTTGATTTTTTTATAAAAGTGTCACTAATTTTCATTTGATGATTCCATAGTGAAAGATAATCAAATATTTCTTTGATAATCAACAACATTTAAGAGTTTGATGATTGGAAAAGAAACAAAATTGTTTTCAATATGAGTATCATAATTTCACAGATTTAATTTTGTTTTTTCTATATCTATAATGGTAAAAAATTATCAAGTCCTATAAATTTTTGTTTTTATATTTTAATAGATATAATAGTGAATGAATATGTTCATTATCAGTTTTCTTTCTATATTTTCTTTATTTAAGAATTTAGACCACTAAACCATTGCAATGCTTCTATTTTTGATGTATAAACATCAATGAATTCAATCTTATCAGTTTTTACACATATTTATTTTCTATTGGGTTATATATAGTTTATTAAGTAAGGATTATAGGGAGATGATTTAAATATGTGTTTTTGGATATCTCATATTTTCGTATTGTAGTTAAAGAATTTTTATGAAATTTTGATAAGTGAATGAATTCCTGAGGAAGAGGTTATTTCACTTTATCATCCTAGTTTTTTATTTCCCATTATATATCATATTTTATAAAATTTAATTTGAAAATTAATAGAAAATATATTGATGTGACAACCAGACATCAATTTTCATAAGAATCATTGTAAATTACCACCAACGGTGATACACAGAAGAGTGATCTTCTTGTTTTTTAATTGTGTGATATCTTTTATTTTTAAAGGATGTGTGAGTTGCACAATGAAATTTAGAATTCTTTCATGGCTCCCAAAAGCTTATTATTTTGCTAAATCATAGTTTTATTGAAATCAATTCCTCTTTCAAATAATGATTTGAATTTATAATTTATTGGTATGTGCACAGCATTCTATATATTTTAATGCATCACTATTTCCCATAAATATATGTTACATTCTAGTATTGCAATAGATAAATTTATTATTATTTTTATTTGGTTCATGATTTTTGGTTAAACAGAAATCATGACTTATTATTTGAATAATTTAGTAATAATGATTTATAGTACATAAGGGAACAAATGTTGATTTTTCTAAAACTAAATTTGTTTGGATTCTATTTTGTTTTTATTCATTAGTCAAGATCTTATAAAAAAGCAGGTGAAAGGAGTTGATTGAGATATGTTATTTTCGATTAACAATTATAAGAAGGTGATGCTACTATTGAATTAAATTATTGAGGGCAGAAAAGTGTCTGAAATTGTATTCTATTATGAGGATGATGTCTTCACCACAGCCAATGTTGCATATAAGTATGTACAATTCAATTGTGTTTTTTTGGATTTTTCCTTTGTGATCATCATAATGTATGATAATTTAAACAAACATTGAAATCAAATGGTGATGTCAAATTTTTTTGCCACTTGAATGTGATATGAGAAGTATTGAAAACCTTAAATTACGAGATTTTAATTTTTTGAGTAGTTTTGATTGTTCACAGGATGTTGGGAAGGATGGAGAAAGTAATAATAAGAATGAGGAAATGATGTTATTGTATATGGATTATGTCGATATAGTGCCACATTCTATTTAGTGAAATGATGATGTTAGGGAGTACCTCTATATTCTTCTTTTATTTAGGATATTTTTGTATGTGGAAATGAAATTATCTCAACTATACACCACATTTAATCGGAAATTTAGATGGGTTATAGAGAATGAATTCAATTTCTAGAGTAGATGATTCCATTGTAGAATGGAATATAAATCATGAAATGGAAGAAAATGAGGTCTTCATGGGGGGGGGTGGTGTATTAGCTATGCTATATCTAAGTTGACCCCTTATATATTTTTGGAAATATTTTTTTGATTATTATATTTAATTGATAAATTTTTTTTAATGAAGAGATTCATTATTACATTGGGATAAGAAGATGTTTCAAACATTAATTTGATTTATGACAGGTTGTACTTATTTTTTAGGATAATATGTTGATTTATTAGTAGGTTAATCATCATTTTATCATATTAGGGACTTTTTGGGAAAAAAATTAGTGATGAATAATAATTTCAAGATTCATAAAACATTTATGTTAAGTTTCTATCTATTTGGTTAATCATGTAAAATTATTATTATTGTTCAGATCAAATTTAGGATTGATGTTGTTATTTCTCCAAGATGAAACTTTTTTGGAAATTATTATTATTTTGTTTCAAAATGGATAATGATGATGTTAATGAGTCTTACCAAGGAATGATTATTTCAACGAAAATCAATATTAGTTATATGAAATTATACGATCATTAAAATTTTTAGGATGATTCTGTAAATAATGTCACATGAGTAATGGATTCATATGAGTTGAAATTAGTAGAGTAAAAGGATTTTATGAAGGTTCATGAATCAAGGTCTGATATGGTGGATTTTTAAACTTTTTAAAAAATTTAATAAAAAATGGGTTCTTGTCGCATCAAGGGTGATTGGGCTAGTTGAAGGGAGTTCCTTAAGTGATGTTTTATGAATTTTTTGAGGCACTGAAGAAAAGTACTCGGATGAAGGAGGTAAAGGTTTTCTAAGGACCTATTCGGAATATTTTTAGAAATAAAACTCATGATGATGATTCTTTAACTACTATAAATAAGATATGTCATTTATTATTGATAGATTACTCAAACAATAAGGACTTGGGGGATTTCTCAAACATGAAGAAAATGTAGGGATGGATTTCGAATCCTAACATTACTATCCACATTCTCTTCAAAATATCCTCATCTATTTAGTGTGTTCATATATAATATAATAGTATAAATATATATATAAATATATTTATTATTTATGATTCTATGAAAAAAATTAATCTATGATTATTTTATTTAATAACATAAATATATACAAATTTTGGTTTCTAGATGGGTAAATAAATATTTATATATATGTAAAAAATAGGGAATATTATAATAGTATCAGGGAGCTCCTTCAGCTCTTGAGGTTTTCTAGATTGTAATTTTAATTAGTTTTTATCATCTTATTTAATATGAATGTGTAGGTTTTTTATACAATCAGGTAGTTAATATTATAATGATTTTTTATTGTGAATTTTATTTAATTGTGTTTTAATTATTTGTGAAGTTTCTAGTTTTTTTTTATTTTCATAAATAATTATTTTTATAATATGATGATAAATAGTATTATTTTTTGGTAGTAATGTTATGAAGATACATATTTATTTTTGGATTGTTAATAATTTTTTTTTTAGTTTTTAAATAGAATATTATTATTTGTAATAATTTATAGTAATATCTTATAATAATTTTATCATATCAATATAATTTTGTGATGATTTTTAATTAGATATATTGTTGAATAATATTTATAAAAAATATGAAACATGGATTTCAGGTCTGAACCCCAGGACCCTAAAAAAATTTATCCAAGGAAACCTCACACACACAGTGTACATGAGGATGAAAATAAATTAACAGTGACATAGTGTCACGAATATAATAGAAGGAACAAGCACAACTGATTAGTTTACATCTTCCATACCAAGAGGAATACAACAAACATCTTTATTTATGTCTACTTCCCTTGTTTCTAGAGCCACCCTGACATTCTAGGTGCCTAACTATCTTTGCACAATCCATTTGATCATCCCAATAAACCAATATTTTAAACACCAACAATTTCTTTATTTAAATGAAAACCCCAAATAAGGTTTTATTATATGATTCGACCGGCTCACCCAACCAAATATTCTCTATGCATGATATTACAACTAATCCTACAAATATGTTGACACAATCATTCATGGGTTATTATCTTCTCTTTAATCTATTATTCTTAAGGCTTATAAGATAAATCTTTTCAATCTCAATAGAATTGATAGAGTCCAACACGGAAAAGAAGTTGTTGATGGGATTACTGACACACATTTCAAACCATATTTCATTTATCCATTATCAAAACATATTAGACAAATTGAGATACATCTTTGGTAGTTCAATAATTAATTTATCCATCATTACCTCATATCCTACTTCTCTTCTAATTATTCCAGAATATTTTTCATAGATTTATTTTTAGATGTTGATCAATAGGTTTTTCTTATATCAGTAACTTTGATATTTTTTAAACAATAGTATATTGTTTCTTAATTTTGATTGTTATTAAGTCTCATATTAAGTTATATGATATTAAAAATTTTCAATTTTTTTTAATTTACAAGTCTATAAATGATAATAAAATATTATAATATATTATAATAATGTTAACTAATATGAATTATTTATATAATGTTATTACAATTAGGAATATTATTTTGTTTCATGTTTAATTAATATTAGTTTGAAATATAGATATTTGTTTCTATTAAGTTTTTTTATTGACAACAATATTTTAAAAAAATGTGGGTGGTTATAATTGTTATCCTAGAAATGTTTAATTACATATTATGACTAAAAAATATTTTTGAAAAAATATTGTTAAAATTCAAAAAATAAGAATAATATTATAAAATTATTGTAAAATAAATAAAATGGGTTACATGGAATAAAATCCATGTCCAAATACAAAAGGTGGATACATGCTCTATAACAGATGAAAACATGGATAACAACCTTGAAATTGAAGTATTTAGTATTAAATTAATAATCACATGTTGTAAAAAAAGGATTCCTAATTCCACTCCTAGATTGAAACTCTTTGAGTACATTCGTTTGATAATTTATATACAAGATAAAAATAATAAATAATTATGGAAATTTGTGCTATGATATAATTGTGTTTTAGCAAGGACACTAAACATTAAAAATAAAATGTTATAAAATTTTGTTAAATGACTAATTTTACCAAGTAATGAAATCCATATTTGGATACTACAATTGGGTGTATGGTCTCAAAAATACCCCATGGGGGAAAAATAAAGGGTCCTATTGAGTATTAACTCAATCATCACTCGGTTCAAAATAAAGATTACTAACTACACACCTAGTTTGAAAACCCCATGATATATTATTTTTGAAGTTCCTATGAAAGTATTACTTCACTAAGAAGGGGGAGGGTTAATCAATGGAGATTTTTTTATAATTTCTTCAGAATTAAATAAAGTCCCTCAACCAGTTAAGATTCAATACACTATAGATTACATTATCTACCACACCGGTGCATACATTAAACAAAGGGTTAAAGAACAAAAATATTGTTAGAGGTTTGATACCATTCCCAGGTATTCTACTACATATCATGGTTGATTAGTTTCCAAAACCACTGATTCATAACTATTATAAATAAAAAATTACATGCTTATAGTGTTGGTAATGAATCACAATATTCTTGTACAAATTCAAACTAGAAAATATAGATTCACACTAGCTTCTTACAAGAATATGTAACTCATTTGAGAAATACCTTCTGGGGAGTTTTATTACTTCACTAAAGAAAATATAGATCACACTCGATGAACCATAAAAATTATTCATGAAAAGTATCTCACTTCATGAAGATCTGTTGATGAAATACATCATGATTTTCAAACACATAAAAATCTTTCTGATTCTTGAGCTTTAATTGATATTGATAATTTTTCAACACTTTTGGATTAAGCCTATTTTCTTCTCTTCCTCTCTCAAAATATTTGAAACTATATGATGTTAAATATATTTGTTTCTTAGGAAAAACTAATACTATAAAATCTCAGACTTATTGGGACTAATTTATTTCTAGTCAAATATATTACCACTAAACATTATCTAAAACAACTCAAGGGAAACACACACCCTTGTATACTCTATTTATTCATTAATTTGGGCTCCCAAACATACACTATGATATCCAAATTATTCTAAACATTAAATAATTACATTCTTAAAGTATAATTTTTATTCTACTACGATTTTCAATTGAGAACTAAACCAAAAATAATGAGAACCCTATCCAACTATGATCATAGTATTTGGATAATATATGAAATATAATCTTTTAAATTTCCTATGAAAACCAACTTCATTTTCCTATTATATTATCTTGAACAAATCACCCTTTAACATGTGTATTGAGACACTTATTTATGTAACAAAACTAAAAAACTCATCATCTTAAAAAAACATACATGAAAAATTCAGCTAGAACAACTTCATATACTAATCCCAATGATTATTTTCCATTAATAAAAACAAATCATCAATGAATTAAATTTCCAAATATAATATTTGGAGTTTCTTAATGAACCAATTAAATGTCGAGAAGAACATAATATTTTTTGAAAGCAATATCTTAACATAAAAATGATATAAAAATTTTATTTGTTTTTGAAGGGTGTCATGAATCATCATGAATCACATTGTAGATGTGATGGCTTGGAAATTGAATTTCGGTTCTTTCAGCATCTGGTTTCATACCTTCAAAGAACATGATTTTGGAAACCCCAATTTAAACATCACCAAAACATACATACGTGTTGGTTTGAAAAAACAATTTCCTACCCAGATTCATAGTTGTTAGAAATTCATATATGTAATCCCAAAAAGGATACACATATAATAGAATGCCTACATGAATTCACATACATGGAGTCATTCCCCAATGCGATTTCTCAAAATTCAAGGATTTATAATAAGTCAGAAAAACCACATGTGAATATTTTATCCACCTATAATTGTATTCTATTGTGAGTCTATGAATAATTTTTGGATGTAAAAAAAATCATACATGAATCTAAATCTATCCTTCATTTTAAAAGCACTAAATCCTCTTCAACTATAATCAATGAAAATACAACCAATCAAACACATTATTCATGAGTTTAAATAACACCCTCATACCTTAAAATAATTATATTGAAGTTTAGACAATAAAATATATCCATCAATTACACAAAGGCTACATCACAATGGATAATTAATATGCTCTTGAATAACAAAAATTAGTTATTGAAATACATTCTAGAAAACATTAATGCTGTTTGGATGAATCTAAAAGAAATTATAACAACCAACCCTACTATAATTTATAATAAACACAATTGAAATTAAATGTATAAAAATTATATTTTTAAATTATATTTTTTTAGATATGACTAATAGAAATTTCATCTTTAGATAAAAATTATTCTTTATTATATTTATTTTAATAGTTAAAAAATTGATGTTGAATATGGATATAGTTATAGTAGACAACCAAAAAGATATGAAATTATTAGTCATTATATATCATTGGAATATATTCAGAAAATAATTCATTAAATGTTATAATTAAAGGATAATATATTTTTTGAGAATAAAATATATTGAAATATATAATTTAAATATGGGATGTCACATGTAGCCAATCTAGTTACTAATTATGAGGAATAGGTACACATATAGTCACTGTATATGAATCAACATGAAAATAATTTAATGGTGTTCTATGTATCAATGAAAACTGTTAATGAAGTTATTTTGGCATAGGAAGTTGGTCTATTAGTACTTCACAATACAATCTCTCAACCTAATTTGAAATCATCTCATGAATTGAAATTAGCTACTTTCGTTGGTCCATCACAACCTCATGATACTATTGAATATACTCAAGTTTTGAGTTCTCATAGAGAATGCCTAGTTTTTATGTATAATACTCTAGATAATTTAGACTTGAGGGTGGAAAATTTAGAGAACAATAAAAATTCAGAATAATAAGAAGATAAAGAGGATACATAACTAAAATAAATTTTCACTGATCATTTTGAGCAAACCCCTATGAGGTACCTCCCACTTATGAATCATCCTTCACCATTGACATAATGGTTGAATAATGACACGAAACACTTACACAAATTTTATGTGTCAATTATTAGTTATATTAAAACATTTATATTAATTATTGATCTAACAAATCAAGTTTTGTAAGAAGGTATTCTGTATATTGGATGTGTTTTTGACATAATAGCAGCAATGAAAAATACAATGAAATAAAATCACATTGAACAAAATTGTAGTTATGTTGTATAAGATTCATGGAGAGATAGTTATAAGATTCAATGTGAAAATTGTAATTTATAATGTTTGTTTCTTTTATGAGCAATAATTGAATGAAATTTTCAGTATACACAGATTACATTATTTATTCTACACACATCTGTAAACCCAAGTATATCATGATATAATTTTACTGAAGATATTGAATTCATTTCAACTATTATTTGACAAATGATAAGATCATGTTAGGATGTTCTTGAAGTACATGTGTTGGAGACATTCACATATATTTTTGGGTATTAGATTTCATATTAGATTGAACAGGATGCACAAAAAAATTACTATAGCGAAACAGTACGGTGACATAGATGACTATTATTGAGTATTAACATAACCTATGGATCTTTTATGTCACAATAATGGGGTTATCTATCAGTTACATATTATTGAATATGTTAATAGAGAAAACCAATCTGATCAATCAAATGCGTTGTTTTAAATAATATTTTTGACATTTTTCCAGGCATGGTTTATTTTAGACATTGAAAGATGTTCATCGAGGTCTATGAAAGATTTTTGTATGAAAGTAATCCTTAAAATTAATGATTTAGATCAAATAATTTAATAATTAATCTATTGTAAATTGGGTATTTTCTATTTTCGATAAGGATAATTACTCAAATTGGAGTTAGTTCCTAGAATTCCTTATAGAGTTTTTTATGACCATATGATGAATTCGTCTGATTTCTGATTGGTATCATGAAATCAAAGAGGAATCAGTGTCTCATGATATTTCATGGAGATAACCCCATGCCTATCTTTGATACAATATTCTAAACATTTCATGCAATGTGAATAATATTTTCTAGGATGAGTCTATAAAGAATAGAAATTATAATGTTATGAATGCATTGCTTCTTTTTTTGAAAATCAATATAGTAGTTACTGTCATATGTATTTTTACTATTTGTTGTCTATTAGCATAATTTCCACAATACTGGAGGATAATGGTGGCTTCTGAAGTTATTCACAGAGATAATCATGAATTAAATGACTATATGATGAACATTAGAATTTATAAATGGTTTCTAACATATCATGATGTTGGGAGATATGGACTTACGATAAATCACATCCTATAATTTGTTAATGGACTATTCAAGAGTGTTCTGAAGATACCCATCATAGGTAATTATGAATATTATATTATCTATTAATTATAGGATCCAAATTTATAATATAATTTTAATTCAATTTCTTAAATTTAAATTACAGGTTTAGTGCACGAAACCTTCTATCACATAATAATTTCTTTTTTGGAATGAGGAAAGAAGGATGAAGATGGTATGAACACTGGGATACAATATTTATTGGATTTTTTATGTGGATGTCTCATTTAATTTCCATTCATTAGGACATGTGAATAGTATATTTGAGTTCACCAACTTCTATGATCATATGAGCTGTAATAGTGGTCATGTGCTTTTCGTTTTATTTGAGTATCGTTATTTTGATTGTAGTAAATTACAAGCATTATGGTATCCTTTTGCACATGTGATAATAAATATTTTTATTTATTCTTATTTTGGAGAAAATATTTATCCTCTTTATCAATTAGAGATTATTAATGAAAACAATATGTTTCTTGGGATGTCTATAGTGGAATATAAGAACTTTTTAATGTCTATTGTGATACATGAAGCTTAACTAATCGTGACTTGTTTGTGACCATGCATAATGATGAAGTCGAACCATTTTCAAAATGAGATGTATTCAACCAATAAATGAGAAACTTCATGGAGGTGTGGGTTCTGTAGCTAAGAAACTCACACACATACACATTTCCAAAGACATATATGGAAATCTTCAGAAAATAAAAATGAATATTATATAGAATAATTAATATTTATATACAATTCTATTGGAATATAGTATCATTATTACTATATTAATATTATAATATAAGAATAATATTATATATAAATACTATTTCCTATAAATATAAATTTTTTTATTTTTAATATTATTTATATTTATATAATTTTATTAGTATATAATATTTTTGTGAATATTATATATTTATATTGTTTTATTTCATAAAAATATTTTAAATATATTATCTTATTATTATTATTATAAAATAATATTATGTTTTAACATTAATATAAAATTATTAATACATAATATTATAATGTTCTTTTAAATAGTTGTTATATATATAACATAAAGAAAAATAAATATTATTATTTAAAAAAATTGGTGAGAGCACAAAATGAATTAGTTGCCTTATCTTGAATATTTATGTGCTATTTCATTTAACACTCAAATAAACCATTTAACTAAAAAAATATAATCACCAATTTCTAAAATTTCATCTAGGTAAGTGTTTGAATATTATTATCACTGTGCAAGAAGCACCCAAACCCATTTCCATCAATTGAATATAAGAAGGTACGCATGGGGAAATTATTAGAGAATTTAAAAAATATATATGATGACATAATTCCATGTATATTTTATTTTTAATTTATTAATTTTTTTAATTTTAACTAAAATGTCATATTTTATGTGATTGATGTATTTATTTTTTTATAATGATTCAGAATATAATTATTTCATTAGGTATTTACATAATGATTATTCTTAATAACATAGTAATGGACATATAATACCAAACAATTAGATATAATTCATCACAACATCTATATTTCCTTTTTAACATCCTATAAATTCAACTCATTGAATTATATAAAATCATTAATATTATTCTATGAGTATATAAAAAATTCCAATTCCACAACCTTGTGTTTTTCTAAATTGTTATGTACCCTATATTCTTTTAGTTTATTAAACACTATGATTCATGGAAATTCTCACATCCAGTGATATCATCAAATTTCACTCTATAATTCATACTTTATTATCATGAATCAATAAAATCATTTAATTTGTGTTTGGTCAATGTGATTAATACAAAATATTTAGACATTTATTTTCATAGGGAAATACCTTGGTCTAGTGCCCCATTGAGTAATTTTTTCCTTGAAATTTATTTTTTTAATTATTCCATTAAATAGTGGATAAGTTCTGATATTTGTTTCCATATTTCCAATGTATCCACGTCAGATTGGTCTTTCCACCCTTGTAATTTCACTAACATAGTAGTATAGTTTCACAAAACATACACCTGAAATTCTTCTGTAATCACTTGTGTAACATTGATATGGGGGTGGGGGTGATTCTATTTTTCTTAAAATAATTTATCTCTTTATAGAAATTGACCTATATAGATAGTTAAGAGCAGTATCCACTCCAACCAAATCTCACTCAGTAGTATGCATAATATAAAGAATAATAACTAGAATAATAATATTATGAAGAATATTTTTAAATGATTATCCTGATAGTGTGTTACTATGAACTTATTATGATTGGGTCGAGGTCGAGACAAGTATTTTTTCATTAAACTCAAAAGTGGAAACATATGAAGGGAATGTGTCTTCGTTAACCATTATAATGATGTTTCCCAACAACGACTATATTCCAATATTATTTTGTATATATTCCCAAAATTTATACATCATGAATCGAATCTATAAATAATAAGACCACCAAAAAGATCCATGCAATGTGCAGTTCGACACACTCCACAATTACAAGACCAAATAGCCACAAGGCCTTAAGTGAACCTTCAAATATTAAATAGTCCATTGACTATCCACAATTAGTGGGCTAAACCACAACATGTTTCCTATCCTATGTGAACATGACCCCAATGAATTTTACTCATATAGAGGAAAACATCACCAAAAACAAAGTCCACACAATCGATGAATAATTTTCATCACTGGTAACATTCTCAACCCCATACCACTTGTTGGTGCCTTATCCAACAACCTCTATTGTACACCAGGATTGAATCCCTATATTCTAGAGGCTGCGGACTAGAAGTTTGGGTCTAAGATGTATTATGGGGAGAATATACCCATGCATCAGAGTGCAGGATCTAAATAAATTAATCATTAATTAAGAACCTCCTAGAATTACAATATAACAAATAATAGAAGAAACCATAAATAATAATAATAGGGAAGCATAAATACAATAATACATGATTTGTTTCTATATAGGATGATCATGTATATTTAATTAAAATAAATGAAAAATGTTATTACCGAAATAATTTTATAATATAACCCACTACAATCCGAAAGCTGTAGGTCATCCCAAACACCAAATCCCATATGGGCAGCTCCAACTCGATCATGCAGTTCCAATACTCATCCCATCTTAACATGAAAAATGTTATGGATGATTGGATGCCCATGTGTACGAATGATCCACGTAGAGTTTGGGTACATACCTCTGTAGGACACCACCAAAGTGGTATTATACTATACATAGAATGTAATTATATGGACATGCGACATGCTCAAAATATTTAAATATTCGTTAAAATAAAATAAATAAATCATCAAAAAATAACGACAATGTCAAATTCCATACTTCCTTTGAGAATGTCATAGGGACCATTCAAACCATATTACGACAACCAATCCAATGTCATATACATATAACCGAATTCAATCCTAGTTACCATCACAGATCCTTGGTTAGTGACCCAAATCGACAATACCTACATTGACTAGTGTCGGGGTATCTCTAAGCATGTTGCAATTACCATGTCAACCAGTATAATAGACCAAGGTCTCCTTGGTATATATATGATAGAACATACCTACCATACGAGATATTTCTCATCCATGTCATAAGTATCCAAGATACATGGACCTTAACAAAATGAGTTTTATCAGCCATGGAAAAAGTAAAAAAGTAACAAATACCTCCATTATTAGAGTTTTATCAGCTAGGGAGCATAGAACACCCATATGTGTGTTTTATAATATTGTAAACAATACTGCCGAGAGGATATTTTTAAGATATAAATAAAATATTTCCCCTATCGGTGTTTCCACCAAACATAAATTAAGGACCACCACTAAAAGTGTTTTCTAAATCAAAGAATCAGGATCTTGTGTTGAATTCTGGGAAACACTACTGCGAATCCAAAAATCCCCAAAAGGAAAACAATATAATTATAATAGGATGGTTTATCCAGAAATCAAAACCCATCACCACTATCCACATCCCCTCAGGCCCACAAACATGGAAATAGATCTAATGTGACACATGTAACCATCTCTAGCCATTCCTCACACACTAACTAAATGTGAAATATGATTAGTGGAACCAATTGTGGTCTAATGAAGCAACATGTAGATAGAGGAACCATATCACATATCTTTGATCTCAATAAATCCTGATGGTGAATAACACATCTCATGGGGGGAATCACAACCATCAATAGTATAGAAAATTGAACATATCCTCACTTGACACCTAAAATATGCCACATCAACAAAATTCATAGGATATGGATCACGACCCATTTAAAATTCAAATGTAATCCCTAGTTGGCACACTATCTTAACAAAAGATAATTTTCTCTAAGATTTATACACCTATGATAAACATAACATAATGGTCCTCTCAAGGCCTACTTGGTAAGACATGAACTCATGAACAGAATCATAAATATAAGAAAAACAAATTAAAAATTTACCCAGAAACTTCATTTGATAAATAATAATCATGATAATTAAAATTTAAAACTATTCTATCAAAGACAACATTACAAAATAAATTAATACCAATACTAAAAATTCAATGTAGAAAAGATAGTAATTATCAACCGAAGACTATTTTCAACATAAATACTCATAAAATTACCACTCATGGTATATAATTTGTATGTAGAATAAAAAAATGGAAAATAAAAAAATAAAAAATGAAACAACTATTTTGAATTAAATATGAAGGACACACATGTTAGATGACACAAGTAAAATAAAAAAACCCATTATAAAATTTCTGGATAAAAAATATATAAAAATTTGAAATGAATGGGTAAAATAAGTCGATGATGAAATATCATGTGCATAAACAATGAAAATAATGAAATAACTAGTTGGTTCATGATGGAAAATTGATTGATAGAAAACAAAGACATTTCCTATCATTGGAGAGATACAACTTTGATTTTTTCCAATAGCCAACCCAGATGAACCCTAATACTTCATACCAAAAAAGATAATAAATTTTGACCAGTGTGGAATCAATTTTTCCACAATTATGTTGAGTCTGTCTGGGTAGAAAATGAAGAGACATTGGTTAAGACATAGGGATATGATTCCATTATAATAGTAAGAAATTGACAATGAACCTTAAGAGACTTCAAAGAGATGGTGCTCGAGCCTACTTGAATGGACAGTAAGGGATGATATTCACAATGATTGATGTGAGTGATGATATCCAGGAAGGAAACAATTGATAATTTGATAAAATTAATTTTTAATTAATTTTTAGTTTTTATGAATTTCGGGATCCATATCAAGTGATACCAAATAGTACATGTAGTCCAAATTCAATTTCCTTTTCTATTGATAATTTTAATTTCCTTTCCATCAAATAGATTTACAATATACCAAATGAGGCCAAAATTTGTTTAAAGTGTTCATGAAAAAATACATCAACTAGACTAAATTATATATTTATAATTATTCATGTATATAATTTGTACATTTTTTATTATAAAATATCATATAAAACATTTATTATATATATCTTTGGAAAAAATGATTATATATCCAATTTTTCAAGTGCATATATGAAATTTTAGCAAATATTTGGTTAATATATTAATTGAAACATATTTTATTAATTTTTTTTTAGTATATCATGTTTATATATGTGATTTATGAAAATATTCCAACATTATAACAAACATATCAGATATTTTAATTTATAAAATCGAGAAATAATATTTCAACGTATATTTTTATTGTTTATAAACACATAAATTGAATTACAATCCATATTTTTTTATTTGATTAATTTTTTTATGTTTTTAATTTATATATTTATTTTAAAATAAGTGTTTTAAATATATTTTTTATTTTATTTCATATTTCATGAAAAGTAATTTATGATATATTATCTTATTTGGTGTCTTGTATTTGTTCTATATTTTCTGTCAATAATATCTTAATAATTATTACATATAAACAAACTCATTTGTTTCCCAATCATTTTATGATATATTTCTCTTAGTGGATTAATCCATAGATGTGGAAACCCAACGTCACATCAGAGTTAACATGGATTCTAGTATATATTTTTATAGGGGTTTCCTATGGCCCATCACGAGGATTAATATCAATGTATATATATTTTCATACCAAATTAAATAAATGCAATAAATGTAATATTAAATATATATTTAGATATATATATATATATATTACCAATATTTTTTCTATATATATAATATTTTTAATAGTTCATAATATGAAATATATTATCAGTGTTATTAAATTTAGTTTATATGTGTTTATTATTGTTTTTATTTAATAGGTTTTATCTTTTTTTCAAAAAAAAATTATAAAATGTTATAAATCTATATATACAAGTATTTTTATTAAATATAGTATAATATGTTATCAGTATTATTATTGTTTTAACTATTTAATGTGTTTTGACATGAAATTAAATAAATTTAATAAAGAAAACTATATATATTTATATAGTTATATGTATGTATTTGATTTTAAGTATAATTATGTGTATTTTTCCTTATATATAATTTTATATGTGTATATGATTATGTAAACTAGGGTCTTACATGAGTGGTAAAGACTATCTGTAATCTTGTATCAATCCAAGGATCAAAATAAGATGAAAATGAATTTTTGAATTTACTGTACGAGCACTATAGTAGTTTATAGAACTATCATAGTGTGGATAATGTATTTGTTACTATAAAGGGTTAATATAATTGTTGTAATATTCAGCATGAATGATATTCCATGCCCCAAAAACTAGTACTTCTGGTTGAATGGTATTCAAGACTTTGATGGTCTTCATGTCACAGGGTCTACGCACTATGATGTACTGATGATACAAAAAATTGGAGCTTCCCCAAGATGATATATTAAAATAGGAGTGGAAAAAATGGTGTATCAACCTGATCATAAGGATTGATGGAGGGATATTGTAGTCCCTCTATTAGTCTGTGTATCTCTTTACATGAGCACTATAAGCTGGAATTAATGTTAAGGAAGTGGTAATGATTCAGACTTGAATAAGTACCAATGATGGTTTGACCCATTGTATTCATGTCTTTAATATCTGTAATGTATTTTCCATATAGTCCTTCAAGACATTCAATTTTTTCTTTGTGTCTCTAGGAATCCAAATTATGCATGGGTTCCCTATCAACCTATTTAAAAAGTGGTTTATCAATAAATAAATAAAATAATATAAGGCCTTCCGGTCATTCCATCCATGCATATGATTATGATTATGTATATCTACATTTGTTTAAACTTATATATATATATATGTGTGTGTGTGTGTGTGTGTGTGTGTCTGTTTAATTCTAAACCTCCAATTCGATATTAAGACAAGACATCTGTGGTTCCTAATATACAAAAATATTTCAAGTTATAATTAAAAAAAAAGTTGTTATAACCTCATATATTATTATAATTATTATATTTATTTTTAAATTTATTATTATTTTTATTTTTAATACTAATATTATTATTATTTAGGGGATGATGAAACAAAATAGGGAGGTGATCATTAAAGATCCTCTAGGTGATTGACATATGCTAAGTTTGAACCTCCATTCATCCATTTTGATCGCTCATGGATGATAAAGAGGGTTACTGTAACACCCAGATATTTTATGAGAATTATTCTATTTAATTAATTTTCAATATTTTTTTGTATGATACACCAAGATTATCTAGCGCTATAAAAAAGACCATATTAGCTTATAGTACATGGAACACTATTCTTAGCTTGCATTACACACAAGAGAAACCTTCCTCAATAGATTGTGTTGTACGAAATACCAAGTTTCACTAAATAATGATATGTTATTAAAATATTATATAAACTGGACGTTATGAATAGTAATACCCACTTTTTGAAATTTTATAAATTTTACCTTTCAAAATGGTCTTTATTTTTGGATTCAGAATATCAAAATTAGGTTAGGGAGAATTTTTTGTATTTTTCTGAAAACATTCAATTTTGATGAATACTGAAAAACACTAAGTTATAGTTTAAAAACAAATTTTTATTTAAATAAATATTTATAATATATAAATTTATTTTTGGTAAAAATAGATACATAATATCTATATATGTTCAATGTAATTCAGTGGAGGCATTTTATAATAATTTTAGATATATAAATTTTTTTATTGAACATTTTACCGTCTTTTACCCACCTCCTAGGAGCATTTTCAAATTTACATGAAAAATAATTTTACCACTTCTAGGAGTTGAATTTAAAAAATCCAAGAGACATGGTTAATATCAACAAGTATAATGTGGTTCAATAAGATAAAAATAATTTTTTGCGAATACTATCATTTTACTTTTATTTACCATGGTTAAAAGTAAATAGTGTAATTAAGTGTAAAAATGATATTATTATTACCCCAAAACATGTCTTATATATATTGGATTAGTATAATTCGAACAAAAAAACCATATGAATAAAATATCAACCTATTTTGTCCACTTAGGATAGATTCGGACATTAGTTATTATTTTATTTTAATGAGAGTTAAAAGAGTTAAAATCAAAGTTTAATAACTAATTTTTTTTAATATAAGGTTTTACAGAAGATAAATTAGACTATAAATATTCATTATAAATATAAAATGATTTTATATATAATGTTATTTCATTTATATTTTTTATGCATTAAATAATTAAATTTATTTATGACACAATGATGATGCAATAATTACCTTATAAATGATATATTATCATAATTGATATTATAAATACCACAATAAATGTAATATGAGTCTTTTTATGGATTGAACAAATTTTATAGGTTAATATAACATATTATGGTTGGTTAGATAAATTTTCTTCGAAGTAATAATACTGTTATGAATTCTGAAAAAACAGAATACCAAATAGTGTCAAAATTGACATAAAAGAGTTTTTCAAACAAAAATTATATTATTAATTGATATAATTGTCCTAAAAATCTATGGATCGGCCAAAATATTTGTATAATAATATTTATGACATTAAGGAACCAATTGGGGTTCTATTGGAAGTTTATTTAATATTTATTAACCATATAGTTTAAGAATAAAAGAAGACACCGTAGAAGTTAAATTATTTAATTTATAGTTAAATCTAAATGATAAGGTTAAAATGGAATCCTAAACTTTTATAAATCCTATTTGTTGAGATTATTTCGACCCATCCCCACCATTTCCTCGAAATAAGTCACCTTCGATCCATTATAAACATAATATGAATTTATTAAAAAATAATTTTTTAAGTTTTTCCTAAGATGCCCCTCTCCCCTTTTATAAATGGGCACTCCACCTTCGGTCTAATTCACACTTCCAAAGCCATTTTTCTCGGCCAAAAACTACCAAATTACCCTCTAAAATATCCTATCTTCATCTTAGAGTCCTTAATTTAGTTATAAAGCCAACCAAAATATCCCTTTTGATCAAATCAAAAGTAACAACCCAATGAAGAGGTAAATATCTCACCACCTATTTCAAGTTCCTTTCTTCTTCCACTTCCTCCATATTTTTTGTTTACATTATAAAATAATAACTCCTGTATCTTATATATAATGTGATGTTATTATAAAAATTGTACAACCATATTAGTTATTTTATCATCCTATGAATGAAAAATTCACCACACGTGCGTACGTACGACTTACCGTCTCCACGTCGGGGTGTAGTTTGTTATTCAAAAATTTCATCATTTGGATTGGTATAATAATGAGTATAAATGATATAAATAATAGATATAAAATTATTATGATTCTGTATATATGATATTCTATCCAATTATATACAATTTTCGTATCAAAAGAATGATATCATCGCTAATGCGTACGTACAGACTACCATCTCAACGAACACGATGAGATTAATTTACCATGATTAAACATTGAATTATGATTATAAAATATATATAATAAATAATCCTGGAATATATAACATAATAATGATACTAGATTTATGTACATATATGTTTCATTTAGCTAATTCCATTCAAATCAATAAGGAAAAGAAAACAACGTTCATGCATACGTACGACCTACCGTCTCCATGAATAGTGTATTTCATTATGTTTGTCGATATATAATATATATTTATATGATAAATATATATTATATAAAAATTATATTTTAAATTCTGGAATTCAGTAAATTAGGATATAAGTAATAATATCATGGAAAAAAAAGTTGAAACACATTCGATAAATGAAACGATTTTACCCAAAACACTGCTTTAACATTGAATTTACAAAAGAACAGGGAATATGAAGCCATAAGTGAATCATATATGAAATAATAAATATTATTATGGTTATGTGAAATGTTAATAATTTGTTTAAATCCACTATAAAGAAGTCTCGGACACATATGGAAGAAATTGGACATAAGGTAAGGGATAATTTTGCAAATCCCATTTTTATTTGAGATTGCTTATACGTAAGTATTTACCGATGTTATATCTTTCATCCATGTCCATAAAAATGTTTTTAATAAAGTTTTTAATATTCTTTTCTGAATTTTGAAAATCATTTTCACCCCTCTTGGACTTTTACATTGTGTAATGCAAGGAATCTTTCTTTTGTTTACCATACGAGGAACTTTTTGACTTTTCTAGAAAATTTACGAGGAGAATGTATTTTATCTTATACGACATGATCATATTTTTACGGTTACATAACTCCTAATTTTCATGATTATTCCTCTAAAATATTTCATTATTATTTTCAAAAAAATTAATTTCCTTTAAAATTTAATGACATTTTTTTTAAAAGAAAATGATTTTTAAGAAGAAAGGATATTTTCCAAAAAAATTCATTTCAAGTGTTTTATAAAAATTATTTTCCATCAAAGATGACATTATTTAGTATGATTATGTTTCATGTATAATGTCTATATTATTTACATGGTTTTATTTTTCTTATGAAGAGATGATATCCTTTTTTTTATATGGATTACATTATGATGGATGATGTTTATGAAACCCATATTATTCTTTGGGTAATGAAGATTGATTGTTTTGTGGAACAAGAAAGAATGATTTCTTTATGAGATGGGTGGGACCTATATCTCTCTCCAATGCTTTGGGTAATGATTTATATCTCATGAGATAGACATGGCTAGAACGGTATGTGAATCTGGTTTAGTAATACAAGGATGGAACATGAAGTAAACCCGGTTCAGTAATGGATGTTGTCCATTATGATGATCTTTGAAGTAATACATTGGATACTAGGGAATCATAACATGTTCTTAATGGATTACCCAATTATGTGGTTTATTCCGATTCTATTTTATCATGATTAATGTTCCTTTATTATCTATGCCTTACATACTGCCATGGTTTATTTCACAACTCAATATCTTAATGTTTAAACATTATGATCATGTTTTTATGTTCAAATGTATATGGTTTGTTTTATTTTCTCCATGCTTACCCTTAATAATAATTTGAGATCACCCTTTTTCATTTTTTTCCCAGGATATAATGAAAATTTTTAGGTAAAAAATGGGGAATATCATTATGGGAGATGCTGAAGATCTTTAACCAGGATTAGAAGATTATGTTATGAGTTTCCAAAGACACTAAACTAATATGGTCCTTGGAAGTTAGTTTTTGTTATGTATTAAGTATTCTGCAAAAGTAATGTAATGTCCATGTACGTCATGTTTGGGTCTCTATAGTTGGTATCAGAGGAATGGTTTAGTTAACCTTTGGAAACTAGGACACGAGAACTTTATAGAGATCCTAGAGATATTTATAAGGTGTGTCTAGGGATGTCTCTAAGGTTAAGTATAAGTATTGGTTATAGTCCTAGAATTACGGTAATTATCATAGAATTAAACCTTAGATGTAATATATTGAGGGCACTCCCCCATTATTATGTTGTTTTCCTAGCATGATTTTTGCCTCTCACACTATTGTTTTTGGTTTTTAGGTGATGGAAAGAACCCGAAGGAGCCGTGTTGATCAATGTAATGGATAATGCAATGATTTTCCTCATGAAAAAACCAATGTTATGAGATATGGAATGAAAAATCTTATTTCTATTCTTACACAAGCTATGAATCATTATGGATATCCAAATGAGCAAACAATGGAACAATATTATATTGAGTCCTTCATGAGGCAATTCCCACCTTCATTCGTTGGGTCTTCTAATCCACTTATTTCTGAAAAATGGATCAATAACATTGAAATGATATTTTCCATACATCACTGTTCAGAACATGAAAAAGTCATTCTGGATATTTACCATTTAGTAGGTGAATTTGATAAGTGGTGGACTCCAATTAAGAATACGAGGCCCTGGGATGAAATTAAATCCATGAATGGGATGACTTCAAGATCTTATTTTTAAATAAGTATTTTCCTCGTATACTTTGAAAAAAGATGGAAAATGAGTTCCTTGAGCTTAATAAAAAGGATGACGAATCTGTTTGTATATAAGAGGCGAATTTTACAAGGCCTGGAAGGTATGCATCTGTCTTTATCAACCAACCTGAAAGTAAAATTGATCGATTTTTCAGTGGCTTATAACCAAGTCATCTAAGGGAATTAGCTATAAGAGACTTCAATAGCTATGAAGACACAGTTTGTTGAGATATCATGGTAGAACTAGAAGATGGTGTTACAGATACATCTCATGGATATGAAAAAAAATGCAAGATGGAGTTCAACGAAAAATCTCCGAACAATGTTGAAATGAATGTTAGTGTATCTTTGTGCTCAATGTATAGAAAGAAGAATGGTATAGATTTTCTAAAAGGTACAAGAAAATGTTCCAAGTGTGTAAAAGAAGGTCATTGAGCATGGGAGTGTTGTGGTAATTAGAAAATGTTTCTAATGACGTGAATAGAGAAAATACTATAGAGAACACTCCACCAACACTTCAATTCTTCAAGTGCATGGAAATGGAGAATTATGCTAATCAATGCCCTAATACAAGGGTTGATTATGATCAACGTGAGAAACCACTTAAGGAAATGGAAAAATGGAAGTCACACGCAATCACTATTTGTGATGTTGAGTATGAAAATGATTTTGTGGAATAATTATGTGACTATTTAATGGGATTCCAAAATAGTGTTGTGGAATCTCATTTATAGTATCGTTGAATAATGTAATATCTATGTATTGTTTTATTGTTGTTTTTAAAAACTGTATGGTACCGATAACCATGAAATGTGATTGTAATATTTTTGGAAATCAGATGATATGGGAATAATAAAGGGATAAAGAGATAATGAAATGTTTGATAGTATTAATGACCCCATATGAGGACAAAGTGATATCATGGTTTTAGTATATAGAAATTTTTGGATTTCGGTATGTGGAATGAGTTGACATTTGACAGCATTCATGTTTTCAAAAAGATTATATGGTAATTCATGTTTCCAGACAATACATGAAAAACTTATTGATATGTTTGGAATTTGACCAATGAGATATATCTAATCATATATGGGGGAAAATTGCTTGTTTTCACATTCTGGGTAGATCACATTTCTAGTAATTGTTTTCATTATACTATGAGCATGGACAGAAGTATTTTGGATAAGCCTAAAGATTGGAATGGATTATGATAGACATCATATATTATTTCCTAAGGCTTTAAATTTTTGATTTTATTTATGAAATGTTATAATAATATAGTATTATAAAAAGGACAACCCGTAGGACGGGCGACAGCCCGTCGCGTCGGAAAAGGATGCGGAAATCAAACCCACAACCGAAGTGCAGAAAACCGTTATCACCTACCATTGGCCTAAATGAAGTCCCTGGATAGTAGAAACTAGTTTTATTTTATTAAATGGTATGACAGATGAAGAATCGATCTATTTTTGGAAACCTATATGATTAATCTCACAACAAGATGGACTTGTGTATATAAATTTTGCTAACCTTATGTTTGAGATAGATGAAATGACCTATCATTCTATCACATGATCTGCTAAAACTTCACAGAAGACTAATTCAACATAATTTATTTAAGAGATGAAGTGAAAATTGTTCAAGATACAAACAACAATGAGATTGTACCAAAACCAAGTAAGTATTTCTATTAATTCAAAAATTCTTCAACATTATGGAAATTATCTTGAAAACTAAAAAATGTTTTCCTAGTTACCACATATCTATTGAATCAGATTGTACCTTAGATCATCACAAATTTATGGCTTTATGATTGTTGGCTTTTTTATAGTTTTGTTCTCTACCACTCTTTATCCAAACATGATGGTTATATTTCTCATCCATATCCATATTTTCACGTATATTCTCTTCTGTGGGAACCCATTGATGAGTTACGTTGGGTGTCAAATATGTTTCTAATAATCCTTTTTAAAATGAGGATTTGGTATTCCTTTTTACGATTTGGGTTCCTATGAAGGAAATTTTCATGTAGAAAACCATTTATAACCACGATGAATTTCGGGGGCGAAATTCATTTTAAGGGGGGTAGAATTTAACGTCCCGAGATTTTATGAGAATTATTCTTTTTAATTTCTTTGATGTATTTTGTTGTACGCTACACCAAGATTATCTTGAGATATAAGCAACACCGCATTAGCTTGTAGTATAGGCAACACTATTATTGGCTTGCATTATGCGCAAGATCAACCTTCCTCGATAACTTGTGTTGTATGAAATACCAAGATTCACTAAACAAAGATATGTTACTAAAATATTATATAAACTTGCCATTATGAATAGTAAATAACAAATTTTTAAAATTTTATAAATTTTATCTTTCAAAATGGTTTTAATTTATGCATTCGGAATATCAAAATTCACTTCAGGTGAATTTTTGGTATTTTTCTGAAAACGATCAATTTTTGATGAATAGTGAAAAACATCGGGTTATAGTTAACAACTGAATTGTTATTTAAATAATTATTTATTTTATTTAAATTTATTTTAGGTCTAAATATATACATAATACATATATAAGTTCAATGTAATTCATTGGAGTCATTTTATAATAATTTTAGATATATAAAATTTTTATTGATCTTTTTACCGTCTTTTACCCACCTCCTAGAAGAATTTGAAAATATATATAAAACATAATTTTACTAATTCTGTTAGTTAAATTTCAAACATCTGAGAGACACAATTAATATCAAGTAGTATAATGTGGTTCAATAAGATAAAAATAGTATTTGGTGAATAGTAAATTTTTAGTTTTATTTACCACGATTAAAAGTAAATTGGATAATTAAGGGTAAAAATAATAATGTTATTACCCTAAAACATGACCTAATTCTATTAGATACATATAATTCAACCAGGAACAAACTTAGGAATAAAATATGAACCTTTTTGGTCCACATGGATTTTATTAGGACATTTATTATTATTTTATTTAAAGAAGAGTTAAAAGAGTTAAAATCAATGTTTAATAACTAAAAAAATTTATATATAGGGATATACATAAGATAAATGTGACTATAAGTATTCATTAGAAAAATAAAAATATTTTATACATAATTGTAATTTAGTTATATTTTTTGATATTAAATAATTTAATTTATTTATGAGACAATTATGATATAATAATTATGATATTAATGAAATATTAACATAATTGAAATTATAAATACCCAAATAAATGTAATTTGATAATTTTTATGAATTAAACTAATTTTATAGGTTAATATAATATATTAGGGTTGGTTAGATTAATTTTTATCGAATTAATAATTCAGTTATAAATTTCAACAAAATATAATACCAAATAGTGTCAAAATTGACATAAAAGAGTTTTTAAAACAAATATTATATTATTAATTGATATAATGCTCTTAAAAATATAAGGTTCTTCCCAAAAACTTATATAATAATAATTATGGAATTAACCAATAAGGGTGAGATTTTCAGTTTATAATATATTTATTAACCATATAGTGTAAGAATATAAGAAGACACGTTAAAAGTTAAATTATTTATATCATAGTTAAATTTAAATGATAAGTTAAAAATGGTAACCAAAATAGTATAAAACCTATTGGTTGAAAGTATTTTGACCCATCGCTACCCTAGCCTCAAAAAAATTCACTTTTGATCCATTATAAATAGAATATAAATTTATCATAAAATAATATTTTAGTTTTTTTCTAAGGTGACCCTCACACCTCTTATAAAAGGGCACTCTCCCTTCTCTTTAATTCATAATTACAAAGCCATTTGGCTCGGAAAAACCCTGCCCAAATACCATTTCAAATTTTCTCCCTTTATCCTAGAGACCTTTATTTAGTCAAAGAGCCATCCTAAGAAGCCCTTTTGGTCTAATAAAAAGGAAGAACCCAAAGAAGTTGTAAATATCTCACCACCTATTTCAAGTTCCTTTCTTCGTCCACATCCTCCATATTTGTTATTTCCATTCTAAAATAATAAATCGAATATCTTTATATATACTGTGATGTTATTATTAAAATTTTACTACCATTGTAGTTATTTTATACATATTATGAATGTAAAAGTCACCACACGTGCGTACGTACGACATACCGACCCCACGTCGTGGTGTAGTTTGTTATTCAGACGTTTCATCATTTGGATGTGTATAATAATATGTATAAATGATATAAATAATAAATATAACATTATTATGATTCTTTATATATGATATACCATCCAATTATATACAATTTTAATATTAAAAAAATGATATCATCGCTCGTGCATACGTATGGACTACCGTCTCCACGAACGCGATGAGATTCATTTTCCATGATTAACCATTCAAGTATGATTATAATGTATATATAATGAATAATCATGAATGATATTACATAATAATGATACTGGATTTATGTACATATATGTTTCATTTACTTAATTACATTCAATTCAATAAGGAATCAAAAACAGTGTTCATGCATACGTACGGCCAACCGTCTCAATGAACGGTGAATTTCATTCTGTTTATTGATCAATAATATGTATTTATATGCTGAATAAATATTATATATAAATAATTTTTTTACATTCTGTAATTATGTAATTCAGGATATAAGTAATAATATCAAGAACAAAAAGTCAAAACACGTACGATAAATGAAATGATTATACCCAAAACACTTCTTTAACATGAAATTTACTAAAGAATGGGTAATATAAAGTCATAAGTGAATCATATATGATATCATAAATATTTTTATGGTTATTTTAAAAGTTAATAATATTTTTATACCCACTATACATGACTCTCAGGCATATAAAAACGAAATTGGACATATAGTAAGGAATAATTTTTCAAATCTAATTTTTAGCCGAGATTGCTTATACGTAAGTATCTACCGGGTTTATATTTTTCATCCATGTCCATAATAAGGTTTTTCATACAATGTTTAATATTTTTCTATGCATTTTTACTGCCATTATTACCCCTCTCTTACTTTTAAATCTTGTTATGGAAGGAATCATTCTTTTTTACCATACAAGGAACTTTAAGACTTTTCGGGCAAAAGTAAGAGGAGAATGTTTTTTTAACTTATACAAAATGAAAGGATTTTGAAGGTTTCGTAACTCCAAATTTTAATGAATCTTATTATCCAATATTTCATGATTATTTTCAACAAAATAATTTTATTTTAACAGTAAATGGAATTTTTTGGAATGAAACTGATTTTTAAGAAGAATGGATATTTCCCTCAGGAATTCATTTCAAGTGATTTATCAAAACTATTTTTCTTCTAAGATGAAATTATTTATTATGATTATGTTTCATGTATAATGTATCTATTATTTACATGGTTTAATTTTTCTTACGAAGAAATTACATCCATCTGTTTTATGTGGATTACGTTACGATGGATGATTTTTATGAAACCCATATTATTCTTTGGGTTATGACGAATTATTATATTGTGGATCATGAAAGAATGAATTTATTATGAGATGTGTGGGACCTATATCTCCCTCAAATTAATTGTTTAAAGATTTATATCTATTGATATGCATAAGGATTGTATTGAAAGTGAATATAGTTTAGTAATACTAGGATGAAACGGCATGTAAACCCGATTTAGTAAAAGTCTTTCTCCACAATGATGGTATTGGCAGCAATTTCTTCACTACTATATAAAACATAACAAGTGATTAATGATTTCCACAATTATATATTTTATTCCCATTCTATATTATCATGATCAATGTTTCTTTTATGATCTATGAATTACTTACTACCATGGTTTATTTCACTTCTCAAGATCTTGATGTTTAAACTTTATACTTATTTTTTTATGTTCTATTGTATATGGTTTGATTTATTTTATCAATTATTACCCTTAATAAGCATTTGAGATCACCCTTTTTTATGTTTTTTAGGATATAATGAAATTTTTTTGGTAATAAAAGGGGATATATTTATGGGAGATGTTGAAGATCTTTCACCATGATTAGAAGATTATGTTCTGAGTTTCCAAAGACTCAAAACTATTGTGGTCCTTGGATGTCAGTTTTTTTATCTATTAAGTATTACAAAAAAGTAATTTAATGTCCATGTACACCATGTTTGAGCCTCTATAGAAACCCAACCCTATGAACCTTTATGGGAATTAGTCTAATGAGAAACAAGAGATCTCAAACTAGATAAAAACCCTCTATTTAATTATTCTATATTTTAGTGATTCCATCATGAATATGTAGCTCAGTACTGGAAGGACCATTATTAAGGTATTGGTAGCTCATGTTGAGTTAATATAGAGGCAATCAAGGAATTAATAGAGTTTTTTATGTTCTCTACAATGGGAGAAATTATTTCACCCAAGGTGAATACCCATGGAAGCTCCCAAATATTTTCACGTGAATTGATGAGATTTGTGGGTTCACTAATTGTAGAATGATTGTGATAGGGTGTCTATATTTTCAAATAATCTTCTCCTCGGTTGACCTAAAAAGAAAATAATGGGGATTTGTAAATCTCTCCCAGAAGCCTAATCTTCTGGATATCCCATAATGGGACATTAACATAGACCCGACCAATGTTTCTAACACCCATGCATAGATCTAGATATGTGTACATGGACTTAGCTAGTTTTATAGGAATTAGAATATACAATGGGATACTGACTCATCGGATGTCACCCCTATTATATTATATAGTGTGACTTCAAGGGAATGATATTCCCATTATTCATGTATACCTATGGGGGTTGACCTATCTACCACTATGATCATTGAGGTTATTTTAAAAACCATGGAGGATACCATCAACATGGTGATTTCCTATGAAAGACTCCATCCATTCTGTTTCAAATGCAACATCATTTGGCATGTGGCTAGAGAAAACATGACTTATTTGGTCTCCTATAGTTTTTTAAACATATAGGGACATGCTGATACTAATTATAGGTCACTAAAATCCAGGATGAAGGTGAAAGACAAGCACCTATTAATCTCCATAGACGATGCCGCTATTTTAATTAATGCACCCTCTCAAGCAAAGAGCACCTCTAATGGAGGATCCTCCATTAATAATTCCCCTAAGTATCTCTCCTCAGATCTTATGAAGTATTCTTATCTAATTTATATATTTCCCTCCAAATATATTGATTTTACTCTTATTTTTATAGTTGTTGATGGAAACATTCAGCATCCACCCTAGGTTATAAAGTCTTTTTAGATGATGTGGGTCCCACTAATGTAAGTGTACGACATATTGAGAAGGATATTCTTATTACGTAGCCTCCTCATGATCCCACTGCTCTAACTAAGGAGGATTATCCAATCTTTTTTTACTCCCATATTGACCACAACTAAAACACCCATAAAACTCCAAAGGTTATTCTTTTCCTAGATCTATCGGTGTTTTCATCAACATTTGACACAAAGGATGGTGGGATGGTGGGGGAATATCCCTACACTACATGGACACATGAGACAATTCCTCTGATGGTTGGATCTCCTTCATATATTAATGATTAGTTAACATTTACATTAGTTTCATCAAACAAGGATTCTAAGAGGAGGACCATTGTAGATTCTTCCTCAGGTAATGTGACATACAATAAAAAATATACACCCTTTACGGGACAATTCTAGGATTATGATGTTGATAAGGATACCGTACCCACTATGGAGGATATATCTTCCTACTATATAGAAGAGAATAATATAAAAAATTCTATGAATTCGAAGTCAAATCCTAGAAAAGGAAGGAAGGGTAAAGGAAATGGTAAGAACATTCCATCCAAGGTGGTGAATAAAAAGGGGAATCATACATGGGAAAAATATCTATTACGATGAATGTATTTTCTAGAGTTGTCATGAGATAATTAATTTTTAGATTTATTTAGATATTAAATACTTCAACTCTCAACATAAACTGATTGTTATTGGTATTGATGAATACAAGGTTAAAATTTATTATTTCACAATGTTTGACTTGGAGAAGATTGGGAATGGATTATTGGATGAAAAAATAAATTATAAATAGATTGAAAAAATTGTTGGATAAAATGAGTTACTATGTCTGAAATATGTGGTGATAAATTATAGTTTAATAAAATTATACTAAATAAAAAAAATCTTTTTAATTTAGAACAATATGACATAGTTTTCATCCAATGATCAGTGTAACAAAATCAGAATTAGAGGATTTCCAATTATATCATAGTAAATTTATTCATATCATAGACACACAGATAAAATAATTGTTTAGAAATATAATTTTGTATCCTAAATATATATTACAAGTATAGTGGAAATTTAAATATTTCACAAAAAAGGAATGCAGTTTTTAGGATAATATGAATAACAAATAATCCTCATAAATTAAATTACTCTGTGACGTTAGGAGGTTTGGTAGTTAAAAACACTGACTAAAAGAATCCACAGTATTATTATTCATGTATATTTTTGTCTTCCCAAATAGAAAATCCCATGATATTTTTGTAAGGACTAGACCTTAATCATTAAATAATCTTGAATTACTTTAATAATTAACATTTAGGATCTTTTCAGGTTTAGATATTTAGAGAATTAGGTCATAATATACACAAAGAAATTTGAATATTACAGTAGACGCTTCTTCTCAGTATCCATTTTTTCGTAAAATAAAAAATATTAAAAGAAAATAAACATGTTTAGTTCCATCTTTTAATCATCATGACTTTTTCTAGATCCCATCGTTTACCCTATTCATGTTTCTATCATAAGAAAAACATTTAAAAAACCTGTGATGAGCATAAAAATCTCAGTAAGGGATACAAAAATAATGAAAACTTATAGTTCTTCAAAACAACAAGTAAACCATGAATACATTATCATCAGTAATACTTTTCACATTTATGAAGTAGTAAATACTATTCTCTGAATAAAAGCCCATTTCATACCCTTTTATAACCAAATGATTGCCACAACACCCATAGAAAGCACATATAACATATAAAGGTAACTTTGGACATAAACATACATAAATTGAATAACCTCACAGTCAACATACACACATATCACTAATTGTAGTATCAATACAACCGACTTTCATACCCAATGAATTGGATGTTATAATGTAACAACTAATCCGAGTTTATCACATCACCACTCATCATTTGATTTATCACATACCCACCCACCAAATTTTCCCTATACCATTATATAATAAAATCACATAAAACAAGAATAAAGGGAAAATATCATTTCTATACTATCACCATAGTAGAAATATATAACCCATTACAAAACCATTCGATACTTTTAATAAAGAGATTTTTGAATCATAGTTCCCCACACAAATTTGAACCCTTTTAAATAAATTTTCATTTCAAAACATTCATGAAAAAATAAATAAATTCTTAAAACCCATTTTGAAAACATTGACATGAAATAGTTGGTTTTAAATGAATATCTCTTTAAAACATCTAAACGATGTTTTAGATAAAGGGTATCTTACCACTTGAGAAACACTTGAAATAAAATATTTAAGGAATGAAGATAAATAGAACTTTAAATTTTATTATAATATAATAATTACTTATATAAAGAGTAAAAAGGGTTTTATATACACATTATTAGTTAATAAATATGCATAACAACAAGATATGTCACAATAAAAGGATATTGAGATTAAATACCTTACCTTGTGTCTGACTTAACTCATATGATCCCTAATTTTCTGAATAATAAACATATGTTTATTTGTATATGTCTAAGTGCCATTTTATGTGTATTATTTTGTTTATTCCACTTATTACCATGATACTATGGATAGTTAATTATTTGAGTTCATATCTGACATTTTGTCGATGTTCAGTACTTGAGTAAAAAATAAACATGCTATAATTACAAATGCTCCATGTGGTTAAAAGTAAATTTTTTATAGAATGATATTCATGATTTAGATATCATATATATCATATAAATATATATCCAGTGTATATGTAATTATAGTATTCCATTGTTGAAACTGAAAAATGGATCCATTTAATTCACTGAATGCTTGCATATATAATCCTGGAGCGTATCTCGTTCAACAAGATTCCATTTGACTAGTCATGGAGACCAAACAGAGTTACGGATCAGAAGACATGGTTGTTCGAAAAAAGGCTAGTAGAAATGGCCATCTGGAAAATGTTTGGGGCAATGTATGGTTTTTCATGGAAGAAGATATGTCTTTCATGAAAGAATGACAGTTTTGCATGCCCGAAGTGAAATATTGTGAGCATGAATGGGTGTTTTTCATGAAATAATGTAATTTTGCATGAAACAGTAAAATCTTGTGTGAAACATGTCGCACAAACCTTTTATGCGACCAATGAGAGGGCATCTTCCACCCAGGATACCAAAAATACATCTATGGAAGGGGAACATAGGTTTTGAGAGGTGTGCTCAAGAGGAGAATCCATGCGCTAGATTCTTCCATGGAAAAGGAGATGTCAAATTCCCCTTTTGCATGAAAGTTGGTTGTAGGTCTCACGGAAAACAACTTTCGTTCACGGAAGTTTATGCACACCCCTAGCGTGGGAATGAACTTGTGCATAAAGAAGATTACCCACACCCCTCACGCAGAAAAAAACATGCGCATTCAGATTCTTGCACACAACTGCTCCTGGGTTGGCTGATAAATACAAGCGCAGCCCCCACCCCTCGGGGAAGCTCTCAGTAGGTTGGTCGCCACTCTGCTGTGTGTAACATTGCCTCATCTGCACCTGCGTTGAAGAATGTAATCCTCCATCTGAGATCTTGCGCAACTAGTCCCATATGGGTTCGCTTTCGGGTGGTCCTATAGTGGATTGGTCCACACTTAGTATATTTTCTGCCAAATTAATGTGCGTGCAAGATTCTCAGCTTGTGTGCAAAACTACCAATTTTGTGTGGATGATTCCATGCTTGGGATCAAAACATCCAATTTTTCATTCGTGATTCTGCGCCGGCACGCTAAACTTCCAATCATGCACAGAAGAAATTAATATTGACCGCAAGACATCAATATTGCATGCAACAGTAACAAGCTATTGAATCTTACAATAACCTATGCCACACAGTCCAATCTTGCATGCATCCCATCTAGTGTGTAAGAAAATTCCACTATGCCCTTATGCACAGCCTCCTTCCACCTATGGGATACATGATTTGACATACTCCTCTACACACCATGAGATGTCTTGAGTCAGCATATTTCCCTTGGTTTATTTCCCATGCTGTGAGTTTAGATTCTCATCATCAATTTCCCATGTTCCATGAGTCGAACCATTCCTCATGTAACTCATCCAAACCCCATCACTTGGCTCATATGCATGGTTGAAAAAGAAAGGGCCTCCCTTGCGTAAGTCCCAACACCTACCATTATTAGGCGCCTTATGCCTAATATTTCTATCTACATAACTTTAAATTGTAGTAATCCCTATATGACAAACATAGGATGCCTCTTAATCAAATTGATTCCTTATGCGCCATGAATATGATGCCAACAGTCCAATCTACATGACTTTAAACTTTAGTAATCCCTATATGAAAAACATTGGATGCCTCTAACTTCATGAGATTCCTTGTACGCCAAGAATAATATTCCAATACACCTTTTTACATGACTATAAACTGTAGTACACATTATTTTCTAAACATAGGAGGACTCTTTCTCTAAAAAAGTGTTGGGAAAAAATATTTCAAGGTACCATTGAATCATTTTTGAGGTGATTGTGTTTGTTGAGAATGTTGACATCTGTGTTGTGATTGTTGAAAAAGGAAACCATGACATACAAATTTGTTGACAAAAGGTATTTGATGGTGGAATGTTGAATTCAAGGCCTATGGTAAACGATCCATTTTTGATTCAAGAATGTCGAAAAAGGATGGATTATCTAGAGGTGGTACAAAAAGTGCAGATACAAGGTGGCACCATTTTCCAATGTTTGTGAAATATTTGGGCCAGAAAATTGAAAAACGGAGAAAAGTGTTTCTGGAAATGGGACTTGTGCACCGAGGTCTTGGAGGATGGTAAAAAGTTCTTCCTTATGTTTTTTCATGATCATAACATCAAAATATGGCAAAGGGAAAAGGGGAACCCATGTTTTAGGGATGGTCATGCAAGTGACCTGCGTGATAGATACTTGGGAACTAAAACATGGACGACGAGAGGATACTTGATCACCATCATGAATTGTGTAAAAAAAATATAAATAGAGTTCTACCCCTCCTCATTCAGTAAAGAGATCAACACTAATAAAATTCAGAGCTCCCGTCACGCATGTTTGGTGGTCGTGCAAGTGGTGTGTGGTCGCACAAGTAGAAGATTCACTCCATGTGATTGTTGTATGCCTAAGGTGGTTTGAGAGAGAAAGTATGGAGTCGCCCATGTTCAGAGTTAAATAAGGAGGTGTCACAAAAGTGGTTGATGTGGACTTGCACGCCAGATTTTGAAGAAGCGTGAAAGTTGTTGTTTGCATGTCAAAATTGGTTTGCGCATAAAAGGGTGTGAGTCATGCAAGATTGTTGTAGAAGAAGCTTGTGTCGCACAAGTGGTTGAGGTGGACTTGCACGCCAGTTATAACTTGCACGTCGATAATTTCATGTCGTATTAGTGAATGGGCTCTTGGTACGGTTTATTCACGGAAGACATTCAGGGCTGTGCGAAAGCTGGAAGATTGCCTGATACCTTCGGTGTAAAGTGGGATTCATCTTCAGGAGAAAGCTGGACTTCAATAGAGCATCTACATACAACAAGAGGATGTATTTATTAGTGATAATGAAGAAACCTACAGGTCTATAAACTGTGAGTGGATCCTTTCCAGAGTAGTGTCTAAAGGTAGAGGAAGAAAATGATCCTTTCAACCAGCGGTGATCCAGAGAGAGAGAAACAGGGAGTGACCCTTGGGAATGAAGTGATCTGACCCTAAACATTGTAAAGGCAGTGAGCCTGGGAATAGAAGTGATCTATCATGAACCTTGTAAACACCTGTGTGCTTTTAGTGTATTTGGTACATCATCACATCACCAGTGTATGCTCTTGGGATGTAGCCTATTGAGGGTTAACCAAGTAAAAAATCGATGTGTCCTTTGCATGCTTTAGTTTATGAATATACATTTCTACATGAAAGAGAGAGAAATGAGTCTTTATTAATAGTGTGCCAAGATCAATAGTGCCAATTGTTTTAATCTATCATACCCTGATTCACCCCCACCTCTCAAGCTTTCTAACGCAGTGGACCTAATAATTGGTATCAAAGGGAATGGTTAATATCAGTGGTTCTCTATCAAACAAAGTTCACCAATCATAAAGGGATTCCAATCAACGATGGGAACAATTTACAGTGATGGAAGAATCAAATTAAACACTACTTCTGACCACTAGGAATGGATGTGTTCACAAGAGCAATGCATGGCATAACATCTGATATCAATAGTAGGGCATTATCTAAGTCTGAACGTAGGGATTTGGATGCATATGACAAATAAATTAATGCCTTACGGGGGGCCATATCCAATACTATCTATACAAACTTGATTTCATTAAAAACATCACATGCTATGTGGGAAACGATGTTGAACATATACGAAGGTGATACAAAGGTCATAGAAGAAAATCTGCAAGTGTTGAGGAACAAGTATGAAGATCTGAGAAGGAACCAAAATAAATCTGTTGATGCATTCTTTGACAAGGTAAATATTGTAGTGGAGGAAGTGGGAGGTCTTGGAGAATTTATTAAAGATATATAAATTGTGATGCACATCCTGAGGAAACTTCGATCTCTGTTCAATCAAAAAGTTTCATTTTTGGAAGATAAAGACCCGAATAAGCTGACAATGGATAACCTTCACAACACAAATATTGCATATGAATTGAGAAATGATTAAAACGATTTTGTGGAAAAGGGAAATTCCAAAGAAGTTTCATTCAAGGCCATGAAAAAGCTCACCATTGAAGATTCTCAAAAAGAAGAAGAGATGGATGAGGTGATGTCATTACATTCTTAAAATATGTGAAGAGGAAAAGGAAAGTTTAAAGGGAAACTTCTTCTAGCATGCTTTCTATGTGGAACAGATGGTCATCTTGCGGCAAGGTGTCAGAAAAAGTTTCATGATTAAGATAATGATGATAACGAAGATTAAATTCCCAAGAATAAGTCTCCATAATTTGTGAAAGGGAAGAAACAATTACAGAGAAATTTATTCAATAAAAAAAACTTCTTTCTCAAGAATTTGAATGTACAAATGAGTTTTAGGATGAAGAGGATAATGAGATTGAAAAGTGCAAAGATCATGGGGAAAATGCTATGGTAGTAGTTGTTGGTAGTTCTCAGAAGAAGGATGAAATTGATATTGATTAAGACGAAGAAGTTGAAGGATGAGTAGATATGAAAGATGAGTTAGAGGCTTCTCTAGAAGAGATAGATGTTTGGAGGGATTAAACAATGAAATCCAAAAATTGTTTCTGTGAAGCTAAACTATACATACAACAGAAAGAAGAATAAAATTATGAGCTAATGGATAAAATTAAGAATCTCAGGTCATCTGTGCTAGAGAATTTGGAATCAGTTAGTGAGTATAAACTCATGAATGAAGAAAATAAGAAAGAGATTGATGGATTGAATATCACATTGAAAGATCACGCCATGGGAAAAAAGTTAAGCATCATGAAAACCCGTTGATTCCCAACACATTCTTAGGAAATAAGAATTTTATAAATACTATAATGATGAATGAGGAGACTAATAGTTCAACAAAAAAGAAGCAACAATCAAGCTCATGTGTTAAAGCTGATTTGGGGCTTGATCAGAAATAAAAAGTAGTCAGAGTTGAAGTCGGACCACAAGAACCTATTCTGAATATGAAAATTGATGTGGTAACAATGCAGAATCAGAAAACTCAGATAACTCAAGGGACTAATGGAATTATAGAAGAAACAAGTAGTAATGCACCTTTCATCAGGTGTTATTGTAGTTGAATGATGGGACATTCACAACATGTGTGTTCCAAAGACAAGAGATATCGAAGGGCACAAGAACAAAGGTTGAATCCAAACAGAGAATATTTCTCCAGAACATATTTTGACGGACATTGTCTTTGGTGTGGAGGATTTGGAAACATGGGTAGGTACTACACTTCGACCATACAAACAAATTTGACAAAGCAGAAACAAAATGGTCATAAGCTAGAAATTAGTGAACTGAGAGGTGAGTTGAAAAAGAAAAATAGATTTTCTTATATTCAAGATGAAGTAGGTCCATCATACTCTAAGGACGATCATGAGTCTCAATCAATATTGAGTGTGGATACAAAAATACGGAACAAGAAGAAGAGAGAAGAGAAGGAAGTGGTTTCAAAAATTTCCCTTAATGCATCAGATCATTCTGGTGTGTGGATCCTTAATAGTGGTTGTACGTCTCACATGATAGGCAATAAGAATCTAGTTATAGGCATAAAATATGACCAAGAAGGAGTTGTCAAGTTCAAAAATGATGATGTCCTGAAGATAATTGGATCAAGAAAGGTTGGGTTTGGGGAAATGAAATAAGACCTGTTAATGTCTTAGTTGTAGAAGGTCTCAGTCATATTTTTCTCAGTGTCAGTAAATTGTGGGACTCAGGGAATTATATACGATTTACCAAGAATACCTATTTCATTATAGGAAGTGTTGGTATAGTGATACTACCGGGAAAAAGGACAAAAGGGAATATCTACC
The DNA here is from genome assembly GCA_963277665.1 of Viscum album. Taxonomy (NCBI): domain Eukaryota; kingdom Viridiplantae; phylum Streptophyta; class Magnoliopsida; order Santalales; family Viscaceae; genus Viscum; species Viscum album. The sequence goes on from OY728147.1 coordinate 484,843,752, forward strand.
TTGTAAGTGGAGAAGAAGATATGTGCTTTTAATCTAGAGAGGAAGAGAAAAAATTATGGCATAAGTGACTTGGTCATCTACGCCAACCATCCCTGGAAGATCTGGTGATGTGTGATGCAATAAGAGACCTCCCAAAGATATCACATGATTATAATCACACATGAGATGCATTCCAACGAGGGAAGATCATCATAAAGACATATAAGTCAAAGGAAAATAAGTCAACAAGAGTGATAAATTTGGTGCACGATGATGTTTTTGGTCCTATCACACCAAGAGAAATTGACAGAAAGAGGTAATATGTTTTTATATAGATTACTATAGAAGAATGACATGGGTATTTTTTATTGGCCATAAGTCGGAAGTGTTCAACTACTTATTACATCACAAGAGGGGGTGCGAAAGGATGCTTGGACAAAAAATTCTGAAGTTTCGTACAATCAATGGTACAAAATTCAAAAACACTCTGGTGGAAGAATATCTTGTGAAACATGGGGTAAGGTATAATGTTTCATCAGTAAGAACTACCCAACCGAACGAAGTGGTTGAATGGAGAAATCGGGTAATCAACAACATGGCATGAACAATGCTTATAGAAAAAGATCTACCAAAGAAGTTTTGGAAGGAAGTAGTATTGACATCAGTTTTTATTTTTAATAGGGCTCTGTTGTGCCTGAAATAATGAAAGACTCTGTATGAAATTTGGTACGGAAAGAATACAACAGTGAAATACTTTCGAATATTTGGAAGTAAGTGCTTCATTCTCAAAAAATGAAAAGAATAGGAATTTTGAATCACATGGAGATGAGGGAATATTCCTGGGCTACTCAGGAAAGGGAAAAGCATACAAATGCTTTAACAAGAGGCTTGGGAAAGTTATTGAGAGAAATGAAGTCACTATTGTGGAAAATGAAGAGAATATTCAACAATACAATGAGCAGTTTCTTGATGATAGTTATGAAGAGGGAAAAGGCACATGAGGAGCAGAAGTGGAAGAAGTTGACTTAGAAGAAGACACTGATATTGATCAAGAACGTATCAAGTTTGTGTCTACATGATAGCCAATGAGTTCATCTGAAATTGAATGGAAGAATATCATTGGTGATTAGTCAGCTCCAGTTTAGACAAGAAGAGTGAAACCACTACATCATACATCATTACTATCACCGGTTGAGCTGAAATTCTTCGCCGATGTAGCTAAAGATGTAAACTGGTTTTGGGCTATGAACGAAGAGCTTTATCAGATTGAGAAGAACCAGAGATGGGAAATTGTTTCGAGACCAAAAAATAAAAATGTCATTGGGACTAAATGGGTCTATCACGAAAATATTAATGAAGATGGTGGAGTGGTTAAAAAATAAAGCACGATAAGTGTGAAAAGTATACTCCTAGATAGAGGGAATAGATATTGATGATACATTTGAACTAGTTTCATGGCAGGAGACAATCAGATTATTCCAATCCATTGTAGTGTAATAGAATTTCAATGTGTTTCAGATCGATTTCAAATCTGCATTCTTGAATGGGGTTCTGGAGGAGAAAGCATATATTGAGAATCCAGATGATTTTCTCAATCACGAGGATGAGAAAAATGTTTGTGACTAAATAAGGCATTGTATGGGTTGAAACAACCACCAAGAGCATGGTACACAATGCTTGATCAGTACTTGAAGAATCTTGGTTTCTAGAATGGGGGAGTTGATTACAATATCTATTTCATCAACGATAGTAATCAAAAGATAATGGTCCTGGTTTATGTCGATGATATAATATTTGTTGGATCAGATGAAACTCTGTGCAGACAGTTTTTTGAAATCATTAAAAATGATTTTGAAATGTCAATGATTGGAGAGCTAACATTTTTCCTTGGTCTACAGGTGACACAAGTAAATAATGGAACATTAATTTGTCAATACAAATATTCCATGGAGGTTTTAAGAAGGTTTTTATTGGATAATTAAAAGGATATGAAGACTCTGGTTGCTACTCGGATGAAATTATCAAAATATGAAGATGACAAGGTAGTTAATATCACAGAATATAGGAAAATTATTGGATGTTTTCTTTACATGATAGCAAAAAGGCCTAACATTGTTTTCTCCACATTCCAAGAATCGAGATATCACAGTAACCCAAGGAAATCCACATGATTATACTAAAATGAATAACTCAGTATACCAAGGGCACGATGGACTTCTTCTTGAAATATAATGACAAATCTCAGACAACGTTATTGGGAAATACTGATATCGAATGGGCCGGTTCAGCGGATGACATGAAATAAATATCTGGAGGTGCATTCGATCATGGTGGACAATGTATTTCTTTCTTAAGAAAGAAGCAGGATTGAATTTCATTAAGACCCACATAAGCTGAGTATATTGAGGCTACTCATTCTTGCACAAAGTTATTCTGGATGAAGAATCAGCTTGAAGATATGGGCGTTGAAGTGATGTCTCTGATCAGAATCTAGTGTGATATCTCAAGTGATATCAATATTAGCAAAAATCTCATTCATCATTATATGACAATGCACATTGAGATAAAGTATCATTTTATCAAGGAGAAGGCTAAGCAGGGAATCGTGAAGTTGGAGTACGCGCATACAGAGCTATAGGTTGCAGACATTCTGACAATGGCCATACACAAGGAAGCTTTTGAGAGACATTGACTAGCTCTGAGTGTTATGTCATCTCCCCGCACATGAAAGAGTGTGGATGTGGAATCCCCCTCTTCCTGAGGTAAGATGTTTTTCCCTAATGTGATGATATGTGTTCTCTAATCTATTACAGACTGAAAAGGAGTGACCTTTGGGTTCAATGTCAAAGGGATGAAAATAGTTACTGCTCATGGGGGAAAAATTGTGGCTATTTCACAAATAATGACAAATAGAGGGAGAAGATGATAAGTGGAGCAGCCAAATAGGGGGAGTATCAAATATGATGATGCTTGAAGTAACCAATCAATGAATAGATATCACAATAGATGAGGATTATGATAAATGCAGAATAGTGATGTTGGAATTAGGTAAGAATATTTCCAAAATATGGTATCAGTTTGGTGTCAACAGTGTGTGGTAGAGTTGAACTTATTCATTGATGATGTTTTCATTTACTCTTGTTTCCCATGTTGAGCATTGCTCATATGGGAATAGAGTTTGTGTTGAGTAAATCTTTGATCGCTATCATAATTACAATAGGAGAATGGTGGATGAAATATTAATGATGTATCCTTTTATGTAAGAGTTTTAAACAAACCCAAAGTGGGAGATTTTTGGGGGGAAAACCCTCAAGGTATCATTGAAGTATTTTTTTTGGCGATTGTGTTTGTTGAAAAGGTGGACATCTGTGTTGTGATTGTTGACAAAGAAAACTATGACATACAAATTTGTTGACAAAGTGGATTTGATGGTAGCATGTCGAGTTCAAGGACTATGGTTAACGATCCATTTTGGATTCAAGAACATCGACAATGGAATGGATGATCTGGAGGCAGTACAAAAATTGCAGATATAAGGTGGCACTGTTTTCCAGTGTTTGCCAAATTTTTGGGCCTGGAAATTGAAAAATGGAGAAAATTGGTTTTGGAAAAGGGACTTCTATGCCAAGGTCTTGGAGGCTTGGAAACATGTGCACCATATGTTCATCAAGATCAGAACATCATAATATGGCAAAGGGAAAAGGGGCGCCCGTGTTTTAGGGTTGGTCACACAAGTGACCTGCGTGGGGGAGACTTGCACGCCGTAACTTACCCACAGAGAGGAGACTTGTGTTCCATATCACAAGGTGTCAAAATGAATATAAATATAGGTTAAACCCTCCTCATTCGGTGATGATTTAATCAATTTGAAAAATCAGAGCTCCTATCGTGCAAGTGTGGTGGTCGCGCAAGTGGTGTGTGGTCGCGCAAGTAGATGTTGCACGCCAGGTGATAGTTTCAGGCCTAAGGTTGTTTGGATAAGAAAAGAAGTGAGTTTACCATGTTCAGAGTTGAATAGGGAGGTTTTGCGAACATTTTTGAGGTGGAATTTCATGCTAGATTTTGAAGAAGCGTGAAAGTTGTTGTTTGCGTGCCAAAATAGGTTTGGGCGTAAAAGGGTGTGAGTGACCTTTGGAAAAGCATTGATCTGACCCTAAACATTGTAAAGACATTGAGCTTAGGAATATAAGTGATCTATCATAAGCCTTGTAAACAACAATGTGCTTTTAGTGGATTTGTTACATCGACACATCGCCAGTGTATGCTCCTTGGACGTAGCCCAGTGAGTGTGAACCATGTAAATATTGTAGTGTCATGTGCATGCTTTATTTTTTGTTTATAATTTGTTGAAGGAAAGATAAAGAAGCGAGTCTTGCTTAACAGTGAGACAAGATCAATAAGGGAAGTTGTTTTAATTTGTCATACCCTGATTCTCCCACCACTCTGTGTATCTAACCTAGTGGACCTAACAAAAAGAGAAGCATTATTCTCAAAGAATAGTATGTCTAATGCCATGATTGCAGTGGTGTAATTTCAAAAGTATTGGAATCCATTGAAAAATTACATCACTCCACCACATGCATTGCATGTCCTTCATTCGAATCTTCATCCACTTCCATGTCTATAGGGAACCCCTAAAGGCCTAGTCCCATGCCACATCGACTCACCTATGGCTGGGCCAACACCCCATAATAATTTCTACAATGCTTTGAGTCAGGTCCAGTGTTTCAAACACAATTATCAGTCGACCCTAATTTTCTGGTCCCCATTTCTAGATAACATGATATGGATGCTTTGTTTCAAACACAGTCAACAATTATCCTCCTTCTCCATGCCACCCTCATTGCATTTCGAATGTCGGACATGTGATTCACACATTTCATCTCCCTTTGTTTAGACTGATTCCAACAGCCTTGGCATTATCTATCTTTTTCACAAGTGCAAAGGCAAAGGCCTCAACCCAGTAGTGGGTTAGAATGCCCCCATGGCCAGACATGAGGAAGAAATTATGAGAAGCTTCCTTGTATAAGCCCCATTCACCATTGTCGTTCCATAGCGGCACCCATGCAGTTTCCTTGCAGAATCCCCATTCACAATTGCAGCTCCATTGCAACACCCGGGCAGATACATTGCATAATCCTCATCCTCCATTTCCTCTCCATATCACCACCTAGGATGCTTCCTTGCGTAAGACCCATTCACCATTACTGCTCCATAGAACAACTGGAGATGCTTTCTTGCATAAACCCCATCCACTATTTCCTCTCCATAGTGTCACCCGGGCAACATCCTGGCGAAAGCCCCACCCCGCATTGCCGCTCTATAGCGGCACCTGGGCAGCTTCCTAGCATAAGCCACATCAAACATTACCACTTCATAGCACACCCAGGAAGCTTCCATGCATAAGCCCTATTCACCATTGCCACTCCATAGTGGCGACCAACCAGCTACCATGCGTAAGCAACCCAATCACCATTGCTGCTCTATAGTGGCACCCGGGCAGCTACCATGCGTAAGCCCTATTCACCATTGTCGCTCTATTGCGGCACCTGGGCAGCTTCCTTGCGTAAGCCCCATCAAAAGTTTCTTCTCTATAGGGACATCGAGACAACATCCTTGCATTAGCCCAATACACCATTGCCGCTCCATAGCGTCACCCAGGCAGCTACCATGCGTATGCCACATTCAACATTGCCGCTCCATAGCGGCACCCGAGAAGCTTCCTTGAATAAGACCCATTCACCGTTGGTACTCTATATCGGCACCCAGATAGCTTCCTTGCGTAATCCCCATGCACCATTGCCGCTCCATAGCGGCACCCGGTAAGCTTCTATGTGTTGGCCCCATCCACTTTTTCCGCTCCTTAGAAGCACTAGGGAAACTTCATCGCATAAGCCCCATGCACCGTTGCCGCTCTGTAGTGGCACCCAGACAGCATCCTCACGTAAGCCCTATCAACCATTGCTGCTCCATAGCCACAACCGGGCACCTTACTTTCTTAAGCCCCATTCACCGTTGTCGCTCCATAGCAGCACCGTAACAGATTCCATGCGTAAACCCCATCAACCATTTATGCTCCATAGTGGTACCTGGAAAGCTTCATTGGGTAATCCCCATCCACCATTTCCGCTCCATAGTGGCACCCGGGTAGCTTCCTTGCCTAAGCCCCATTTACCATTGACGCTCCATAGTGCCACCCGGGCAGCTACCTTGCGTACGCCCCATCTCACATTACCAATCCATAGTGACACTTGGGATACTTCCTTGCGTAAGCCTCATCCACCATTATCGCTCCATAGAAACAATAGGGAAACATCCTTGAGTAAACCCTATCCACCATTGTCGCTCCATAGCTGCACCCAGGTAGCTAGCATGCGTAAGCACCATTCCCCATTTCCCCTTCATAGCGGCACCCATGCAGCTTTCATGTGTAAGCCTCATCCACCATTGGCGCTCCATAGCGGCACCCAAGTAGCTTCCTGGCATATGCCTCATGCACCTTTGCCGCTCCATAGCGGCACTAGGACAACTTCCCTACGTAAGCCCCACTCACCATTCCCACTCTATAGCGGCACTCATGTATCTTTTTTTCCTTATTCCAATCCATCGTTACCACACCATAGAGGCTTTCGAGGAGCTTTCTTACGTAAGCCCCATTCACCATTTCTGCTCCATAGTGGCACCTAGGTAGCTACCATGCATAATACCCATTCAGCATTGCCGCTTCATAGCGGCACCCGGGGAGCTTCCTTGTGTAAGCCTCATTCACCGTTGTTGCTCCATAGCGGCACCTGAGCATCTTCCTTGTCTAATCCCCATTCACAATTGAAACTCCATAGCGTCACCTGGGCATCATTCTCACGTAGTCTCCATCCACCATTACCTCTCCATAACAGCACCTGTGTAGCTTCCTTGCATAAGCCCCATCCACCATTGTCACTTCATAGCCGCTCCCGGTTAACTTCCTTATGTAAGCCCCATCCGACATTTCCACTCCATGGTGGCACCTGGGAAGCTACATTGCATAAGTCCCATCCGTAATTTCCACTCCATAGAGGCACCCTATAAGCTAGCTCGTGTAAGACCCATTCACCATTTTCGCTCTATAGTGGCACCATGGCAACATCATTGGTTATACCCCATCCACCATTGCAGCTCCATAGTTTCACCAGGGGAGGCTCCTTGCGTTAGCCCCATACACCATTGCCGCTCCATAGCGGCACCCAAGAAAATTCTTTGCTTAATCACAATACACAATTGATGCTCCATAGCGGCACCCGGGACACTTCCTTGCATAAGCCCCATGCACCATTTCCGCTACACAACGGCGCCTGAGCAGCTTCCTAGCATAAACTCCATCCACCGTTGTCTCTCTATAGCGGCACCTAGGCAGCTTCCTTACATAATCCCCTTCCACCTTTTCCACTCTATAGCGGAACCCGAGTAGCTTTATTTCATAATCCCCATTAACCATGGATGCTTCATAGTGGCACCCATGCAACTTGCTTTCGTAATCCCCATTCACCATTGCCACTCCATAACGGCACCCGGGAAGCTGCTTGAGTAAGCCCCATCCACCATTTCCACTCTATAGTGGCACCCAAGCAGCATTTTTGCATAATCCCCATCCACCATTTCCTCTTAATAGCAGAACACGGATAGATTCATTGTGTAAGCCATATACACCATTACCTCTCCATAGCAGCACCTGGGAAGCTTCCTTTCCCAATCCCCATCCACCATTGTCGCTCCATAGCGCCACCTAGGAAGCTTGTTGGCGTAATCCCCATTGGACATTGACGCTCCATAGCAGCACCCGGGCAGCTTCCTTGTGTAAGCCCCATTCACCACCCTTCATGGGAACACCATGGCGCTGTGATAGTCAGGTCCTTACTGCCTCTTGTTTCTCACACTGATCACATAAGCATCGACCATGAAATCCTCTACGGGCATCCTAGTGTATATGCCCCACACCAAAGATGAACTATGTGGACTCTGATCCCTTCCAAGGCAGGGTACGTAGGAAGCCTTCCTATGGTACCAGCCCAACATCCCATTTTTTTGGACCACATCCATGTCGTTTCCCACCACCTGAACTATGTGGTCTTTGATCCTTGCCATGGGGAGGTACCTAGGAGGCCTCCCTGACTTTCATTCCCAACACGTCATTGGTTCCGACCACCTTCACGTTGGTTACCAACATATGAACTATGTGGTCATTGATCCTTGCAAAGGTGAGGTACGTAGGAAGCCTCCCTAAGGTTCAAGACAACTATCCATTGTTCCTAACCATCCTCACATCGGTTCACCAACCCCTTATGAAATATGTGGTCTTTGATACATTCCAAGGTGAGGTACGTAAGAAGCCTTTCTGATGTTCAAGCCCAACACCCCATTGGTTCCGACCACCATCACGTCTATTCCCACCATCTGAACTACATTTTCTTAAATCCTTGACAAGTCGAGATACATAGGAAGCCTCCTTGAGGTTCAAGCCCAACACCCCATTTGTTACGACCACCTTCACGTTGGTTCCCATAACCTAAAATACATGGCCTTTGATCCTTGCCAAGGCGAGGTACATGAGAAGCCTCCAAGAGGATCAAGACCAACATACATTGGTCCTGACCATCCTCATGTCAGTTCAACAACCCTTTATGAACTAGGTGTTCATTGATACTTGATAAGGCGAGGTACGTAGTAAGCCTCCATAAGGTTTATGCCCAATACCGCATTGGTTCCGACCACCTTCATGTCAGTTCACCCAAAACCTTTCTGAACCACGTGGACGTTGATAATTGCAATGTCAAGGTACATAAGAATCCTCCTTGATGTTCAATCCCACCGTATATATTTTCCCCATGTCATCTTTCTCGTCGGTTCAACCCCGTCCTGCATGATGTTAAAATGTAGACCTCAATCAGTGGTAAAATATTTTCCCCCATTATACTTTAAGACATTTTCAACCTCATTCAGCAGTATGTCTTTGAAGTCACAAATTGAAAGTATGACATCATCCGATGAACTATGCAATCTTTGATTCCTTGCCACAGGGATACGTAGGAACCCTCTATGAGGTTCAAGCCCAGCACCCAAGTCCCATCCTGATCTATCACTCGATCCCATGTGTTCCAGGAAGATCATTCCCTAACCTAGTGGTTCTACATCCCCTGGGTACCATCGATGCATCCATTCTCATAGGCCACCTCCAATGTTTTCGAATCGTCCCATAGAACTATGCGGACTTTGATTCCCTACCACATGGATATGTAGGAAGTCTCTTCGAGGCTCAAGACCAACACTACCATCACCTTCATGATGGTCCCATCTCATTCCCCCTCCACTCAATTCGACTCTCCACCATTCATCCATATTCTCACATGGGCCACCACATCCCTTTGGGATCATTTCAACCACCTTTTGTACTTCCTGATTCATCACCCTTTGAATCACGTGGGATTTGATCCCATTCGTCTACCCATGGTACGTAAGAATCCTCCATGAGGTTCAATCCCAACCAATGGTAAGCCAGGGTGTTCCCCCATTCAGGGGTGCAAAATCCCTAATCCGCCCTTAGTTGTGTCTAGATCTGCCTTCACAGTGTGACATCATCCAATTATGGGACACACCATCATGGGTTTTCTCTTATCGAGTGTTTTGATCTATCCACCCAGTAAATATTCCATGTGTTCCCTCATATGGATGTACCAATCTGATCCATCTATATGGCGTGTTCTGATCACCCTCATTCTGTCTTAGTAAGATGTTAAACTCATGGCCTACATAATGATAAACATTAGATTATAGAGGAAAACCTCAGAAGACATGCCTTTTTCATAACCATCTCTGCTAGACGTTAATCTTGCTGCATTCCTTGTGTTAAACATGGGAATTTGAGGAAAAACTCTGATACATGCCTATGGAATATGATTCCCTGCATTCAACGTGGGATGATTCAGGTTCTTCACTCTTGAGATTCCCTCTTATTAGAAAAAATACAGGTTCCCCAATGCCCTCACATCCAGAGATGCCGCAACATGCCTAATGTTGTTATCTACTCTGACCAAAGGTTGCTACCATGTCAAGACCCCATGGAATGTTCTGACGGATGTAGTGTAAATAAGCAGTTTCCACAAAGATATGGCACTATGAATGAGATTCATGAACCACAGCTTAATCTTTAATGGAGACCCAGACTTTGTGATGAGTTCCGAGGAGGAATTCACAGAAGGAAGAATTGACATCCCATCTTCCCATTTAGATCAATGATCAAATGTCCCTGAACAATGAATGGATGCTGCCAACCTTTGGAAAGTGAGAATGAGGGGAAACAAATAGCATTGTTGTCCCTAAACAAGATATATACACAATCCCCTATGAATGTGTCAGAAACGTCCATATCATTTGGAGATAATAAATGAAACTCATCGTTCATGGAGATGGTATGTTGTACATACGCATGAATGGTACTTTCATTTCTATTTTATATTTAATGAAATGAAAACATAATAATACTTAGGTATATTATAATTATAGTATAATATCATATTTTATATATGTTACATAAGTCCATTAATTCAATCAATTATATGTTCCATGTATTGTATGAATGAGTCATATCACTTTGAGGGAGCGATAGTTTGCACTTCCTTAAATTAAATTATCAAATTTACCCACTATTTAAACCATAATGGTATGATATAAAAGAAAGATACAGAAGAATAAACAAAAAATAAATATAATATATATCACATATAAATTTACTTCCATCATAATGTCCACCATGAGAGGTGGTAGGATATAATTGAACAATCATCGTTTCGTGAGGCAGTACTACGCCATCCACAAAAATAGTATGTTCGTATCCATTAGATACAGTTGTGGGGATGTGTAGTTCAAATACACATCATAAAAACAACAAAATTTATTTAATATACTGGTGTTTCTATTAAATAATGGAATTAAAATTGTTTAAGGGGTTGGAGAAGGAAAATAAAAGAAAAGAACTTGAGAGAAGAAGTTACCTTAAAATTGGGTAACTCCATTATGTTTGAACCAAAAAGAATTATTGAATTGCTTTTTTCACAATGTAAGGATAATAGGTAGAATATAGGGATTTTGGGAGATTATTGGAGAATGTTTGGATGAACTAAGTTTCTTGAGAGTTGTGAGTAATGGGTTAGAGGTGATGGAATTTTTAAAGGTGGAGGAGGGGCTCATTAGAAATGTTTGAAAATATTATTTATTATAAACTAAATTTTGGTTTAAAAAGGTCAATACACATTAAATTAATATATATAAGGTGACTTTTATTCTAAATACTCTCAACTAATATGTTTTTGACAAGTTTTAGTTTCATACTTAACCTTATCTTTTAGATTTAACGCTTAGTTCGCCAATTTGACTCTTACCATGTCATCTTGTGTATTCTCTCAAGGAAAATGAACTATGAACCACCTGACCCTGACCCTGATTCGGAAAGGACCAAGTTAGAAACCCTGCCATAGGGTGAATACGGGATGATAGTAACTCCACCACCTGGCCCAATCACTAATCGGACCTGGAAAAGGGTGTAACATGAGGAAAGATACGATACTATAGAAGACCCTAATGGTGGATAACTGAAAAGACAAATTGAAACTAGCCAGGAAATAGGGAACTCCACAAAAAGATGGAAATTATGGGTGGAAATTCATGTTCAGAGAGATCAAAGGTGGAGGCGGGTGAGACCCAGCCCTTACTAGACCAATGATTGCCTTATCCTGGAACTGTGGTGGGATTAGAAACCCATGAACGGTTCACATGCTCCAGCGCAATTGCGTCCAAAGTCACCCCGATATGGTTTTCCTGTCTGAAACCATACCGAATAACAAGGACACCACTGGCATTTCCTTGAAATGCGGCTTCCAAGGCGACCTCCTGGTTCCCAGACAAGGCCATTCCGGGGGACTCTGTCTCCTATGGAAGGGAAACATCAGCATCAAGATTTTGTCTTTCTCCTCGCACCATGTGGTGGCAGCCATTTAGGGGGACCATACCCCGCCTTGGACATTTGTGGGATTCTATGGATGTTCATCCCAGAATGAGAAGGGGAAATTAGGGGATCTTCTATGCAAGCTACGTCTTGATCTTCCGAGCCCTATTTTCTTCGAAGGAGACTTCAATGAGATTATGTTCCATAAGGAAAAGCAGGGTGGAAATATCCGACCCTATGCGCTGTTGTCTAATTTCAAGAACGCAGTCTCTAGGGAGGACCTGATCGATCTGGGATACATGGGAAATCCTTTCACATAGTTCCAAGGTAATACAGATGGCACCCTCATCGCTGAGCGTCTTGATAGATTTTTGGGCTCAACTGATTGGATAAATCTCTTCAGCATGTTCCACATTGGCCTGATGATGCCCAACTGTTCGGACCACTGCCCAATTTTCATTAGCTGCACTCAAGGTGATCATAACAGGTAGTCCAGTAGACCCTTCATATTTGATATCTTCTAGTACAAAGACTAGGAATGTGAGGAAGTGGTCCGATCAAGCTGGAAGAGTTCTCTCGAAGATGTTGGCATCAATATCCAACAAGTATCATCCGATCTGAGATCTTGGACCAAAAAAAAATTCTACCACCCTGAGAGGCATTATGATTAACTAGAAAAGAAACTTCCCAACCTACTCAGGATTCATCCCTCTAATTACATTATCTCCATGATTGGAGCCACCCAAAGAGAGCTTGACGTGGCCCTCCACGTTATGGAATGTTTCTGGGCTATGCGGGCGCGTGACATCCACATTAAAGAAGGGGATTATAATAAATGGTATTTTCACCAGAATGCCTCAGCTAGATGCCGGAAAAACTCTATCACGTGTATCTCACAACCTGATAGAAGTAAAGTCTCTGACACCATCAGAATTTATAATGCATTGACATGATAGTTTCAGAACCATTTCTCAGCAGGAACTCCTTACATGTCTGCTGAGGTGGAAGAATGCATTAGACCTTTAATCACCGATGATATCAATAGGCAACTCCCCAAAGATGTGACGAATGAAGAGATACGCCTGGCTCTGAAACATATTCACCCCAATAAGGCACTTGGACCAGATGGATTCCATGCCATTTTCTTTAAACAATACTGGCACATCATTGGTCCTGATATCTGCAAAATGATAAAAAATATTTGTGAGGGGAGTAGTAGAATTTCTGCCATCAATGAAACTGTCCTCATCCTCATTCCCAAAATTAAGAAACCACAGGTGATCCCTAATTTTAGACCTATCTGCCTCTGCAATGTCACATATATGATCTTCTCAAATATCCCTGTCTATCGGTTGTGCCCTTGGCTTCCTTATATTATCTCAGAAAACCAGAGCTCCTTCGTGGCCAAGAGACTGATTGCTGATAATGCAATTGTGGCCCATGAAGTGTTCCACTCTATGAAAACTAGATCCACCGTGAAAAGAGGAACTGTGGCCTGGAAACTGGATATGAAAGAAGAATATGATAAAGTGGAGTGTCATTTTCTTAGAGTCGTGATGGTGAAAATGGGGTTTTGTACTAAATGGAAAGATATAATCATGCAATGCATATCGAACGTATCCTTCAGAATCAAGGTCAATGGAGGGCTTACCCATGCCCCTACCTAAGGCCTGTGCTAGGGAGACCCCCTCTCCCATCTTCTCTTCATCTTAGTGGCTGATGTTTTTTCTAACCTTATTTACAGGGCTGTATCCTCAAATTTTATTCATGTGGAAAATTTATGACGTGTAAGCCCACCAGGGTCGCATATTTTCTTTGCTGAAGACTGCCTCTTTTTCTCCAGAGCAACCATTAATGAATGCCAGGTGATTTTCCATGCGATCCAGCAGTATGAGAGGGAGTCTGGACAGTCTATCAATCATTTCAAATCAGAAAATCTCTTTTAGTGCAGGGGTGCCTCTTTCCAAGAAAGAAGAACTTTGTTCATAAGTAGGAATCCATATGGTCGATTAACACCAGAAGTATCTCGGGCTACCCATGGTGATTGGATGGTCCAAAAAAGAAATCTTTGCATCACTAGTGGATAGGATCGAGAAAAAAATTCATGGCTAGACCACAAATAGACTCTCCAAAGCTAGAAAAGAAACCCTCATTAAAGCTGTCATCCAATCTATCCACAGCTACTTTATGTCCCTTATTAAGCTCCCAGTGGCCATCATCAGGAAGATCCATGCACGTACTACCAACTTATGGTGGGGGAATAATGATTGAAGGAATAGACCCCACTGGATTTCCTGGGAGAAGCTCTGCAAACCCAAGTTAGAGGGAGGGATGGGATTCTGTAATCTACTTCTCTTCAACAATGCACTTTTGGCCAATAAAGGATGGTGCCTTATTAACCGTCCATCATCTCTCTATGCACAAGTTCTCCTAGCTAAGTACTTCCCCCACACAGACATCCATGTTTCCACTCTTGGCACCCATCCTAGCTTTCTCTGTAGAAGCATTTTGGTGGCTCGAAAGCTCCTGGAAAAAGTATTGTGCTAGAGGATTGGAAATGGCTCATCTGTCAACATCTGGACCAATACATGGATGATCTATAAGGATAGTATGTGGGCTACATCCCCTTCCCAACTGGGTCTTGAAGACCCCACAATCTGCTGCCTTCTTTCAGACCAGGGACCGGGGTGGTATCTGTAAAAGATACATGAATGGTTTGATGAAAGAGACCAAAGAATTTTTTTTGCATCTCCTAGGTCCCAAATGCAGTCCACGACCATCTTTTCTAGATCAGCGACAGTTCAAAAGACTACTTGGTGAGATTCGGTTACAGACCTGCTCTTTGCAACCACTCTGGTGACAGGGAAGAGGGACCTTTGAAATAACATTGGAAGCACAACGTCCCCCCCCCCAAATATTCCAATTTTGGTGGCACTTGTGCACGGTAACCCTCCCTACCATGAGCCTACTCATTTACCAACATATGGACAGTACTAAGTCCTGCCCCTTCTTCTCAAATATTCCAGAAACTCCTCTGCACGATATCATTCACTACCCGGGAGCTAAGGAAATTTGGAATAAATAAGGCCTGACTTCAGCTACATCACATGACATTGTCTCTAACATCCCCGATCTTCTGATGTGTTGGTGCTCCTCTCTCTCATCGAGCAATGTAGGATCACTCCGCACCCTGACAAGGATCATTTGGGTCCGGCATAACGATGATGTCTTTCACCACATTCATAAACCTCCTAAATTCTAGATTGAATGGGCCAAGTCATGGATTGAGGGTTAGAAGGACCACAAAGGATAATTTTTTCTAGGGGAAACCCCCTCCTTTCCCCCTCATTGGAATCCCCCACCAGAAGGGATTCTTAAGCACAACGTGGACGCATCTCTCCCCAAGGATGGGCTTGTTGCTCTTCGCATCCTAGCCAGAAATCACCTTGGGAAAATCATTGCTACACAACATGAATCACACCATGCCTTATGGGAACCTACTGTTGCTAAGGCCTCTGCCATCCTGGTAGGTATGATGCTCGCTATGGAACGTGGATGGGATGATATCATCATCGAGTCCGACTGCCTCACTGTTATCAATGCTATTAACCACAACGAAGGAGATCTCTAGCCATTTGGCTTCATCATCATGAGAATTTTCATGCTTCGCTAATGCTTTTCTCGATGATCATTATATTTTATCAAAAGGGAAGGAAACAACGCGACCCATCAGCTGGCGGCCTCATGCCCCTTCGATGTCAACCAACTCTAGCTGGACAATTTCGCTTCACAGCTTTGCATTTGTACATCGGCTGAACTTCTTCATTAATGTTGTTTTTCCTTATTATAAAAAAACAAGTTATAAACTTCCATATAATTCATGTATGGAAGAAAATGTTTCAAAATAAATTTATTTTAATATTTATGATTTTATTTATTTAAAACATTCATTAATGTGGTAATCATTACATCATCATTGTATCAAAAATAAATTTATTTATTTCATGTCCAAAATAAAAATAAAAAATATACCTTGATGTAGAAAATAGTTTTAAAATTCTAATGAATATTTTTAATCTAATATATAACTTATATAACCAATTATTAAAATTATTTACTAAGAGATATATGTTTACGTAACATTTTGCATAACTTTAAATTAATTTTTATAAAGTGTCATTTTCACTTACAAGTGGATTTAAGGGGTCCCAAAATAGTCCCAAGGATGACAATGGTAGGTCACGTATCATCTAATAGGGTTAGGAAATGTGTTAGGGTAATTTTAATATTATTATAATAGTAAATGATTACCTCTATTTACCAAATTTTCCTTTTAACCATGGTAAATAAAATATTTACTTATGTTACTATTCATAATGTCTATAAATAAAAAATACATATTTAAACAATTTGGAACACCTGATTAAAAATATAGAATCCATTTTTCTATATTCAAAATATATAAGTTTTAGAAATTAATTTAAAATTAATTCCCCTTGTTAAAACAAAAAAAGCATGTTTTTAAGAAATAATAACTATGAAATGATTGACATTTATTTAGGACCATTTTCAATGTGAAATTGCTTCCAAGGAACAAAATGAGATTTAATGTTAAAAATTTAATCCAATTACACTTTAAAACCAATTAAAAGTATAATCTAAATATATAAATAAATTAGATTAAAAGGAAATTTTTGAATTAAAAGGAAGTATTTTTCACTATTTATTATAAAATGAACTTTATCAGAAAAGTACCAACATATTAACAAAATTAAATATTTATGTCCAACTTTTAAATAAGATGTTTATTCGGTTAAATGGAACATATAAAAGTGAGAAAAATAAATTTAAAAAGCGGTATCCATCAAAAGAAGGTAAATCGACCTTTTAAAAATATTAATGCATTTCATGCTTCAAAACTAATTTATTATTATTTAAATCCTGTAAATAATTCTTGATAAAAGTAAAGAAAATTAACAAAAATTTGTAATCATATTATAGTTAGTTATCTTCATTCCCCCAAATAAAATATCTTGGAATTAATTACCATTTAAAATAATGATAATATTGTATTATTTTTCAGTATAAACCAACATTGTGAGCAACATATGATTTCAATGAAACCCATTGTTGCGTGTTGAGTAATCTATTAGACAAAAAATACATTTAAATTTAAAATTATTATTATTTCATAAATATTAATAAATATGAAAATGTCATATTATTTATTTACCTGGGATGTAACAATGATGATCACTAGGATTATCTCCAAATACCCCAAAAAGACCATGACATGATAATTAGACACGGAATTATTATCCTCAGACACCCTTATTCAGAAAGATTCGATTCACCGGTAACAACCTATCCCGAGATTCCTTAGTTTTTTACCTCGACCCAAAATTGAATACAGTAGAAAATTTGATCTAAATGAATTAAAATCCTTATAAAGATTCATTATATCTTTATCGCTCTAAAGTATTACGAATTCTTTGAACAATATGTTTTTGAAAATTAATCATTAGGTAAATGGAGTTGTGAATTCATCATCTCAAAACTCTTCAAATTATATTTTATTTATATTAAATGCTTCAACTATCATATTTTAGAGTTTGTGGTAACGCCATTGGACAAATTTCACTTGAATGTTCAAAATGATCTGGAATAACTGAATGTAAAATATGATTTTTACCACCATTATAATTAAATATTTTATTCTTTCTAAGAGAAAGAAATATATATTTTTTCTGATTATATGCATTTTATAATCTATAAACTTATTTATTTATTTTTAATCTGATGAATTGAATATTATTTAGTCCCATATATCAGTACCACGGTCTGTATTTATTTACGTTTTATAGACATGATATAAGTCTTACAGCTGATCTTTTGAAATGGTAGTCAGTTTTGATGAGATTGAAATTCTGTCTGATGGATTGAATAATAAAATATTATTTTCATAATTCTTCCATAAAAAGTTTATTGTAATGGTATAAGGTATTGTTTTATAAAATGAATTAAATCATTAGATGTAAAAATTTAGTAAACATAGTTATAAGAAGGTGTTTGTGTTTTCTAAAAACTAATGGAATGAAAAAAAAGAATGTAATACATTTGATTGAATACGCTTTCCATTTTGGGAAGCATAGAACACAAAACAAAAAATGAAAAAAAAAATAATAAATTTAAAAAAAAAATACTTCTCTTTCTCCTTTTATGAACATTTAAGATAAACATCATATAACAAATCCACCATAATTCAAAAAAACTTCATAAACTGATGGAATGTATTCATACATTGTATCCCCCCTTGAGAATTATAAACCTTAAAAACTATCCATATATTAATTCAATACATTATCACTTTTAATCTTATCCCATTAAAAATAATAATCCCTTTTATAAATATATCAAAATTTATCCTACACTGTGATTTAAAAAGGGATAGGGAATGTATATAACGTGAAATATCAGTAAGATATTACATAGGAAACAATTTTTTGTCAATTAACTAATCTTTCAGGAAATAAATTAATGAACATAAATAAATAGTAATTATAAAAAACATTCAACAGAATGTATTTTGATGAAAATAGATTCACATTAAACAACCATCTAGAATTTTAAAATATTACATAGAGACATATATATGATAGGTTTTATTGGAAATAAAAGTATCAATATATATATTTATATTCATCACAAATTAACATTATACTATTTCTATACACTGATTTTCATGAATTTTTATTGAAAATACAATAAATTTATCAAAAATAAGTATAAATATTAATGTAGATTCATACCTATTTTAAATTAAAAATAAATTTATTTAATAAAGGTAATTTTAAATATTTATATAGATATTTATATATAAATATGAACCAAAATTTTTCAATATATATATATATAATAATTTATTAATATATCATAATAATATATATAGTGTGAGTTTTTATTAATTTAGTTTATATGTGTTTATTATGATTATTAAATAAGTCATTTTAGATTAATTTTAAAAAAATATTATAAAACATTACAATGCTATATATACATTTATAGATATTAAATCTAGTTTATATATTTTTATTATTATTGTTATTATTATTTAATGAGACTAACATGAAATTAAATTAATGTTATAAAGAAAGATGTAATGTTTTAGATAGATGTATATAAGTAGTTCTTTTAAAATAAACTTATGAATATTTAATTTTAAATTATAATTTTATATATTTATATGATTATGTAAATAGTTGTCTTAATCAAGTGTTAAAGACTATCAATATTCATATATCAAAACCATGTTTAAAATTAGATGAGAGAAAATACCCACATGTACTGTACTTGTACTATAGGATTTTGTATCACTATCACAGTTAGGGTAGTGTATCAATTAATATATATTTATACTATAATGACATTGATATTTATCTATAATGGGCATTAATATCCCAAAAACCTATCCATCAGGTAAATTGGTCATTAAGACATTAATGGTATTCAGGAAATAGGGCTAACGAGCCACAAAGTAGTGCAAAATTTGAATATTAGAGCATCAACAATTATAAATATCAGAGTAGGATTTGGCACCTTGGTAGAGCCAGTCGAACATAAGGACTGATGGAGGGATATAGTGGTAACACTATCTGCCCATGTAGCTCGGTACATTAGCGTTGTATGCTGGTAGAAACTTCGTGGTAGTGATCTTTATGCATTCGTGAAGAATTAATAAGGATGGGTTATTTATTAACATATGGAATGGATTGTAAATATGGGCCTTTATGCAGTGTAATTCAGGATTTGTGGCTCTGGGCCTCTATGTTATGAAAGGGATCCCTCTTGATTTAGATAAAAAGTAGATTATCTTGAAATAAAGATAAAAAATAAAAGGCCTTCTGGTTTTTCAATCCATGTATATGATTATAAATTTATATAATTATATTTATATATAGTTACATGTATATGTTTAATTGTAAATATAATATTCCATAATTACACAGGAAATCTCCGAAATAATAACTACATAGAAAAATTCCTGTGAAAAATTTACCCAAGATGTTATAACACCACATTATTATTAATATTATGGTTAAATTTGGTTTATATTAAATTATTATTTTTATTAGGAATAGTATTATTGTTATGTAGGGGATGATAAAACAAGAGAATGAGGATATCATCAAAGATATCCTGGGTGACTAACATCCACCACGTTTGAAACTTCATTCATTCAATTTGTTGTCGCATAGAAGACATGGAGTGTTACCCAACACTTAGATCCCCTATGGGAATAGATTGGATGAGAAAATTGGGCTCAAAAGTCTATGAAAACCCCTTTCTTCATTGAATTCAAATTTTAGGTATTCCATCATGAATTTATTGCTCTATACTATAAGTATCATCTAAAAGGTTTTTGTATACCATGCTCAGTCAAGAAAGATGCATCAAAGAGTGACTAGAACATTGATTGTTCTTTATCATGTCTCAATTTATTTCTCTAAAAATTGAAGACCAATGGATGCTCCGAGACTTTATCCTGTTAATTTATATGATATGGAAGTTCTCCCATTGGATAATAATCATCTTAAGGTGTGGCTAAATTAAAATTATCATCTCCTATGATATCCTAAAAAAGAAAATATAGAGACATGAACTCTCACCTAGATTCTAGATCTTATAGAGATCCAAGAATGGGACATTAATCTAGACACAACCATTGTGTACAATACCCTTCTAAATATATGGATACATGGTCATGGTCTTAAATAATTTTTAGGAATTAGAAGATCCTATGGGATACTACGTTACTACTGGTTACTTCTATTTGAATGGGATGCGTGACTGGATAAGGCAAATATTTTCATTATGCATGTCTACATGTTGAGGTGTACCCCTCTACCACTATGATCATAAAGATTATTCTAAAAACCATCAAAGATAGAATAATCATGGATATTTCCTATGAAATCATTCATCCCTTCTGTGTTGAATGCAACCTCATTTGGAATATGGCTAGTGAATTCCAGAGTAATAAGGTCACGTATAGTTTTTTTAATATCAAGGGACATGATGATACTGATTGTATGAGACTGAAATCTAGGATTAAGGTGAACGGAATATCCCTAGTTGTATCCTATGATGAGGACACTATTCCTATTACAAGAACCTCTAGAGGAATGATATCCTCTGATAGAGGCTCTGTTTGGACTACATCGCCAAAGGATCTTCCAATCTCATTTGATCCATGAAGGATGCTACTCTATTTTTATATTGGCCACCATAAATATTGATTTTAATCCAACTATGACATTTAGTGATAGAAATATTCAGCATCCACCCCTTTATCTTAATCAGTTGTCGTTATCATTTCTATTGAGATGGATTGTCTTATTTATCAAACTCCTCTATAAATAATGGCTCATACAAAGGTGGTGTCTCCCCTATAACTCAATGACCCACAAAACACCCAAGTCTATGCTTTTCCAAAATATACCTATGTTTTTATCTTTATATGACACAATGAATGGTGATATGGTGGGGGAATATCCCTCCACCACTATGAATCCATAGAAAATTCCACTTCAGGATGGATCTCATACTGATAACAAATATGATGAACCATATACATTGGTTTCCTCTAATAAGGGTTTTATTAGGAGTCACATTGAGGATTTTCCCCAAGAAAGGTGATATCCGATTAAAAATTTACATGCATTAGTGGACAATTATAGGTTGATAAGGTTGAGATGGAGATCATACCCACTGTGAAAGAAAGTATCTACTGACTCTATAGTAGATGTTCATTTAAATATTTCTATGAATGCCCTTACAAATCCTAAAAATGGATCTAACGGAAAAGGAAAAGGAAAGAAGTTACCCTTTGAAGTGGTGCAAGAAAACGGGCCTCATACTAGAGGAAAAAATCTATTATAATTAAATTTTTTCTGGAATTTTCAAGGGATAAATATTTCTAGAATTATTTAGTCCTTAGATTATTGAACTATCAACCCAGAAAAATCAATATAATGATTGATTAATCCAAGGATAAAATTTACTGTGTCATGATTTCTGACCGGAGGTATATTATATATGACTAGTTGGCTCAAAACAACACATAAAAATTGGTGGGAAAACGTATTTTATTGAAAGAGATACTATGTTAAAAGGAGTTGGATGTGAATTTTAGTTTTAAACAATTAAACTAGAACAAAACAAAAATCGTATTTATATAAAAAATATTTGATATAATTTATCTACAATAAATTGATACCAAATCAGTATCAGAAATTATCCAATTATCTTAGAGAGAATTTATTGGTTTCATAGACATACCTATAAAATAAATGATTTTAAATATAATTATAAAACCTATGTTTCTATTACATTCACAATAAAATATAATTCATTCAAAAACCAGAAATACCAAACTTATAAAATTAAGGATTATTTAAAATATTAAAAAAATAAACTAATCATTGAACATAATAGTTAAGGTGGTAAAAAACTGAAATAAAAAGTTCCCGCATTTTTTATACCTCTTGTAATTTATTTTCCCTTATTACCATGAAATACCTTGATATGGTGATAAATAGTTGGGTCTTTTAATCCCCTGGATGACCTTGTGATTATGATCAAAATCATTCTTCTTAACATTGAAACCCCAAGAACAGATGGATCAGATTGCAATTTGTCTTTTTATCTCTATATTAACTATATTTTTACCGCAATATTATAATGAATTCAAGATCTAATTTTTTATAAAAGAATTGTAATAATTATAAGGATTCCGTAAAACATCATCTATCTAAAGCGTTAAGAATTCTAGGAATGAGATGTACATGAAAATTACTACCCAGAAAACATGATTTGTTAATTTATAATCTTTAAAAAAATCAAATTTACTTCTATTTATAGGGAAATTTTCAATGGTCATATTTTAGAGTTAGTTGAAACAACCTTGGACAACATTCACCTATGAACTCACAATAATATGGAAATAATGAATGTTTGATGATGTATTTAAAACACTATTACAATGATATATATTAATCTTTCTAAAAGAAGAATATATATATATATATATATATATTCTGATTATAAAAATTAGGTAGTCTGATGAACTTCATTATTGATTTTCAATCCAATTAAAAAATATGAGTCATTTTTATGTGTCATTACCAAGGTCGATCTAATGGTCATTACTTTTATCTGTATGATAAACAAGACATAAGTCTAACCATTTATCATAATAAGGGTAATTATTATTGAGTGGAGGTGAATTCAGTCAGAAAGATTGAATAATAAATGTTTATATTAATAATACAGTAGATACATTTTTATGTATAGTATAATGTAGTGTTTTCAAAAAACCCCTAATATAAAATAATGGATTTAAAATGTTTGTCAACATAATTTTTATAAATCTTTTTGTGATTTAAAAAACTAATGGAATGGAAATGAAGAACAAAACACATTAGAGTCAATAATATTCCACTTTTTTGAATTCGCAAAACACAATAGTTAAAATGAAAAACATAATAACTGTGAAAAATCCTAGAGAACTCTTTTCTATATAATCATTGAAGATAAAAAACATATAACAAATCCACATATGTTTATAACAACATAATAAACTAATGATTTGTATTCAAACATTTAATCCCCCATTAATGAATTATCTCCCTAAAAGATATATAAAAAATTTATTTAATACATTCCCCCTTTAATCTTCTTCCATTATGAAAATATACTACCTATATTAATCTCTAAAACTTTATCACATTTGTGATTTGAAAAAAGTATTGGGAAAGCATATAAATAAAAATTCCACTACGATACTATATAGGAAACAATTTTTATATGAATTAATTTATACTAAAAGAAATAAATGAATGAACAAATATCCATTAGTAATTGAAATTCATTAAAACATAAATTATTTACATGAAATGATATTCACATTCAATAATAATTCAAATGTATCAAAATATTAATCGAAGATTTCAAAATTGAAAAGTTTAATATTTCCAAATAAATATCTTTCCCAATAGACATAATTTTTGGAACCAATCACGACCCTTATTATATTTTTCAATTGAATATTGGAGCTTCACAATTTAATTATCCATCACCATCACCATCCACTTCCAAAATTTTTTTTAGTATCTCAACTACTTAGTAAAACTACATATTTTGATCCATGATATAAAAAAATTCAATATCACATTTTCTAAAAGATATGTTCTCTAACTCCAAAATTTAATGAATTTTTTAATGAACATATACTTACTTAGTCCACTCATGAGTTGTGTCCCTAAAATTTTAAACAAACATATGATAGTACAATATAATTTTTGATAACTTTAAAAAAAAATTGATTTCCAATGAATCTTACTTTATGTACATGATAAGGTCATCATGATCCATGAGATCACCATAAAACTGATTTTACCACTTTACCGTCTGATTATATGATCTCATATAACTATTGGATTTTTTTTAAATGCATAAAAATCATCCTAAATCTGAATTAATGATCCATTGAGAAAAATAAGAGATAATGATTTCTCATTAAGTCTAATTTGAATAAATTTTCACATAACCTACAAATTAGGAAATTAGTGAATGGTATCACATAACCTTCTTAGGCTTTCTATAATCATGATAATACCATTCTCAGCAAGAGTAGCTTCTTAATAAGAGGATCATGATGAAATATTTGGAGATTTATATTTTTAAGAACTTGAATCATGTTTTGATTCTTACTCAAATCATTAATTACTTTTCATAGAGAAATTACTATCTTCTAATACTTATACAATGTCGATATTCTTATGAGAACAATTTTTTTTCAAAACATATGTATGAGATTTTAGTCTTCTTCTTCTTACTTTAAGGATTATTTTTCTTTTCATTTTGAGGATGGTTTTAATTTCTCTAAAGATGATGATTTTTCATATTGAGACCCTTCAAATTTATCATCCAAATCAAATTAATATTTTGTTGTGGTTAAGGATTAAGAAGATTTATTTGTTTAATTTTCTTTTGTCACTTCACCAGTTTCAGTTATTTTCATCATCAAAGTCCTATTTTTATTCTTATTCATTATTTTATTCCCATTCTTTCTTTTTAATCTTCTTACTTTTCTTCCACTTTTACATCCACATGTTCATAATCTATCATTCAATGAGTCATGATAATTCCTTTTAAAAATTTTATAGAATCTTATTATATCATAAGAATTGTTTCATCAATTTTTTTTTTCTATTTTCCCTTATATATAGCTGAGGGATCTGTTGTAGGAATATGTGTTGTTTCCAAAAATTATAGACCAACCTTTGGAATGATCTTATCGATATGAGAAACTAAAATAATTGGATTTTATAAATAGCTTTCAACACCTTTCAAAAAACATTCATCATGTTTGGAATATTCTAATATCTTCTTTTATTTATACCTTTTCAATGATTCTCCCAATTTTTCTACTATCTAAATCATAAAATCCTTTTCCTAACCCATGCCAATATCAAAATCTTGATCTCTAGGTTTCCATTTCACCTTCTGATCCATGAAATCTTTTAACATGTTATCGTAAAATGAATTTTATTTCCTTTCCTTTTTTGTGGGGAATAAACAATCATTACCTTATTTTAAAGATCCTCTACCATCTTTGATGGCTATGATTTAGTCACAATACCATCAATATTTCAAAAAAAAATTCATTGACTTTGTATCAAAACCCATCATCATTCGGGATATTTTATCCTCACCAATAAAGGAAACCGTTTCTACTATTGGATAAGTTTTAATCTAAAATGTGAAAATATCCATTCATTTTAGAATCATATTATTAAAGAATGAAGGTTACATAAAGATCTTCACATTTATCTTTTAATTCTTGATTTCATCCAATATAATGAAAAAAACATAACAATGTTAACATACCTCATATTTTTCATCAAAAAAATATCGGAATACCTTAGGGTATCCCTATAACTATCTCAAAAAATTAAATACACTTCTATTAAAAACACTTCAACTCCAGAGTCTTGGGAAAAATATGAATGTTTCCAATCATTATCATAACATGGAAAAGAAGAATATTCTACCATATATTTCAAAAAAATATCCAAGACAATCTAGTAATTTATTAAAAGGTATATATGATATCCCTATAGAAGGAACACTAATGAAATCTACTACACTTTTGAATGAAGGAATTTATTTCCTAGAATATATAGATAAATAAACTTCATCTTGAACATCTTTTGATGAAATATCAATAGAGTCATAGAGTTATCTAACAATTTCAGAATAATGTGGTATAAAATTTATATCTAATTTTTTTACTCATACCTTTTTTTATCCATGAAATGAAATAATAATTTTTAGAATATATTCATACTTATAATAAAATCATCACTCAATAGTAATGTCTATGAAAACATATTTGTTCACAAAATCATCCTCATTGGCCATTGTACAGAGACTTGTGTTGGTAATTAAATAAATTTGATAACATACGACTGACCTCATTAAGGAATGGTGATAGTCCATAGAAATAAAATCCTATAACCAATCTGTGACATGAAATGTTCTACTTTTATATTAGTTTAAATGGGGATGGTTCATATTCCAATACATTCAATGAATTAGACTAAAACATTTATATGATTAATGTTTGAGTATAAATAGAAGAATGTTTTAATTGTATTTTTGATCATCCAATTTTTTGTAAAAACTTTTAATCCATCTATATAATAGTATGTTTAGATAAAATTTATTTTTGAATATATAACAATATATTGAAACCTAAATAAAAATTAAAAAAAAAATATAAAATAATGGACAAATGTAATGTCTTAAAATAATAATAGAGTATCTTTATGTTTATAAAATATTTCATCTATATTATTAAACTTTTAGATATTGTTATTATATAGAAACATATTATGATAATTTATATCAAATATATTTTATGATAAAAATTTGGAACTAATTTTGAGAATAGAGAATTTTTATTTTAGAAATCATTTTAAACCAAAACTACTGTTTAGAAAAT
Source organism: Viscum album (assembly GCA_963277665.1). Lineage (NCBI taxonomy): Eukaryota > Viridiplantae > Streptophyta > Magnoliopsida > Santalales > Viscaceae > Viscum > Viscum album. Next base: position 484,870,772 of record OY728147.1, read on the forward strand.
TTTCTTAAAAAAAATGGGTTTGGAAAATTATATAACATGTTCTGATTAAAAAATAATTTGATATAGAAGAATTGTGAAAAATTTACGCATCAAAAAATAAATTATGAAAAATCTTATATTTATAAAATCATAAAAATTTTAGAATACATGAGGATTTAAAAAACTGATAGTTTTAAGAAGACTACATCGTTTTTGAAAAATACCCATATAATCACCACATGAATTGGATTTCATTAACATAAGGGTATTGGTAGTCATGAAGTAGATGTGTATATTCCCTTAACATTGATCATTCATTTCTCTTATTTAATGAAATCAAATATTCAAAAATTTGGGGATTTTTTAAGAATATCACCAAGTATTTCTTGTGTTCCAATGAATTCTAATGTTATATCTCTTTTATGTTTATAATCCTATAGGTAATGGTTCCTTATATCTTATTTTACTACATGAGATTTGTGATGGGTTTTCATTTAGGTAAATGGATCTTTTGTTATCATAAAAAATTGAGTTTTAGTAAAACTATAGTCAGAGTCATTGAGGGTGTGTTGCATCCACGTAACATTTGAACAATAAATTCAAGCCACCACATATTAAATATCAATAGTGGAAACTTCTAATGATAATTTATCTATACATGAGTTAGAAACAAAATATTATCCTAAAAAATAATAAAATAAATAAATAATTTTTCTATCCATTCTATATCCACCATTAAAAGTATCATAATTTTTTAACAAAATCACTTCCCGAAGAATAGAATAATCCAAAATCCATACTTCTCCTAAAATAAAAAAAACTTCATTTATAAAATTTATGATGGGATTATTTCGAATTAGACTTATATATTGGAAATAAGAAAACTGAAAACATTAAATCTAGGTGACTATTCATTAAGTAATTTAAATAACTAATCATACCTGTAAAATATTTTTGATCCACTGGTTTCCCATCTTAATAAAGATAAAATGAATTTGAGGTTACAATAGGAGAAAAAATACTTTTAGTATTATCACACTCAAATTTATTAAAAAAATATTTTATATACTTATGTTGAGATATAAAATTTCCTTCTACGTTTTTTAAAATTTGAAAAGCTAGAAACATTGTTAACTCAATCATCATACTCATTTACATATAAGATTTCATAAGACCCACAATAAAATCTTAAAATTATTATTAATTTGAAAAAAATATAATTTCATAAAAATATTTTTTAAAATTCATTATTTTTATATTTAATTATTTTATAAATAGAGTTGGATTCACAGCTCCCTTACCAAAATTAGTTTATAAAAAAATCATGTTTACTTATTAAACCAAGAACTAGTAGCTTGTTTATTTCCATAAAGATCTTTGGAATGATTTTATAGATTTTGTTGAAGTTTTTTATTTTTTTAATGATTTTGTTGTTAAATATAAATATCCTCTTGAAGAAATACATTATGTAATGAAAACATCAATTCACTTTGAAAGAATTTTAAAAATAAGTTTGATGTAATGGAAAAATTTATTCGAGTAGATTCATCTCTTACTACCAGATAATTGATTTCTTCATAGTCTATTCCATCTTGTGTATTATATTTGATTGAAAAATTTCATAAATAATTTAAAACAATTATTACACTTTCATAGAATTTATTCTGAATAATATATTTTACTCAAATTATAGAAATTTCCTTCAGACGTTCAGTTGCATTTTAGACTTTGTTCATTTCAAGCTCGTTGAGTCAATACAGTGTTGATTTTATCCAAACCTAATCACTGAAATCCTCATAATTATTATTAGGTACTAATTTAGATATAAACACTTAAGGATTAATTTGTTTTGTCTGTGAACTTTTTGTCCTAACTGGTTGATCTATATAAAAAATGATACAATCACAAGGATGATTCATAAGAAACCACTAACTTATTGAGCTTTTAAAAGTATATTATTGAACAATTGGTTGAAAATGATAGTAAGGAATAAATTAAAAAATTATTATTGAATTATTTTCTTATGTGAAAGAGTTTCTACTACATATTGAATATTAGTTTTAGAAATAACATCAAGGAATGTAGGATGGGATTGCATGAAAAAAAGGGTTCTCTTTCATCAAATTTAACATGCTCTATTTCTTAAAAAGTAAGTGTGTTATTATTAAAAATTCTATAATCCCTATCAGTTGTCAAAGAACCTAAAAATATTCCATCAATATATTTTGGGAAAAGGTTATGTAGACAATATTAAATATTCAAGAAGAGTACATTGCATCTGAATACATTTCAGTAAGAAACATTTGGTTTTTTTCGTATCCACAAGTCATAAAGTATTTTAAAAATAAAAGAACTTATTAAAACCTGATTTATAGTATTAAAATATGTACTAACACCTTCAGCAATAAAATATAGAGAAACTTTGTATGCACAAAGCATGAAACTAGTAATTTATTGAAGAACTCCATTTCTCCATTCAACTACAATATATTTATTTGGATTTCTAGGTGATGAAAATTTATGTACAATACCTATCTTACTTAAAAAAAATTTAAATCATAATTTATATATTCTCCACTGTGAAAACTACATTTAATTTTTAGGGATTGTTTTTTCTCATTTTTATCTCTGGACATGAACATTTTAAAATAAGTATTGGTTTCCGATTTTATTGTTATAAAATAAACCAATGTGTATATAGTGTAATAATTAACTATGAAATGTACCTCGTATTTTTATCTGTGTCGTCGGTTGAGTGAAAATCAGTGCACCTTCGGCCTGGTGTGCGTGCGGCACTTGATGCCGGCAAGGCTGATTCTCAGAAATCCAGGGATGGAGCGGCTGGGTCTGATCGAAAGCTTGTGGCTGGTCATCCGATTGGGGCTGCTCTGGATTTGGGGGCTGCTCGAATTCCAGTAGGGGTGGATCGGGATGGTGCTCGAGAGTATTCTCTCCCGGTTGGGGCTCCTGCGAATGGCGTTTGTGCCAAAGGGATGCCCGACAATCCCTCTGAACAGTGGGCGAATGATTTGGGGACTCCATTTTTGGCTTGGAATTATGGATTTTTGTAGGATACCTTGGGATTTTCCACCATGCACGGGAAGAGATCTTTTTTGGATTCTCCGAAAGGGCTCATTATCCCATGTTGAGGCCAATCCTGGTGTGATTGCTGAAAGACTGGCTTTTTGTGAGAAATCTTTGATTGTTCGCATTGTTCATCCAAAAGGTGTGCTGCCCTGGAAATGTGAAGATCTATTTCGTAGGATTTCAATGTTATGGGGTTTTGATAACTGGAAATGTGTATCCCATGGGCGGGAATTATTTCACTGCTTGTTTCCATCAACTGATGTGAACCTTAAAGCTTGGGGTTTTGGGTCCATGTTTCTAAAGATAGGATGGATTCATCTGCATGAATGGTCACTAGAATTTAATGTCTCCAATGCTAAAAATGTCTTCACCTAGGTATGGGTGCGTCTCTATGGGCTAAATTGGGTTCTTTGGCATCCAGAAATCCTGCATGATATTGGAATGGTGATTGGAACACCCATCCATCTTGATAAGTAGACGATAGATGTCAGGTATGGTAATTTTGCCAGAATTCTGGTGGATGTCGATCTTAGATCCACTCTCATTGACATGTTGACAATTTCTATTCCCTCTGATCAAATTCTTATTGATGTTGAATATGAAAAAAACCTATTTTCTACACTAAATTCATGGCTGTGGGACATTCTTTGGAATTGTCCTATAATAACATTACATTTAAGGAGTGTGGGATGTGAGGGAACCCCTCCAATATTTGCCGACATAAGGTGAATTTGAATGGTTCACCCCCGCCAGATCTTGCTACCAGGGACAATGATCCTCCAATAGGCTCAGACCCTCAGATTTTGCTTATTCCTTGGGATGGAAAGGAGGTGATAATTGATACTTCCTCGCCTCAATCTTATGATCCTCCTAGAGTTCATGAGCTTGAAATTGTTTAGATTCTGAGTCCTGCTCCCGCCTTGATGGTGACTTTTCTTTCACAATAGAATGTCCAAGCAGAACCTTCTTCCTCTACTAAATGGGGGAACATTTCTGATGCAACAAAGGAAAGGGCGGAGGACTCCGCTTTTGGAGTTGGGGAACTAATCCTCTACAAGTGGGGAGACATTCAGGATGATGCCAAGGAAAGAGATCTGGACATGAGTATAGTTTCATATAGTGAAATTATTCGAGGCAGAATGATACGTATCTCTGACAGTGAGGGTGTCAGGACTGCCCCAGTTATAAGGAATCCATGGAAATACTACTCGGCAGTTCCTAGGACTGTGACCACTATGTTATCTACAAAAAAGGATGACAAGATGTTATCTATGGAGCAAATGGAAAAAACGGAAGGTTTATAAGAAGATGCTCAAACAATATGAGACTCAATCAGAATGGGAATCGACTGATGCTAATGACATGACCAGGTATGAGTGTGATGAATATGACTATTATGATTTGTATCCTCTCTCTCTCCCATTCCCTCCTCCTCTCTATTGTCTCTGCACTCCTTTTTTATTAATAAATTGGGTGGTCCATGCATGCTTGGATCTGATCTTTTAGGTTATTTTTTCTAAACATAGCTATATTTTTAAGTTTATATATTCATAAACATCAGTTCCATATCTAATAGTTATCATCCATTTCAGAAATAGAAGATATATATAGTATCCTAAAACATTATATGTTTATATTGTAAACATTATCATACTAATTGATAGAAAGAATAAATTAATCTTTTAAGCAATGTACAGTAAATTTTTCATCTATGATGTTAATAATATAACCTTCATCACATGTTTTAATTACTCTTATATCGTTGTTCTTAATTCCTAAAAAAACAATGGAAACAAATGATTTTCCAACAATAACAGTGTTACCTATATTAATGATTTCTCTTTGATAATTTTCTCTAAAAGTTACTTTGTAAACATTAATCTTGATAATTTTTTAAAATAAATCTTTACTGACAGTCATATTTCTAGTGAATCCACTATACTTATTCCAAATAGATATTTTTTTAGAAAATTCTTTATTTTTTGGAAAATAATGAAAAAAATATTTTTGGTAACCAATCATTCATGGGTTCGGTATTTTTAGAAAATAAAATTTTAAGAAACCACATTTTAAAAAATATATTATTTTTAAAAGAAAAAAAATTATTTCTTAGATAAATATTTTTTATGAAATCCTGGATATAGAAATCTATTAAATAATTTTGTTTTCCAATGTCCAATACATTGACATTTTGTGGAAAATGGAGCACTTTTTGGAATATAATTGTTATTTCTAAAAAAAGGATTATGGTTACTAAAACCCATTTTGGTATTATAACTTTGAGGAAAAAATTAAATTATATGTTTTGTTGATGTTTTCATTTATAGTGGTAAAACGTGATAATATTTTCTTTAATAAATAAATTTCATACATTAGTTTTAGAACTAAATTCTCATCCTAGTTAGAAATAGTATTAAAAGAATGTTTTATAAAATCATTTTGTAAACTATATTAATAAAAAATAATTGTCTTAGTATTATAATAAATATTTTCTATTTAAAGATTTGTTTTATCAATATCCTAATAATGATATGATATTTTAGTAGTGAAACCTTAAATTCTTGAATATTTCTTCACATTTTATTCATGTCAATTATTTTGTTTTTACAAACAATAGATTTTTTATTTTATAGATGTTTATAAAATCAATATATATCCTCATAACTAGTTAAGGTATTATCTTTAGAAGTATATGATGATTATTTATACAAATATTTAAAAAACATCCCAATCATTCATTCAGTATAGTTTTTATTTAATGATAAATTTTTTTGGGATTTAGAATTGTGTTCCTTATCCATAAAAAAATTATTTACAAATGATATTTCTAGAAACAATCCAATGTTCCACTATCTAGAGAATTTATTTTATAAGGATCATTCAGATGAACTATGTACACCACTAGAACACACTGTTTCATAAGATTTTAAAAATTTCATGCTTTCTAACTTGTAAAACTTCTATGAATTTATACCAAAATTTCATTCCTTCTTATCCATCCTATTAAGAATAGGATAATTCTGTAGAATGAGTCATGTATTCATGAATTCATAACAAATAATTTACAATCTTATTTTATATCATTTTTTTCTTTATGACACTTTTTCTGTCTTTATTGAAAATACATCTTTCCCACTCTCTTATCCATCCATCTAGAAATATTTTCCAACTCAATCATAGAAGATATGATTGAACAGAATCATCCAAAAAAAACAACGTTGTTATTATTTAATGAAGTCACAACATTCTCTACTAACTTGAATTCAGTAGAAACATTAGATGATTTATAAAGGAAACGACTTCGATTTTATTTTCAAGATTCTCTTAATCTATCTTATGACATTTTTTATTTTTATGCTTGTTATAGTAAGATTCTCATGTGTTATATTTTTAATGATCATTATATCTTCCAATACTATTATTCTGTATTCCAACTCATTTTTTATAATCTATTTAATTGTTTCAAAAAATTACTCTATCAAATACATTACATTCCATGTGATTCTATACTATTTGTAATAGTTAGAAGTCTATGATGAATCATCCCAATAGCCTCTCCATGTAGAAAATAACAGGCCTAATAATAAGCATGAAGATTAAAATTTCATATTTTGATAACATTAGATGTTCCAAAATGTGCAACTTTTACATTATTCCAAATACTATTGGAAGGTTCACATGAATAAATCTAATTATATATGTTTTGAGTCGTAGAACATAAAATAATATTCCTTACACTATAATTTAGTTAACAATCCATAATTTGTTAATTTATAATGGTTATAACTTCATTCTCAGGAATCATGTAATTACCAATAAACAGAAAAAAAATTTGATCATCATTAATGATAACATAATTTTTCATCCTATCTCTCAAGTACTCATAATCATTACCATAAAAATAAGAAGATGAATAGGATTTAGATTTTAATGGGTTCCATTAATTATGCATTCCATGTTAAAAAGAGTAGAAATTATTAATCTATGAAAACATTATTGAAAACATTTCATAAAAATATTTTTTATAACAAAATATAATAAAACATGAATTTGAGTAATGAATTAAGAAAACATAAACTATAAGCATCAGAAAATTTTATGATACAAATTTTTGGATCGATACAATTACTATACTTAAAATAGGTGGTAAATTTTAGGTAAAAAATTAAACTAGATTAAAATAAAAATCTTATTTAAGGTAAAAATAATTGGACACAAAGAACATATGGTAATCAAAGTAACAAAATTTGAATAAAAACCCATCAAATTATCTAATAGCATGTTTATTAGAATCATAGACACAACGATAATATATATGTTCAGAAAGATATGTATTAAACCTAACATTCTATTACATGTGAAACATAAATTTAATTCTTTCAGAAACAAGAAATACAAAGAACATAAAACAATGTATAAATTACAAGATTGAAATTGATATTACTATTTAGCCCTAAGAGTTAAGGTAGTTAGAAACATTTTCTAGAAGTATCCATAGTATTATACTAACTATTTATCATTGTATTAACTTACTTAAAAATCCCATAATACGATGATCAATATCTATGTCTTATAATACCTTGGAAGCCCTCAATATGATAATCAGACGTGGTATTACAAGACCCATAATCCCTTGATCTGTTCATTTTGATTCAACTATGTATTCTTATCAATGAATGACCGAGATATGTACCTTTATTAGATATGAATACAAATGCTACTTTTTTCTAAATGAATTAAAATCCTTATATATATTCCATAGATGTTTGTCTCTATAAAGTTTTACATATACTAAAAATGACACGTTCACATAAATTATTCCGTAGATTACTGGAGTTGTGATTGAATAAATATTCAACTGGTCAAATGAAATTTATATATTAGAAAAGATTTAATAGTCATATTTCAATGAAAATTGAGACACCCCTATATAGTTTTCACTTGATAACATATATTGATCTGGAATAAATGAATTTCTGGTGTCATTTTATTTAGCACCATTTCTATACAATACTATATACTGTCTGATTGATAAAAATCTACATATTCTGATTAAAAAATTATGATAGTATGATGGAATTCATTGTTGATTGTAAATCTGATGAAATTAATAAGAGCTAGGATGATGTATCGATACCATGTTCGATTTGATGGTCATCACATTTCTTAATCTGTTAGGCAAGACATATATCTAACCACCAGTTAAAAATAATGACAGTTCGATTGATTGAATGCACATTCAGTCCAATGGATTGAATAATAAATGTTTATATTCATAATACATTATAATAATTTTAATATACAGTATAAATAAATGTTTTATTCAAAAACATAATTACAATATTTTGATATAAGTAGTTAGTAAACATTATTCTAAAAAGTTGTTTTCGATTTCCAAAACTAATGGAATAGAAAATTTAGAAATTAATAGTTTCGACCATAAAACCTATGGGTATTTATGTAAAAGGATATTCAGCCCTTTTTCCTTCAAGTTAAGAAGCATTAAATCTCTGTGATAATTGATTTTTATCACTCATCTCATCTAGTCTAAAATTTATTACCATTAATAGATATACTAAGGAAAGGGAACTTCAGGAGGATATTTCTTAATTTTCTAACCAGGATTATCACAATTGTAATTTTTTAAGAGATTTCAGATATGTTCTTAATTATGAGTGGAATAATGGATCCATATTCCTTTGTAGAGCATCCTTGGAATTCCAAATATTTATTTTTACTACCCTCTCTATATGATATGTGTTATTGGGGTTAACATTACTTTGGTTGAGGCACACTATGAAGGGTCTCTAAGATAGTAATCTATATAAATCATTAATTTATCTATTAGGTGGAGCCACCATTCTCCATTTTCCTATAGATATATCCTAGGGATTATTTTGGTTGACACCCCCTTAATCATTTCAATATTGCTGTATAAAAGGAGATGTCTGACAACCTTTAGTTCATCAAAGTTTGGATGAACCTTAAAGAATGTAGAGAGGTAATTTTCTCAATATCTGGACTATGAAATCATGGTAGGATCATAAGTCAATAGAGGAGAACAAAAATGAATATGAACTGGATAGCCACATATGAAGGATGGATGCTATTTTAAAGGTTCAATTATGGCTACACTGGGCTCAAAAATATAGTGGTGTTAATATTCAGTGGTAGGATTTATCAATGACACATAAAAGTTCTAATAAGGGGAGTCTATTCTCAGTTCTAAATAAAAGTGAAGATAAAAATAATTTTAATCTCCACATTTTTTAAGCATTCATGAAGGCCACCCTTTATTGGGGCCTTTTAATTAGTTCAAATAAAAGACGATATTAATCAATGCTTTTAAGTAGATCTAAGAAAGTGTTCCCTCTTACAGAACCCCTACATCAGACTACTTGTTCATTTGTGTCATGATAAATAATCTAGGGCACCCCACAGTTTCATCATGTCATGGAAATAGAGGATCGAAACCCACAAACATATCTACACACATGGGTTGGGTCTTGCAATACCAAATAAATGTACTCCCTCATTTAGGCCTATACACGGACTAACCCAATGCTCATCCTCGACTATACACGACTTGACCCATAATCCTATGCATGCCTATACCTGACCCCCATCTTTTTATATACTTCAATAAAAAATATTATTATAAAAAATATTAAAAAACAAAAATAATGAAACAAAATTTTTTTTTAAAATGATGAAATTGTAAAAAAATATTATTAATTAAATCATTATTAAAAATATATATATATATATATATTTATTATTTATAAATACAAATAAAAATTATAAATTTAATATTAATATATAAATATATCTAATTTAAATAATTAAAAAAATTAAAAATTAAAATTGGTAAATTACAATATTATTCTTGTTTTATTAATAAAAGAATTATGAATAAAAATGAATAAATTTAATATCAATACATAAAAAATTAAAAATTTAATAAATAGTATATATAAAATGTTGATATATTAAATGAATCAGTTTTAATAATTATAAAAATTCAAAAGTGGGTATATTACAAAATTAATAAAAAATTATTAAAGAAACAATTGTTAATAAAAATGAATAAATTTAATATATAAATATATATTAATTATAATTATTATAAAATAATATATATTAAATGAAAATATAGAAAAGGAATAAAACTTTATAATTAAAAACAACTTAACATCATGTTATTGTTTAATGGTTTTTATACATAATTGTTCTCTACTATTTTTAATATTTATAATATAGAAATATATTCATATATATTCTCTCTCTCTCTATATATATATATTATTTTATATAATATGAATTTTATAACAAGAAATATGTATGATTTCATTTAATAATTCATTTATTTAGTAACGATGGATTAAAACTAACAACTAATTTTAATCAAAAATAATTACCTATTATATCGTGTAATGGAAATTTAATTGAATGTATTCTGATCTTACAAGTTAACATATATCAATCAGGTGTAAAATTGATTTTACACTTACACATATGCAATTTATTCATTTTTATATACAACTCACACACAAATAATATTTCTATATTTTTTTTCAATTTATAATATTCATTTTAGAATAATATTTATTAACATAATATATTTAATATAAATTATGTATGTAATCCATAAATATTTTATTTTTAATTGTTTATTTTAATATATATTATTTATTATTTTTAATATATATTTTTACAGTTATTCAATTTTTAATTATATATTCACTTATAATCTATAGTTTTATCTTTTTTCAATATTTATTTGTACATGTTTATTCAATAACATTTAATTATTTTAACATTGATATAATTTATATAATTAAACTGTAATAATTTTATATTTTACATGTTTATTTATGAATATTCTTTTTTAGTTTTTTTAATAATCTATATAATTTATAACAATTATTGATTTTTTTAATATTTAACTTTTTATTATTTATTTAATTAAAAAGCATTGAAAATTATAAATTGTTACTATTAAATTTAACATGTATCAAACTTGTTTTGTATATATACTCAGAGACATATTAATTTCACACACACTTTTAGAAACACACATACATAATATATATGTAATTTATTCCAATATTAATATTAATTTAAGAATTTCATTTAGTATCATAATATATTTATTATGTTATGGTTTCAATTATTAAAAAATCATACATTTATAGTATTTATTATTATTTATTCATTTGGAATTTAATCATTTTATAATATTTATATAACATAATATAAATATAGTTATAACTATATAAAAATAATTATAAATACATTTACAAATATATATAATTATATTATTTTATATATATATATATAAATTTTTACAAATCAATATTTCTAAATATTTAATTATATTTTCATTTATATAAATATTTATTTATTTATAATTATATATATTTGTAATTATATTTATAAATATGTATTCACATTTCCTTAAATATATTTATTATTATGAAAATATTTATTTTCAATTATACAGAGTTAAATTTTATTTATAATAATAATTATTATTATATTAATTACATTAATAATATTAACGATATTATTAATATTATGAAATATTATTTTAATAGGTCTTTATCATCAATTATCAAGTACTGGTGAAGAGGTATAATTATCAGCATTTTTATAATTAGCGCTATTATAACATTTCATTATGCACACATAAATAATAGCATCAATAATGATATGACATTATCATCACAAGAAAAGCACTAATAAAGAGTGATTTTATTAGTGCATTTTGTTTTAGAGTTGACAAGACCACTATTTACTCGCATTTTTTAGAAAGATCTCCTAAAAATGTTGCTAACTTATAAATATAACCCTAACAAAACTAATTATCTCATGTCATTCTAGCTCTCTCAGAAGTCCAACTCTACCACCACTCCCCCATGACCTTCTATTAGATGAATCAAGGTCAGGCTATGTACTCCTTCTCTATCATTTTATCCTGAGTAATTTTTATTCGTACTACTCCCTCACTACTTCGTGCTATTGTCTGAACCCTAGTTGGGATCTGGTTCTGAATTTTTTATGTGTCAATTCAAAATGTGTTTAGGATTTGTTTAGGATCATTGTATCATCATTTTTTAGGGACATTATACATCTATGCATATTCCATGTAGGTGATTCGTAGTTTCCCCATTATTTAACATACTTTCAATTGTTGAATTTTTTTCGCAGTATTATTTATGAATTATCTGTTGTTTGTGAGTAATAGTTATTTTTACATAAATACATAAATGGTTTCATTTTTTTCTTCAAAAATAAAGGCTTTCATTGTAAACAAATCAATTAAATTTAAATTTGGTGGTATGTTTTATATATATCTAATTAATTGTCTTAAAGGTTTAATTTAGTGATTTGGAATATTTAAAATGGGATTCTTCTTCTCTGTGATATTGTAAAATGTTTTCATTTAAGTTTTATGTATGATATAATTTTGGATTTTTATTACATAAATATATTATATAATTAATTTGATGGGGTTTACACTATAGTTTTATATAAATTATGGAATTCACCATTTCATTTATTTTTTATGACTCTTCAGATTAATTTTAATATAATGAAACAGTAGATGGATTTTAAATTTTTTTGGAAATCAAAATAAATTTTAAAACGCTGATAAATTAAAATTAAATTTTAAATTTTTATTCTTAATAAGAGTTACAATGGCTTGTTTAGTAATTTAAAAAACTAACTATTAATTTTATAATTTTTATAACATTTTGGAACCGATTATTATAAAAAAGCTCTATTTGTATTTTCAATAGAGGCCCATTTGGAAGCATCTTTTAGTAACTCATATTTTATTTAAACATTTATACCCATATTCTAATCTCATAATATTTTTTCGTTGGTTACTTTTATATTGATATGGTATATGGATTACATGAATATATATATATATATGATGAATTTTAATAAAGGGTTTTTTTGGGATATGGGATACGGTTATATTCATTACTACTGTAACCTCACTTCTTATAATCCACATCTTCCGAACACTAGGAATTTTAGTGTGATATTTACGGACAGTTGTTATCTTGTCATTATTAGACTATCTAGACCCCCTTTGGTTAGGGATATGCCATTTGGGAGTTCCCCTTATGAATTTAGTTGAGGGATAATAGTTGATTGTGGTTTTCCAAATATCTATTCTATCCCGATGACGAATAATATTGTTCCACTCACTAAAGTTTTTGGGGTTATCTACATTGGCTAGTATGAGTGGGATTCATAGTCCATATCGAGCGAGATTCACTGATAGGTCATAGTGAGGTGACTAAATAATCAATATTAGTGGTTTTCCATCACTATAAATTAAATAATATGCATTCTTCTATATTGATCATTTTAGTGGCTTATTTTTGAATATATTAATTCAGTAGATACCCCTTATTGTTATTTTGTTTTTTTATTTATGGGGTATCATATTTAGTTAAATTGATTCAAAAATTTCATGACATATTTTGATTGATTTTATTTGATGATATTCATGGTCACTGATAAATTGATCAGTTAATCTACAGAATAGTTTTTTAAGATGTATATATTTAATTATTTATATCATAATAATTATTTTAAATGTGGAAATTTAAAATACTATATGAAAGTGTCTTCTCAAAATAATTAAAGAATGATATTATCATTCATTAAGAAAAAATGAAAAAAAACATGATTAATTATAAATATAAAGATATCGATGAACGTGATTTCCACTTTATTTTTAATGTTTTATGATGGACGTAATGTCTCGAAATTTTATATTAAATAATAAAATGTTTTTGGGTTTTAATATATTTATATGTGATAATAAAAGGGTTAAATTGGTATCTATAAAAGTGATAATGGAAAAATTTATATTTATAACGAATAAATTGAAACATATTCCAATTTTATATATTTATAGTATTCTAGAAAGAACATTATATGATCTAAATTACTTGGTTGATTTTCATTCGTATTTTTAACATGAAATTTATCAATTTAATTGTCATTGAACTACAAAAGAACCATGATTACAAGTTTATCTATAGTGAAAGTATAGTTATTGATGGTTGGAAAAGTCATGCGACAGTTTTTTTGTATCATTTATATTAATATATTTTATATTTAGTTTGATTGTGTTTTTATTGGTCGTTAGATGTAATTTATTAGGTTTTCTCAATAGTTATTGGTTTCATGAAATATTGTAGTTTTTATTTAATGTATCTTTATCATTATGAAAACATCTTTCATTTCAAAATAACTATTGGAATTCATTTCATTATATTTCATTTAATTTTGGTATTAAGAATTTACAAATTGAAAATAAGAATTTTAAATAAATTTTTTCAGTTTTAAAAATAAGTATAGGAATGAAGAACCAATTTTATCTTTTCATTTATTAAAATCTTGAATATTTAAATTCTAATAATATCATATTGTTATTGGTGATGTTTTTATAAAAATATATTGATTCATTTTGATTGATGTTTTTGGAATTTGTATGGATGATGGTTTTATTTTGGTGTGTTCTTGATAATAGATGATTTATAATGGAGAAATATATCTTGAAAAATATAAGTAAAGTGGTTTTGGGTATACTCTATAGTTTTATTTTGTATTTGTATTACTTTATGATATATGATACCCAGGGAGGTTTTATGGTGAATGAAAATGTTCTTATGGTTGAAAAACATTCATTTTTTTTACATATCCTTGCACATCATGGGAAGAATAGGGTGATACTATTTTACATTGGTATATTTGGAGATAAAATAAGTAGGCATTTTAATCTAATTTTCAATGATATTGCATGTGTTGGAGATATTGTTTTTTAATTAACTCAGACCTATCCCAAATGATACAAATGATTGGAGTTGGAAGCATTTAATATAATGTAATTAGAAAAATGTTTTGAAATAATTTTTCCATATTGATCATGAAACATGTGTATCCTCAAGCTTTCTTTATTGATTCCCTTTTATAAAATTTATTAGGTGATTTGGAAAGGACACATATAAAATTGAAAGGGTCAATGGGTGCCCAGAAAGTTTATAGAACTATAAATGGTGATACTAAAAAATATTCTAGAGATTTTTAAACAAGATCAATATTTTAGTTATGTACATCCAAGATAGATGGTGTCTACAATTGAAGAGAGGGTGTTGCATGGTGAACTAAGCAATAAATATGGGATCATTGTTCTACAAGGGAATTATTATTTGGGAGATGAATGTTACACACATTTTGAAGGTTTCATTACACCATATTATGGAAAATATTACAATCTATGGGAATAATGGGATGGTTGACTGCCTTGAAGACCGAATGTGTGTTTCAACTTGCACTGTGTTTCAATAATGAATATTATTGGGAAGTATTTTGGGATGTTATAACATAGGTGAAATATTTTTTGAATTAAATCATTATGACAATTTTGGATTCACAATTGGGGGTAATTTCATATTTCTTATTACCTCATTTAATTTTTGAATATTATTTGACCTTGTAAATTAAAAAAAATGTTTTTGAATGAAATTGAATTATCGTGATGAGTCATATAGTTCATACCTGAACCTATTGGGTATATTCATTGAAAACATAAGCATATAAATTAAACCATCTACCGACTATGTCAGGAAAATAGGATTCCCTTCAATCTATGGAGTCTAATGAAACATAATTTGTCTCATACTAGTGTATACAGATGTGAGGTGTTTGTTAAGGAATTTTTAGGAAACAAACTAGCACCCCATGTCACAAATTGTATCTTTATAGGTCATCACAAGGGATACTTCCTAAACAACCCATCATAGTATAATGGGGCTGTTTTTAAATATTCCATCTTTCTGTAGATGTAGAACATCCTATGAAATGATAGAGGGGGTAAGATTGACTTCGATGATGTAGATTCTCAAGATACATAAGTGTTGGTACGGAAACAAGCTCCACAGGTCCCCATGGAAGAAGTTGCTCCAGAAACACATGTACTGCATAGTAGTACAAGAGAGGTAAGGGAGCTATAGAGATATAGATTCCTTGTCCCCGAGGATGGTGAAACAATATTATTGGATAATGAAAAACTAATCTTCTATTGAAGTAGTAGAGAGCTAAGAAGTAGAATGATTTCTGGAAGCTATGAATTATGAGATGAATTCCATGTACCAGAACCATGTCTAGGTTCTGGTCGATGTACCAATTGATGTAATGCTTGTTGGGTGTAAATGGGTAGTCAAGATGAAACTGGAAAGGAAGGTAAAATTATTACTTATAAAGAAAGGATAATGTCTAACGGTTTTACACAGCATCAAGGAATTGACTATGATGATGAATTTTTTCCAATTTCCATGTTTAAATCTATAATAATCCCACTTTCCATATCATATATCCATGATTATGAGATATGATAGATGGATGTCAAAACTATATTCCATAAGGAGAACATTAATGAACGTGTCCATATAACACAACATGAAGGGTTTGTGACACTAGGGGATACTAAAAGTGTATTCAAGTTGCCGAGATCAATTTATGGATTAATGAAATCATCCAAATCATTGAACAATAAATTTTTTGAATCCATAAGGGAATTTTTTTCATTATGAATGAATGTGAGCCATGTATTTACAAGCAGTTCAATGGTAATGTCATTAAGATCCTATTAGTGTATTTGGATGACATATTTCCTATTGGAAATAGAATAATTGTTTTGAAGTCCATAAAGGACTTGTAAAACATGTGCTTCTCCATGAAGGAATTAGGTGAAGTAGAATACATTCTATGGATCAAGTTCATTCGTGATAGAACTAAGAGGCTACTTGGACTATGTCAATCTACATACATGACTAGATACTAATGTTATTTAGTATGGATCAATCCAAGAGGGAATTGTTTCTAGTGTCCCAAGGTATACATGATTCCATGAAAATGTTCCCCCACACACAGCATGTAAATGATAAGATGAGTATCATTACAACCTCTGCAGTGATAAGATCTATCAATTACTCCATGTTATGTACAAGGCAAGATGTTTCTTATTCATTGATCATTTTAGGAAGATATCAATCAGATCTATGAGAACATCCTTGAACTGATTTCAAGAATATCCCTAAGTATCTGAGAAGAACAAAGGATATGTTCTTGGCGTATATTGGAGAAGTGGAGCTTCTCATCATAGTCTATTCTAATGATGAGTTTTATATAGATTATAATGATTTGAATTTGAAATCAGGATATGTTTTCTCTCTCATTGGAGGAGAGGTGAGATGGAAGAGTTCAAAGTAACTAGTTTTCACTGATTCTAAAATGGAGTGTGAATATTGAAGGGATTATGATAAATCCAAGGAATCCTTCTATATTTAGAACATTTTATATGATATTTGTGTGTTACATAGTAGTATGGAACCCATTACATTATATTGTGATTATACTACAATTGTGGCTCTTCAAAATGAGACAATAACACATGAATAGATAAAGAAAAAACAACAAAAGTATCACCTCTTGAAGGATTTCTATAAACGGGTTGCTGTTGCAGTGAGAAGAGTGTCCACAAAAGAGAACGTAGAAGAATCCTTGACTAAAGTCATGTCTTAAAAAAATCATTAATATCATTTGAGTAGTAATGGCTTGATTGTTGTTAGCAGGTAGACCTAGTGCATGTTGGGGTCTATTTGGGTTGGTTCCCTAGAAAACAACATATATATTACATTATTGTAAACCTATATTAATTGGAATAATATTAATAAACTTTTTATCACATCATGTTTTTTCTTCTATGTGGCATATTATGTGATAATATCTTATGAATAGATGTAATGCTAAAAGGTCAATGTGGATCTCTGATATGATGAGAACGCTAATGTACCATGACACTATACGTGAATATGCGTTCTATTGATGGATGATATCATTTTAACTGACACAAATGATACATGTTATCAGGGTTGTGGACTTAAGAAGCTTTGTGCAACCTTCTCATGGTGTGCGCCATTGATAATATCCAAGAAGATATTATGAGAACAAGACCCACAAATAAGAAATCTACATTCCTAAGTGTCATTGGATGTTACTATATATGGAAATGGTTATTGGTCCTTAGACATTAATATTATTAATAATGTGTATTAGGAATCATTCACATAGATATATTGACAATAACTATGATGATGAATATTTGCGATGAGGTAGGAAATGTTTCATGCATTATGAGTAATATTACATTTATTAAGAATTTGAGAAAAGGTTTGTCACTTCTACAGAAGTACAAATATCATGATCTTTGATGGAAATGATATAGATTAACTAAATCATTGGACATGGTGTTCTCTAGGCATGTTCAATTATATGAAGTCATAGAATGAGAAACCGGGCAGATGGGTTGATGACTCATGGATGAAATCTGCTTGATTAGAGATACCATGAAAAAGGGGTTATATTACACTATAAGCATTTGTATGAGGTGACATGTCATTATGACATTAACTTTTTCCTCTTGGGTTCCTTGAACCATTGCTATACATTATTTTTGGACACTAGACCAGACCAACTAATGCTAATGAGAAAGAGCCCTAGAGGGTAATACACTAAGTGTATCCAGTATCTTAGTTAAATAATTTTTTATTTAACAAGTCGAATAAATATTATTACTGATTTTGGTTTAATGATTATTTAAGTATTTCTGAAACATTTATTTTTTCACAAGTTATTAGATGGAATATATTGCGAAAGGAATATTTACTTATCGATGAATAATGACGTTATGATTATTTAATATAAATAATAAGTCATTATTCAAGACCTGGAAAATATTGAGGAGGATTAGTGGACCATGTTATTGGTCCACTGAGAAACAATATTAAATATTATTTGTTCAAATAATATTTAAATATAACTTAAAAGTTAAGCATACATCATGGAAATAATATCATGGCTATTATTATTTAGAAAAGGGTTTCCCATGGAATTATTAAATAGGAAATTACAATTGCGCTAATTATTTATTATTATCTAGTGAATTAAATTCCATGTTATGTTATTATTCTCTAATAATCTAATGTGTCATCCCCCCAGCTTACTAATGGTTTTGTGCACATTGTCTACAGACAAAACCCATTAAACCTAGGTAACTCTTCCCTCTCCAAGTAATCTCTCAATAACGAGTGAGATAATCTACAACCCGATGTAGGAGAAATTCTTTGGAATCAATTCTCAAGGCGATCGGTATCGAACATCACAAGTGAACGGATCTTCTGCGCTATCACCTGGAGACTCCTTTGGCAATGTCTGGAGATATGTAGAGCACATGTTTTCCAACACTAGAGAAATCATATCCTTGTATTCTATATCGAAATAAAGCTGCACCTCAGACCCATGGTTGAAAACATCCACAAAGAAAGAATCACCTTGGATGTAATTCATTAACATAATTAAATTAAGTATAACAAATATAGGTTGAGTCTTTATTCTCTGTTTTGGGATTTCTCCTAAAATAATTATCATTTACTCAATTTCATGGATTCTGGTTTTTATAATTGTATTGATCCTGGAATAATCATTGATTATGGAAATTTTAAAAAATGGGTACATGCCCCTCTGGCGCATCTGTTGTGCCCAGAACCTACAGTAGCCTCATGAAGATATAAATTTTTATTATGGACCAAAATTTATTATGGTCATGTGATGAACACTATGTAACTTGTAGTTTTAGGTCAGATGAGGATAACCATAATTCAATTTATTTAAATTCATTGGAAAAATACTATTGGTCATGATTAAACAATGTATTTCTCTTAGAACCTTAAATCTGTTGGGGTCGTAGTAAGAACTCTTTCCATCATGATCAATGAATATGCTCTGTTAGAGTAGATCTTCTATACGGAATATGCTCCCTCCCACATTGGTTCCAAAATTTTTGTATTCTTCCATTGTATCATTAAGGTCTTGTATACTAGTACTACTTCCCCTTGGAGTAATCATTGGAGGCATAGTTTGTTCTTAAAATACCATGAAATCTAATTTTGGTGGACTACCATGTGATTTAAGGTATGAATTCTTTCATCTAGAAGTCGATCAAATTAAAAAATCCATTTTTCTGATTTCTATTAAGGGTATAGATAGTTTTAAATGGAAACACTATGTGATGGGAATATTAATTCAATGGTAAATAATGCTTTTGTCCCATTTAATAGATAATATGGGGTCGCCTATGTAGTGATGTGAGTAATAGTGCAATAGAACCATAAGGTACAAAAGTGGTTATGAGGAGAATAAATTTTATCATTTACCCAGAATCATATGGAGTATGTTTTATATGGTCTTATTGAAGGTCTCTATCTATCCACTGACTTATTAATGATACAAAGATGAATGGTTCGATGCGATATTGAACTCCCGATACAACTTTTACAACTCATCTGAATAGATAATCGGTTCAATTATATACCAGTATCATTTGAGGGATACTGAATATGGTAATGATATTGGATTTTATGAATATGAAAATATTATTTACTATAACATATCTAAGGGTTCAACCTTAACCTACTTGGAAAAACTTTTATTTGTATTGAGAATGATCTTGAACAAAAAAGATTTACTGAGAAGAAATATTCAAAAAAATTCCATTCTCAATATGGAAAAAATACATGAGTATTTTGATATTTGTAAAAAATATAGGAGCATAAAGATTAAATTAGCATGCACATCGATGAAATAAATTTTTTTTGTGAATTTCATACAAACCAGTTTCATTGAAGGACAACATTATCTAAGACTCTAAATGTGATAGTTAAGCCTGAACCTTGACGGGTGAGCACCACAGGATCCAATTTATAATTATTTTATGAAAGCCACGGTATCTTTTCCAAAAATACATTCATAAGGACTCTATTGAAGCCCCATTTATAGAGGAATTTATTCTTCTTGGGGTGTACATAAGGAGTGAGTTTGTTCTTTCATCTCTATGTGGGAACAATTCAAGATTTTTCCATTGGGAGAACACGGTTTGGTAGGTATTCCATAATTTGAATCCTCCAACTGGTTAAAGTACGGTCTGGTTGAGTGATGAAATTAACCACATTGATTTCTTTCATATTGTCATGGAATAATGAAAATTTTTTGGAAATCAGAATAGTGATGACTAACTCATCCAATTATTGATCCTCCAAAACTGTAATAGGATTATCCAATGAGTCTACCATGGAATTTTTGATTTTTGGATGTTATTCATTGTTTTGTTTGAGTAAAATTATTCAATTAATCCTTAAAAAATGTCATGTAGGTGGATTATATATTTATTTTGAAGGGCATAAAAATTGTTAGTCTTTATGGTCAACAACTCTAAATAACCCTTTTCCTCAATCTGGTCCACATGAATTTCATGTTCCATTTCTTTCCCTATAATGAGGGTATCATATTATTCATCATTATTTATATTCCCTAGAAAAACGTGAATGGGTAAGGTAATACAACATTTTTTTAGATAAAGGATCATGAATTCTACCCTCACTTTATTAAGGTTTGGATCTTCTACTCTCTTACCAATAGGGATTATGGTTGCGCCATCAAAATACATCTCCAATAATTGGGGGACCACTTATGTAGAGAAGATATATTAAACATAAAATTTGGTATTCAATGATATTGTTTACATAGATGGATGTATTTCAAGGATTTCTACTAATTCTCGCAACTTTAATTATTTCTCTAGAATGAAATTAATTTGAAAGTACAATAGGATGATCACCCATTTTTCCAATCAAAGAGTCAACATAAGAATGATAAGGATGTTTGTAAAAATGTTTTTTGAGAGAATAAATGGTCCCCCAGGTTCTTTAGTTATTTTATCAGTTTTGAAACCACATGGATTTTTTCTAGACAACTCTTCTTGCATTTTGATTTATGATTCTCTATATCAAAAATGGTTGGAATGAGAGAATATAGCTTATATTCATTCATACCATCATTAGTTTGTGTGAGGAATGAACACAATGATTGTTCTTATGTCATACCATACAAAATGAGAAGCTTCCCATCAATAGAAGACGTTATAAATGATGGACAAGAAAGATATAACATAAGACTGTTGAATGATTCCTAACAGTCATCAGTCCATTGATGTG
The DNA here is from genome assembly GCA_963277665.1 of Viscum album. Taxonomy (NCBI): domain Eukaryota; kingdom Viridiplantae; phylum Streptophyta; class Magnoliopsida; order Santalales; family Viscaceae; genus Viscum; species Viscum album. Next base: position 484,892,977 of record OY728147.1, read on the forward strand.
CAGCCCCTTTTTCTATAACCAAGTGAAGGGAAACCAATTTCCTATGAGGATTACTATAAAAAAATGAAAATAATTTTTTTTCATTTTAATCCCCCAAACTATTTATGATTTCAGGGAGGAGAAAAATCATGGATATCATTTGTATTCTTATAATCAACATTGATGTCGTGATAAATAATTGTGAAGCAGAGAAACATTCATAAGGTAACTCAAAAATAACATTTCAAGAGGTTTATTTTCCAGCTATTATAACTTATTTTCATGAATATATTTTTGAGATCAGTCTAGTGGTTAGAATAATATTTATACAAAACCACAAGATCATTGAAATAGAACTTGACAGAATTTACCAAAAAGGGTTTGATAATTCGATTCATGGCATGTTGGTATGTAGTTCTAGTATTCAGGATACCAAAAGATGATACCTGATAGAAATATACCACTTGATGTGATTCAAAATCTTTAGATATCTCATCTTTAGGGAACATCATGATTTAGTGGTATCTAGTATAACAATCCATTAAGTAAAAGGTATTTATTTCCAACTCAAGAATTAATATGTAGTTTTTTATTGGAACCCATAAAATATATTTTGGACCTTGTAATTTGAGATATCTAAATTCAATGAAACATATTATTTTACCATTTTTATTTTTTTAATGACTATAGTAGATTTTCATTTTTGATACTTATCATATGGAATGAAATTTTCCATGATAATATTGTCACTTTAAGACTCAATTTTGATAGCGTGAGTTTGGTGCATCCTTCTAGCTGGCTGTTTGTAACCCTGGTGTTTTTCTGGAAAGCCAAGGCAGTGCGTGTCAGACTTTAGATAAAAGCCAAAAATTTTAGATTAATTAAATGAAATAATGTACTAATTTTTATTTATAATTGACATATATACCTCCTTTTATTCAAAAGACAATGTTTTGATAATAATTGTTTGTCATAGGTACTCTAATTCAACTAGATTTATTTTTCCACAATCATCAATAGTTGTAATGACAAATTCCTTGGAAGTTAGAGGGGAATCCCAATGGTATTATTCCTAATCGATGTCCAATTCTTCTTCCTCATCCAATTACTTTTATACCATAATTTTAATGGATGTTAGAAATGAATAATTTTTTTAGAGTTAAGAGAGGTGTCAACATATTGACATTCGAATGCCGAAGTAACATCCTCTAAACCGAATTAACATTGATGAGTTTATTTAATGCTTTGTAGAATAGAATATGGAAATAGAAAAAGTATCTCCACTCATTCCATGTAGAAAGAGAATATTATATAAGCCAATCTATGTGGCGGGGAATATTTGACTATCCAGGGATGGAATGTGGGAATTGTCACTCGATCTTTTAGAAATGTTATGAGGGTCGATGAACTTTTCATAGCTATTGAGCTAGTATTCATGATCAATATCAAGATGTTTTTTGAATTTTCATTTGAATTTAGACCCATATCATTGATATAATTTATGGTCACACATACTCATTATTGAGCTACTTGAAGAGATTGGCCGGGATAATTTTATGACCATTCAATGTAGTGAACCAGGAAAAACTGTCATTCATGGGTTGTTTCCCTTCCGTCCAATGGAATATTGCATCAATATATTATGATTTCCATTATCTGAATGTGGAATTATCACCATAAAACTTCATAATTTTTTCATTAATGAGATATTTGAGTTATTGGTGGTATGATTAGGGGACTACTATATAATGATGCACCCAAGGACTTCCTAGAAAAACAATGAAGGTCATATCTTTCTAAACATCTACAAATTCATTGTTATATAGGAAATCCCAAAATTAATCCTAGATCATGGTCTTTCCAAAGGGGATTTTTTTCTTTTTTTTCCTAACCCTTTAGAATTATAGAGGAAGTAGACAAGTGGGCATTATTGTAACCAAGTTAACAAAGTGTTAATACTGGAAACATGTTAACTTCCAATCCACAATCAATTAAATCACATCAGATATCAACAGAATTTATCCTACTAGAAACATATAGGGGTATGATGTGTCCTAGTATAATTTCCATTTTTTTGCTCCATCAATGAGATAAGTGTCTAGAATTTATAATGATCAATCTCTATATAATATATTTCAGTCATGTAAATGTAATGACCTTGATTTTTCAAATGATTTTTTGCTTCATGAAAATGGGTGTTATTTTATTCGACAAAAAAAACAATATCTCATTAATAATGGACTGTATTTTATAGAATATAAGTAAAATGTGACCATTGGGATTCAACCATTTTATGAACATTGGATAATTATGGATGTCTCCTAATATGACTACTTGGAACTATACTCTTGATGAAAACATTTAGGTTATATCTATAGTATATATGTAAAATTTGAAAAGGGATAATTGTTACAGATAGAAGAATTAATGGACTCACCTAGTAGATTCCTACGATATGTCACCCATTTTTCATAAATTTAGATGGAGGTAGAATTATTGGCATTCACCCTAGACCATGACCAAACCGAGCATCAACAATTGATGATTTAATGAAATATCATACAGTAGAAGTTCATTTTAGTAGAGATTACCACACAGATAATTTTAGCCAAGACATACCATGAAACTAACACCATAGAACATCATACTAATATGGAATATGCAGGTGTGGTAAGTGGTCACATATCTAGTTATTATTTTCATAAATTGAAACTCCTTTTTATAAGTATTATTTTTATTCCATAAATACCTTTTTATGAATATCTTTGATTAACTAAAATATGTTAAATTGAGATGGAATTTGGAAAATTGACTTTTTAGATCCAAATTATACATATCTAAAGAAAATTCATCAAAAACTATGTTATTATGATAAAAAAAATTTGTTTAAATATAAATGATATAATTATTTGAAAACATTTATGCGTTAGAAATTTTACTATGCTTTCTCAAACCTATAATATTTATAATCAATAAATAATTATAAATTTAAAATGGAAAATTTTCATATTTAGTTAATTATTGTTATAAAAAACATTATTTTGGAAGTCATCACATTGAGATTAGTTTAAGGAGAATTTATTAGAATTTTCTAAAATAGATTTTCTTTTGTGAATATTAATATTATAGTTTGGGGTTTTCAATATGTTTAATGAAATTTTAAAAATGATAGAATTGGTAATACTTATTCAATAATAACCCACAAAAAATATGATATTTTTTTAGAATCATGTATTTTATTATATTTTAAGGAATTACTAAATAATTAATTTTATTTTCAAAGTATGAAATTGAAAAATTAAGATTAAAAACATTAATCATTGTCGAAAATTTAATTTTCAATTACAAAATAATAAATATAAAATTATTATTGATTCTTTTTTATTAAATTAACAAAAAATTATTACCCAAATGAAAAAACCATGGGAAAAAACCGTGTTCAAGACCATGGTATTTCATTTTCCACAACCATGATTTGGAAGGCTTATATTTGAAAATTAATAAAACAAATCCTCCAATTTTTATATAAATACACACCAACATATATTTAATTTTATAAAATATCCATTAAACATGAATATATGGTAGTTTTACCTCCCAAATGATCCCTTCCATTGACTACTCATGCCACAATTGTCCTAATCATCATGTTTTCGGAGTAACTCATCATGGTAAGGGAATATTACTTCCTTTATTTTTCATTTCAAGGACAAAATTTTGTATATATATTCTAAATTATATCAATAATATATTATTATACTCCTTACATCATACCCTTACATCCATGTTATGTTTTATTAATATTATACCCTTTTCCCCTCCCATTTTACCGTTTTCCAAAACTATATTTTATTCCTGTTATTCGACCGAATATTATTCTGAACATTTCCCTCTTCTTTTCGAGCAATTTTTTTTATTTTAATTAAGCAAATTCTCATGAATCATTATTTTCCATGTTTATTCCCCAAAATGTAAAATTATTTATTTTATTCTAGTTTTAAAAAACATGAAACTGTCATTCCTTTTTCACTATTTTAAAATGATATAACATGCATGTTTTTATGAATTTTGGAAATGACATGATAATGATATGAAAAATATTTTTATATTCTCCATGGGTTGTTTATGAATGGATTATTATGATATAGGAAGCTAAAATTAGTTATTATATATGGAGGGTGTCCCCTAATAGCACTCTAATGCAATGATTAAAGAATTTAATCTCTAGAGAAGACATGTATTATTATACAATGGTGAATAAATTATTTAATTTTTATGAAACCTAAGGGATAAACCATGGTGATATGCATAACAAAGACTCATTTAAATGTTGTATCCACATATACATTATATGAATGATGTTAATTTTATTATATTTTTGAGGTTCACTTTCTAATTCCATAATGACATTACTTATGTTATAATTTATATGCATCAAGATAACATGTAAATTGTTTCCCTTGATTACCTTTACATGGCCTTATGCTCACTCTTTCCTTTGATTTATTTACCAAAGTAATGAGATGAAGTAAATTTACATAAAATTATCCAATAAATAATCCTTTCAAGTGGATTATATAATTTATTATGTTTTCATATATGATGTATCTTATTTTAATGAAACACAACAATAAACTATACTGACATTGTACAATGTAATAAAAAGTTTATGTAACAAAAGGTGAGATATCATTGTTGGCATCAAATAACATTTTAGTTATTTCTAAAAATTTGGATATGAAATATTTATTAAGATCGATAGAGAAAATATTAAATATTGGAAAACATCTAGGTATCTGGTTGAATTGTTTTGTATGTAGGTTCAAAAAAAATTAATTAATGATGGGATATAATCATGTGGATGTGGCTCTAGCTTAGATGTACCAAGGGGTATGACTCGAAAACACAACATTGAGCTAGACTCGAATTAAAACTATCCAGACATTGATGAACTTCTGGTTTGACACTCAATGGGCATATGTTTGGGTAATCCAAAGATTATAATGAACCATTATGAATGATATAAAAAAATCTAAATTTTTCATTGGAAAAAACATTTTTAATAATGATGTTTTATGAAATAAAATTCCATTAGAATTATAATGTTCTTAAAAGAAACATGTTTTTCACAATGTTTTTATTGTTTTACAAACTAACTATAAATAGGAGGAACTTAATAAATGGTGAGCATAATGGGCCATACGATGACAACCCTCTGGTGGTATTGATAATGAAAAGCATAATGAGAATTATGAATCAAATATCTTGTGTTATAATCATGAACATGAATCATGCTGAGATAACATATTCAACATAATGGTGAAAACTATCAATTGAGTCATTTATGATTTAATAACCACTTTTTATCATTATTTATAGTGATCCATTTAATTATGAATAATGTATAAGCATTAAAGAATCTTTTTTTCATAATTCACTCTTTGGAACAAGAGAATGTGACCCTAAATGTGTATTTCAATGAGGGAGAAGATGACCAATGGTGGAAACTAATTAAAAACACAAATTCAAGAAGGAATATTGCTTATATAGAGTGGAAAGAGTTCATGGGATCCATTTTCAATAAATAATTATTCTATTCGATGTGTAATTAAATGGTTAATGAATTTATAGAACACATGTAGAAGAAAAAAAATTGGTTCGAGTCTCTGAGATGTAAATTACATGATATTACAATTACAAATCCTTATTCCATATGTATCCTAATGGAATGGTGGGTAGATTATTCAGTGGACCAAAAACCCATCTATTATGGAATCTATGAAAATTAGACAATGACAGCTATAAAGAGATAGTGTGGAGTTCTATATTGGTTGATCACATGTTTGGACAGGTGAATGGTCACCTAAATTGAATAAAAAGAAGAGATATTTTGATCAAAACATATGGGAGCAACCCTGATCATGGAATATGAAGATAGACTGTGAATCTACATTCATTCCAAAAATGTGGGATGAAGAATTCATAGATCTTCTTGCTCGTATGTGGTAAATGATAAAAGTGTGCAAGAGATGACTATATAGCATGGAACATGCATAGCGAGGTAAAGCCTCAAAATGGTAGCACTAAAAAAATAGAATATGATTTAATAAGATCCTAAATCCCAATTCTATATGCATGGACAAATTTTACACTTTTAAAATCATTATTCAAATCTTATGATAATGGAGGGGAATCACCATTAACGCTAGCATAGGATAACAGAGAATTGTTAGATATTTTCTATCACACTAGCTAATATATAGGCTCCAAATGATGATTTTTAAGGATCTCTCATTGTTCTTTAAAATCTTAAAATTAAATTTTTTATTATTGTTCTTTGAATACCACTATTTCATCCATGTTTGAAAAGAATATAAGGTCCATGAACTATTAGAATTTGATTTATCAGTCAAGACTCCTGGAGGGATTATCCAAGTGTGACGAACCAATGATTTATCAATGGGAATTAAATTCCTATTAATATGTCATATAATCACCAGAAATCACAACATAATGAAGTTTTAAGTACTTTGTGACCTTTAAAAAAATATTTTCACTTCTATGATTTTAATTTCAAAAATCTGACCGATAGGATTGCGATCTAAAAATTTTTTGGAGTATAATGGAAAAAACATAATTTTTGGTGAATAGAATCCTACCATTATGAAAACTAATATGATCCTTCTGGATAATAAATTTTAAAAAATAATATTAACTTCACACATGAATGTATAAATAAAATATAGGCATCTTTAATTGATAATATAACCATAGTAAAATTATTTATATTTTTGTATGTCATAAATATTTAATTAAATTTATTTAATTAATTTAAAAGAAAGTGTATTTTCTTAAAAGTTATTCATAACGTAACAATTTTATGTCTTTTAGTTATATGATAATTTTATACGATTTTCTGTAAATTTTGAATGGATTATAAAATCAGTTATAGTTTTAAAATCTGTATTTTTTCATGTAAAATTATATTTTAATTAAAAATTCAATTTATCATATTTAAAAAATTATTTATTAAAAAATAGAGTTCATTTTTCGATTCTACACGTTAAAAAATGGTAAGGGTATGTTTTTGGGAATTTTATTAAATACATGAATTTTTGGTGAATAGTAAAATACATTAATTTACAATATAAATACATTATAAATTAATCCCACTATTCCTGACATCATAAGTGATGTAAAACCCAAATCTAGAACACACATGAACTTATTAATTTTTTTGTCATGTAGTCATCCCTATTTTTGGTTCTTAGGGAAATTAATAAAATATGGCATTACATATTAAGAAAACCCTCCTCCCCTTAATAATAAAAACCACCCACACATCTCTCTTATCTTCACTCTTCGTAATCCCTATATCTTGCATAAGTTATATAGAAATCCCACCCCAATATCCTCCCCCAATTCTATAATCTTTTTGACTCATCAAAAGAACAATTCATCTCCACCTAACAGGTTTTCAAAGGAGATAAACACTATAGGTAAATTCATCTTTCCAATTCTTTTATTTTCTTCCATGTTCTTTTCAATTATTTTTTCGTTCCTTACCTACCTTCAACCAAATGGTATGATAAATATAGTAACATATATTTACTTGATTTTTTTATTCTAATGGGATAATTCATTATCATCTATCCATTCCCATTCATTTATATGAAAGAAATGAAAACACCGTCTTAGATGTGTTAATTTATCACATTCAAGGATGATAGGTTATCAATTCATATTACAATCTACAATTCTAGTCATGAAACCATTTTTATGGTTGAACCGGAATATTATATATTTATTTTATCTTAGTTTATGTTATGAATTCCTTATAAATTATTGATGTAAAATAATAATACATAATAAGTAAATTTTGAGTAATATCGCAAAATTAATCCAAGAATTTATCATTAATGTTTTATATAATTATCCACCTTCACTCAAAATAACCAAATGAATTTCACAACCATGTAACCTTATGAATATTCTATAATAATATATAACTTCAATTATGGATGACCACCTTCCTCATACATGTGTATCTGAACATGAATATAATTGAACCGATCATTAAAACCAAGGAAACAAACAGACTCGAACAATGAAATTGTATGTCATAACCAATTGAAAAGGATATGAATGAACTCAAAAAGGTTATAATAAATAATATAAATTTAAAATAGTTTATAGAATTATTAATTAATGAACCTAGTTTTATTATTCATGTCATTAATATCAGGTAGAGAACACCATCATAAATAAGGTAAGGGATCCCCTCTCACATTTATTCAAGAGTCTCATCTATGTTATGCTCTTTTACATATTATTCATAATGATAGGGTTTGATATACCACCTTCCACATAATTCCACCAGGATGTATAAAAAATGAGGAATACCATGATCTCTCATTAAGCCCTCTTAAGTACACTCGAAACCATGCCGGTAACCAGTAAGGGATTATACCTGATCCTGCTATGTTCCTTCAGGTTTCCTTATCTTCCTTTTACCAAAGTGATGTTATCATATTATTTTATGTTCATATTATAAATTATGATTACATGTTCAAAATAAATTACTCAAGGCCCTTCTATCATTATTTTCTGGAGATATACATCGTTTTAAGTGATTCCCTCCTCAATAAGCCATCCTATTTTGAGGGAAATTCTGAAATTATTATAAAATTTTAAATGCACTATATCATTGGTTTAAAGCCAAAATTGTATTTAAAAAACAGTATTTTTTTATTATTAAAACTTCTTGGTTCACTTTTGGATTTATATAAAGGAATTTTTCCATTTCTATTTTATTGGATGTATAGTATTTTCCTTGAAACCGAACAAAAATATTTAAATGATTAATTTTTTTAAGTAATTTTATTAAATATTTTCACTTATACATGAAATAAAATACCATTAAACTTTTATATTATCCCTTATTAATGTCCATGTATATTTTAGTTAATTTATTTCATGGACACTTTTACGATACTCCCATTTTTTATGCTTTATGACATGATTGTGGTACCTCATTCATTCCATGGGTAACCCTTATGTTTATGTAATATTGATCGTGTATGATTATTTATGTGGAAAACATATTCATGAATTGTTTATATAGGTGATCATAGATATCACTCAAATTCATTAGGTAATTTTGAGTCTCATGAGATGTTATATGCAACTGTCTTAGCGGTTAGCCTTGGCTTGTGCTACCATGTGCAATGCACTTGGTGGTTATCCTTGACTCATGATACAATCATGCTATATGTTTCTAGCACATTACTATAACTTCAGGTTTATATTTTTCCATGTTTATATGTTATGATTCCATATGTTACATTCCCTTTTTATATCATCATGTCATGTCTTCTATCCCATGTGCTAATTCTTTGTTCTTATGGTTATATCCTTGTTGGGATTTGTAGCTCATCCCTGTATTAATTTGATCCCTAGGGTACCCTATCCAAATATAAGGGCTCAAAGGAAGTTAGGATATTTTTTTAAAGATAAAATAAAGACGTGTTTTTTAGTTCCATATTTTCCTTTTTATGTATATAGTCTTCCAAGACACAAAAAATTACGATCCATGTCTTGTACTCTCTTTAATAATAATGATTAAAATCATGTAATGATATATGTGAAAGGATAGAGTTTATATAGTTGGTATCAGAGGAAGATTAAGTTATTTTTTGAGATTAGGAATATAGAACTATAGTAATAACCCTAAACATGATCATATATATAATAAAACATCCCTATATTTTGGGGGAATAAGTATCATGGGTGTTATCTAAAGGTAATTTCTATGTGATTTAAATGTGTAATGTTGGGACATATATCTAAAACTGCCAATATGATATGAGTAATCATGATAATTGAAAATAATAAAATAATGTTTAGATCAACACTCAGCTTGTATTTCAGTGTTACAACTACATGGAGAATGAGAATTATGGGAACAATTGTCTTAATCTGAGGGTTGTCAGAGGTAATCAACAACAACCTCCAAGGAAACCAGGAAGGGATTATGATATCACTACATTTGAGGTGGAGCTGGACAACGATGTGTTGATAGGAACACTAGTTATTCATTCAATAATATAGAATGTACTAATTTATTCATTTTCTACAAATTATTTTATATCATGCATGATGACTATAACTATCCAAACACCACCATTAAATTTAGAGGCTATATTATCATTAATAATATAGAATGGTGAAATAATTGCATACATGGTTTAAAACTCTAACGTAGTTAACATTTGAGGACTGAACCTCCCAGAAAATCACACCATGCTTCCTTTAGTGGAGTTTGAAACAATCTTGGGCATGGATTGACAATCTTTACACAAAGCCAACATCAATTGTTGGGAAAGAGATATCACTCTTCACATCTCTAAACATTTTACAATTCCTTACAATTTTAAGGTGGAAATTGAATGTTTGTTAGAATCATCATCTCATGTATGAGTATTTATTCCTTATAAGAAATCATATCAATCCCAAATGAATGAGACAAAGTAGAGAATGATGATTGAAGACATTCCCATCTGTATGGATTACATGGATGTATTGCCTCAATAGTTTTCTCTTCTTCCTCTTAACCAATATATAGAGTTATAAGTTGAAAATATTCTTGAATCTCTATCTATATCGTGGACACCTTATAGAATGGCCCCCATAGAGCTAGAAGAGCATAAGAAGCAGTTATAGGAGAATCTGGATTAGAGTTTTATATGCCCGAGTGCTTCATGTTGGGTGCGCTTGCCTTCTTAATCAAGAATAAGGATAGATCGATTTTCATCTACATGTATTATCATGAGAAAAATAAAATCATAATAAAAATATAGTATCCCATACCATGGATAGATGATTTGTTAGATCAGCTTTATGGGACCAGTTATTTCTCTAAGGTGGTCCTTCGCTCGGGACCTCACCAGTTAAAGGTGAGGGAGGAATATTTTCCCATGAATACATTTCAAATGAGGTATGTAAACTATGAGTTCATAATTATTCCCTTCAGACTCAATAATACACCAAAAATGTTCCTTGATTTTATGAAAATTGTCTTTAGATATTACCTCCAAAAAAATTTGGTAGTCCTTATCAATGATATTCTAATATACTCTATGGCCAAGGAGGAACATGAAAATCATTTGAATACTATGTTAATTATATTGTGAATGGATAATATGAATGCAGAGTACAGTAAAAGTGAGTTAGGGATAGAGGATGTATCCTTATAGGGAATGTTTTCACCAAAAAATGTATATTTCTAGACCCTTCCAAGACAAAGGTGAATGGAGAGTAGCACATGACAAAATAAATAACGGTGATCTACAAATTTATGCATCTAGATTGGTATTATCAATGATTTGTGAACAAATTTTCACAATTATCTAACCCAATGACCAAGATGACATGGAAGGGAGTAATGTTTGTCTAGACTCAGGAATATGGAGACTGATTTAAGGAGTTGAAAAAGAGGCTAATCACTACGCCAGAACTAATACTCCCAACATGTGGAGAACTATTTGTGTGGAAAGTGATGCTTCAATGAATGAATTAGGATGTGTGCTGATGAAAAATGATGATGAGAGAGCCTATTCTTTAAGAAAGATTAAAATCTACAAGAATAACAGTCCCACGCATGATCTAGAGTAGACGATTTTGATCTTTATGTTAAAAATCTGGTGACAATATCTATGTGGGGAGAAGTGTTAGTTATATTCTGATCACTAGAATCTAAAATATATATTCACACAATAATTGATTAATATTAATAAAAAAACAGGGACAGAGCCAATCAAATATTATGAATTCTAAATCCACTACTATTCCTCTAAGGCAAATAAACTGGCGTATGCTCTATGTAGAAATGATCATACATCTCTATCAATGATGAGAATAGAAAAGGATCTGATCTTTTTTGATTTCAAGAGGATGTAAATGTGAATAATTAAGAGAGTAACATCCTCAATCCATTTTCAAATTATTTCTCAACCATACCTAATGGATAAAATAAAGGATTCTCAAAAAAAAGATTTGGGAATTCTAAAAAGTGTGGAAGCTGTTAGAAATGGGAAATCCTCATAGTTCAATATTGACAAATATGGAGTATGATGTATTGGGTCAAAATTATATGTACCATCCGATATTATGATAATGGAGATGATTTAGAATGATTCACATAGCTCAACCTTCTCTATTCACATAGGTCGTACAACGATATATTGAGATCTCTAGGATAACATTCTGTGGGATAATTTGAAGAATGAGATTGATGAGTATACATCAATGTGACCGGTATGTATACAAGTGAAGGCTGAAAGATAAAAGTATAAAGGGATAATGAAACCACTACTGATAGTAAAAATGCAGTTGGATAACATAAGCATGGACACTGTCATTGGACATCCAAGGAAATCCATAAGAAATAATGAAATAAGAGCTTTATGGATCTTATTCCATATAATGCTCATTTTATCATAATTTGAGAGGCTATCTTATTGGATCATCATTCATATATATATATATATATATTTCAGTGAGGTGGTAATTCTCAATATAGTACTACTATCAATTGTATTCGATCAAGATCTAATATTCTAATAAATGTTATGGAAAAGACTCCAACATGATCTAAGAATAGAACATAATTTCAGTATAGCATATCTACCTCAAAATGATGGCCAATCTGAGAAAAAAATTCAGACATTGGATGATATTTTTTGAGTATGTTCTATAGATTTAGGGATTATGGGACCAAAATATTCCACTAGTACAATTTTCAACAATAATAGTTTCCACTAGAGCATTTTAATGGCACCATTTTAAGCACTTTATGGGAAAATTCATAGAACACTAATGTGTTGGGATGAAGTAGGTGAGCGTAAGCTACTAGGACCTAAAATGGAAAATTAAATGGTAGAGATTGTGAAAACCATTCAGAAGCACATCAAGGTCTCCCAAATTCAATAGAAGAGTTACACATAAAATCACCAATGAGACATTGAGTTCAAAGATGGAGATATGATATTTAGACGCATATCTCTATGGAAGAAGGTCGTGGGGATTGGAAAGAATGTAAATATATGTCCTAGGTACATCTACCCCATCATGATTCTTAATCGAGTTGGAGATGTGGCATATTGACTAGCAGATCAACCTACCATGGAAAAGTATATGACGTCTTTCATGTATCCCTCTTAAGAAAGTACACACCAAAACATTAACATGTACTCTTTTTAGAGGTGGTACCATAGGACATTGATGCTTCATTTGAGGAGAATCTAGTAAATAGCTTGGATCTTAGTGGTAAAGGTTTACGTAACATGACTACTCACCTAGTTAATGTATTGTGGCAGAACCATGAGTACGAAGAGGCACCATGGGAACTGGAGGATGCAATGAAGTAAAAGTACCCTCACCTATTTATGTCTTAGCATATAAAATGAAATTTTTTGGGAAACATTTCATAAGGGGGAATGACATAACGACACAATCTTTAATCAATAGAAATTAAATTCTTAAAAATATGTCATATAATCACATGAAATTACAACACAATAAATTACTATGTACTATGTGACTATTAATCATAATATTTTCACTTTTGTGATTTGAATATTGAAAAGATGACATATATGGTTGTGATCAATAAGATGTTAGGAGTATAATGGAACAGAAATAATTTTTGGTTAATAGTAACCTACCCTTCTGAATACTAATATGACCCTTATGAACATTAAATTCCCCCAAATAACATTAAACTCTTCCACTAATGTATAAATACAATTTAGTCATCTTATAAGTGATAATATGACCGTAGTAAAAGAATTGGTTTTTTTGTAAGTCATAAAAAACTAATTACAATTAGTTAATTTAAAATAAAATTTATTTTACCCAAAAATATCCATTAAAAAACAATTTTATATCTTATGGATTTAAAATAATTTTACTACACATTATGGAATTTTAGAATGCATTATAAATTCAGTTATTGATTTAAAATCCATATTTTTTCAAATAAATTATGAGTATAATTAAAATTTAAATTAATAATATTTATGAAACAATTTTTGAAAAATAGAATTCATTTTTGGATTCTACATGTTGAAAAAAGGTTATCGTAAAATATTTGGTTTTTTCTAAAATACATTAATTTTTACAGAGTAGTAAAATTCATTAATTTGCCATATAAGTATATTATAAATTAAAACCATTATTTCTAACATCATAAGTGATATAAGAATCCAAATTTCAAACACACATTAAATTATTAATATTTTGGTCTATTTGAATCATCATTATTTCTGGTCTTGAGGGAAATTAATAATATAATGAATTAAATATTATAAAAACACTCCTCACCTCCAGTATAAAACCACACATAATATCCTCTACTCTCCACTCCTATCCAGCCTTGTGAGTTGCCTATGTTCATCCCAAATCTCTCCCCAAGCTCCACCCCTTTTACAGTTTCCATTTTTACCCTTAAAAGATTAAATCCACATTCATTAAGATGTTTTCAAAGGAGATAAACTCAAGAGGTAAATTCCTATTTCTGATTCTTTTATTTTCTTTCAACTTATTTTCTATTCATTTTTCATTCCTAACCTACATTAACAAAAATGGTATGATGATACTAGTAAATTAAATGTACTGTATTTTTTTATGATAATGGTAAAAATAATTATCATGTCCCCTTTTCCCTTCATTTATATGAATGACACAAAAACACCATCCGAGTTGTGTTTATTTTTCACATTCATGGAAAACAGTTTATCAATTTCTATTACCATCTTCTAATCTGGTAATAAAAACATTTTTAAAGTTGAACGTGGATATTAAATATTTAGTGTATCTTATTTAATGTTTGTAAAACCATATAAATGCATGATTTAATATAATAATACAAAACAAGTGAATTGTGAGAAAAATCATCATGTGTGTACAGGTTATTATCATTTATGTTTTATATAATGATTCATCATCACTCCATATAACCAAATAAATTTTACAAACATGTAAAATTATTGATTTTAAATAAAAATAAATAAATTCAATTCTATAGAACCACTATCATCATACATGTGTATCTAAACATGAATATAAGTTAACTGATCATTAAAACCAAGGAAACAAACGGAACCAAACAACGAAATTGAACCTCCAAAAAAATGGAAAATGTTATTAATGAACTAAATAAGGTTTAAATAAATCATTTAAATTTAAAATAGGTTCCGTAATTATTAATTAATGAACTTAATTTGATTATTCAGTTCATTAATATCATGTAGAGAACATGATTAGTTATTTGGTAATGGTTCCTCTCTTTCTCACATTTATCCATGAATCCCCTCTATGTGATGCACTTTTATGTATAATTCCGAATGATATGGTATGATTTTTCACCTTCCCCATACTTACATTATGATTTATAAGAGTTGATAATTCTATTTATCTCTCATGAATCCCTCTTAAGTACACTTAATACTATGCCGATAAATCGTAAGGGATTCTACCTGAACCTCATATGTTTCTTCAGGTTTCATTATATTCTTTTTAACAAAATTAAGTTATATTATATTTTAAAGGGAATATTATTAATTATTTTTACATTCATTAAATTTATTTATCAAGACCCTTCAATAATTTCTTTTTTGGGATATAAATGTTCTTAAGTGATTCTATCCTCAATATGTCCCAATAAGAAAACATGTTTTGAGGGAACTTCCTGAATTATTACGCAATTTCATATGCACTCTATCTTCAGTTTTTTAACACCCCTATATTTATAGTTTTTGTATTTTTTTATAAAAAACTTCCTGTTTCACTTCTACTATTATATAAAATATTGTTTCCTTTTCTCTTTTAAAGGCTTTATATTATTTTCCATGAAACAGCCCAAAACTGTTTTAATGCTAAAATTTATTAAATAATGTTCTTACAAGTTTTCACTTCTACAAGAAATAGATTACCTTGATATATTCATATTTTACCATATGAATGTACATGAATTTTTGAGTTCCTTCTTTTCATGGACACTTTTATGATACACCAATTTTTATGCTTTATTACATTATTGTGGTACACTATTCTTTACATTGGTAACCCTTCTGTTTATGTATGATGGATTATGCATGAATATTTTTGTGGAATAAATATTTATGAAATATTAAGATGGGTGAACATAGATCGAGGTCTAATGCATTGGGTAATGATGAGTCTAATGAGACATCACGTGCGATGGTCTTGGAAGTTATCTTTGTCTGGTGCAACCACGTGAAACGGTCTTGGCAATTAGCCTTGACTCATAAAAAAGTCATGTTCTATGTTTATTCATCACTACTATGAATCCATGTATATATGATTCCATTTTTTTATGTTATGATTTTATATGTTACATTCCCTTCTGATATCATCACGTCATGTCTTCTACCCATGTGCTAATGCTTTATTCTTATTGTTATTTAGATTCTAGGATTTTTATATTATACCTTTTTAGTTTGATCCCACGGGTACCCTATGAAGATGTAATCTCTCAATTAATCGTATGAGATATTTATAAATATTAAATAAAGGATTGTTTTTTCAGTTCCATTTTTTAGATATATATACCTCGTCATCCAAGTAACAAGACTTTACGATCCATGGCTTGTACCTTGATGTATAATTATGATTAAAATAAATTAATGTTATATATATATGGATAGGGTCAAAATAATAACAATAATCATTGTATATAAATTCCTGTATTAACATTGGGGAGTAAAATCTCATCATCCAACTAGTAATCATTCCGATGGTGGAATTCAACATTATATTATTGAAAGTCCGACTCTCAAAGTATAATTATAAGACCTACTAAAAAAGAACGGAAATATCAATATTATAGAATAGAAAACCTATGGTTATTTTAAAAAGAGAGATATAATAACCAAAGATTTTTTCAAGAAACACCTCCCTTATGTTTCATTAAAGAGATGACCAGTCAGGTGAAATAACGAAATGAAAAGTTATGAATATAAAATGTTCCTATCATTATAGAATACACTAATTTATTTCATTAATATTTACATAGACCTCCCGTAGAAATAGAGGTATATTTTTCAATTGAACTCATTTCTAAATCCATGTTGAAATCAAATACCCAAAATTGATTAGTGAATTTAGTGTTGTATGAATTAAAGAGAAAAAATCATGATAATTGGAAAAGGGATTTATCTGACAAAGTGTGTCTTCTTGGAAATCACATTTTCTATTTGTGAAGAATTTGTATGGATAAATGATGCTATTAATTGATTAAAGATAACATAAATGGGTCACAGTAAATAATAAGTACCCTATCCGAGGGATTGATGATTTATTTGACCTACTTTGGGGGGCTCAATTATTCTCCAAGATTGATCTCTAATTTGGTAATCATAAATTGAGGGTGAAGAAAAAAAATATTTCAAATACTTCCTTCCGATAATGATATGGGAATTATGAGTTTGTTATTAATATCATCGACTTAACTAACGATCCTTTTATATTTATATAGTTGATTAATATATTTTTTAAGGACCATATAAAAACATTTTGATAATTATTATTGATTATATTCTAATATATTCTAAAATTAGTGAGGATAATGTTTATTATATAAAGGTTTTATTGAAATCTTTGGGGAAGAAGATGCTCTCAATAGAGTCCAAAAATTATAAATTTTGGTAACACAATGTTTCTGTCTTGGGAAACAATATAAATTGTTAAAGAAAATTGATTGACCACACCAATGAAAAGATTGTTGAGGAGGGGGATCATCCTATAATAGTAATTGAGAGTAATACTTTTCTTGGTTAAGAACGATATTATAGGAGGTATTTTAATTTTTTTTACAACTTTATAATACAATAAATTTGTTACTTAAAAATAGGATACGTTCATCTGGATAGAGCTGTGTGAAGAAAGATTCCAAGAGGTGATGAAGAGATTATTTATTTCTCCTATGTAAAATCTTCCCTCAATCAACAAAAGATATAATTTTTATAAATTTATCTCTGAAAGGGATTGGTTGTGTCCTCATACTGAATGATAGGTCGATTTCTTATGCATATTGTTAGATAAATTTTATTGAGAAAAATTATCCTTCACATGACCTAGAGCATGATTGGTATATTTTTTCTTTGATATATAGAGGGACTACATTTATAGAGAAAAATTTTATATATACATAGAACAATAATATTTGATGTATAATTTTAGACCAAATTAATTGAACATGAGGAAAAGGTAATGGTTGTAAATTTTGAAAGTCTATGCTCATTCCATTAATAATCATCCCTGAAGAGAAAACAATTTTGCTAATTAATTATGGATTAAAGAACCAGTTGTACTAGAAATTATGAGGATTGATTTAGATTATGGATTCAATGACCTAGTAAAACTGGAATTGGGAATCTTAAGGGAAGGGAAAATATCAATCCTAACCCAAAATATTTCTCAACCATCACAACTAGTGATGATAAACAAAGATCAAAGAGAATATCACGTGTTACAAAAAAATAAAGAGGATGTAAATAATGTGAATCTACTTGAGTCTAATATAGATTAGGAAGGTGAACTGAAATTTCTTACAAGGACATGTGTTTCATCTATTCATGATATAATGAAGGAGTTGATGGATGCAGAACATATATCTAAATTTCGAATTCATACTAGAAGCATGAAAATTTATAGGGACCACCATGATCCTTATTGGATGGATGACATGAAAAGATAGATTTTTTACTATAGTTAATGGAGGATGGTATATCACGTTGTGAAAGTAGAGAATTATATTCATAAAGTTTTATTGAAAACAATAACCATACAAACATGGAATTTGAAAAAATAAAAAAATTTAATTTATCATTTTTACCCAATGAAAATCTAAAAGAAATATCGAAATATTAGTTATAGTGGATTGACTAACCAAAACTGCACATTTCATCGATATTTGGGAAGATTTCTCTCTTGATTAATTTTCTATGACTTACGTAATGGATGTTGTGAGGTTTCATGGAGTGATATTTTTATCATTTGTAATCACGATCTAAGGTTCACATAATAATTCTAGATAACTATTAAACATGATTTGATTACAGAATAAAATTTCTATATGGACTACCACCACAAAATAATGGCTAATATTTATGGACTATTGAAACCCTTGATGACATTTTGAGAATGTTCCAGATGCAATTTAAAGGTGGATGAGATCAACATATACCATTATTTTAATTATCATACAACATCAACTCCAATTTTTGTATTCAAATCAAACATTATAATTCTTTATAATGGAAGTGATGTATATCTATTACATGTTGGGATGAAGTAGTTGAGAGATTTTTTCATGTGATTGATATTGTGCAAGAGATGATAAAAAGTTTCTTATATCAAACAACACATTATGACATAAAAATGTCGGAAGAAGAGCTATGATGAAAATCGTAGAATGGAATTGGATTTTTTTATTGGTGACAAAGTGTTATTTAAATTATCTCAATGGAAGTGAGTCATGTGTTTTGAGATGAATGGGATGTTTATCCTAATGTAAATTGTCTCAATTGAAATCCTTGATCACATAAGGGTAGTGTCCTATCAACTTTCACTTTCAAAAAATCATTCTCAATTTCATGATGTATTCAATGTATATATCTTGAGGAAGTACATACTTGAACCTTCACAGGTACTAAATCTAGTGGTGGTATGAAGAAAACAAGACCTCTCATATAAAGAGTAGACGGTGGATATATTAAACGGAAGAGAGAAGGATCTACAAAACAAGACTACCCACCTCATCTATGTGTTATGAAGGAACAATAAATATGAAAAAGTGGTGTGGAAAACAAAGGAGATAACGAGGCATAAATTCCAAACATTTTCTCAATAGAGAAGAGAAGATGACATTTCTGGGACAACATTTCTTATGTGGAGAATAATGTAATGACCCATACATTTAAATGATATTTTGTGTTCTAAAAATGTGTGTTATTTAATTTTACAAAACAAAACCATATCTATTTAAAAATTAAGTGGTATTTATAAAATATAAAGTGAAATGTGATGATTGGGATTTGGCTAATATATAACCATTAATCAATTACTTTTATTGGTCAATCTAACTGTTGGCAACTATAATCATGAAAATAATTTTAACTTTATAAATATATAATATATGTATAATTTGAAAATGGATAATATATATAGAAATAAGAGTCAATGGCCACAACCAATAGTGTCATGTCATATGAAGCCCATTTGTTAGAACATCAGAGGGAGGCCGAGTCATTGTGGTTCACCCTTGACCAAGACCAATCTGAGATTCAATAAGTGAATATTGAACAAAATATCCTCTAGGATAAGTTCATGTTAGTGGATATTACACCTCGATCGATGTTAACTAAGGTGACACACAAAACAATCCCAACATCACACCTTACTCTTAGGGATTGGGAGGGTGTAATAAGGGATTACATGTCCAAGACCTAATTAGTTATATTTTAATTCCATTGTATAAATAGGATTTTTATTCCACCAATTTCATTTTTTGAATAGTATTTCTGAATAAAAATAGAATTAATAGTTATAGAATTTAAATACATGACTTTTTTGATCTAAAATGTGATTTTATGGAAAATATATGAATTTTTATAAAAAAATTAATTATTAATAAATAATATTCTAATAAAATTATATGATAAATGTATTTTATTAAAATATAAATGATAAAATAATTTTAAAATTTTTATGTGTCAGTTTGTTTACCATGAATTTTTATGAGTCAATTAATTTTAATAAATCATAATTTTTTATATTTATAAGATAATTTTCCTATAATTAGATAATTATTATGATAAAATAAACATCATTTCTAAATTAATCTCTTAAAATTTATGTTATGGTGAATTTATGAGAATTTTCCATAATAGATTGTTCTTTTATGTATAGTAAAATATTGTAATAATTTGTTAACCATAGTCCACAACTCAAAATATTTTATTTTATTAATATTAAGTAGTTCAATATACTTTAATCAATTTATAAACCTATAATTTACTTTCCAAAGTCTAAAGTCAAAACATTTACAATCAAGACATTATTTTTTATTGAATCGCTACTTTTCCATGCCAAAATAAGTAATATCAAATGATTAATGACTATTGAAAATAATATAACAAAAAACATATACAAAATTTCAAACACAACGTGAAATCCAAAGGTATTTCATTTTACACATCTAATATTTTCATGGCCTACATTTGGAAATTAGTAAACGAATCATCCTCTTTTGTTACAAATATCCAACAAATTATTCATTTCCATTCACTCAAAGTCCATCATACTGGATTATATGGTAGATATTCCTCCCAATGATCCATACCAAGGATTCCTCCTACCCCCAATCTCCCAATTATATTGGTTTTTGGAGTAACTCATCATGGTAATAGAATTTGAGATCATTTATTTTCAATTCACAGACAACATTTTGTATATTTCTTCAAAATATTATGGTTACTCTCTTGAATCACCCATGTGATTATACCATTAATACCAAATTATTTTTTATCAACTGGATTCCATTATTCTCTCCCATTTTACCTATTTCTAAAACTACATTTTACACCCGTTATGTTACCGAAATTATTTCTCAAAATTTCACTCTTATAGGAAAGAAATTATCGTTACTTTTCTTGCAATTAATAATCAATACCCATTATTTTCCATCATTATTCACCTAAATTTAAACATTAATTTTTTTTGGTATTAACAAACAAAAAACCTATATTCCTTTTCAATGTGTTGAAAATTACATAATATTTACGTTTTATTTACTTTTAGAATGCCATGATTTTGATATGAAACCTGTTTTTTTACTCTCCATGTGTTATTTATGAAATATTGGATTATGATCATCGTGGATCACATTAATTAATATTCATGAAGGGTGAACTCTGAAATCACTCCAATTCATTGGTAAAATAACTTAATCTCTATATATTTTATTTATTATGATACGATGGTGAATAACCATGGTAATTTATATGAATCCTCAATGAAAAACCATTGTGATAGGCTTACAAATAGCTCATTTAAATGTTGTAACAACAAATTCTTGTTAGTAATCATGTTAATTTCATTATATTCACAATTTTCAATTTTTCTTTCCATAATTATATTTAACATGGTCTTATTGATATTCCTCAAGATCACATGTAAACTATTTCCTTCTCAATGAATTACGGGGACTTATGCTCACCCTTTCCTTTGATTTATCCCATTTATTTTGAGGTAAAGTAAATTTTAGTAGTAGTAAAAAAATAACAATATTTCAATTGGATTATAATATTTTATTTCATAGCTTAATTCTAGGGAAAAATAATTTAATAGATCGTATATTTTTACAATATAATGAAATTTTTAAGTGTTAAATATTTGGGGTGTCATTAGAAAACCCATATTCAAATTCTCAAGGGATATGTTACATCTATACGAATGCTCCACAAAAAAATTTCAATAGTATTATATCATCTTGGACTGAAAACTTAGCCTGCAATATCTAGGTCCTGAATGCCACTCAATTGTGCCCCAAGACCAGTTGGCAACACGACATCAAGTGCATCTCCCCAAACCCAAGAGGCTACTAACTAGAAGTGGGGGACAAATTGTGTCCATGGGGAGACTATTCCCATATCACCATAGAGAAAAACATTTGAAATATTATTAAATAAAATAGAGAAAGTGTCAAAAAAATCATACAATAGAAACATGATAAGAATATATATCGATTACAAAAGGAACTGAAATAGAACTATAATGATACATTTAATGTCTCTAGTAAAGCAGAAAACACATGTTCATTTGGAAATGTTAAAATACATTAAGAAAAAGAAAAAAATGAATAAAAATTCCCCTAGATAGAATCATTAGACTCTACTCAACACCATGATCCCATTCTCCTAATTTGATATCATGATGCTTTATCAGGGAACCTCCCCTTTTCTATACCTATAATTATATAGTATGTTCAGGTACCCCATGGGAGCCTAATCATGGTGTGAGACATAATCCAATTATAAAACCACCTATGGTCTAATTCCAACCATTTAGTGAGTATATAATAGTCACAATGACCACGTAGTAATATAATGAGTAAGGAAGTACTAAATTTAATCATCATATAAGGTCTAGTTTCTCATTTAAATATATTTCATTTAATCAATCAATTAATTTAATTATTATGTAATGAGGCCTGACACGTAGCATAATGTACCCATGAAAACATGATCGATTATTCCTAAATAAGCCATCAATAACATATAAAAATACTAAATCAAAGAATATACTTCATATTGGAAGACACATCATATAAACCAATTCATTCATTGACAAGTTATGTACCTGATCCCATCTATGGAATTCCAATTTTGAATTTGGTTTTCCCTAAATGAAAACTATAACCAACACCCAATAAGAATATCCATGGTGATCCTCAAAAGACCTAGGTATCGCTCTAGGTGTGGTATAACATAATTTTCTTTTGATTCCATCCTTGGCAGTCCACTAAGGGAGCCCAATTAAATCCCATGGAAAATAATACCAGATTTATGTTGATTGTATAATTGGAAATAATTATTGAATCCTTGTAACTCCCAAATTATAATCATCAAGCTTTGATGAGTATATCCTTGGAAATCATACTAGGGAGTATGAGTGTCACTCACCCATAATCAAGGGGAAATCCAGTTTAGTCCATCCATGGAATTCTCATTTGAATCAAGGTTTCGCAAAAAGAATCCTTGAAAAAGACAAATAAATACCATTTATTCAATTTCATTTATATATGTCAATGTAAACTCTAAGAACAATTAATTTATAACTCACCCTAGAAGGTGTCTACAATCATAGGCTAGGCTTAGAATGATTTTCTCTCTATTATGCATGTAGGAAATTCATTAGAATGTGTATCTAAATATTAATTAACCAATACATGGATTATTCATAGAGAATTAATTCCATTCCAAATAAATTTTATATTCAATTAAAATATATATTAAATTTTAATACACATATCAATTATTAAATGAATTCATCAATTTGATTCAAAATTCAATTCAAAAATTACATCCCAAATCAATTAGAAAAAATGGAAGACCTCAAAGGTGTCCAACACACATACCATCATAATGGAAATTTAATTACACAACACAACCAAAGGTGTGGTTACACTAATTGTTATTAAAACATTTACACTTATTAATGGGCCAGATTAATTTAATAGGATATAAGAATCAATTAAATATAATGAATTGAATTCATTTCAAGGAACCAAAAGAGAATTTGGAGCTTTACATGATGGTTTATATAAACACTTCTAATATAAATGAAAATAATGAGAACCCAAACCATAGGTACATAATGGATATCTCATCCAGTATTATCTCTTGTTTTTACCCAGATGAGGAGAAAATTAAATAATGTATGGCAACCGTTAAAATTACAGAAAAACATCTTTCCTCAAAATAGAACACACGATAGAAAACAAAATGTGTAATGACACAATTAGAATAGAGAAGTCACCGATTTCGATCTAATGAGATGAGCGGTGCTTGAATGTGAGATCAAATAATGAAGATACCTCAATTAAAACAATGGGAACAAAAGAGGAGATCTAATGGGTGAGCATACTATGATAGAGATAATGAAATTAAAATAGGGTGAAATTGATATAATTTGGATATTTTTTATAATTTCACCCAAAAATATTGGGTCACATGGTTGTCCAAACCATCCACCAACTAGGCATGATTATACGTATATAGGGGCACTTCATGCGGTTTGTTCACATAGTTTGACTTGTAAGAACCCAGTTCTTCTTTTTGAGGTACGGGCTTCTTCCTTTTTCCTTTTCCTTAAGTGATTGTGAGAAAATATGGAAAATGGGGAAAAATCCTAAATTTTGGAACTACATGCCGTGTACTTTATCCACATGCGGTGTTCCTTTGGTCGTGTTGGGATAAGTATATAGGGCGTGTAGCCATGCCAGCGACGAAGGGTGTAGAAACCAACTACATGTCGTGTTGTGGTCCTTAACATGCCGTGTATTCAGTCGGCTGGTTAAAAAGTACGGTGGTGGAGTCGCTGCCAGCTGGGCGGCAGTCCATATCGTGTACTCAGGAGTACATGTCGTGTACTCTTTTCGGCAGGTGAACAGTGCTGGTGCCACCAGATGAACAGTTAAATGAACGGAGTACATGTCATGTACTTGGAAGTACATGCCATGTACTTTGTTTTTTCAGCTTAAAATAGGCAGTAGCCTCCTACATTGGCAGTGGAGGCACTTGAGCCGTTTTGGATCCAAAGGAGGAGGCCTGACCTTTGAAGATCCGTCGGGAGTTCGTCTGGAATCCGATTCAGCTTCGGACGATCTCGTTGGAACCGCATGGGTAAGCCCTTCCTACTCCTGGTACCGTTCTTGCCAAATCTTCTCCCAGCGTAAGGTATTTACATTTGAATGGGTTTTCTTCTTCGTGAGACCTAGGCCATTCTTGGGCGTTTCTAGAGTTGGTGTTCGGGTATAGAGTTCGTTGACGTATAAGGTAGTTGGCTTGGTGTTTATTTTCCATCTGTCGTGCGTTTTTGTGCGTTTTCATGCCACGAACCCATGTTGGGGTGTCGTGTGGCTGAGGCTGTTGCTATATTTAATTCCTATAATTGTATAGGTGATTAATGGTGATAATAAATAGCTATTTGGGATAGTTGCTTGGATCTAGGACCATCCTGAGGGGTGTGTTCCTATGTTTAGGCATTTGGCCAGGATACCTGAGGGTATTCCTTAAATGTATTAACTGTAGAATTGCCTTGAGAGGAATTGCTTGTTTACTGCATTTTGATATGTTGGGCATGGCCCGGTTAGCTGTTTAGCCTGAGGGCATTGTCGTGATTAGCCTGAGGGCGTGACTATTTTAGCCCGAGGGCTGTCTTTATTCTGCCTTAGCGAAACCTTTCGTGCCTGAGGGCTTGACTTATGTGCCTGAGGGCGACACTTCTTATCTATGAGGGAGAGAATTTCGGTTACACCTGAGGGAAATACCTGCGGGTTGTATTCTGTATGGCCTGAGGGCAAGCCTGAGGGCATGGTTTACTATTTTAGCCTGAGGGCACGGTTCTAGTTGGCCTGAGGGCTTGGTGCTATTGAGCTCAAAAATGTTTCTAAATTAAAGGAATTAAATGAATAATAAAATGGAAATTTAACTGTTATGTTAGTTTCTTTTGAGTAGTACTTAGATATTAAATTTTACTACTGCACACTTGTTGCATGTTTTACACACAGTTGTGCACGGGCCTTTGGTGGGTGCCTACTGAGATATATTTCTCACACCCTGTTTGGGTCACACTTTTCTGCCCAAACAGATTACATTGCTGCAGGTGTAGATTGGGGCAAGAGTCCCTATACAGGTACTTGACTATTGCCAAGGAGTAGGAGGTCATGGGACCGAGCCTAGGCTCGCGATGCCGCTACTAGCTGTTTTGCTTGCTTTGTTGTAATCTGTTTTCTGCTGTACTGTATTGATGTATAACATGTTTTGTCTGTTTTCTTAGAACTTGAAACATGTTGCATCATCACTTATATAATGTTGGTTATATCCAGTGTGGCAATTATTTCAGTTGCATATGTTTACTGCTTTCGCTGTTGTTGTATGTTTATTTTGGTGTTCCGCTGCGCTACACATTGAGAAATGAGGGCATAGTTTCCCCACTATCAGACCTGGGCCCTCGCTACTAGTCAACAGCCTCTAGAGTTTTGGGAAATGCTCTTGAAGTCATGTGGAAAATGGGGCTCGGGGCTCCCGTTGCATGACACCCGGGGCCGGGACGTTACAAAGTGGTATCAGAGGGTTTCATTTCTTTGACTTACTATTTATAGCCATAGTAAGGGATAGGACAGAATGATAGTTGGTAATAAGTTGTGCTCGGGCGTAGATAACCTCTGTACAGGGAAAAGCCATTCTACCTTGTACTTTGAATTATTTGATTTGCAATTTTACAGTTGATTTGTTTTCACCGTTGGGTGACACACATGGATTGTGCTGTTTATATTTTATCTGTGGGTTTTAGTTGCAACCCGATGAGATGAGCGTATGCCGTCTCATGCATCATATAGGCACATTCTAGATATCACATGCCATGCATAGTTTCCATGCAATGTATGTGCATTATAAATTCTCATGTTGTTGTGATAGTTGTTGTGCTAGAAACACATGTTGTTGTGATAGCTTCTTGATAAATACCTGCCTAGTGATATGGTATTTTTGATTGAGCTTGTTGATAGAATGGACTCAAAACTTTGGTCTTTGGGGAGTATGGGCCCCCATTAACCGGAATTTGGTGGATCATTGACTGGTTAATTTTTATAACACAAATAAGATGTCAAACTTTGATTCGTGGGGTGTATGGGCCCCCACAGGTCGAAATTTGACACTTAGGTGTTGTTTATCAGTATTTTATGGGTTCTGGAGAAGTTTCTGAGACATACTGTCTGGAAACACAGATTACACGCCGTGCGGGACTTGATACACGCCGTGTGTCTTCTTCTGTTCGGGAAGAAAAAATAAACTTTTTGAGTACACGTTGTGTACCAGGCGTACACGCCATGTAGTCTCTTCCCATGTCACGAACCGTGTGGGCGGTGACACGGGGTAAGGAAGGCCTTGGGTAAACCACGCCGTGTAGTTTTGTACATGTTGTGTAGTGTTGACCCGGAGTCCGGTCATGTAACTAGCAACATGGGCCGGTGTCACCTCTTCCAGAACACGCCGTGTACCTTTGGGACACGCCGTGTAGTCTTGTCCGAGGACAGACCATGTGGTGATTAGCCGTGTGGCTAGGAAATGGGATGGTGTACACTCCATGTGCTGGTGTCACACGCTGTGTAGTGTAAAGCCGAGTGGTGGGCCATGTCCCAGACGACAAAGGCAGTTGTAAATTAACATCAAACACGCCGTTTAGGTATTATACACACCGTGTAGCTTTGTTGAAATGGAAGTGGTGTGGCATAGCCGTGTGGAAGGACCCGGGCAGGGGAAGGGAAGTCAAGTACATGCCGTGTAGTTAAGTACACGTTGTGTAGTCTTGTTTTTCAAATTTTTAAATGCCTTCTTCCACTTTTAACTTTGTGGTTCCTTCGTTTCAGTCTATATAATCTTCAATCTGAGGCGTGCTTTTGACCTTGTAGAGTCATGCCGCCTATACGACCATGAGTTGTTCGCCAAGAGAGAGGCGACGGTTATACTCTGGAGATGGTGGGCCATGGGCAACCAGTAGATCCACCAGCAGAGCCAGGTACGGCACCAGTTGTTATACAGGACATGGGCGCAGAGGCGCAGTTCCGTGAAGGCTTATTGTGGTTCATGCAGACCTTTCAGGGAGCACCGCCGGCTGCCACATCTATGGCCGAGATGACGCGTATCTTTCAGCAGCAGCATCCGCCTACGTTTTCAGGGGATGGTGGACCGCAGGCTGCAGAGTCTTGGCTAGGATCGATGCAAGACTATTTTCAAGCATCTTAAGACACCTCCAGGGCGAAGGGTCAAGCTCACGACTTACATTCTGCGTGATTTTGGCAAGAGGTGGTGGGATGTTACCACCCAGTCAGAGCATCACATGGACATTGCATGGGAGGATTTTCAGACAGTCTTCTATGACTTCTTATTTCCCGAGACACTGAGACCAGATAGAGCTCGAGAGTTCATGAATCTGCAGCAGGGCTCTATGTCGGTGATGGACTATTATGCTCATTTTACGGAGCTTCAGCGCTTTGCACCCGTTCTGGTGGGTGATGAGATGCTGAGAGCCAGACGTTTTTAGGATGTTCTTTAGTATGACATCCGAGCACTGGTGATTTTTTTCAGGTTACCTATTGTACACGCGATTGTGAACTAGGCATTGATTACAGAGAGGAACCTAGGAGAATCTAGTGGTGTGGGCCAGGGCGGTTCGGCACCAGTTACTGGTACTATTTCTGCTGGCAAGAGGAAGAGACAGATGAACATCTATCAGGGCGGCAGTACCATCCAGACAGCTTCTACAGGTGGCCCGATCAGGTGCTACCAGTGTGGCAGAGAGGGGCACAAGAGGCCGCAGTGTCCACGATACCCAGTGGAGTGCCGAGCTTGTGGCAAGATGGGTAATCTGCAGCGCTTTTGCAGGGTGTTTCTACTAGTGGCTAGTGAGAGGGGTTCTATGCAGAATCCGTGTGCGAGATCAGGACCAGTGGATTCTTACCGGTCAGGGAACTGGAATACGTCAGGGCGTGCAGGCAGAGATGGGGGTTGTGGTCGTGGTAGCCAGACACCAGGATCTCAGAGGCAATAGGGCAGGATAGCTCAGGGTAGCCAGGCTGTGTCACAGGGCCGCGACACTGGATAGGCATATGCAGTGCAACAGACCCAGCAAGAGCAGGATCCCGGACCTTCGACAGTCATAGGTACTATTCTAGTAGCTTCTGTCTTGTCTTCAGTACTTTTTGATACGGGTTCTACACATAGTTTTATATCTGTACCCATTGTGGAGAGCCTTGGGCTTGGTGTTTCTACTTATTTTAATATCTGGATGCTTGACACTCTGTTGGGGACTTGGACGGTCAGTGTGAATCAGTGCAAGGAGATCCCCCTTGAGGTTGGTGGGTGTCACTTCCTTTGGGACCCCTATGTTCTGGAGATGACGAGCTATGACGTCATTCTCGGGATGGACTGGTCGGTTCCCTTTCGAGCCTTTGTAGACTGCTATCGTCATAGAGTGCGTTTTACATCACCAGAGGGCTGGGAGTTTCTATACAAGGCCTAGTGGGATGTTCAGGCGAGTCGACCTGGACCAGAGAATCAAGGGCAAGGTGGAGTCACAACCGAGATTGCGAGGTCATATCTGGATGAATAGGGGACATGTCAGACGGATTTTCCTCCAGTTGTCGATCGTTTCAGGGATGTCTTCCTGGACGAATTTCCAGGTCTACCTCCTGTGCGTGAGGTGGATTTCTCTATCGATAATGTGCCAGGAGCAGCACCATTGTCCATTCCTCCTTATAGGATGGCCACGCCTGAGTTGCAGGAGATCAAGAGGTAGTTAGAGGAGCTCCAGTCAAAAGGTTATATCCGAACCAGTACTTCTCCTTGGGGTTCTCCGGTCCTTTTTGCGAAGAAAGAGGATGGTACCCTTAGGCTTTGTGTGGATTATCGGAAGCTGAACTTGTTGACAGTTAAGAACCGATATCCCTTACCGAGGATAGATGATCTATTTGATCAACTTCGTGGAGCACGAGTGTTCTCAAAGATTGAAATTAGATCCAGATATCATCAGTTGCGCGTTAGACCATATGATATACCTCTCATAGCTTTCAAGAGCAGGTATGGTCTATATGAGTATACGGTTATGCCGTCCGGACTCACAAACGCCCCAGCAGTTTTCATGGCTCTGATGAATCGTGTGTTCCATCCGTATCTTGATTTATTTGTGGTAGTATTCGTGGATGACATATTGGTGTACTCTCACACTCGACACGACCATGCCAACCATCTTTAGATTGTATTGAGTACAATGAGAGAGAATCGCCTATATGCTAAGCTCTTGAAGTGCCACTTTTGGATGGACCAGATTCACTTCCTGGGTCATATCATCTCAGAGGCGGCAGTTGCAGTGGTCCCAGAGAAGGTGAGAGCAGTTGTTTCCTGGGAGCATCCTAAGAATGTGTTTGAGATACGAAGTTTCTTAGGGATGGCTAGATACTGCAGATAAATCATACATGACTTCTCCCACTTAGCTGCACCGTTGGTAGGTCTGACTACGAAGGGTGTGAATTTCGTTTGGTCAGAACCTTGCGAGACAGCTATTCAAGACCTAAAGGGAAGGCTAACATCATCACTGATCCTGATACTCCCAGAGCTGAGGGAAGAGCTATACAGTTTACTGTGACGCATTAGGGATCAGGCTGGGAGCCGTTTTGATGCAGGGCGACCGAGTTGTGGAGTACGAGACTCGGCATTTGGGGCCACATGAAAGGAATCACCCGACGCACGATCTCGAGTTGGATGCAGTTGTACATACGTTGTGGTGTTGGAGTCATTACCTGTAAAGAGATCATTTTGTGGTTTTCACCGACCACAAAAGCCTCAAGTATATCTTTACTCAGCGTGACCTAAATCTGAGGCAGAGAAGGTGGGTCGAGCACCTACAGTCCTTCGATTTTGAGCTTGCCTATACACCTGGTAAAGGTAATGCAGTAGCCAATGCACTGAGCAGGAAGACTCAGATACAGGCATTGCAGGAGGCAAGTTGTGAGTGGAAGCATATGGCTTTGTTCTCTAAGATGCATTTGGAGGTGCATGACAGTCACGGGCAGACTTATCTTTCCTCGTTAGCTGTGACTTCTACCCTCCTGAACAGAGTGAGGATGAGGTAGCTATCGGTTTCAAAAGACCTAGTTCTATGGGAGTCGGTGGAAAGTGAGGTCCCTCCTTCCGGTTGGACGATAGGTGATGATGATGTTTTGAGTTTCCATGGACGTGTATGGGTTCCAGGGGATATAAGCGAGGAGCTGATGTGGGAGTTTCATGCTTCAGATTGGGCAGTTCATCCCGGGGTTACCAAGATGTACCGAGACTTGAGACGTCAGTACTACTGGCTGGGTATGAAGAGAGAGATAGCTGGTTTTGTTACGAGGTGTTCCACCTGTCAGCTGGTGAAGGCAGAGCATCAGAGACCAGCTATGCTATTACAGCAGTTACCCATTCCAGAGTGGAAATGGGATGATGTCGCGATGGATTTTGTGATGGGTTTTCGAGGTCACCTCGTGGCAATGATGCCATGTGGGTTGTTGTGGATAGACTTATGAAGGTAGCTCACTTTTTGCCGATCAAGGAGACCATTGGTGTGAACGAGCTCAGAATGCTTTATATTCGAGAGATCGTACGTCTACATGGAGTCCCTTGTTCTATCGTTTCAGATAGGGACTCCCGCTTTACGCCTCGTTTCTAGCAGAGTTTTCAGAGTGCGCTAGGTACATAGGTGCTTCTGAGTACAAAATACCACCCTCAGACTGATGGCCAGTCAGAGCGGATGATACAGGTGCTAGAGGACATGCTGCACGCATGCGTCTTAGACTTTGGGTGCTCTTGAGAGAAGCATATACACTTAGTCGAGTTTTCCATTAACAATATTTTTCAATAAACTAATGAGATGGAACCATACGAGGATTTATATGGTAATCCATTCCGATCACCTTTGTGCTGGTTAGAGGTAGGTGAGGCAGCTTTACTGGGACCACAGCTCGTGTAGGAGACATCTGAGCAGGTCTGGTTGAATCGTAAGCGGATGGCTACTGTGCAGTCTCATCAGAAGTCTTATGCTGGTTGCCACAGACGGCCATTGGAGTTCGTGGTTAGGGATCAGGTTTTCTTGCGTGTTTCGCCGAGGCTGGGACAGAAACGGATCAGAAGACATGGTAAGCTTTCACCGAGGTATGTGGGACCATTTGAGATTCCTGAGAGAGTCGGGCTGGTTGCCTATCAGTTACAGTTACCGCAGCTGTACCGATCCCTGAACGACGTCTTCCACGTGTCTCAGTTGCATCGGTACCATTCAGACTCGTCTCACACCTTTCAGATAGAGGAGTTTGAGCTTCAACTTGATGCGTCCTTTGAGGAGCATCTGATCCGTATCATTGACAGGGGCACGAAGGATCTCCGAGGCCAGTCAGATCCTCTCGTACGGGTGCTATAGTAGCATGGTCGAGTGCAGGACGAGACCTTGGAACGGGAGGCTGACGTACGTGCTCAGTGGCCAGAGTTGTTCTAATCTTTATCTTCGCCACCCATGGAAGGGCAATTCGGGGACGAATTGATATAAGGGGGGATGTTTGTAAGAACCTGGTTCTTCTTTTTGAGGTACGAGCTTCTTCCTTTTTTCTTTTCCTTAAGTGATTTTGAGAAAATATGGAAAATGGGGAGAAATCCTAAATTTTGGAACTACACGCTGTGTACTTTATCCACACGTCGTGTACCTTTGGCCATCTTGGCGTATGTACATAGGGCGGTTAGCCATGCCGGTGACGAAGGGTGTAGGAACCGACTACACGCCATGTAGTGGTCCTTTACACGCCGTGTAGTCAGTCGGCAGGCTAAAAACTACGGTGCTGGAGTCGCCGCCAGCTGGGCGGCAGTACACGCCGTGTACTCGGGAGTACATGCCGTGTACTCTTGTTGGCATGTGAACAGTGTCAGTGCCGCCAAATGAATAGTTAAATGAAAGGAGTACACACCGCGTACTTGGAATTACACGCCGTGTACTTTTTTTCGGCTTAAAACAGGCAGTAGCCTCCTCATTTGGTAGAGAAGGCACTTGATCTGTTTTGGAGCCAAAGGAGGAGGCCGGACCATTGAAGATCTGCCGGGAGTTCGTCTGGAATTCGATTCGGCTTCAGACGATCTCGTTGGTACCGAACGGGTAAGTCCTTCCTCCTCCTAGTACCATTCATGCCAATTCTTCTCCCAGCATATGTTATTTACATTTGAATGGGTTTTGTTCTTCGTCAGATCTACGCCATTCTTGGGCGTTTCTAGAGTCGGCGTTCGGCTATAGCATTCGTTGACGTATAAGGTAGGTGGCTTGGTGTTTATTTTCCAACTATCATGCGCTTTTGTGCGTTTTCGTGCCACGAACCCATGTTGGGGTGTCGTGTGGCTGAGGCCGTTGCTATATTTAATGCCTATAATATCATAGGTGATTAAATGGTGATAATAAAATGTTGTTTGGGATCAATGCTTGGATCCCGGACCATCCCGAGGGGTTTGTTCCTCTATTTAGCCATTTGGCCAGGATACCCGAGGGTATGCCTTAAATGTAGTAACTGTAGAATTTCCTTGAGATGAATTGCTTGTTTACTGCATTTTGATATGTTGGGCATGGCCCGGTTAACTATTTAGCCTGAGGGCGTTGTCGTTATTCGCCTGAGGGGGTGACTGTTTTAGCTCGAGGGCTATCGTTATTCCGCCTGAGGGAAACCTTTCATGCCTGAGGGCTTGACTTCAGTGCCTGAGGGTGACACTTCATATGCCTGATGGAGAGAATTTCTGTTACGCCTGAGGACAATACCTACGGATTGGATTCTGTATGTCCTGAGGGAAAGCCTGAGGGTGTGGTTTACTATTTTAGCCTTAGGGTACGGTTCTAGTTGGCCTGAGGGCATGGTGCTGTTGAGAAAAAAAAATGTTACTAAATTAAAGGAATTAAATGAATAATAAAATGGAAATTTAACTGTTATATTAGTTACTTTTGATTACTGCTTAGATATTTCATTTTATTACTGCACACTTGTTGCATTTTTACACACAGTTGAGCACGAGCCTTTGGTGGGTGCCTACTAAGATATATTTCTCACACCCTGTTTGGGTCACGCTTTTCGGCCCAATCAGATTACATTGATGCAGGTGTAGATAGGGGAAAGAGTCCCTATACAGGTACTTGAATGTTGCTGAGGAGCAGGAGGGAATGGGACCGATCCTAGGCTCGCGATGCCACTGCTAGCTGTTTTTCCTGCATTGATGTACTCTGTTTTATGCTGTATTGTATTGATGTATAACATATTCTAGCTGTTTTCATAGAACTTGAAACATGTAGCATCATCACTTATATACTGTTGTTTATATCCAGTGTTGCAATTATTTCAGTTGCGTATGATTACTGCTTCCGCGGTTGTTTTATGTTTATTTTGGTGTTCCGCTACGCTACACTTTGACAAATGAGGGAATAGTTTCCCCACTATCAGACCTGGGCCCTCACTGCTAGTCGGCAACCTCTGGAGTTTTGGGGAAATACGCATGAGGTCACGTGGTGAACTGGGCTTGGGGCACCCATTGTGTGGAACCCGGGTTCGGGACGTTACATGGATGATAATGTAAAAACCGTGAAAAATCCCACTATCAAAATTACAAAAATTCTCACACAGATGTGCAGAACATTTGATATGATTTTTTCTCATTTTTCTAACTCATCCATCCCTCTACCTAGGTCTCACATTGTTAGTCAGTGCATGCAACCTACCTATAATGGGTTTTCCTAACCATGCACAATGCCATTTTAAAAACAAAATGTGTGGTTTGGGATCCAAACATGCCTCGTACACCTGTGACACCTCCATAACCTCAAATGAAATTTAAATTAGGCCATATTTAGACATTAAAATTTAAAATTGATGGAATTTAAATGAGTTGTACCTCAATATAGAATGAGATTCTTACATACATCCCCCATTATAGCAATTCATTCCAAAATTACCATTCTGAGGGTGTTGAATAATGATCTGTGATTAACCCTTGCCACTACGACCACACATCAATCTCCCACTCCTAGGTCAAATCATGTACCTGGATGAGCTACCATATCACCCATACTAAAGGAAATTTACTACCATAGAGAAAATTCATACTATGATTCACAACACTTCTCATATTAAACTCAGAAGTATGAATCTACTAGAAAATCAACCACCTTATGATGAAAGGAATGATTTATATCTGAAGAATAGTTACACAAGAGGTATACATGGAATTCAATGTGCATGGATCAGTACCTCTGAGGTAACTGTAAATGCTAGGCTACATCCCCAAATCACTCTTAAATATCAAACGACCCAGCATAACACGATGAAATATTACCCTGTCTCATGATTATCATATGTCCTAATCCCATTGAAACACACAAGAAAAACTATTCCACCACCTCGATCACTAGAGGTCCACTATAGGTGCCAGTTTTTGATTTCTAACATGATTTTATAGTATCCATATTCTTACGAATCAATTGAACCTATTAGGTGATCTCTTATACAAGATGAGGTCCCAACACAACATCCTCTCCTACCACCGACCAACATATGGGTGATCAGCATGGGCAACATCACAAATCCCCATGAGGCGCCATCTGTATTGTATCATAAAATATATTATTTCACAAAAAATAATCTATGGATATATTTCTCTCCCAGGAGACCACAAAATATACCACACATAATTGAATCATATACTCAGGAACCTGTATTGTTCACTTGGACCGACCATCTATTTAGGGGAGGTTTGTCGTGCTCAAAAGAAACTATGTACCCAATAACCTCTATATCCCATGACAAAACCAAGAGGTAAATAAGGTTTACCTAAACTAAATGATTGTACATTGGACCCATGAATTAATACTATCTCAAGTATATACATCATCCCAATATCATCAACCCGGAAGGTTTCCATGATCAGTAAAAAATGTGAAACATTCCTGAGTCTGTCAACAGTGACACATGAAACATAATTACCCCAAGGAGTCATTGGTAAGTGTATCATGAAATCCATAATAATTTAAACCCACTTACACTCCAAGATGGATAACTATTTTAAAATCCTAGATGTTCATTGGGGTTTTTACATTACATGCTAACTGGTGGAACACATCATGATGAAACCAAATCCATCAGTTTTTATACACATCGACCCATATTTGAGATGTAAATACCTATAAATTTTGTTCATGTTTGTATGCACTATCAAATCTGATGAATTAAAGTCTCGAATAATCTCCTCATTCGTATCAATTTAAACCCATAAATAAACATGTACTCATATAATTTCAGCTTCCCTTATTGTCCTACCTGGTGGAGGGTCCTCACCTACCACACACTCCCATAGGAATATGCTCTCAGAATATGAATATTACCATATCATAAGTCAATCAATATCTGTAGTGGTGACATATTAGGATGATAGAAAAGATATCACATGCTTATATTACACCTCCAAGATCATATCAAAGATCAAATCCATGAGCTTATGCTCGTTGGTGAGTTGATGGACTGTCATTTTCGAGTTATCATATTTAGTGAACCGACCACTACATTGCCCATTCTAGTCATATAAGAAAAATCCAAATAAAAATTCTGTAGGTATTCCACCCACCATTACTGAATCAGATTCAGATAAACCTATGTAAATATGTAACTGAGAATTTTGGGGTATGTGTACACCACCAAATTCTCTCCCAGTAAGTAATGTCTCTAAAAACACAAGGTGTGAACAACTGAATCTAACTCGAGATTGTGAGTTGGGTAATTCCTATAATATAGACCCAACTGTTGAATACCATACACCATGAATCCATTCACCTTTAAGAATATCATCACCTAGCCAGATACCTAATCCATCATAGTACATAGTGCATCTCTTGTATGGATCTTGAAAAATTCATTTCAGCATTGATGTTAATATCAATTTCAGCTCCTGAAAGGCAGCCTCATAGGAATCATACCAGAAAAAGTCAAAACATCTTATTCAAGCTCATAAGAGGTGTTTCCATGCATGATAAGTACATTAGGAAATTCCTATAGAATCCATCATTCCCTATGAAACTCTGTACCTGAAAAATGATATTTGGATTCTCCAATGAAACCACATCTATCACCTTCCCTTGACCAAAATGTACTCTAATATCTGAGATAATGTGACCTAGTACATGATTTCATTCCATCCAGAGTTTCTAGTTCTTGAGAATAGCATACAACTAATGTTCATTAACTGTATTTAGTAAAATATCATTATGTTTGGCATGGAATTGTCGACTGTCAAAATACCACAAGATACAATCCTTGAATTCTATGAAAGATGAATCCATATAAGGATGGGAAAGTAGATTTAGGAGTCCCATAAAGACATATAACATATTTATGAGTCCAGAATACATAAAAAAAATACTCATATAGAATGAATTATTTTTAGAATGTTGTGAGAGGTATGTATTATTGTATAAAATTTATAGGATGATAATCAGATCTCAAATAAATTTTTGAGAACACACAAGATCCTCAAAGCTGGTCAAGGTGATCACATATTCGCGATAGGGGATACCAGTTCTTCACTATCAACTGGTTCAATTTATTTACACACATATCCTAAGGTTATCATCGTCATTTTTCACAAAATGACTATTATACCCTATAGAGATGTACTTGGTTGGATAAAACCATTTTCCAATAAATCCTCTAGATTTCCCTTGATATCCTATAACTCATTAATCCCCATTGTAAAAAAATTAATGGATGCCATTACATCTCTTGGAACATGATCGATAGAGATCTATACCCCATGAACTCAAGGAAATCTTGAAAATTCATTTCGGAAAACAAAAATAAAATAATCAACCACCAGAGGGAAATTTTTATGATGTCTTCCATGATTATCTAGATATAAACTAAAAATATGGGTCATCATCATGTCCATCCCATAATGATTGAGTCCATATCGACAATCTTGGTCATCCCATGATCCCTTGTGAATAATCTCAAGTTCCTATTGTAATTTTATATTCATCTTACAGTTATAGTAGTCAATAATAGCAAGAAATGAGACCTATCAGTGCATTCTGAGAATGATTTCAAAACATATAATCTCAATGAAAAAGAGTTCCTATATTAATTGAAACCCACCAATCTCAAGGGGAACTCCATTAATATACATACCCCCTACGTTATAATCCCCAAAGGAGTTTTATGTGTCATAAAATCATAAGAAATTTGAACACAAATCTAAATGCTGCCCACAATGGGAACATAAATAAAACTATTCAAATAACATATACTAAAAGGTGTAGAAACCAATGTAGATGATACTAGAAAAATACCTTTGAAAATAGAAGGTACAAGATCCCACTCCTCAGGGGTCTATTGTACTTTTTATATCTGACCGGAACTGCTGCCTGTGATACTACATAGCTACCTTAAGAAGATTCACTATAATGTTGTTTGTAAAAGTAGGATCCTTATACCACAAAAATGACCACCACATCAGATTGATCGGTCAAATGTAGACCAGATCCCCACCCAATAAGAATCTATTGAACCTGTTCCTATACAAGGAGTCAGTGCCGACCCTCTCTCGTATCCAACAAGTGGAAACCTTCCAAAAAATTTCTATATATGTCCCATCTTTCTGCATGATCGACACTCCACCTGGTCCCTCAAACATTGTATCCACATATGTATTATACTACCACTTTTTTATAACCTAAAATGGGTTCCTGATTCTTTTATCTGGCTTCTAATATCATCTCATGTAAGTTAAAGATGATGCATTGTGCAACTGATCGATGTTGTACCAGATTGAGATATAGAACCTCCCTGGCTCACAGCTCCAACCAATCTCAAGTTAAACAGTATGATAATTATTTGATTAACTACTCCAAAAAGTATAATCATAGAAAATACATTGACTTATAATTAGATATCATACCTATGACCATCCAAATATCACTTTTCTCTAGGTAAATCATCATTGATCATAATAGATGCGAAGTGCTATAGATTTTTAAAATGGGTTGAATAATCAATAACATATTAAGTGCCCTAGTCCAGGTGAAAAAACACACGAGGTTTATTCACCTTCAAAATCTCATGATAGATGTATTCATAGAAGTCCATTTGAATACTCTTCCAATACAACTACTGAAGATGTTACAATAGATTTATAAAATTCCACAATATCTTGGAGTAATCATTGTAATTATATGCAGATGGATTTACCCTCCACTTGGGAGGAATATCTAGATGATCTATGATAGATATCGTGGACTCTTGCAATGAATCAATAACCTGTGGTCCGCCATCCCTAGAATAAAAGGGAGGATTCTACTGTTGGAACTCAAATATCATATGTTCCCTAATTGGAGAAGGATGTGGGGCACCATGAATGGGTTGCATGGCTAGCAAGAAACCCTCATGGAACTGTGACATAACAATAGTGTCTGGTATGGCTAGTTGTGCAATAACTTGAACTACAAGAGGATCCACTTGTAGCCCATTTCCCACCACCATCAGGGAATGGTCATTGCCTCTATCATGAAATATGATTAAAGATGTCACAATATAATACCTCTACAAATTCCCTTCAAATACCCCAGTTCTATATTATTATCAATGTTCACATCACAAAAGTGAAAAAACTAAAATAGGATAGGCACAATCCTTCTTATTTATGAACACACCCATCTTCCCACTCCATCTGTCTTGTCATGATGATGTAAAAATAATATATAAGCAAGAGATACTACCAACATATCACTACTAGGGTTGGTTCGGGATAAATATATTTTCTATGAATAGTTTTAGTTTCCATATTAATCCCATTTCACATTTCACATTATATCACAATTTATGTTGAATTGTGGAACCAATGGTCTATCAAAATTGTGATCCATAAGGGCCCAAACGCGTCAGGATCCCAAGATTGATGTCCACCTTAATTCGCACCACAACCTTCTCCAGGAAGTTGATCACTATAGCATGTATAACTATCATGTAACCTATCACAACAATATGAATTAAGTTATAAACCCTAAATGGAATGGAATAATGCATGACATTTTATTCCTTTAAAGTTCATAAAATGATTAATTATAGGGAATACCATTATATCATATGGTATCAAAATAATATATCGCATAATAATTTCAACAATAAAATCAAAATTCAAGTTCATGAACCAACAATGTATTCAAATCAACTATAAAAGTCAGAATTCCAAAAAAAAACAATTTAATTCATGGAAATTTGGATTTTTCATATATGATTGGTTAATAATATCCTGACTAAATCATTAAGAAATCCCAACTTCATCCGATATCATTCAAATTTATGAAAATACTAAAAAAACAAGAAAATAAATCTCTCATACCACATTGTAACGTCCCGAAACCATATGCCACTAAATAGTGCGTTGATCCTAGTTGTCAACATGGCGTCATGTTAATCTACCCAAACACTAGAGGTTGCTGACTAGCATAGAGGGCCTATGCATGTAAATGGGGAGACAATTCCCTCATCACTAGAGTTTAGTACAATGGAAATACAATTACATACAATAGAATAAGCATTAATGATAATGATACAGTAGTTTTAGTTAGGTGATAAATATAAATTCTGAAAGGAACTCATATAAAATGATGAAAGTACATGTCTAATGTCTAGTAATGAATCCAAAACATGTATACAAATAAGAAGTAATATACATTGAAGAAAAGTATCAAAAGTCCAAATTTCTCCTAGATAGCATCACGATCCTCAACTCAAATGCATGTTCCCCTACCCCTAAGAAGCAATCAAGAACTTTATCAGGGTGATTTAACATATCCATACCTACAATCATGTAGTATGTTCGGGTATCTGAAGGTGGACCAAAAGATGGTGTGATAAATAATCATAGTTTGCAACCACCCATGGTCAAGTTCCGTCCAGTTATCAGGTATACAACAATAATTGTATGCAGGTAGTAATACTATGGTAAGAATATATTGTAAACAACCAATAAGTAATATGTTCTTATTTAAAACTAGATCATTTAATCAGTCCATTCAGTTAATTATTAATTTTCGAGACCTTGGGAACAACCCGATATCTCGGATGATAACATGATCGTGGATTCATAAATAGACCATCCATAAAGTAT
This sequence comes from Viscum album, assembly GCA_963277665.1. Taxonomy (NCBI): domain Eukaryota; kingdom Viridiplantae; phylum Streptophyta; class Magnoliopsida; order Santalales; family Viscaceae; genus Viscum; species Viscum album. The sequence goes on from OY728147.1 coordinate 484,934,523, forward strand.
AAACAAATTTTGAATCTAAGTTTGTACTTTAACATAGAAGATGCATCATATAAATATTTTAATACCTATGGAAATTATTAACCCTATCTCATCCATGGAATTTCATATTTGGATGCTCGGTACCAATCCCTGTAAAATTTAAACCAGCACCCTACATGCATATCAATGGTGATCATCACAATAACCTAGGTATCGGTCTTCAGGTGGTATAACATCCCCTCCATTATATTATATCATTAGTGGTCCACTATAGGGACCCAAGTATATCCCATGGAAAATAAGATCAATTACCCCTTGAGTCTATCAATAGTAATCTATTTTTATTCCAATTATAACATTGAATATAATCAACAATATTCGTTGATTACATCCTTGGAAGTCCTACTGTGGAGTCAAAGTGTCACATAGGAATAATGAATGTGAAATCTAATTGGGTTCATCCACATAATTCTCATATGAATACATGTGTCACATAATGCATCTATGAATTTATCCAAATAATACCATTAATTCAATTTCATTTACCTATGTCAGGCTCAACACCATGAAAAATTCATTTGTAACTCACCTATGAAAGTGTCTCTAATCATGAGATAAGCTTAGAATGCTTGCCTCTTTGTTAGTGACATGGGTAATTCATTAGAACAAACATCATCTTCTTAATAATCCAATACATGGATAATTTCTTGGGGCTTGTCATCCATTTACAATTAATTTACAATTTAACAAAAACTGATATTAAAATTAAAAACCCATATCTGTTCATTATTTAATTCATCAATTTGATTCACAATTCAATTAACAATTCATATCCAAGGGAAATATGTAAAATGTGAACAACTCCAAGGGATCCAACCCGCATAACATCATAATGACCATTTAATTACATAGAACACCCAAAGGGGTTGTACCACTCATTGTTGATAAAAATTTACCATTTATTAATGAACCTTGTTAAAAGAATAGGCTATATATATAAATTCAATTTATTTAAATGAATTAATTTCAAATGTCGTCTACAAATTGGGTGCATGGAACAACAACATATATAAACACATCATCTTTTAACAAAAATCATGAGACCACCTACCATAGGTTTGTAGTGGATAGCTCGTCTAGTATGAACACTTTAATCATCTCAGATCAGGAGGAAGTTGATGAATGGATGAGAAAACTAAAAATAAGGGAAATTGGATTTATCCTAAATTGCATACCGAATAAAATACAAAATAATTAATTCCCAAAAAGGAAAAAATTACTCAATGATGTGGATCCCATGAGAAGAGAAGCGAATAAATTGGTGATCAGATAGAGAAGATACGTCAAATCCTACAATAGAAACCCAAAAGGATCTCAAAAGTTCGAGATTATGATGTGGGATATAATTAAATAGGATTATGTTGAAATAGAATTAATTAAGGGAATTTTGGTAATTTCACCCCAAATGTGGGGTTTCATGTTTTGGCCACATGGTTGGACAAACTGTGAACTAATCATTCATGATTAACTATTGGGAGGGGCAATTCACATGGTTTGACTAACCATGAAGAAATTATCCAAAACCCCACTTCCTAAATTGAATAGATTCTCAATATATTACACACCCCATCTTACACAGTTTGGTCAAAGTGTCTATGGTCATTCTACTTTCATCCCAGTTGTTGCACAGTTAGTCGGACTGTGTAGCCTACCCCACACGAGGTTTTCAAACTATACGCCATGCCATTTTCAATGAAAATGATGGGTTCTGGGTTCCAAACCAGATCCATACTCGACTAAAACTACTATTAGCTCAATGGGAATTCATATTAGGTGATATTTAATCATTTATTCTGAAAATTTATTGATTTTAAAGGATCTATACCTCAATGAAGAACTAGGTTCTTACAAAAACCACCCTTTTAATGAAATTCATTCACGAATTACTCTTCCAAGGGTAGTGAAGTGTGATATATGAATAAAATCAGCCACTTCCATTGTATATCTACCTCCCTATCCCAGGACACATACTATACTCGATCATGCTTCCATAACACCCACACTAAAGGAATTGAATGGCCAAAAAGAACCTTCTTCCTATGATCCAAAATATGTATCACATGCTCATTGAAGGACACATATACATGTAACATAGCCTCCTCAGTCTAAATGTCTTATTATAGGTATAAAAAATAGCATAATAACTGAGAGACATTGAAGACATCATGCATGGGTCGGTATGTCTGAGGTAACATCAACCAAGAGGCTACCAGCCCAAATCTCTCAAAAATCTCAAAAGTTCCAACATAATGTGGTGAAAATATAGAATTTCAATTTATTCTAATGTGTCCCAACCTCAATGAAACTTGTACGAAAACCAAATCCCGGACCTCAAACTCTATAGGTCATCTACGGAAATTGGTGTATGATTTCTCATGAGACTGCATAATAGCTATAATGTTTTGAATAAAAAACATATTTTTTAATCTTTTAAATAATATGATGTCCCAAATTATCTACCCATCTATCCTCTAACCAACATAGGGTTTATCAAAATGTCCAACCATAGAAAGATTCATCAGGATCCATATGTATAATAGCCTAAATTCTCTTATTTTAGGTGAATTAAAAAAAGGTGTATATGCCCCTCCCATGTGCCAAAAAATCTTGGAAACATTTTCTTTGCATTCCGCCAAGTTCATGTATTGTGTGCTCTTATTTTTCATCTACATGGGGGCACTTTTCCATGATTAGAATAACCTATTTACCAAATTCCCAATGAATCCTTTTCGGTAAATGTGATGTAAAACATTAATCTCTATCTGAAACGATAGTATGTGGGACCCCGTGAAGGCATACTATCTCAAGGATATACAATATCTATATCTAAAAAAAATTATGGTTTCATTCATTAGATATAAATGAAAAACCTTTGTGATCCTATCAGAAATATCCAATTAGAAATCATTACATTGAGGAAACCATGGTAAATCATTCATGAAATCCAATGTAACCTCAAAAAACATAGACTCGGGAAATGGCAACTTCCATAAAATATCGGTTGGTCATTAGTGCTCCACCATCAACTAATAATAGGTTGGAGACCTCATGATGTAACCATCTGCATCTCTTTTATTATTTGAAAACTAGTATTATTGATGTAAATCCAGTCACAGTTTGTTGATTCCAGTATGCACTGCCGAGGCTGAAGCTTGAAAGCATCACATAAGCTCCTTGTACATGTTTTATGAAACCCATACATGACCATGTACTCATATAATTACATACTATTCTACTTCCAACTAGTAGAAGGGTCCTCACCTGACACACTCTCCCATATGATATGGATATCAGAATATGATAGCTACCTCATCGTAACACTATCATGAATCTTAGAGGTAACTACTAAAGATAATAGAAACATATTCAACTAGATGTCAATCATCTCCAAGTGAATATCAAAGAACAAAAACATGACCTTCCACTCTATATTGGTATACTAAAATTACTATATCAGATTCCTCCTAGTCAGTGCATCATTCCCTTTATTTCCTTTAACATGCATATAAGAATGCATAAAATTGATTGACTTTTGGTATTCAACCCACGTTTGCTACCATATATTAAGTTCACTCTATGCAGATATATACATGATGCTTTTGTGGTCCTTATAGAACACATAATGCTATGAAATTTTGTAATGTATCCAAAAACGTAATCTCTGGAATACATAATCTAACTCAAGATTGTGTGTAGGGTAATACCTCTATGGTGGAATCTACTACTGAGACCCATAAAACAAAAATCTATCCCAACGTATAAGAACTTCCCCTATCCCAATGCGTGATGCATCATAGTACACCATGTATCTAATAAATGTATCTAGAAATATAAGTATCTACTTAGAATAAAATCAACAATTCTGGTCCTAGAAGGCAATATCACATGAATCTAACCATAATAACTTCTAAGTATTCCTAGTGAAACCCATAAGGTGAACTACTGTGTGTGATGAGTCCTTTAGGAAAATCTGGTAGTAACGAGATATATGATTAAATCTTTACCTCAATGACTTTCATGGGGTGTTCCAAGAAACCATAGCTCTCACCTTCTATAGGTCAACTAAAACTCCTATATCTATGATATTATGACCCGAGAAGTGATTATGATCCACCCAAAAATGGGACTTTGTGGGTTTAGAATATAAATGATTCTCTATCAATATACTCAATACAATCTCATGATGTTTGGAATGGTATTGTCGATTGTGGGAATACTCAAAAATATCACCCATGAATACCTTGAAAAAATATCTAATTAACGATGGAAAACATGTTTCTTTAGTTCCATGAAGTCTGATTGCACATTCATGATTCCAAACATCATAACCAAATACTCATATAGAATGTACCATCTTTGAAATTATTTTCAAGGTGTGTATGATGTTCTAACTTGTACTAGTAGATGACCAAATATAAAATCAACATTTTTGAACATCCATGCTCTTAAGACTTTGTCGTAGAGATGATCTATTTGTAGTAGGGGATACCAGTTCTTAAACATCAACTTGTTCAATTTTTGGTAATACACACAAAAAGTGAGGGTACCATTCACATTTTTTTCAAAAAATGGTACAGTGAACCCCATATAGATGTAGTAATTAAGATAAACCCATTCTCCTCTAAATAAACTTTTTGTTCTTTAAGAACCATCATCTCAGTAGTATAAAACCTATTAATGGAATGGATTCAGGTGCATCTCTTGGAAGTATATCAATATACAACTCTACCTCTTACATAAGATATATTGTTGAAATGCAATCTATGAAAATGACCCAAAATAATCAACCATTTTAGGTAAATATACCTTATTTTTCCCCTAATCATCTATATATAAACTCAAAATATAGCTGGTAATCCCACCTAGCCCAAGATGATTGAGTACAGTTCAACTCGGTTGGGCATTCCATTTACACTTATGAATAAACACATATTCATCTAGTGATTTGAATGTAAGAAATTGACAATAGAAACCAATGATAGTAGGAAATGTGATCATCTAGACCATACCAAGAATGTTGTCAAAACATGTCATCACATGGACACAGAGTTCCCATATGATGTTACACCGTCAAATCTCAACGGTGAACTCCATATACTGATGTGACTGCTCCTTTATCATCCCCAATGGTGTTCCAAGTATCATAAAACCATAATATGATTGAACAATGATCCCAATTCTATCCATAATGAGATAAAATATAAATCATCATGAATAAAACCTATAAAAATGATCAAATTAAATAAATTGAGGATACTAGAATAGTACCTCTTATAGTAGAAGGTTTGGGATCCTAAACCTCAAGGGTTTGTTTCACTACGTATATCTGTCCTGAAACAAAACCCAATAATATTTCCTTGTAACCTTATGTATATCTCCTCTACACTCACTATAAAACTAGGATCTTACTACCACAATAACATCCACCACCTTTCCCTATTCAGACAGTTGTACACCAGCTCTGTTTTTATTTGAACCTGATGACCCTACTCTAGAATGTGGAATTGGTGTAGACCCTCTCTCAGTAGCTATTAGAGGAAATGTTCAGAAAAATATATCTATATGGACAAATTTACCCTTTTATTGGAACTCAATTGGGTCATTTATAAATTATATCCTTGTATGTATTGTCCTACCACACTGGTATCACCCCACCCTGATACATGACTATGTGCTCTGGTTGATAATATTACCAGATGGATGATCCAAATGAGGCTTCCTACTTCTAGTCAATTCAATAACAATCCACATTCCCAGATTACCTATGTCACACTTCCATCGTTTCATAGGTCACACATTATGAGATGCACTTGATTCATTATTCGAGAAATGGTAGTTAGTAGAAAGGCATTTAAAAGTGATTTGATGTTCTACTTGATACCATCCTCAAATCACCAGGATATAGATAACTCAACACCCTTCAGAATAGTTGTGAAATACAAAAGGTTAGTAAAATAAGCTTAATAGTCCATAAATGATAACGCACCCTGCTTCGTGAGAAAAAAATGCATGAGATCTATCATCCCTCAAAATCTTAGGATAGAAGTTTTCATGCACTACTATATGAAAATATGTCGACTTCATATATCAATTCCTTTAGATCTGTGTTATAACATTACACCATCTCTTTTTATAATCACATAGAATATAAGGAGATATAATTACACTATTCCTAGGAGATATTTATGGATTCCAGAAGATAGATATCATGGCCTCTAGCCCTGACACTATAGTCATTAGTTCTATATCCCCAGAAAACATGGGTGATGCTGCTATAAGAACACATTCCACAAATATGAAAAAGTTAGGGTAGATGGTGGTTCTCCTATAATTGTCTACATGAATCACAATAAACACCAAAGAAACTATTTTACATCACCTATTTATTGTACCACTACTTGTTCCATTGTTGGAAATACAAGAGGATACAATGGTAGCCCATTTCATACCACCACCAGTGTATGGTTGTCGTCTCTATCTCCATATATGTCTAGAATAAGTTGCAGTGGAAAGACGCAACAAATTCCACGAACTTGTTTCAATTCATGGTTATTCTAAAAGTTCACAATTGAAAATAGGAAACAAATATAGTATATGTTTAATCCAAACTATGTAAGAAAAAAAATCAATCTGCTGCTTTAGTTAGGTTTGGGTGATGTACCAATCACATATAATAATGTGATACTACCTACATCCCACTACTATAGTCGATTATGGGTTATGTTCTCCTCATTGAATAGTTCCTGATTCCATTTTATCTCCCTTTTTCATTTCCCATTATATCAAAATTTACATTTTAATTTGTATCCAATGGACTTCCAAATTCCGTTCTAGGAGGTCCATAATCTATAGAAACCCAAACATGGCGTCCACATATTTTACACCAAATCCTTCTCCTGAATGTTAGTCACAATACTAGGGATAACAGTAATTACACCAATCACAACACCATGCAACAAGTAATGCATCCTTAATGGCATGAAATAATCCAGGACATGTGATTCTTGTAAAGTGCCTAAAATGATGCATGATATGGAAAATCATTATTTAAATAGATTTAAAAACAATAGAACTAAAAATCATATCAAAACTAATATCATTGATCCATTGAATCAACCAACGATGAAATAAAATCCACTATAATAGTAAAATTTCATAAAATAATAAATTTATTTTGAGGTAATTTGGATTTTTCCAATACATAGGGAATATAATCCCATGTATAAGTCATTTCCCAATCCCAATTTCATCCTATAATTTTCTATTTTCACATAATAGTAAATAAACCCATAAAAAAATTCTTTGGTACCACTTTCTAACTTCCCAGACCCATGTGCCACTAAACAGTACCCTGATTCTAGTTGGCCACATGACAGCAAGCGAGTCATCCAAAATTCTAGAGGATAACGACTAGTACATAGGGCCTAGGTGTGTTAGTAGGGAGACAATTCCCTTTTCAATGGAGTAAGTCTAAAATACATATAGTGAAAAATAAATTAGAAGTAGTAATAACAATCGAATAATAGATACACAATATGAATAGATATTAATTACAAATATAAAATCATATACAATGATGATGATATTGGTCATATTTCTGGTAAAGTTTCCAAAAAATATATACAAGTATGGAGTACAATACATTGAACAAAAGTAAAAAAGGGAAAATGTCTCCCAAATAACAAAGCAATCATTAACACCATCAAATACTCCACTAGTTATAAGAAACAATTAAGAGACTGAATCAGGTCACTTTCCCTTATACATAATTGAAATCACATAGTCTGTTCAGGTTCCCTATTGTGGCTTGAATAGGGTGTGATAAATAATCATAATAGTCAACTACCCAAGGTCTAGTGTCATCTATTTAGTGAATGTATAACACCCAAAGTGTTCCGGATGTAATATAATATGAAACGAAGTATTGATTGTAAAAACACCCCAAGGTCTAAACTCTCATTTTAAATAAGTTCATTTAATAAATATGTTTATTTAATTATTATTTCTAGAGACCCGACATGCTGACCGACATCCTCCAGGATAACATGATCTTGGATTCTTATATAGTCCATCGATAAAGTATAATCAATGTCCGAATCCAAGATAGTGATTTGTCACGACCCGTCCTTGGGGCCCGTGCCGTGACTACCCCATGCCCGCCTTCTGTAGGCCAGGGGATGGAGACTAGCACCAAAGGCGTAAATCTCGATAATTGGGAGGGCATTGCCTTTATAAAAGAAAACAAAACACCACAGAGTACAAGCAGAAGTAAAACACTAAGTACAAAGAGAAGTGTTGAAAGGTAAATTGGCTAGAATACAAACCCAAATGAAAGTACAACTACAGCTGAACAAAGTACAACAGAAAAAGACTACAGCTGGGAGGACGGAAGTGGCACCTGGGTCGTCCTCCTCGGATCCTACCTGAAGGGTAGGAATAGATGGCACAGCTCCTGGATTGTCCACCACGGATCCTACCTGAAGGGTAGGTATAGATAGTCTCCACAACGCTCTCGCCTGTCAACCTCCTCCGAGTGTCGTCTCACCGTGAAGTCCACCTCCGGATACTAACTCGTCGTGTAGTCCACCTCCAGGTACTGACTCGTTGTGTAGTCCACCTCCGTGTACCGTCCAGTCCTCGAACACTCAGCCTCCGTCAGTACTGCCCATCGTCTGCAACCAACACAACAAGGTACGGGCATAGCCCGTGTAAGGGTGAGTATAACGATACTCAGTAGGGACCCTGATACCCTCAAGGTCTCACTAAAACCAACAAGTATAACCAAAAAGATTATCTCAATAGATAACCTCTACTTACGTATATGCCCATACATATACCTAAGTTATTAAGTAACCCATCTCAATCATGAAGAAACACAAGGATTATGAAATCAACATATAACCACTACCCAGGTATATGCCCATACATATACCTATGTTATCATGTAACCCATCTCAATCATGAGGAAACAAAAAGGTCATAGACTCAGCTCAAACAAGGATTTTTATTATAGAAACCGTAACTGCTGAAGAGCTCCGTCTCTGGAGTGTACAGTGGTCCTGTCATGACTCCGAGGTACTGCTCACTAACCTAATACTACTGAGGTACTCCTCCTATCGAATACCGCGGGCCAGCCACCCAAACACAGTAGTGCTTCCCACCGGGGTATGCCTCCCAAACACAGCAGTGCACACCCCCTAGTAGCCTGTCTAGGTACACTCTAGATGAGTACCGTGGGTCTGCACTGTCACACAGGTAGCGTTCTATCCGCCATGGGTCTGCATCTCACAAAGTAGTTCTCCATCCACTGGGCTAGTCGACTCACTCCATGTCGAGTCGGTCAAGCTGTCGTTAGGTCTCAGTCGGCTACACGGTCACCGTACTCTGCACGCTCGTCTTTAGGTGGGTCCTCTCCACGAGATACAAGTCGATACTACACGTATATCAAAGTCCCATGAATAAGTATCCCAAAGGACAACCACATCACAGGGGTCTCAACGCAATAGACGGTGTGTCAATCGAACGCTCGGTCTGTCAGTTACTAGCCCTTTCGTTACATGGGCCTGGTTTTTTTCGTGTGTGAACCAACCCAGCCGTATCTCAGCTATACCTCAACTCTAATATGGTAACCTCAAAGGGACCATTTCTCAATGTGATCACCAACGCCGATGACGGTTCGTCAAACGGATGCCGGTCTGAAAGATATCAGCTTTTCCGTTCCAGGGGCCCAGTTGGATTTCAGGTACAATCCAACCCGGCTACTATCCAACAATAACCAAAACTCACGCGAAGAATGCCAAATGTTCTGACTCATCAAGAGGAAATCAACGAGACAGACAGCGCGTCAATCAGACGCCCGGTCTGTGAGTTATTGGCCTTTTCATTCCAGAGGCCCGGTTGGTATCTTGAGCGAACCAACCCGACCACACTCCGACGGCATCCAAACCTCGAGTAGAGTAATCCAAAATATCCATCTCACTTAGAAGAATCCATCAAAGTTGATGGCACGTCAATCGGATGTCCAGAGCTCATGATATAATCATTTTTGCTCCGAGGGCCTGGTTGGTTTCGTATCCGAAACAACCTGGACGAACCTAATGTATATAGAAACCTTGACTGTAATATACCAAAACGACCATCTCGATCCAAGGGTCGCATCTCTGCTGACGGTGTGACGATCGATGGCCTAAATCTCAAGATATTAGTGAAAAACGGTGAGGGGTCCGAAAACGGGGGGTCTGGGCCTGGACCGAACAGGCCCAACCCCCGGCCCCCAGGTGGGCCCGAACCGGGTCGACCTGACCCGGGTCCGACCCGGGTTGTTACGGTCCCGCCCAGCCTGGGCGCTGGCCGAGTGGTCACACCCAAGGAGTCGCGGTCACCTCGCGCTGCGGGCCGCTTCGTGTCACCGAACGCTGTGCGCTGCTGCGTTCCGCGTTCCCCGGTCCCGCGTAGGCGTGGGGCATCGGCGGGGGCTTCCGCGGACCACTAGACGAGATCCAGTGGTCCGATTCGCCTGCTGTCTTCATCAGAGATCATCCCGGGACCCAACCTTCGCTTCAATGCCTTCAAAACACCTCCGTTGCCCGCCCCACCATCGTCCGTCGAACCGCACTTCGACAACAAAATGCGGAGACTTCAAATCGCCTTTGTGGCCGGCCTCACCATTGTCCGTCGATCCACACTTCGACAACAAAACGCGGGGTCTTCAAATCGGCTGCTCGGCCCCGACTCCATCTGCGGGTTCGTTCGGCCCCAACGGTGTGGTGCGACGGAAACGCGCTTCTTCGCCGCATTCGTTCTTCTCGTTTCCGCGCAGTGCAACATAACCGCACTGCCATTCACGTGCCGCAACAAACTCAAACAACAAGGTGGGAAGGAGGGTCGGCCATGTTCGTGCGGTCCGACCTTCCCCCTTTACAATGATTATAGGCGGCCCAAAATGAAACCAAGAAAGGCGACAGATGAGATAATGATCAATAATAAAAATAAGCCCCCACAACTTCCCACAAAAAAAATTCCCAACCCGCATGGAAAAAGTTCACGGATCAACTAGATAATTATTTGATCCATGTTTCCTTGTTTTCTTTAGAATGAATGAAATGAGGGAATAAAATCATTCTCAAACATAATTCCCTACCTCAATCGTTATCGTCGAACGTGAGTTCGTCGCAGAATTAACCGTCGCAGAAGAAGAGGATCGTCATGGAAGAGAAGAATCATCGTGGAAGAAACGTCGTTGACTTCTCGGTGAACGGCGTCGCGTCGTCGATCTCCGTGGGTTTGGCATTCTTCATCCGAGGTCAGAGCGTTCTTCGCGTTCTTTACATTCTTCGCATTCTTCGTCGAAGAAGAACGCTTTCCTCCAAATCCTCTCCACGCCACAAGTTCCCTGAGAAATAAAATAAGTGTTATCTTATTTTATTAACGCACATGACACGTTTGAATTTGAAAAGAAAAGAAACGAACAATTAATTCAATTAATTAATTGTAACGATTTAACCGCTCAATTTAATAAGGCGTTTCTTAACCAGAAAAACGCACGGTTGACTTTCATTAAAGAGGGTTTTCTCAGGTGCGTTACATAGAAGGAATGAAACGGTGGGGCTCGTGTGGGCCCCACCTCACAAATATCCTACCATGTAGGTAGGATATTTTGGGTTCCACCCTATCCGCTTAACTCTGTTTATGTGGATTTTATGTGGCTTTAAGTGAAATAAAATAAAGTTGTCGCACCACTTTATTTTATTTCTTAACTTAACCCCAAATATTAAAAACTACACCAGAGAAAACACAAATCCGGAAAAGATGTTTCTAAGCATATACCTGTGCTATGATTCCATCGGTACCCTCGGAATTCGATTCCAAGCACCGGTTCAAAAGTTAGAAAACCCCGCTCATTCGTTCACTGAACGTACCCGAGATAAACTTCGGAAATTAATTCCAGGCACATCGGGCCTCAGGATCAGGCACCGTCAGAAACTACGTTCTTGTAAAATTCCAAAGAAAATTAAGAAAACAATTTCCATGAAATTTCCAGGTCTTAAAATTACTCCCACCTCAGGGCTTTACATCCCCGTAAAGCTTCAACAGAATCTAGGGTCACAAAAGCGGTACAGAGCACACATCTAAGCCTTCCGCTCCCATGTGCTAACCTGGAGGTTCCCATACTACCAAAGAAAGTGCACCCGAGGAATCGATCGTCCTTGTAGGATCCGCTCCTACAGATCCTCGATCCCCACTGGAACCTCCGTGAAGGACACCCCATTGCCATCGTCCAGCTCCCCATGGTCGATGATATGTGAGGGGTCGAGCACGTATCTCCTTAGTTGAGATACGTGGAAGTTGTCATGCACCTGGTGCAATTGAGGTGGATGGGTCAAGCGTTAAACCAACCCTCCTACCCAGCTGAGGACCTAAGAAGGTCCGCTGAACCTTAGAGATAACTTTCCTCCTTGGACACATTTCTGTAAACCTCGTCGAGGTGAGAACCATATAAGGACGTGATCATCATCCTCAAACTCCAGAGGACTCCAACTCCTGTTTAGAACTGGAACTCAAAACGACTGCTGCCACGACGGTAAGGTTGACCGACTCAAGGGTGATCGGTCGCACCCTCCTGTGCATGAGTTACCCTGTGCTGCCTGGGGTTTCCTTTTTTTTGCCGACCAAGGAAAACCCATTCCGATGTCGTAGTTAAACCACAACCTTTTTCCCTAATACCATCAATTTGTGTATAAACTGTGATTGCCCAGTCCATACTCAAACCAACCTCGTAAGGACTCGATGCTTCCACCAAGAGATTTCAACCGAAACTCTCTCATTGATGGTATGACCACAATGTCGGTGTAAGTGTGATTATCGAGTCTTCTCCCAAGGTATCTCCAGACGTGAGGGTCAAGTCTACGGCTTACCAGAAACTCTAGGTCTGGGACACGATTTGTGGAAAGAAGGAATGATTCGTATCAACACCTGTTACTACGGTAGCTAGTAGTGGACATAAACGGTCCCTTGAATCATTATTATAGCCATTGGGTCACACTCCTTGACCGCATGCAACAACAGTCTTCCTCCACCCTCCAGCTCCCTGAACCTGGTGGGGATAACTAAGGCGGGTGGTTGTAGCATGTTAAAATGTACACCACCTCATGATGCTCTCCTAGATCTGCCTCCACATCTACTGCTTCACAGACTCATCACTCGTTAAAGCTTCCATTTCTAGAAACATTTAACATGCCCGAGCCTCTAAGATTGGTGCCAGTTTCCTATTTCTTACAGCACCGTCCAATTTTTATCCGCTCCTGGATGACCTGCACCTTCTTTTCCTATGATCTGAAAGAGCTGCTAAAAATTTCTCCTTTGCCGAAAAGATAAACACGGTCTCATCCCCGGGATGAACCACGCCCATTGCCTAATACAGTGAATCCTGACATGAATGATGCATTCATGCCATGGATGACGTCGTAAGGCCTCGACGTAACTACCAAGAGATCCAACTATCACTCTTGCCTCCAAGGGTCGAGTCACACTGTCGGCATCAGTGTGAGGTCACTGGGTCTCCTCCAGTAGAAATCTCAAAAGTGAGGGTCAAGTGAACAGTCTTATATAGGACCACACAGTATAAACCAAACAAAAAGGATAGGAAAGCAAACATCCCAAAGATAAGAGTATTTTTATTATTTCAGCTCATAGTACAATGACATGAATACAACAGAAAATGGAACTAGAATTACAAGGGACGTATCCACTAGTTCCTCTCCTGTCAACCTTCTCCCGGAGCTCTACTCCCTTGTCCACTGCTCAGCTGTTACTCAATAACTAGCCGTTGCTTCTATCTCGGTGGCTCCTCCAACACCCGCTGATCAACTGTGAGGGGGGTCGTACAGTCACGTGCCAGGTGACCCTTCCTACTGTAGGAGAATCACTGTCCGTTTCTGGCATGCCTGGCTCTGACCCCACCCCAGGTGCCCTGCACCACCGATCCTAAAACCCGAGATCGGCCAACTGCTGGTCTGGTCCTCCTAGACCTCTGAATCATCTATCAACTGCCCACAGATGACTCTGCTACTGATCGAAAACCCTGAGGAAAAGGCAGAAGCTCTTGTACAAGCTCGGGGTGTAGAGTTACTGGCACAAAATCCACCCCTAAAGAAGGTATTGATGTCTTCTTATGTGAAGGCCATCCCGTCACAAAACAGGAACAAGTGGCTCCAACACCTGCCAGCTGCTGCCTGAAGAAGGCTGGCAGCAAAGATCACTATGAACTCTTCCGGCATCCCCACTAGCCTGAAGACTCTCACCATAGCCTCCAACTAATCCTCAGCTGTCTGCGGGTCCGTCTCTCCTCGGAACCTGGGTGGTCTCTGGCGCTGGAACTCGTGCAGCGCGCTCAAGTGGCGTAGGTCGCCTACTGCTGGGGCTGGTGGAATCGGTGGCCCAACGCATGGTAGTACCGCTGGTGCCTCTTCTGGTGCCTCAACTGCAAGAGGGACCTATACCGAAGCCTTGTCGCTCGACAGGCTGTCAGTATGCACATCCCTCTGGGCTCTAGCTGGTCGTCCGAGAAAAGGCATCCTGAAAGAAACAACGTGACACGGTCAAACGATTATACCTGGTGAGCTGACCTGGTTTGAGCTAACATTTAAAAACATCTGGAAACAAACACACAATCAGTGTTTTTGTGCACATAGTTGGAAATCAGTTGTCAGGGTCCGGGTGTATGGATATGTCGGCCGCCCGCACCAACAATGGACTCCCTGAACTGAAAACCACACTCTGTACTCTTAACACTATAGATTCACAGAATGAAAATATCAGAGTTATAAGTTCTACGGTAGAACCAACTCCTCGGATAACAATTTGTCACGACCTGTCCTTGGGGCCCGTTCCGTGACTAGCCCAAGACCGCCTTCCATAGGCCCGGGGCTAGCGACTAGCACCAAAGGCGTAAATCCCGATAACTGGTAAGGCATTGCCTTTATAAAAGTAAACAAAACCCCACAGAGTACATGTGGAAGTAAAACACTAAGTACAAAGAGATGTGTTGAAAGGTAAATGGGCTAGAATACAAACCCAAATGAAAGTAAAAATACAGCTGAACAAAATACAACAGAAAAAGACAATTGCTGGAAGGATGGAAGTGGCTCCTGGGTCGTCCTCCTCGGATCCTACCTGAAGGGTAGGTACAGATGGCATAACTCCTGGATCGTCCACCACGGATCCTACCGGAAGGGTAGGTACAGATAGCCTCCACAACGATATTTCCCGTCAACCTCCTCCAAGTGTCATCTTACCGTGAAGTCCACCTCCAGATACTGAATCGTCGTGTAGTCCACCTCCGGGTACTCACTCGTCATGTAGTCCACCTCTGGGTACTGTCCAGTCCTCGAACACTCGGCCTCCATCCGCACTGCCCGTCGTCTGCAACCAACACAACGAGGTGCGGGCATAGCCCATGAAGGGGTGAGTATAACGATACTCAGTAGGGACCCCGATACCCTCAAGGTCTCACTAAAACCAACAAGGATAACCACAAAGAAGATCTCAACAGATAACCTCCACTTAGTTATATGACCATACATATACCTAAGTTATCAAGTAACACATCTCAATCATGAAGAAACACAAGGATTATGAAATCAACAGATAACCACTATCCAGGTATATGCCCATAAATATACCTATGTTATCAAGTAACCCATCTCAATAATGAGGAAACACAAAGTTCATAGACTCAGATCAAACCAGGATTTTTATTATCGAAACCATAACTGCTCAAGAGCTCCGTCTCTGGACTATACAGTGGTCCTGTCACGACTCCGAGGTACTGCTCACTAACCTAAGACTGCTGAGGTACTTCTCATGTCGAGTACCGCGGGCCAGCCACAGAAACACAGTAGTGCTTCCCGCTGGGTTATGCCACCCAAACACAGTAGTGCACACCCCCTAGTAGCCTGCAGAGGTACTCTCTCGATGAGAACCGCGGGTCTGCACTGTCACACATGTAGTGCTCCGTCCACCATGGGTCTGCACCTCACAATGTAGTTCCCCGTCCACTGGGCTAGTCGACTCAATCCATGTCGAGTCGGTCAAGCAGTCGCCAGGTCTCAGTCAGCTACACGGTCTCCCTAATCCGCACGCTCGTCTTTGGGAGGGTCCGCTCCACGAGCTATAGGTCAATACTCCAAGTATTTAAAAGTCCCATGAAAATGTATCCCAAAGGACCGCCTCGTCACAGGGGTCTCAACACAACATACGGCACTTCAATCGAACGCTCGGTCTGTCAGTTACTAGCCCTTTCGTCCTAGGGGCCAGGTTGGTTTTCTGTGCGAACCAACTCGACAGTATATCAACTGTACCCCAACTCTGATAGGGTACACTCAAAGGGACCGTTTCTCAACGTGATCAATAATGCCGATGACGGTTCGTCAAAAAGACGTTCGGTCTGAAAGATATCAGCTTCTCTGTTCCAGGGGCCCGGTTGGATTTCAGGTACAATCCAACTCAGTCACAATCCAACAGCAACCAAACTTGGGCAAATTATGCCAAAATTTCCGTCTCATCAAGAGGAAATCAACGAGAGAGACGGCGCGTCAATCGGACGCCTGATCTGTGAGTTATTGGCTCTTTCGTTCCAGAGGCCCGGTTGGTTTCGTTAGAAAACCAACCTGACTGCACTCTGACGGCATACAAACCTCGAGTGGAGGAACTCAAAAGATCCGTCTCACTTAGAGTGATAAATCAAAGTCGACGGCACATCAATCGGACGTCCGGAGCTCTAGCTATAAGCGTTTCCGCTCCTAGGGCCCGGTTGGTTTCGTATCCGAACCGACCCAGACGAACCCAAGGTATTCTGAAACATTGACTATAATATAAAGAAGCGACTGTCTCGATCCAAGGGTCACATTGCCACTGACGGTGCGTCGATCGGAGGTCTACAACTCACAATATGAGTGAGAAACTGTGAGGGGTCCGAAAACGGGGGGTCTGGGCCCGGACCGACCCGGCCCAACCACCCCCGGGTCGGCCGTAACCGGGATGACCCGACCCGGGTCCGGGCCGAACCGGGTGGGCATGGCCTAGCCCGGCTGGCATGGCATGGCCCGGCCTGGGTGCCTCGGCGCTGGCCACACAGTCACGCCTAAGGAGCCACAGTCCCCTCGCACTGGGGGCCGCTTCGTGTCACCGGACGCGGCGCGATGCCGTGTTCCGTGTTCCCTGGTCCCACGAGGCCACGGGACCCTCGCTCGCCAACGCAACTTCAGACGCGGTGGAATCTTCCGGTGGCGCAATGGGCGCCGCTGCCCTCGACCACCGGCATCGCCTCGCCGGCGTGGGGCGCCGGTGGGGGCTTCCACGGACCACCGGACGCGCTCCGGTGGTCCGATTCACCTGCAGTCTTTGCAAGAGATCATCCCGGGACCCGACCTTCACTGAAACGCCTTCAAAATGCCTTCGTGGCCCGCCTCACCATCATCCGTCGATCCGCACTTTGAAAAAAAACACGGTGTCTTCAAATCGCCTTCGTGGCCGGCCTCACCATCGTCCGTCGATCTGCACTTCGACAACAAAACACGGGGTCTTCAAATAACCCCCTCCGCCCCGACTCCGCCTGCGGTTTCTTTCGGCCCAAACAGGGCGGTGCAACAGCGCTACGATTTTTCGCCGCGTTCGTTCTTCTCGTTTCCGCGCGGTGCAACGGCACAACGCTGCCTTTCGCGTGCCGCAACAAACTCAAACAACAAGGGGGAAGGAGGGTCGGCTTTGTTCGTGTGGTCCGACCTTCCCCCGTTAGTATGATAACAGGCGGCCCAAAATGAAACCAAGAAAGGCAATAGATGAGATCACGATCAATAATAAAAATAATCCCCCACAACTTCCCACAACAAAAAAACCCAACCCACAAGGAAAACATGCGCGGATCAACAAGATAATAAGTTGATCTGTGTTTCCTTGTTTTCTTTAGAATAAACTAAACAAGGGAATAATATCATTCTCAAACAAAATTCCCAACCTCAAGCGTTATCGTCGAACGTGAGTTCGTCGCAGAATTAACCATCGCAGAAGAAGAGGATCATCAGGGAAGACAAGGATCGTCGTGGATGAAACGTCGTTGACGTCGCGGTACACGGTGTCGCGTGGTCGATCTCCAAGGGTTTGGCGTTCTTCGTTGGAGGTTAGAGCGTTCTTTGCGTTCTTCGCGTTCTTCGTCGAGGATGAACACATTCCTTCAAATCCTCTCCAAGCCAAAAGTTCCAACAGAAATAAAATAAGAGTTATCTTATTTTATTAACGCACATGACACATTTGAATTTGAAAAGAAAAGAAACAAACAATTTATTCAAAGAATTAATTGTAACGATTTAACTGACCAATTTAATGAGGCATTTCTTAACCAGAAAAACACACGGTTGACTTTCATTAAAGAGGGTTTTCACGGGTGCATTATTTAGAAGGAAAGAAATGGTGGGGCTCATGTGGGCCCCAACTCCCAAATATCCTACCAAGTGGGTAGGATATTTTGAGATCCACCCTATCCACTAAATTGAGCTTAAGCGGCTTTTAAGTGGCTTTAAGTGAAACAAAATAAAGTGGTCACACCACTTTATTTTATTTCTTAACATAACTCCAAATATTAAAAACTACACCCGAGAAAACGCAACTCCGGAAAAGGCTTTTCTAAGCAAATACTGGCACTGCGATTCCATCGGTACCCTCGGAATTTGATTCCGAGCACCAGTTCAAAAGTTAGAAAAACTCGCTCGTTTGTTCACTGAACGTACCCGAGTTAAACATCTGAAATTACTTCCGGGCACACCGGGCCTTGGAATCAGGTGCCGTCAGAAACTGCGTACTTGTAAAATTTGAAAGAAAATTATGAAAAAAATTTCCTTGAAATTTCCGGGTCTTAATGTGATTTGTCTTGGAAGATGCATTATATAAACAATTTTTTTCTTTAATCATTAATGAACTCGTGCCCATCCTTGTAATTCTATTTATGGAATCCAGGTATCCCTCTAGGTAAAATATAAACTAATACACTTTAAACAAATCCATTGTGATCCTGTCAAGAATCTTAGTATGAAACTAATATTGGTATAATATCCCCACCACTTGAGTACATACTTGGCTATCATCCAAGGGTTCCCAATAATCACCCATGGAAAATAAGATCAATTTACCCACGAGTATATCCCTGGAACTATGTATTGATTCTAATTATCAATTTGTTTATAATATTCATGCATCTATGAGTCCAACCTTGGAAGTCGTACAAGGGAGTCCAAGTGTAAATCATACATAATAAAGTTGAAAAGAAATTGATCCAATCCATGGCATTTTCATATGAATCCATTTGTTTCCTAAGGAATATAATAAATTAAATAATTAATACAATTTATTCAATTTAATTTATATATGTCAAGGTTAATACTACGAACAAATCATTTAAAACTGAACAGAAAGATGTCTCAAAGTAGGGGCTAATAATATAAGGATTTCCTCTATACTCCAGACATGTGAATATCAATAGAAAAGGCAAATCATTCGTAATTAACTAATAAGGTGAATGTGTCTATGGGCATGGAATCCATTCCCTATTCCTTATCAATTCAATTTAGATTGTTATTTTAATTAAAAAAACGTTTCTATTTATAATTCAATTCATAGATTTTATTCACAAATCAATTAAAAAATTAAATCCCAAGGAAACAAGAAAAAAGGGAACACGTCAAAGGGGTCCAACTCACATACCATCATAATGGCCATTTAATTACACAACACACAAAAATGGTTAGTTCCAATCATGGTTATTAACCATTTATAATTTATTAATGGGACTCATTAATTAAATAGGATATACCTATAAATTAAATTTATTGATTTGAATTATTTTCAAGGAACCACCTGAGAATTGGGAACATGAACAATGACATAGTATAAACACTTTTAATTTTAAGGATAATCGTATGACCACTAACCATTGGTCTTTGGTTGATAGCTCATCCAGTATTATCTCTTGATTCAAATTATTTTTGGATAAAATAAATGAATGGATGAGAACCGTAAAAATTCGGAAAAAATAACTTATATCTAAATGTTTCATCCAATACTAAAAAATATATAATGGATAAAAAATATTGAATAACTCACAACCGTGGATCCATCCAGAAGAGCAGTGCTTGAATGAGAGATTGAATGGTAGTGATACGTCATTTCTTACAACAGGCGCCAAATAAGAAATATAAAGGGTTACATTGTAGTGTGAGAGAGGAAGAAATAGAATAAGGTTGAAATATAATTAATTTTGGGAATTGTTTTAATTTCACCTAAAAACATGGGGACGTTCGATTTGGTCGCATGGTTGGACGAACAGTGCATCAACATTTCATGCTTATCTGTATTGAGGGCAATGTTAAATTATTTTTTTTCATGGGTTTACTAACCATTCACAAAATGTGAAAACCCCCACTATAAAAACTACAGACATTATCCCACATCTGTGCGCCCAATTTCACATAGTTCTATATTATTTTCTGCTAACCTCATGATTTGTAACCAGGTCAGACATGGTTATCCACACTTGGTGGTCTACAGACATGGTATATTCAAACCATATACTAGAAAATTTTAAACCCCAATGTATGGTTCTAGGCTCTGAACCATCCCCATACACCCATGAAACCATGATTACTTAAATGTGAATTCATATTAGGCCATACATTAATATTTAAACTAAAAATTGAATGAATTTAGAGGATATGGGATTAATGTTTTAAAATAAGATTCACCACTTGATTCAAATCATCCATTATCATCTCATAATTCAACTCATTTTATGAGATAATTAAAAAATGGATGATAAACTGAGACAGAAGAGAAACAGATCTTTCAACTAAATAATGCAACAAATACCAAAAAAAATGAGGAATGTGAAGAAATGACTTGAATAATAACTTATGTGGATCCAACGAGATGAGGGGTTCTTTAATCAGATATCATGGAGAGAAGATACCCCATTTCCTATAATATGTTCCAAAGTGGAGGTCCATGTGGGGATCTTTTTGTTTGGGGTAGAATGAAATAGAAATAGGAAGAAATAGATTTAATTATGGGTTTTTTTGTAATTTCACAAAAAAAATCATCGGGTCGCATAGTTTGGCCAAACAATTGGACAAACCATGCACCTGTTGTAACGCCTCGACCCCAGTTACCCAGAGTCGGTGCATTATTTCGTATCATTTGAATGATCACAAGAAAGTTCAAATCTCAAAAGACCAATTTGTTTAGTGGCCTTGGAATAACTAGATATATTCATACAGTTTACATTACATCATAAAATGAAAAATACTAAAAAATAGTCTCCATATTACACACTATTATCCCATCATACTATCCCTGCATTTCATTTATAAAATACTACTTCACATCCTGGAGAAAATAAAACATAGAAAGGGGTGAGATAAAATTCCCAGTAATGATACAAAATATAGTGGAATCTTTCATAAATAGGAATAAAGATTTAAGGCAATATATTACTAAAACATAAGCCTTTAAAACATGAACTTCAACATAATATGGCAGAAATAAAATGAAAATAATGTTATTTAGTTATTCACATGGATATTCTACTAATCGAATAATCACATGCAATATCAATAACCAATTTCATAATGATGGAATGCATAATGCCAGACTATCATAACCACATAGCCAAGGCCTTATGCCAAGACTACAAATAAGACTTTGTCAAGGCATTGTGCCAATACACAAGTTTGTCTCATGAGACCTACCAATGCATCGAGGAGCTATAGTGGGTTCCACCCTTCACTTACTAAGTCCAATGCATTCTCATATGAAAAGGTTTAAACATAAGATAAACATTCATATTAAAACTAGTATACAAATTTCAATAATTTATCCATAAACCATGAATGGTATTAAAATAACACATCCACAGTAAAACATATCACAAAACCTTCAATACAGTACAAATGTTTTGTATCATAACAAATCAACTTCAAATAATCTTCAAATCCATCAAAGGATGTTGACATAGATGAAATAAAAACAATTTGAGAGAAATATCTCTTTTCTCAAAATCATTGAAAAGTCACACATTTATAAAAGAAGTAATTTAAAAGAGATTTTTGAATCGATGTGTCCCATTCAACTTTTAATCTTTTGAAAAGAAATATCATTTCAAAACATTAATGTCTATATAAATATATACTTAAAATAATTCTGAAAACATGTACATTAATTAAAAGGATTTTGAAAGATAAATCTTTAAAACATTTAAAATTATGATCTTGATAAAGAGTATATTTCAAAAATTATAAAAATATTCATTTTGAAATCATTTAAAAGTCACATAATTATAAAATAAAAAATTTACTTTGAAAATATTTATATAAGATTGTACGGGAAGCTTCAGTGATTTTATAATGGTGTAAAAATAACCGCACCCACCGTATAAGTTTAAAAAGACATTCTTACCATAAATTTGTCGAAAAGGTTAAAAAGTACCTTGTTTGCGAAACGATGGAAAGATTCCATTCAAAACACATAAGGGTATAAATGTATTTAACCCATTGTCTAGTAAATAGTAAAAATGTTTTTAAATACATTTTTAAGGAACATGGATGTGGATGATAAAGAGATCCCAGTAGATAATTACGTATAAACAACCTCGGATAAAAAAGATATTGTAAAATTAACCCTTACGTTGTACTTTTCCTTGGATGTGGGTAGGTTAAACTCCTGTATAATGGTGAAATAATTTTTATTAAATTATACAAGAATCATTGATATTAATATGATATCATATATGATCTTTTAACATTGCTTTGTTAGTAATATCTTAGTATTATCGTCGTTTCAGGTGTTAACTTACTCGATTTCTTTTATATGTTTTGTTACATTAGCCATGTTTTTCATGGATTGGTTGTATCTTATTCAAATCCATAATTATATCAATTCCTTAAACATCATCGAATGATAATTATACTTGAATGGATACGATGGAGAATGAATCTCATCGCGTTGGTGGAGATGATAGTCCGTACATACGCACGATCGACAATATCATTTTTTGATATTAAAATAATATATAATTGGATGGTATATCATATATAAAGATTCATTATCATGTTATATTTATTATTTACATGAATTACACATCATTATTATATCCATCCAAAAAATAATTCATTGAATAACAATTACACCATGACGTGGAGATGGTAAGTCGTACGTACGCACGTATGGTGACATGTTATTCAAACAATATATAGAATACTGAATATGGTTGTACCATGTGTATAATAACATAAAAGTATATATAATATACTTGAGTTATTATTTTATAATGGTAATAACAATGAAAGAAGATGTTGAAGAAGAACGGAACTTGAAAGAGGGCGGTGAAAACATTACATCTTCTTCGGGTTGTTCCTTTTTATTTGATTAAAAGGGCTCCATAGGATGGATTTATGACTAGAGGATGGCCTATAGGATGAATTGAGGGAATTTTAGATAGTATTTGGGCAGGTTTTGGCCGAACCAAAAGGTTTTGATGGTGTGAATTAATGATAAGGGGGAGTTCCCTTTTATAAGAGGGGTGAGGGAACCTTTGTAAAAGCTAGAAATATTATTTTATAATAAATTTATATTCGGTTTATAAATTCTCTAAAGTGGATTATTTAAATTTTAAGGTGGGGATAGGTATAATAACACCCAACCAATAGAATGTAGACAGTTTTGGATCACAATATTAACCTTATCATCAATTATTAACTCTTAGTTAATTAGTTTCACTTTTACAATGTCTCTTTGAGTTTTTATATTATATGGTTAATAAAGATACTATATACATCCAAGAGACCCCCAAGTGGTCCATTAATGATACAACTATCATGATATAAGTCTGTTGGCTGATCCTTAGATTTTTATGAATTTAATATCAATTTATAATATAATATTTTTTAAAAAAATTATTTTTTGTAAATTTTGACACTATTCAATAATTAATTTTTGTAAAACGTATAACATAATGATTAATTCTAAAACAGTTAATTAAATAAATATTAACATTCCATATTAACCTAGAAAATTATTGTTATTTATAAAAAGTCTCAAATTAAATTTATTTGGGTATTTATAATATCAATTATTATAAATTTTCACTATTATGGTAATTACTTCATCATCATTGTGTCATAAATAAATTAAATTATTTAGTGTCAAAAAAAATATATATAATGCCATTATGTATGAAATATTTTTATATTCCTAATGAATATTTATAGTTGAAAATCCAACATACCTAACCCTATGTAAAAATTGTTTTTCTAAAAGATATATACTTATGCAATTTTTGTATTTATTTTAACTTAATTAAAATAAAGTGTCTCTGTCACATACAAGTGGATCCATGGGGTCCCAAAATCGACCCAAATATGCCCATGGTCAGAAATGTATCAACCAATAATGTTAGGACACGTTTTAGGGTAATTTATTATTATTATAATATTATTTTTTAACCCTTATTTACCAGATTTACCCTTTAACCATGGTAAATAAAATATTTAGCGAAGTAATTATTCAAAATGTCTAAAAATAGAAGTTATCTATTTAAAAAATTTGAATATCCTGATTCCAAATATGGAATCCATTTTTATAAATTCAAAACATAGAAGTGGCAGAAATTTATTTAAAATTAATTCCCGTTGTTAAAACAAAAAGCGTGTTTTTAAGAGATAATAACTATCAAAAGATTGACACTTGTCTATGTTCGGTTTAATTTTGAAATGATGTTCAATGAAAAACATTGTATTAAATGGTAAAAATATATTCTAAATATACTTTAAAACCACTCAAATTCATAATTTAACACTAATAATTATTTTGATTAAAGAGATTGTTTTTAATTTAAATTTAGTAATTTTCACTATTCATCAAAATATAAAAGTTATCCGAAAAGTACCAAAATTTCACCCTAAGAGAAATTCGATATTTCAAATCCAAAAATAAAGTCAATTTTGAGAGATAAAATTTATAAAAATTAAAAAATTATGTATTACTATTTATAATGTCTAGTTTGATTGGTTGTGGTGTGTGTTAGAACTCGAAGTTGCGTACAACACACACTACTGTTTGATTCAAAGAGAAGCGTACTGTGGAAGCATGGGGTGTTTCATTGTAAATTTTTTATGTCCCCATTACAAAAAGTAATTTTATTTAGTCAAATTGAATATATAAAAGTTTAAAATATTGGATTTTAAATGGTTCCACTATTAAAAGTTGGTAAAAGTGAAATACTGAAAATGAATTTGTTCTTACATTAGGTATAATAATCTCATAATATGGATTCTAAAATTATAAAAATTATATAAAGTTTAAAATTTAGTTAATACTATTCATAACCACTTTTGAACGGATTTTTTGGTAAGTCATAGTGTGCTTGAACTCGGTGATGCGTGTAGTTCAAGTTATTGAATTATTTTTAAGAAATAACACACTATGAAATCTTGGGGTGTTACATTCTCACCTCCATCAATTAATTGCTTCCTCGCAATTTGAAATTGTTCTTCAGAAATAAAAGGTTGATGATAAAAAATATCTATGTGGGAAAACCCACATCAGAAATTGGATTAATAAAATTTATTCTTAATAAGAGGAAAAGAGAAATGAAAGGTTCACCTCTAAATTATGATCTCTATTCAAAGAACATTGGTGGAAATTAGAGACAAATAATTGGAGGAAAAACGTAAAAATTTATAGGTAGTGATTGAGGTCATGAATCACAAACATGTGTAAAAGTGAGGGCCCTAAATTCACCAATCTACGATGATTTAAAATACCATCGGTTCAGCCAAACATATGGTATTCAGATAACACAATTTTTTTTGTTTTAATATCCCTTCACTAAAGTAAAAGAATTATTTTTGTCATTGAATAAGAGAAGAAGAAAAATTTATACTTGACAAGTAGAGTCTCATCATTTAACTTAGTTCTCCCACAATCTCATCTTTCACATTAAAAGATAATAAAACGTAAACATAATATTCTATTTATCCTATTCGTATAGGTTTAAAAAATGATTTTATAATTAATCAACCATAACCATTAAAAAATGACATTATTCAATCCAGGACATCACGTGGGTCAATGGAAGGTGATACACCCTTGTCGCCCTGCGGTTGTGGGTCCATGTCTCGCGGCCTTTTCGGATGCGACGAGTTGCCACCCGACCTCCAGGTATGCCCTTTTATAGAAATCCAAAATAATCCAATCTAGAACTATCCAAAATATTTCAGTCCAAAATTTATATGTGTACACCTTCATCATGTATTCATATAAAACACTACAACATCCTAAATTACTATAAAACCTTATTGATTACATTCATGATCACTTATTCCTTATAGAATAATAGATATACTCCTTCAATCCAAAAATATTGTAAACCCCAACAATGATGGATTATACAAATCATTAATTAATTTCTAGTTAGTCAAGAATATCCAATATAATTTATCCATGTCAATCATGTATTATTCTAAAATCACAACCTCGGTATCAGAACCATATTATGGTTTATCTTTCTCTCAAACAAGTATTTTCCAAAAATTTAACCTGTTATTGAGTCACTATTCATTTTTCCACAAAATATCAAGTCCTTAATGAAATAATACTGTAGTAAAATACTTATATACTCCCTAATTATTATAACAAGTACATTGTTGACACAACACTCAAATGACATAATCAATATAATAACTCTAATAATTCCTCTTTATCTATGGTAGTATCATAACATGATTATTATCCAATAACCTCATTTGTGGCATAGTATGATGACTCTGAAATAGGTTCGCGTAGTGTCTAAACTCCATTAAAATGATGAATTGTACATTTGAAACCATTTTCTTACAATTTTAGTCACGTAATTTGTGCCCTTTTCCTCCACACTTATAACAAACTCCCATTCCATTCAGGAAAGTTCCAGGGTGTTTCTTCCCACAATTATCACATATGGGAAAATTCATCTTTTCCCTCTTCCCTTTATCCAACTTTCTCTCTTCCATCATTTTCTTCTCGTGCTTCCCTTCAAAGACATAGGACTTAGTAAACTCTTTACTTATCTTATGAACACATGATATTATTTCTTCATATGATTATAATACATGGGAGACTATTTCTCTTATAAATTTTGGGTTAAGGTCATGAAATATATGATCCTTATTTCTCTTTGGATCATGTGCATTCCTAGAGTTCTCATTCCTTCTATTGGGCGCAATTTCTAAACAATGGCTTACACTAGATTAGTTTATGAATAACAATACCTAATCCCAAACATGTAAAACACATTGCAAAAGATAAATAGTTTATGGATATAATACATAATCATAAAAATGTCTCCTTTGAGGAAGTATATACTCATAAACCCTTAATAATGGTTTCAAATGAAAATGAGAATTATCCTAAGCACATCCCCTGTTAGTGTCGTAACCAAGAGTGCAGCAAGGCCCATTGTCATGCACCAGTTCCCATTCGAGTCTAGCTCAATGCGGTGTTTTCAGGTTTTTCCCCTAGGTACGTCTGTTCCAGTGGCGCCTCTACCTGCTCGTATCTAGACATGGATGTATTGCTCAAAAAACACACAAAATCTCTACAATACCAAAATTCTAGGAAGTTCTTCTATTCTAATCCTCAAATTCCATCTTAAATCTATGAGCTCTAATCAAAGTTTATCTAAATATAGCATCCAAGGTTTGTACTAAACTTCCTCTGATACCAAATGTAATGCCCCGACCCCAGTTACATAGAGTCGGTGCATTATTACATAGCATTAGAATGATCACAAGAAAGATCAATTCTCGAAAGACCGATTCGTTTATTAGCCTTGGAACAACTAGATACATTCATAAAGTTTACATTACATCATAAAATGAAAACTACTCCAACATAGTCTCTATAGTCCACACACTTATCCCCTCATACTATCCCTATAGGTCATTAATAAAATACTTCTTCACATCCGGGGAAAAATAAAACATAGAAAGGTGTGAGCTCACATGCCCAGTAATGATAACAATATAGCAGAAACTTTCATAAATTGGAAAATGCATTTAAGGCAATGTATAACTAAAAAAAGACTTCTAATCTTGAACTTCAACATAATATGGAAGAAATAAAATGAAAATAATTTCATTTACTTATTCACATGGATATTCTACTAATCGAATAATCACATGCAACATCAATAACCACTTTCATAATGATGGAATGCATAATGCCAGACTAGCATAACCACATAGCCAAGGCCTCGTTCTAAGACTACAAATAAGATTTTGGCAAGGCCTTGTGACAAGACACAATTTTGTCTCATGAGTCCTACCGATGCATCGAGGAGCTATAGCAAGCTCCACCTGTCACTTACTAAGTCCAATGCATTCCCATATGAAAAGGTTTAAACATAACATAAATATTCGTATTAGAACTAGCATATGAATGTAAATAATTTTTCCATAAATCGTGAATGGTATTAAAATAACACATCCACAGTAAAACATATCACAAAACCTTCAATACAATAAAAAAGTTTTGTATCATAATAAATCAACTTCAAGTAATCTTAGAATCCATCAAAGGATGTTGACATAGATGAAATCAAAACTATTTGAGAGAAATATCTATTTTCTTGAAATCATTGAAACGTCACACATTTATAAAGGAGGTAATTTAAAATAGATTTTTAAATCAAAGTGTCCCATACCTCTTTGAATATTTTGAAACGAATGATCATTTCAAAAAATTAATGTCCATATAAATAAATCCTTAAAATCATTTTGAAAACATGGACATTAATTAAAATGATTTAAAAAGATAATTCTTTAAAACATTTAAAATTATGATCACGATAAAGAGTACATTTCACAAATTCTTAACATATTCATTTTGAAATCATTTAAAAGTCACAGAATTATAAAATAAAACATTTACATTGAAAATATTCTTATAGTCT
Organism: Viscum album; assembly: GCA_963277665.1. Classification (NCBI taxonomy): domain Eukaryota; kingdom Viridiplantae; phylum Streptophyta; class Magnoliopsida; order Santalales; family Viscaceae; genus Viscum; species Viscum album. The sequence continues at coordinate 484,963,591 of OY728147.1, forward strand.
TGTAAGTGAAGCTTCAATGATTTTATAACTGCAGAAAAATAACCGCACCCACCGTATATGTTTAAAAGACATTCTTACCATAAATTTGTTGAAAAGGATAAAAAGTAAATTGTTTGGAAAATGATGGAATGATTCCTTTCAAAACACATAAGGGTATAAATGACTTTAACCCATTTTCTATTAAATAGTAAAAATGTTTTTAAATACATTTTTAAGGAATATGGATGTGAATGATAAAGGGATCCCCGTAGATAATTACGTATAAACAACTTCGGATAATAAAGAGATTGTAAAATTAACCCTTAAATTATACTTTTACTTGGTTTTGGGTAGGTTAAAATCCTATATAATTTTGAAATAATTGTTATTAAATTATACAAGAATAATATATATTAATATGATATCATATATGATCATTTATCATTTCTTTGTTAATAATATCTTAGTATTATTGTCATTTCGGGTGTTAACTTACTCGTTTTATTTTATATGTTTTGTTATGTAAGACATGTTTTCATGGATATGTTATATCTTATTCATATCCATAATTTTATCAAGTCCTTAAACATCATAAAATGAGAATTATACTTGAATGGATACGATGGAGAATGAATCTAATCACGTTTGTGGATACAGTAGTCTGTACGTACGCATGAGTGACAATATCAATTTTTTGGATTTTAAAATAATATATAATTGGTTGGAATATCATATATACAGAATCATTATCATGTTATATTTATTATTTACATGAATTACACATCATTATTATACGCATCCAAATAATAATTTATTGATTAACAATTACACCACGACATGGATACGGTAAGTCATACGTACGCACGTATGGTGACATGTTATTAAAATGAAGGATAAAATACTGAAATATGGTTGTACCATGTTTATAATAAAATAAATGTATATATAATATACTAGAGCTATTAGCTTACAATGGTAATAACAAAGAATGAAGATGTTGAAGAAGAAAGGAACATGAAAGAGGGTGGTGAAAACATTACCTCTTCTTCGGGTTTTTTCTTTTGATTTGATCAAAATGGCTCCATAGGTTAGATTTATGACTAAAAGAAGGACTCTAGGATAATGTGAGGGAAGTTTAGAGATTATTTGGGTAGGTTTTGGCCGAACCAAAATTTTTTTATGGTGTGAGTTAATGAGAAGAGGGGGTTCTCTTTTATAAGAGGGATGAAGGGCACCTTTGGAAAATCTAGAAATATTATATTATAATAAATAGATTTTCAGATTATAATGGCTAAAAAGTAGATTATTTAAAGGATAAGGTGGTTATATGCCTAAAAATACTCAACCAATATAATTTAGACAGGTTTTGGTGACAATATTAACCTTATCATTTAGTATTAACTCTTAGTTAATTAGTTTTACTTTTACAATGTCTCTTTGTATTTTTATATTATATGGTTAATAAACATACTATATATATCCAAGAGACACCCAAGTGGTCCATTAATGTTACATATATCATGATATAAGTCTCATGGCTGAACCATAGATTTTTAGGAATTTAATATCAATTAATAATATAATATTTGTTTTAAGAACTATTTTATGTAAATTTTGACACTATTCAACAATTGATTTTTGTAAAACTCATAACAGAATGATTACTTCTATAAAAGTTAATTAAATCAATACTAACATTCCAAATTAACCTAGAAAATTATTGGTATTCATAAAAAGTCTCATATTAAATTTATTTTGCGTATATATAATATCAATTATTATAATTTTTCAATATTATGGTAATTACAGCAACACCATTGTGTCATAAATAAATTAAATTATTTAATGTCTAAAAAATATAAATATCATGAAATTATTAATTAAATCAGTTTATATTTATAATTAATGTTTATAATCAAAAATCCAACATACATAACCCTATGTAATTTTTTTTTCTAAAACATATATGGTTATGTCATTTTTGTATTTATTTTAACGTAATTAAAATAATGTTTCCCTATCACATATAAGTTGATCCATGGGGCCCAAAATTGACCCAAAGATGCCCATGGTCGGAAATGTATCATCCAATAAGGTTTCAACACGTTTTAGGGAAATTGTTTTGTTATTATAATATTATTTTTAACCCTTATTTACCGGATTTACCCTTTAACCATGGTAAATAAAATATTTACCGAAGTAATTATTCAAAATGTCTAAAAATAAAAGATACCTATTTACACAATTTGAAAATCTGGATTCCAAATATGGAATCCATTTTTCCAAATTCAAAGTATAGAAGTGGCAGAAATTAATTTAAAATTAATTGCCGTTGTTAAAACAAAAAGCACGTTTTTAAGAGATAATAACTATCAAAAGAATGACACTTGTTTTTGTCCGGTTTAATTGTGAAATGATGTACAATGAAAAACATTTTATTAAATGGTAAAAATATTTTCAAAATATACTTTAAAACCCCTCAAATTCAAAATTTATCACTATTAATTATTTTGATTAAAAATGTTGTTTATAATTAAAATTTAGTAATTTTCACTTTTCATCAAAATATAAAAGTTATCCGAAATGTACCAACATTTTACCCTAGGCTAAATTAGATATTTCAAATCCAAAAATGAAGTCTATTTTGAGAGATAATATTTATTAAATTTCAAAAATTAGATATTACTATTCATAACGGCTTGTTTGATTGGTTGTGGTGTGTGTTAGAACTCAAGGTTGCGTACAACACACACTACTGTTTTATTCAAAGAGAAACGTACCATGGTAGTTTGTGTTGTTTCATTGTAAATTTTTGATTTCCCCAATATAAAAAGTAATTTTATTTAGTCAAATTGAATATATATGAAAGTTTAAAATATTGGATATAAAAACGGGTCTGTATTAAAAGATGGTAAAAGTGCAATACTGAAAATAAATTTTTTCTTACATTATGTCTAAGAAACTCATAATATGGATTCTAAAATTATAAAAATTATATAATTTTTAAAATTTAGTTAATACTATTCATAACCTTTTTTGAACGGCTTGTTTGGTATGTCGTAGTGTACTTGAACATGGTGTTGCTTGTAGTGCAATTTATTGAATTATTTTGAAGAAATAACACACTATAAAATCATGGGGTGTTACACCAGTCATGCAATCATAGTAGTATAGAGAGGCATTTCACAGGGTCTTTTGGAAAAAAATAGCTAACCATGCACAAACAATGAAAAATATAGCTGTAATAATTAAATGCATTCTCACATGGCCATGTACTTAATTTCAAATTATTTTCTCTAAAATTGTGAGCTCCTCTTGCTCTCTTCCTAGGTTCAGCACAATTTGTTATAATATGGAGCATGTCCCACTTAGTTTATTATAACCGTGTCATATGCCATTTTCAACCTAGAAGCGTGGTTTTCTGCTCCGAACCAGCCCTAGAAATCCCCAAAAACATAATGAACTCAATGAAAATTAATATTGTTCAATATTTAAACATTTAAACTAAAAAAACACTAAATATGAAAGATGTGTACCTTAATGAAGAACTGAGTTCTTAAACAGCCCACAATAGGGCCAATTACATTAAAATTTCATACGTATTAGCTAGAGTTATATGATTCTTATCATGAAATTTATCTTTTTAAGGTTCTTTTGGTGTTGAGTTAATTAATGTAGCTAGATTTTCCTTTATAATAGATGTTTAAGGTTCTCATATCAATGGTGTGTTTGGCCGAATATATCTTATAACTCTCAAAGGACAATAAGAAAATTTCATCACCTATATTTGATCATCAATATAAACAGGTTATGTAGAATATTGGAATAGGTTCATGACTATTCATACTGTTTTGGGATTGTTGGAGGTTTCTCCCATGGGTTTCTGTGGAAACAATTGTTTGTGTAGGGATGTTGCCAGAATATAGAGTTCAGCCATTGTGGTGTCTTCCGCTGTCCCCTCAGCTCATCTTTAGTGGCCTCTTCCTATGGGTCCCAAATCTAGTGATGCGAAATCAGGTTCATGTCCATATTCATCATCAAATATGTTATGAATTATTGGGATTGAATTAATTGATCCATATATGAATTCTTCATCTAATGATGATTCCATATCATGGGGATACACTAATGGAACTTTTTGGTGGGACGATTCCCATACATTTGATATAGAAGGCATGAACTATGAGAGATTCAAGGTAACTTTGGACTTGGTTTATGTACATATTCTGGAATTTTTTATAACCTTCACCTGAATTTTTATAGAACACATTCCCATAGAGTGTTGTTGTACCAACCGAGTCAGCTTCCATATAGAATGTGACTATGGTACCCTTGGTTGATTGAAATGTGCTGAGAGGATAACATGAGTCTTGTTGGATTTTTTTGGTCATCCCATCATTTATCATATATTAATTATTTATAGTAATTTTTTTTCATTATCCATTTTCCTCATAAGTTTCAGTGGGAACACATTCTATATATGTGGGTGGTTTTCCTAGCACCACATATCTCAATGAACAATCTTTTGTATGACATCATTGAAAAAAAACTCTCAAATTGTGTGCCCATATATTCTATGAAGGGGGAAATAATTTGGGTGATCATAAAAGATTAAATGGTCAAGTTTTATGGGTTCTGAAAGGGTTAAAATGTTTTTTACCATGCATTCTAAAAAGTATCCATGAACCCTCTCATCAAATATTGAGTACACATTGTTTATCTAATATTAAATTTTGGATAATTTTAGACCCTTCCTTTCATCTAAAACGAACACTACTATGGATAATATATTTTAGTTGAAGGTACCCCATGAGGATGTCCAGTCTATATACATGGAGTTGGCATAAGGACCTATTTGAATGTAACTATTTCAGCTTCCAATCTACCCATTGTCTTTACATGGGATAATGACATGTGACGAGGGTTAGAATTGGTTTATAAAATAGAATCAACCTAACGTTATGCTACTATGCAATGATCCTGAAATCTTCCTTGATATTATACTAGTATAAGTGGTGTTTGATTTTCTTCATGATGATTAACAATTCAATAACATAAAAAATATTCTAGACGCTAATGGTTGTTCAAGGAATAAGTCAAAATTTTCCACATAGAAATTAAATAAGACAATATTAAATTTTTTATTTATTTACATTTTGGAGATCATGGGATGTTATATTAAAAAATTAGCATCTTCGGTGAATATAGAATTGCTATAAAAGATCATCCCATCTACTGATTAATATAGTTGAATGCTAGTTATTCTAAAGTTTTTAGAAAACATTTTATCTTAGGAAAATATTTCTTCTTGAGGGTCCCCATAATGGGGTAACACCTATAAATCATGTGCATTAAATTCTATTATAGATTCCTTAAACCATTTTTTGTTGGAAATATAGGATTACCAATGTTTTTCAGAGATGTGTTTTATCAACATATTCATGGTAATGCTACCACTCTAGTATTTTTTTCAGAAATCATCATTCCATTAGTCTTAATAAATCAAATAGTATTATGATAGTGTCTATGTGTTTGGGAGAAATTAAAAAATCATAAATATCCCAATCAATGAGAAGATCATGTTGGGAAATATATGGTAGTTCTTCTTGTACTCATAGTGGGTATCCTACATGGTCTTGTGTATGAGGAGTTTTCTAACATATCTCTAGTCGTGTTTCCTATGTATAGAAATCACGATATTCTTATAATGTTTGGAAAAATATATATTTGTTATTTATATCCAACATTGAGTTAACATTTATGATCCATTTTAGTTTTTAGGAATAATATTTCTGGATGAGGTATGCTAGATGGGATCATGATTTAAGGATCTTCTTGAAAAATATATCTTCTAGGGATATTACATCAGTTTCATTTTGCATCGAGTTTTCTCATCTTCATCAAGACTTCTTCTTACTACGAAAATGTTTCCTCATGTGTGAGGTGGTCAAAATTTTTCACGTAGTGGGTTAAATAATAAATTACCATTACCATTCTCTGTAGTGGATTCTCACCAAGGAGGTAGTTGTGGAGTAGTTGAGAGTGTAGATACCCAATCTTGATATACAAGGACATTACATTACTATTGAGGAATACTTAATATTTTTCAAAAACAAATGCCCAATGACCGTATTTGATTAGTGTCTTTGGAAACTCGGAACATAATCTACTAATCATGATGAAAGATCTTTAACATCTCCCACAAAGATCTTAACCTTTTGATTTCTTCCCTAAAACCATTCTTTATATCCTTGGGAAAAGAAAACATAAAACGGGTGAGTTCAAATGCTCAGTAAGGGTAAAAATGGAGAACATAAAACAATCCCTAAACATTTGTTCATTAGAACATGAACATAAATCATCAAAATCCTGAGTAATTACATAAATCTTGGCAGTGCATAAGGAATAGATCATAAAGTAACATTAACCATGATAAAATATAATGGGAATAAAACATGTAGTTGTGGAATCCATTAATCACATGTTAGGATTTCTATAGTAGCCAAGTCATTGTTAACAATACCATCATAGTGGACAATGTTCATTAATGAATTGGGTTTAGTTGTCGTTCCAGCCCTGTATTACTAAACCAGATTTACTTGACATTCCAGCCATGTCTATCTAATGAGATATAATACATTACAAAATGCATTGGAGGGAGATATAGGTCACACCAATCTCATAACGAAATAATTCATATCTGTTCCACAAAATAAACATAAATCATTCATCATAACCTAGAGAATATAATAGGTTTCATAAACATCATCCCATCATAACATAATCCATATAAAAGAAAATGGAAATAATTTCATTATAAGAAAAATCCAACCATTTAAATAACCGAGGCATTATAATTGAAAAATAAATATATTAAATAATGTAATATTATAAGGAAAATAGTATTGACGAAACACTTGAAAAGAATATTCGAGGAAAATATCTTTTTTTCTTCAAAATCATTTTCTTTTCTCGAAATGCCATGAAATTTTCAAAGAAAATGATTTTTCTGAAATTAATCAGGAAATCACGTGGAGTAAGCATAATGAAAATAAGGGTTATGAAACCGTAAAAATCTGTTCATGCCGCATATGTTAAGAAAAACATTTTCTCGTACTTTTTCCTGAAAATTCAAAAAAGTACGTCATATGGTAATCCAAAGAAAGATTCCTTCCATTCCATGTAGTAAAATTAAAAAAATGGTAAAAATGACATTAAACATACATAGAATAATAGTACGCATTTTATGAGCATATATTTAGAAAACTAGGATGTGGATCATAAATATATCCCTGGAAAATACTTACGAATAAACAATCTTAGAGAGAATGAGATTGGAAAAGTTATCCCTTACCTTAGGTCAAATTTCATCTGTATGTGTCTGAAACTCCAGTATAGTGTGTTTAAAAATATTATTAACTTGTAACATAACCATAATAATATTTATGATATCATATATGATTCACTTAGGTCTTTATATTACACAATAATTTGTTAATTCCATTTTAATGAAACGTTTTGGGTAATATACGTTTTATTTATCGTACATGTTTGGACTTGTTGTTCATGATATCATTATTACCAATATCATGATTTACTTACATACATAATGTAAAACATGATTTATAAATATTATATATTAATTATATATATATATACATATAATATTGATAAATGAAACACATCGTTCTTTGAGAGGGTAGGCCGTACGTACACATGAACGCTGTTTTCATTTCCTTATTGTATTGAACGGAAGTAGGTGACACACACACACACACACACACACACACACACACACATATATATATATATAAATTAAGTAGCATAACTATGTCGTATATTTCATGATTATTTATTCAATACACTTAATAATCATTATTGAATGGTTAAAATGAGAATGTATATCATCGCGTCGTGGAGACTATAATCCTTACGTATGCGTGAGCGATGATATCGTTCCAATAATTATTGAATGGAATTGGAGTTGATGATATAATTACTCAGAATTAGTATGATGTTATAATAATCATATATTGTTATTATTTCCACCATTATACCTAGCCATGTAAGGTCGTGGTGGAAAAACATATTACACCACGACGTGGAGACGGTATGCCATACGTACGCACGCATGGTGGTTTAATTTTCTATAGGATGGATACAAGGTGAAATAGGATAGTTTCATATTTATAATAACATATAAGTATATTAGTGATACTTATTTTATTACTTTACAATGGAAGAAATAAATAACAGGAAGTAGAAGGAGAAATAATTGTGAAAGAATCAGTAAAGGATATTACGTCTTCTTCGGCGAACCTCTTCTAAACCTCCTCTTAGGGAAATAATGATGGTCTTTTGAGAAGACCAGAACCTCTATGATATAACTAGAGATGTTGATTAGAGGATTTAGTAGGGGTTGTTCGATATTGAAGACGAAAAATGTTGTGAAGTGGAGAGGGAGGAGGTGCCCTTTTATAAGGGATGAGAGTGACACCTTTGGAAATCTAAAAATATTAATTTATAATAAATTCAAACACAAATAAAAACCTCAAATAATGACTATATTATATTATTAGATGATATACATTTGTTATCTCATCAGAAAATTAAATTTAGACATATTTTATATTTATTTTATATGTTATCATTTGGATTTATCCATTTTAATCTATTTAATTTTATTTGTGGTAATAATATTCTAAATTTTAAATTTTTATAAATACATACTTATTTGTTGTAAATTTCAAATAATTGGATTATTTATTACCATTTCGACCAAATAATTTTTTATTTATAAATTTTAAATATTTTTGTGATTTTTAAACTATTTAATAATATGTTATTTTTATAAAATAACAATAGTGCTAATTTTAAAACTATTAATTTATATATATTTAAATAAAATCCACACAGAGGATATATTCAATAAAAAATATTTATTATATTCCTAACATATAATAGTCATCTGTAAAATTTTTGGAGAACGTTAATTAGTTCATATAATATTTATTTTTATATTAATAAAACCATTTATTTGATATTTCTTTTAATACGATAATTACTACATCATTTTTGTATAACTATTTAATTTACTTATTATTTTTATATAAATTAAAAATAAAATACTATGATGAATATAATTATAATGTATTTAAAATTAAATATTTTACTTGAATTTATCATCAGAAAATCACAACATGTAAATTGTAATATTTATGAAATTTTGATGGTGACAAGTTTGACATCATTTAAAATAAAATAATATAAGTGTCATAATAACTTTTATAAAGCAGAAAATAGTCAATAATTATTATATTGGATGTCTATGGTTTATATATATACTCAAAAGAATATTGTTTCTGGTTTTTGGGGCCTTTTAATGGGTATTAGTATTTTAATAATAACTATATTATTGATTTTCCACTTAATAAATAATTTCTTATTCATTAATGTATAAGCTATTAAGATAAATATATTTCTCTTAAAAATTTCAAATAAATTATCATAACAATTTAATTCATTTTATCTTTAAAATGAGTATTTATAATCCAATTTATATTCTATATATATTTATATTAAAAATACTTTAATTATTAATGTTTGAGCGAGACATATTTCAATATCCATTAAATAAAATAAAATAAATGTTTAATCACATCCAAGTGGGTTCCAATTGATTTTATTTAGACCCATGTTTGTTTTAGGACGAAATATAATCATCCAATTATATGAAGTCATGATTTAGGCTAATTTTATCATATTATATTTACCCTTAATTACCCGATTTACCTTTAACTATGGTAAATAAAATTTACCGTAGTTACTATTCATAGTACAGAAAAAAAGTAGCCTATTAACATAATTTGGACCTACTGATTCCAAATATGGAATCTATTTTTTCAAATTAAAATCACAGAAGTTTCATAAATTAATTTTTAATTAATCATGTTGTTAAGAAAACGAGTTTTAAAAGTTAAAACATTGAAAAGATTGAAATTATTTTACCTATAAATTCATTGTAAAATCAATGATAATGAAATAAATTATATTAAATGGTAAAAATATATTCTATTTATTCTTTAAAAATATCAAATATTATAAATTATACATATAAATTATCACAATGAAAAAAGTTGTTTTTAATTAAAATGTAGCATGTTTTTACTATTTATAAAAAATATAAAAGTTATCAAAAATAATATGAAAAATTTATCCTAAGAGAATTTTTATATCCTGATTCCAAATAAGAATTTTATTTTTTCAAATTGAACTTATAAACTTGTCAGAAACTATATTTAATGTGGGTGAGCTAGGAAAAGGCAGCAAAACTACATTTTATTGAAAAATACTTTTTTTACCTGAAAATTTTATTTTGTTCTAGTACCATGTTCTAGAAAATGTGTAAGATGAATAATAACATTATAAAATTATATATTTAGTTAATAGTATTCAAAACAGCTAGTTCATAATAATATTATAACCATATATCATTGTTTAGTGAAACCTAGTATTGCGTACAACACACACTATAGAGGAAGGTTGTGATTGCTTGTAAGGCAATCCATGTCAGGGTTGCATGTAGTGAAAGATTCCTTTGTTGTTGTGTATAATATAATCCAACCATATTTCATTTATACATTTAATATATATATATACACACACACACACTCAATGTTGCGTAGAATAACTTCTATCCAACGATCATGAAATTATGTGTAACAATAACCAAGAATAGTGTTGCGTATACTGAAAGCTAATATGCTGTTGCGTATAGCTCAAGATAATATTGGTTTAGTATAAAAAACATCAAAAAAATTAAAAAGAATACTTCTCATAAAATCTTGGTGTGTCACATTCTACCCCCCATAAAATGAATTTCAACCTCGAAATTCGTCGGGGTTATAAATCATTTACTACTTGAAAGCTTCTTTAAAACAATCCCACACCATAAAAGGTAATACTAAAACATAATTTTTAAAAGAAACGTTGGAAACAAAATAGAGACCCAAAGTAACTCGTCACTTGTGTTCCCACATAGAATAATATAGGTAAACATATGGATATGGAATAGAAATATAACTGTCAAGTTAGGATGAAGAGTGGTTGAGAACATGGCAACGAAAAATCCAAAAGTAACAAAGCCGTAAATTTTTAATGATCTAAAGTACCATCAAATTCATCAGATATAAGGTCACTAAGAAAACATTTTTTGTTTTCATGATCATTTCCCTAATGTTGAAAAATGTTTGAATACTTAATTGATTTTGATACAATCTCACCGTTGTTCATTCCATGAACAATTTCCACTTCATCTCTTAATGAAATGATGTTGAATTTTTCATTCATGAAGTGTGACCAGATCATATGATAGAATGATAGGTCATTCCATCTGTCTCAAACATAAGGATAAAAAAGTTATTAACTATACATAAGTCGATCTATGGTGATATTAATCATATATTGTTCAATAAATTAAATTATACATCATCTATCATGCCGCATAATAAAATAAAACTAATTTCTGATAACTAGGGACTTCCAGTAGGATAGTGGTAGGCGATAAAGGCATGTCACACTTCGGTTGTGGGTTCGATTTCCACAGCCTTGTTTGACGCGACGAGTGGTCATTCGTCCTATGGGTTGTCCTTTTTCTAAAACTACACTATTATAACATTACATAAATTATATAGAAAAAATTTCTAGCCTTAAACAATAATATCTGATTTCCAACACAATCCATTCCAATCATTAGACATATCAAAAATATATATGTCCAATCTCATAGTATAATGAAAACGATTACTGGAAAGGTCACATTACAAGAAAGTGAATACCATCATTTACCCCCATATATTATATGATCTATATTGTTCTATGCATTACAAACATTTGAATACCTTAGTCATTTATTTTATTGAAACTTAAATTACCATAGTACCATAGTGAAAACATTATTGCTGTCAAAAGGTAATTCTTTCCATATACAAAAATCCCAAAAATTATATATACTCAAACCATGATATAACTTTGACCTTATATCAGTCTTAAGCTCATTAATACTATCAAAAACAATATTTTCTTCTTTCCCTACATTATATTCATATCATCTACTTTCAAAAAATATTTCATTCACATTCCATGGTTACCGGTACCATTCAACATATAATTTCATATACTTTATAAAAACTAATAGTGTAACAATACATAGTTGTTTCTTTATTCTATAATATCATACATTATTCATGATAAAAATGAAATCATTCCAATTCCTTATAAAACCATTTACCAAGATTTGTCGTTTTATTCCTCATAACTTCTTTCATCTCATATATCATTTGTAGTCTCTTCATCATCATCAACATAAATACTACCCATATTACTATGCTAATTTTCATCATGATATTTTTCTTTTGGGAATATATTTTCATAATGTATGTACATTGCACATTTAAAACATTTAACCATTGATGATGTCTTATCAATACCTTTACCCCTTTACATTGGGTTAATTGGTCATTTTCCTTTGCAATTTCTAGCTTTGTGTCCATCATTTCAACACCCAAAGCATCTTCGAGTTCCTTTGAAAAATTATCCTTGATGCCTCTTCCCACATTATTTACATGAGGGAAATTGAACATTCTTTCCTCTATGATAATCAGGAAACATTATCCTTCTATTATTAGCTGATTCATTAAACTTACCATTGTTGAGATTATTGATCATATTATGAGATTTATGATTAGGCATAATAACAATGTTTGGACTTCCAAATCCCATTTCATTTGGTTTCCCATGAAGAATATCTTTCCATTGCCTATCATATTCTCTATTAACATGAATACACTTGTTTCCTACCATTTCATAAAACCGAAAAAGAATTGTATGAGAGGTAAAAATCATACTAGAAAAACAATATAATCAAGGGGATGTACATTCAATATCAATGATCTTAGGTTTAATCCTTGGTTATTCATGATATTTATCATAATTCTCGGATTGTAACCTATACATTATACATAACCTTATAGACATCCCTAGACATACATTAGAAATATCTCAAGGGATCTCGCAAAAGTTCCCGCATCCTAGTTTCCGAAGGTTGACTAAAACGTTACTCTGATACCAACTATAGAGACCCAAACATGAGGTACATGGACATTACATTACTTTTTTTGAATACTTACTAAAAGTCAAAAACAAACACAAAATGACCCTATTAGTTTAGTGTCTTTGGAAACTCAGAATGGAATCTATTAATCACGGTGAAAGATCTTCAACATCTCCCATAAAGAACTTCTCCTTTTGTTTTCTTACCTAAAACCATTCTTTATATCCTTGGGAAAAGAAAACATAAAAACCGTGAGCTCAAATTACTAGAAATGGTAAACATGGAGAACATAGAACAATCATTAAACATTTGAACAAAAGAACATGAACATAAAACATCAAAATCATGAGTAATGACATAAATCTTCGCAGTGCATAAGTCATTGATCAAAAAAGAAAATTATCCATGATAACATTGCATGGGAATAAATCATGTAATTGTGGAAACCATTAAACACATGTTATGATTTCCATAGTAGCCAAGGCATTGCTTCCAATACCATCATAGTGGTCAAAGTCCATTACCGAACTAGGTTTACATTTCATTCCAGCCCTATATTACTGAACTTGATTTACATGCCATTCTAGCCATGTCTATCTTAAGATATATAAACTTTTATCCAATGAATTGGAAGGAGATATAGGGTCCACCCAAAACATAATGAAATTATTCTTATGTGTTCCACAAAATAATCATAAATAATTCATCATAACCCAAAGAATAAATTTGGTTTCATAAACATCATCTCATCATAACATAATCCATATAAACGAAATAGATATCATTACTTCATAAGAAAAATCCAACCATTTAAATAATAGAGGCATTATACTTGAAACATAATCATATTAATTTTTTTCATCTTAGTTGTAAAATAGTTTTGAAAAAACACTAGAAATGAATTCATGAGGAAAATATCTTTTATTCTTCAAAATAATTTTCTTTTCACAAAATTCCATGCAATTTTCAAAGAAAATGATTTTTTTGAAAATAATCATGAAATCTTGTAGAGGATGAATCATGAAAATAAGGCATTATGAATCCGTAAAAATATGTTCATTCCACATAAGTTATTAAAAACATTCATCTCGTTCTTTTGTAGGAAATGTCAAAAAGTACCTCGGATGGTAAACAAAAGAAAGAATCCTTCAATACCATGTTGTAAAATTCTAAAAGGGTAAAAATGGAATTAAACACACATAGAATAATTTTACACATTTTATGAGCATAGTTTTAGAAAACAAGGATGTGGATGATAAATATATCCCTATTAAATACTTACTAATAAACAACCTCGAATTGAATGAGATTGGAAAAGTTATCCCTTACCATTGGTACAATTTCTTCTATTTGTGTCTGAAACTCCATTATAGTGGGTTTATAAATATTATTAACTTTTAACAGAACCATAATAATATTTATGATATCATATATGATTCACTTAGGAAATTATATTACCCGTTCATTTGTTAATTCCATGTTAAAGGAACGTTTTGTGTAATATTTGTTTCATTTATCGTACAAGTTTGGACTTTTTTTCATTATATAATTAATACTTATATCATGATTTACTTACTTCCATAATGTAAAAAATTATTTAAACATCATATATATCTATTATATATATATAATATATAAAAATAAAACACTCCGTTTATTGAGACGGTAGGCTGTCAGTCCGAATGAACATTTTTTTAATTTCCTTATTGAATTGAATGGATGTAGATGAAATATATATATATACAGTATCATAAATATGTCATATATTTCATTATAATTAATTCTTAATAATTAATAATCATTCTTGAATGGTTAGCATGGAGAATGAATCTCATCGCGTTGTGGAGACGGTAATTTGTACATACACATGATCGATGATATCAATCCCATAATTATTGAATGGAATTGGAGTGGATTATATAATAACTCATAATTAGTATGATGTTATAATAATCATATATAGTTATTATTTCAACCATTATACCCATCCATGTATGGTGGGGGCGGAAATACATATTACACCACGACGTGGAGACGGTATGTCATACGTACGCACGAGTGGTGATTTCATTTTCCATAGGATTGATAGAAGGTGAAACAGGGTTGTTTCCTATTTATAATAACACATAAATATATGATTGATACTGATTTTATTACTTTATAATGAATCAAATAAATAAGAGGATGTAGAATGAGAAATAAATTTGAATGAATCGGTAAGGGATATTATCTCTTCTTCGACACGCCTCTTCTAAACCTCCTCTTAGGGCACTAAAGATGGACTTCTGAGAAGACACGAACCTCTATGATATAACTAGATATGTTTAGAAGAAGAATTCTCATTATTTTTCTGAGCTTGAAGGAACAAAAATTTGTGAAGAGGAGAGGGATGAGGTTCCCTTTTATAATGAAGGAGAGGGGCACTATTGGAAATTGAAAAATATTAATTTATAATATATTCAAAACGCACATAAAAACATCAAAATATGATTAAATTAAAAGATGAGATGAGATAGTGTTATAATATCATCAATTTATAACATTTAGACATGTTTTAAGTTTATTTTAAACTTTATCATTTTGATTTATCCATATTTAATCTATTTAATTTTATTTAGGGTAATAATATTATAAATTTTTCATTTTAATAAATTCATACTTATTTGTTGTAAATTTCCCATAATTGTATACATTATTACCTTTTAGACCTTATAATTTGTAATATATAATTTTTAAATTTTTTTTTATTTTTAATCAATTTAATAATATGTTATTTGTATAAAATAAAAATAGTGTTAATTTTGAAACTATTTATTTATTCTAATTTAAACAAAATCCAAATAGAGTATAAATTTGAAAAAAATGTTTAACATATTCCTAAAATGTCATATTCATCTATAAAATTTGTGGAGAACATAAATTAGTTTATATAATATTTATCTCAATATTAAGAAAAATATTTTTTAGATATTTCTCTTAATAAAACAATTACTACATCATTTTTGTACAATTATATAATATAATTATTATTTGCATAAAACATAAAATTAAAATAATATGATAATGATAATTCTATTATATTTCAAAATAATACTTTTACTTGAATTTATCTTCTTAAAATCACAACATATAAATTTTTATATTTATCATATTATGAAGTTGACAACATTGACATCATTAAAAATAAAATAATATAAGTGTCATAATCACTTTTATAAAGCATAAAATTAAAAAAAGTTCAAGAATTGGATGTTTATGGTATATATATAAACGACCAATAAGTTTTGGTATGGTTTTTGGGCCTTTTAATGGGTATTAGTATTTTAATAAAAACTATATTATTGATTTTCCACTAAATAAATAATTTCGGTATCATTAATGTATAAGATATTAAAGAAATTAAATATATCGTAAAAATTAAAAATAAATGATAATAACAAAGAAAAATATTTTATCATTCAGATGAGTATTTGTAATTGAATTTATATACTGTATATCTTTATATTTAAAATACATTAATTATTAATGTTTGAGTGAGACATATTTCACATTCCTTTAAATAAAATTAATTAATGGTCTTAATCACAGCCAAGTGGGTTCCAATTGATTCCATTTCGACCCTATAATGTTTTAAGATGAAATATAATCATCCAATTATATTAAGACATGTTTTAGAGTAATATTATAATATTATAATTAATTAACTGATTTACATTTAATTATGGTAAATTTTTTTACCGTAGTTACTATTCATAGTGAAAAAAATAAAAAAGTAGCCTATTTACAAAATTAGGACCTATTGAATAAAAATATGGAATCCATTTTTTCAAATTAAAATCACAGAATTAGAATAAATTAATTTAAAATTAATCTCGTTGTTAGGAATGCAAGTTTTAAAAGTTAAAGCATTGGAAATGATTGAAATAATTTTACCTATGAATTCACTGTAAAATCAATTCTAATGACATAAAATATATTAAATGGTAAAAATATATTCTATTTATAATTTAAAACCATTCAATATTATAATTTAACCATATAAATTATCATGATGAGAGAAGATGTTTTTAATTAAAATAGAGAGTGTTTTTACTATTCATTAAAAAAGTAAAAGATACGAGAATAATATGAAAAATTTATCCAAAGTAAAATTTTATATCCTTATTCCAAAGAAGAATTTTATTTTCTCAAATTTTACTAATAAAAATGTCAAAAACTAAATTTAATGTTGGTGCACCATCAAAAGGTGACAAAACAACATTTTTTTTGAAAAATACTTATTTTACACGAAAAATTTATTTTGTTCTCATATCATGTTCTAAAAAATGTGTAAGATGAATAATAATGTTATAAAATTGATAATGTAGTTAATAATATTCATAACATCAAGTTATTAATAATATTATAACCATATATTATTGTTTAGTGAAACCCGGTATTGCGTACAACGCAGGCTATCAGGGAAGGTCGCGATTGCGTGTACTGCAAGCTAAGTCATTTTTGCATGTAGTGCAATATTACATTGTTGTTGCGTATAAAAAAATACGAAAAAATTTAATTTATACATTTAATATATATATATATATAAACACTAAATTTTGCGTAGAATAACTTCTATCAAACGATCTTGAAATTGGGTGTATCACGATCCAAGAATATTGTTTCATATACTGCAAGATAATACGGTGTTGTGTATAGCACAAGATAATCTTTGTGTACCATAAAATAAAATACATAAAATAAATTAAAAAGAATACTTCTCATAAAATCTCGGGGTGTTACAGAGAGAATCTATAAATTTATATATAGAACCTGGTTTTGGGTACAGACACCTTCTTCATTAATTTTTGTGTGTATTGAATTATGTATAGAAACCACCTCATCCAATAATATATATCAACCTTATGTTATAGAGAATTTATGGGTGTGGTGGTAATGATGTTCACCGATTCATTTTAACACCTCATGATTTTTGGGCATATTTTTTTTGAAATAATTTAATCTTTTTGATATATTTCATTTCAAACAAAACAAAAAATAGTTTATTTTATATTATAGAACTATTCCTAGATTTATTTATATGAAAAAGAAATTTAATCATTCACTACAGGAAACATAAATTTTATCTTTCTCCACATAGATCATCGAGGTTAGCATACATTACACTCAAGACAGAGTTTTACAACTTTTTAATAGAGAACATTTTTTAAACTATAATTTGAAAATTTTATAAATATTTATTTTTCAAAAAAATTATTTTTGGAATTTGAATATCAAAATTAGATTAGGTTAATTTTTTGGGTTTTTTTAAGAAATATCATTTTCTTATAAATAGTGAAAAATACAATATTCTACTGAAAACAACCCATTCATTTGATTAATTATTATTTTTAAATTATGATCTCAATTGGATTCTAAAGTCAAAAAAGATCAATTATAAAAATATTAATCCAACATATGAAATTTTAATAGTTTTTATATTGAATGTAGATATAGATAGTAATTTAACTTTTTGAACGTTTTACTGTAAAAGCCCACTTTTTTCCATGTTTTTGGAATTTGCGTTAAACAAATCATTCCCTCATCTGGGAATTGAATTATAGAAAATTGCCATAAAAGGTAGTAATCAGTATAATATTTTTGGTTTAATGATATCAAAATATTTTTTTATCCAAAAAAATAATGATAGTGATTAATATTAATCACAATGATCAAGGTGAAATTAAGATTTATTCAGGATTAGACCGTTACCATAAGGACCAAATGAACTGGACACATTCCCAAATAACATTGGATTCAAAAAATTTGACAATATCTCTACTTGGTCTATGTTTTAATGGGTTATTTTAATATTATTAAATCGAAGATCCTTGTATTAATGGTTATGTAAGAGAAAAGTCAAAAAATGGAATTTTTCATACCTTTAACATTTATTAAACATTTGGATATGTAAAAAACATTTAATTTTGAATTATTCAAAAAAATTTAAATATAAATTGTTAATTTTAAATAAGAAATTTATTAAAAATTTAATGGGATGATTTAGTTACATAAAATTCTTATGAAATACCAATGTAGTTATTATTTTGTTAGTAATTAACATAATTAAATGACACTATAAATTTTAAAAGTGTAGTAAATTGATTGAATTATTGAATTTAATTATTTATTAAGATTAATATATCATTTTAAACATCTGTAAACATAATTTATTTTAATTATATTATTAAATTTATATTGGAAAATTACAATTAAATAAATAATGTTAAAATTTACATTAATGCTATTTTATAATAAATAATATTTAACTAAATGATTTAAAATTATTAAAAACACTATATTATGCAATTTTATTTTTGAAGAAAAACGATTACATATGGTCTATTAAGGAATCAATTTATCATTAATATCTTATATATTGTCCCATATTTTATAAAAAAAATTAGCTCGGTCTTAGTTTATGAAATGTTTTGCGCAACACATGCACTTGTTTTAAAAATCAATTACCAAAACACCTGAGAATATTATTTTTTAAATAAGGTATCATTATTATTAATAATTTGATCTATATTATATAATAAATCTCACTTTTTTGAAGTCATAATGGTCAAATTACATACAATATAAAATTTGATTCTTTAATAAGAACCAAAATAATAAAATTGAGAAATATTAGAGGTTAAGGAAAAAAAAATTAATTACTATATTTTTGTGTGATGTAGATTTGGTTTGACGATAAATTCACATAACTCTATTATTTTTACACTTGGGAGTCATATTATGTATATGAGACCTCCCATTATTGAATACCTTTTGGGATTTATAAGAGTGGAACTCCCCTTCCCATATAAAAGCCAAGAACTCCACCCCTTCATCACACCTCTCAAGCCATATTGGATTGTCCAAAATCTATAGAAATTGTCACATAGCATAGTTACCATAATACGTTAATCCTACCATTCAATATAACATATTCCAAGGAAGATTTTTCACACAAACCAAAATGAGTTACCCATTGATGGTCGTCGAAGACCATAACCCTTCTGCATCTCCAAGAACCTTCACCGATGTGGTGTCCGGAAGATCCTCTGCTAACATTGATTCCAGCACATTGGTTATTGTGTTTCCTGACATTCCCATTTATCCTAAGAATTTCCATCACCATAGTCAGCCGGTGATTTCCTTCTCAGATAACAAGGTAAACATTCTTGCTTCAAACCTACGATTTGTACATGTTGGAAAATTTCCTTTTCGCATACCATCTTTTAAATTCTTAAGACATGCCCTTGATTCCATTGGATTTTTGGGATTAAATCTTGGTCTATTAAAATCGTCAAACATTGTTTTCCACCTTTCCTCTGATGATGACTACTATAGACTCTGGGCAAGGAAATTTTTGTTTTTTGGGGGCTTCTCTATGAGAGTGCCTAAATGGAAACCAGATTTCGACCCCTATACTGAACCTCCCATTGTCCCAATGTGGATAGGTTACCCTCGGCTCCCGCTTCACTGGTTTAAAAAAAAATCCATTTTCCCGATTTCTATGTTAATTGGAAATCCTCTTAAACTTGATTCAGCAATGAGGACTCTCTCTAGAACATTAGTCTCTATGATCTACGTTGAAATAGATGCCTCTAAGGGACTTCTGTCTCAAATTTGGATTCAAAATGGTGAATTTTTTACATCCAGGTCATTGTCTATGAAATACTTCTGGACTACTGCTCTTCTTGCATTATTCGTGGGCATGATACAAAATAATGTTGATATGAATCCCCATGATCAAAGGCCAGGACTATTTCCTGGATTGAAAAGGGCAAGAATGGTCCTGGAGTTGATGATGGTAATGTCTGTCATGCAGTTAATGTTGGACCTTTTTTAACTTGAGAGATTATAAATTAATTGAACAAAGAAATCATGGATTATGCTCAGCCTTCTCTATCTAATTTCCAAGCTTCTAATATGTTAGCCTTTACTGATTTTATGACTACGGCTCTGGGTGACACCACCATTCCTTCACCCTTACTAGAGGAGAAAATGAAATGTCATGTATAATAAGATTCAAGAGATAAACAGCAAGGTGAACTTTTAGATTCTAGTAAATCCATGCCTAAAATCGATGATCACCCTAATCAAATTTAGAAGGATTTATTATAATCAAGTGATAGGAAATGAAAAAGTCCAATGGTGGATGATTATGGTTTTATCACCCCAAATTATAGAGAAACAAGGAAGTGTAGTTATTATTCTCATATTGAAAGAACAATAGTCACAAGATCTCTTGATGTCACTAGTAAAGTGTTTCCACCACTCCCAAATGTGACTTAACAACAGAATGCTGACGCTGAATTAGATGAGGATGACTCCGAATCAGATGAGTATAATGATGAATGAAAACAAAAACCTTTGTATAGAGACTCCAACTACATTGAGGAGGACGTGTGGCATGTAGTTGATTCATGGATCGATAAACAAGATGCAATAACATTTCAGAAATTCACGGACAGCCTCTTAACTGATGATGAATACCTTTACATTAGAAAGAATATGTTCATTAGGATGGTGGAGGAATATAAAATAAATCTTGACTATGTCTTCAACACCATTCTGTGAGAGTGAGTTTATTTTTTCTCTGTTCTTCATGTCACCAGAATCAGTTTTGATCCTGCTTTTCTGTATTTTTTTGAATCATTTGGTCCCTTTTATTTTTCGTAATGTTTCGGATTCAACTTTTGATCCAACAACCCAGTACAAGATCTTTTCATTTGAGGTGTTATGTTTTTGTTTATAACCAGACTTCACTGTTCTGGAATCATGAAGAGTTAATAGTTGCAAGTATTGGTTACAAAAGTGAATGATTGCATCATGAGTTCAATTTTTTATGATGGAGGGTTTTTGGCCTTCAAGAATTGACATTATGGATTTGGACATCCCAGATGGTTCATAAATGGGGTTTCCTACCCTTTATGATTTATTCTCTTGACGGTCTTCTTTCATGATTCCTTGGATAGCTTTGAGGAATGAGAAGGCTTGGCATTGTCAACAAGCTCATGTATAGACTTCCTAGATTTTATTTTACACTATGCTAGAACTCTAAGGCTGCGATGATCATGTTGTTGATTTTTTTGTGTATTTGATGTTGAATAATGGAAGGTGATGTTTCGATGTTTTGCACTGTGTGACCTTCTTTTATTTCAATAGTGGAAGGAGATGTTTTAATGCTGGAATCTTGTACTGCAGGATCTCCTTATTGAAGGTGATTTTTCATTTCTGGTATCCTTCTAGTATGACCCACATTTTTCTATGCTAGAATATTTCTCTGCATCATGTGATTATATTGGAAGGTGATGTTTCAATTCTGGTCGACACTCTCAACATATTTTTGGTCCAAACTTTTACTAGTTTTCATTTCTAATTGGTTCTCTCAGTGTTCTATGGACTTTCTCAGTTTCATTTCCAGCTTTAATTTTACATGAAGAATAGTATAGCAGTGTGAAGGACATGGATCCGGTTGATATAGAAGAAATCAGAATTTTCTTCTCTTCAAAAAATGGATTGAAAGAATCCCCATTGTCAATACAGTCAATATAGATCATGGAAGAGTTGATAGCAGGCTGTTTCTTTCTTTT
The DNA here is from genome assembly GCA_963277665.1 of Viscum album. Taxonomy (NCBI): domain Eukaryota; kingdom Viridiplantae; phylum Streptophyta; class Magnoliopsida; order Santalales; family Viscaceae; genus Viscum; species Viscum album. The sequence goes on from OY728147.1 coordinate 484,986,307, forward strand.
ATTCTTCTCGATAATTTTCGGTATTTTTCTTAGTGTTTTCTGGTTTGAAACTATCTCATTCCTTGCTATTTTATGTTTTTTAGACCTCATTTTTATACTGCAACAATTGTTTTCAATTAATTCCTTTGGGGAATGAATTGGGTGACCAATTCATGTCACCACTTCTTCTAAAAAAATGAGATACCCGTTTAAGAGGGAATGCCTTCTCTCAAGATCCTTTATTTTATTTTCCTTATCCACCCCTACACTCATTCTATTACATGATTTTATAACCAAAATAGGATCCTAAATATAATTCATTTATTTATGAATTTTGTTTGAAAAAATGTTTCAGACACCACCATCTAATGGGTCATGAACATACAGTTTATGTGTACTGAAAACTAACACCTCACTAAAAGATGATTGTTCATTTTTTCCTTTACTTCTTCTCAAGGTGAACATTATTATTGAAAATATATTTATATATGTCATATATTATATTTATTAAATATTTAATCTTATTTATTATTTTTACAACAATTTATTTTTAAATTCTATTTGGTGCAAATAAGTTAATTTTATTTATAAAAGTGTGGACTATCACCCCCTCAAAACAATGTGATTCATTGATGCATTACATGGAATGTATTAATGAGTAGTTCAATATAATTATATGTTATACATATAATTATAATTCTACTATAATTATACTATATACATCTACACATTTCTTTCAGTTTCTTTCTTTCTTTCGAAACGATAATAAAAATGAAAACAACATTGATGCGTATGTATGACTTACTATCTCCATGAACGGTGTATTACATTTCTTAATTATATAATATATTTATTATAATAATACATATATATTGGATATAAATGATAACAATATCTATTTTTACATTTTGGTATCATTATATAACAATAAGGACCTGTGACATAAGTAATTAATACACATGCAACAAACAAAACAAATGTTACCTTAAGTGAATCCTTAACAAAAAATTGTTATCAAATGGGTAACATAATGTCATATTAAAACCATTTATGATATTAGAAGAAAAAATATGGTTCTATGATAGATATATAATATATCTATTTATTATTATATAATAGTTTTGTAAGAGTATGAATAGAGTCAAGACACAATGTAAGGGGATTTCATCTCACTGTACATTTCTATGACATATATGCTTTATTCCCCACCAATTATTTTTGAATAGTGTATATAATTCTCATCTATGAATTATATTATATTTATAATTATTTTTTGGTTATTTAAAAATAAATTTTATGGTAATTAATTCATAGTATATATGTTCAAAAGAGTCTGAATTAGTAAAGTAGTTTTTTCTTAATTTTCCTTCTTTGAGACACATGCCATGTTTTCCACCAATATTTTTCCACAAGTGGTATAAACAGGATTTAAAATGGAATATAGGAATATAATTATTTTCATGATAATTATTTCATCAAGTAATTCAATTATATTTCATGGATAGTATTGTCCCGTGTTACCATGTGATAAGTGTTTATTGAAACAATCTCATTATTTTTGAGATTGTTAATGATTATGATTCATTGATAAAATCTTATGAAACATCTCTCAAGACATTCATGTATTTTATTATCCTACTAATATAAATTTTATACTCATGTATCGGTACCATATATATACATTTTGGTACATAAGATAGTTCAGAATGTGAATGTATGAAAGCTCAACAAAATCCTATCTTCCGTCGGAAATATATGTTTTATATAAATGGTTCCAACAATATTATACCCCTATTCTATAATAATTAAATCATAATTTTATAATTTTTTCCATTTTAAAATCACATCAAGGAAAAATTCATGAATCTTTTTCATCAACACATTTTTCTAAAATATTTACCGTGACATAGGAATTTTTTTACCCCGTAAGACATGAATGGATTTTCCTATTTTCATTTATTTATAGCATTATTTTCTATCATAAAATAATAATTTTTAGGAAAATTTTTTCTAAAATTAAATTTCAATGAAAATAGTTTTAAAAATGTTTTAAAGCTTCTTTTATAATTATTTATTGAAAACTATTTTCAAAATGTTTTCAAGACTTGTTTATATGTTTTTAATAGTATTTTTCAAGAAATGGTTTTCACAACATATTCAATATTAATGTAAAATGGTTTTCAAATAATTTTAATATTTTCATTATAATTTATAAATATATTTTCAATAAAATGGGTTTCAAAAAATTTTCAATCATTCTTTATAAGTTATTATAGTGTTTTCAATGATCCCAATTTGGATGAAGTGTATAGAAACCAGCTGCACTGAGCATCAGGTAATGTAAATAAGACAAACAACCAACAGGAATCAGCATGCATCCAAACGATCACATCCAACCCATTTCATCATACTCTGTGTCCTACCCAAAACCCACATACATAAACTAATGCATCTCACTACTCTATAGTTCAATTTCTACCACAACCAATCATCCACCCTACCCCCATATATCACAACACAAGTCGCCAGAAAAGAAACATCATATCAACTTGGATCAAATCACTTAAACAAGAAATTTTATAATTCAGAACCATACGATGAATTATCTATTATCAAACAACCAGTAATTTAATCTATCTAAAAATGATTATTATTTTTAGGTTCTATCTAGGGTAATCCTAAATAGTAAGATATCAAAAACTGATTAAACATGCTTACTGCATCAATTTGTTTATCATCCAATTAGCTCAAAAATAGCCATATTCATTTACATTACTCTATATCATTATCCAAACAATTATCAATTAACTCTATCTATATATTCATTACAAATTTTTCTCATGAAAAAAATCCAAAAATATAAAATAATAGATATCAAACCATCTAGAAAAACAATAGGCAAGAACATACAATCGATATCATTTATTTATCTGATTCAAATTTTTAACATTTCAATAACTTCTTAATCCTGATGAATAAAACATTCTTACACTAAATTTACACTTAAAAAATAGAGAATCAAATAATCCACTATATTAAATAGTTCTTGACGTCCTTTATACGAGAACAAGCCACACAATAGATTACAATATCCTCCCTAGTGACAACTGTATCCACCCGAGGACATCGGGACCTGACCACACCTTCAGACAACTAGGAAAAAAATATCAGATGCTTGGATATCACATTCAATAACATGTCTCAGAGAAATAAGGGGATAAGTATTAGATACATAAATAAAAAAGGTCGATAATAACATTTATTGATGATGGATCGATACTTGAAACATTCACCAAAAAGGGGTGTGCATGTAGCAGTATGAAACATAAATGGGGAATTGATCAGAGTATTAAGGTTCGATAACACCATACCTATGGGAACCAATAATGGTTTGTGAATCTCGTATTAGGGAATAATACTGTTGAATCAAGGGAGTATGGTATATTGTAATGACCCGAAATTTTGAATAAATATTGTTTCCTAGATTTATGTGTTATTTTATTTTATTTTTATACTCAACAAAAATGTTTCATTTGATAACATGAGTATAATTAAAATGAGACCATTGGGATTTGACTGTTATATGACCATTGGTCAATATGAACACTGGAAACTAAACGTTTTGATTATTGTCTCTAAATACAAGTAATCTTGGTTAATTATTATAGAATGAAGATTTGATGGCCTCACCCAGTAGTCCCGGACCGATCAAAGCCCATCTAACAGAACATGGGAAGGAGGTAGCACCATTGGGCTTTGCTCTGGACCAATCCCAAGCCGAACTTCATCGTGTGAAGCTAGAACAGAATTGCCTTTGTGAGAAGTTCAAACTGATATAAATTACTACTCGTGCGATGTTGGCCGATCCTCCCTCAGATTCTCCCACCTTAGTGCACCTTACACTTAGGTCCTATGCTGGTGTGATAAGGGGCTATGTAAGGAGACCGTAACTGCCTTGTGTAATCCTTTTTTTTAAATAAAAATTGTGATTTCTTTTTATGAGGAAGTTTATGAATTTTCAAATGACAGGAAAAATATAGTATGCATATTTTTAATTAATTTTAGAAAAAGTATATCTTAAAAATGTTTATGTAAACCTTAAATAATTTAAAATGTGTAATGATTTTTAAATAATGGTCTTCTACAATTATGTTCGGTACGAAATTTAGAGTCTAATAAGATCAACTTGATTTTTGATGAATAGTAAATTATGAATAGTGATTTTATTCTTAGGATTAGTGATGTGACCAAATAGATTAGTATTCTCACTTAATGAAAGAATTAATATAATCTAGGAACCTTGATTAAGTAATGTGATTCAATAAAATGGTTAAATAACGGTATCATAAATTATTATTCAAGTATTAGTTTTTTTAGAGTGAATAGTTTTTTTTAATTAAAATTTAAATTAAAAATATTTAACAAATTATTTTTACAAAATGGATTTCATTTTTGAACTCAGAGCATCGATATTATGTTTAGGTAATTTTTGGGGATATTTCTGAAAATAATTAATTTTCGCTGAATAGTGTATTTATTTAAAAATTTAATTAAAAATATTTAGAAAATTAATTTTATAAAATTGAGTTCATTTTTGAAATCAGATCATTGATATTTGGTTAATGTGAAATTTTGGGATTTTTCGGAGAAAGTTGAAATTTAAGTGAATAGTAAAGATACCGTTTTAGGGTTTCAATATGTTTAATGACATCATAACTTTTTCATGATGATGTCATGAGATATTTTTTGGGTTGGAAGACCAAAGGTGATGAATTATTGTATTGGGGGCCCCATGTGGCCTATCTTCATTGGAAATATCTTGGGAGATCACATGGTTTTGAGAAACCCACTTATAAGGTGTCCCTTGGCCATTAATGCCTTGTCCCATCACTTTCCCTATAAATACCAAGCCCTCCTTTCATCCATTCGACTCCAAAACCATCCTCAACGAATTTCTGGACTCCTTAACTCAAAAGTAATCCTCCAAAGGTGCTTCCATGCCCTCAAGGTCCAAACCATTGAGTTTAAAGAGTTACGTTTTAAGGTAAGAGATCCGACCTCTCTCTTTCTTTTCAAGTGATCTCTTTTATGTCATTTATGTTATGATCCATGTTCTTATGTTGGAGGATTTTCTTTTATATTAATTATACTATCATTCCTATTTTCACATGATGAGAGACCCCCTCTTACTCTCATCATTTAATTTCATGAAATTTCAAGTGGCGCCGTTAGGCTACTGAATTTTTAAGGGATTCTTTCACCCTTCTCTTTTTCAAAGTTCTACATTCATGTCAAGTCTTTCGAGTTACTTTTTATTATGTGGGGGTATGATATCTATATCTATCATACATATCCTTTATGATCATATGATGGGATACCTCATTTTATCTATTCAATTAGGTATTTTTATGTTTTAAGTGATGCCGTTAGGCTGCCGAGTTTTTAAGTGGGTCTTTGACCTTTCTCGTTTTCAAAGTTCTACTTTCATGCCAAGTCTTTCAAGTTACTTTTTCTTATGTTGGGGTATGATCTGTAAATCTATAATACTGATCCTTTATGATCATATGATGAGAGAACCCATTCGATCTCTTCAATTCACTATTATGATGTTTTAAGTGACGTCGTTAGGCTGCCGAATTTTTAAGTGGTTCTTCCACCCTTCTCTTTTTCAAGTTCTACTTTCATGTAAAGTATTTAAAGTTATTTTTTATTATGTTGGGGTACTATCTATATATCAATAATACTTATCATTTATGTTCATATGATTAGAGACCCTATTTTTTCTCATCAATTCATTTTTTTGGTTGAAGTTTATGTGACGCCGTTAGGCTGTCGAATTTTCATAAGAGAAATCTTATTTTTGTCTTCCTTTCATGTTTTTCATTTCATATGGTCTACTTTCAAATTTCATTAACATTTTCTTAAATCCCTTATATTATGTCCCTATACTGTTTTATGGGTAATTTATGAATTTTTGACCCATGTCCCCTCTTTTTTCAATGTTTTCTAAAACCCTGTAACATAGCAGTTATGCTGCCGAATTTTCGTATCAAAATGCCTCTCTCTTTTCTCAAAATTATTTTATGTTATAAAGTTAATACAAAAAGCTCTTATTTCTATAATGGTATTCAAATATATAACAAAATTTTATATTTTATATTCTTGTATTTACATGCATGAGACTCGCTCTCCCATTCTGTGGGTTTAAAATGACATAAAGATCATGCCTTTAAAGCAGTTTTTAAAACGTTATGATTATGAAATAAAACACATTTATTTTATGCTATATGGGTTATTTATTAAATTTTTGATGATGATATATGTGGATCACATGATAATAAAGTCAAATTTATGGGTGCTCCCAAATAGCGCTTCAATGCATTGGGTAATGATGTAACAACTAGAGATTACAATTTTCACGATATCTTGGTGAATAACCTTGGAAATTATTAAGTGAAACCTTGGGGATGGACCTTGGTGATATTTTCATGATTTTCTATGTTAAATGATGTAGCCACATCTTAATGTTATGAAAAATGTTATTTTTATTATGATATACCACATGATTTCTTTCTCATTCCTTAAAGTTCTTTTTCGTGACATTGTTGAAGTATCTCAAGTTCACATGTAAAATGTTTCTCTGGTTTCCCTTACTGGGACTTCTTCTCACCCTTTCTTTTGATATATGTCCCCAGGTTAGGAGATGTAGTAAAGATCCTAGGATGAACATACGGAGAAGCCTTTCAAGTGTTTAAGAAGAATGTTTTTTTGTTTCATGTACTTAGTTCCTGCTTTCCAAGACACTAAACCTTAAAGCTCATCAGTTTTGTATAATGTAATGATTGATTATGTGATAAAAAGGTGGGATTCTATATTTGGTATCAAAGGATGGATTAGTTATTTGTGGAAATTAGGATATGAAATCTTTAGGAAGAACCCTATAGAAGTGTTTAAAAATAAGCTATCTTCCTAGTATTTTGGTGAGTATTGAGTAAGGGGTTGCCAAGAAAATACATCCATGTCTGGATACGAGCAGGTAGAGGCGGCTCTGGCACAGATGTACATAGGGGTAAAACCCGAAAACACCACTTTGAGCTTGAATCGATCGGGAACTGGTACACAACAATGGGACTTGCTTCTCTCTTGGTTACGACACTCCCAGTGGATATGCTTTGGTAAATTCATAAGCTTAGTATGAAAGATTACTAATGGAACACAGATAAAATAAAATAAAGATTCACATAAGAAGATATGGTCATGGATAACCTAGATTGGAACCTAGGGGATCACATGTTATGGTATAAATTCCTTCTAAAAGATTATCCTTTTATTCTTAATGTTTACTTTTAATTATTGTTAGCTAAGTACTCAAACCCATAATTATAATTTTTTTCTTAGTTAATGTCGGTAAATGGAGGAACATGTCCCAAAAACCAATGTGATAGGAAATTTGATGATTTCCATATTGATTCGATAAAGATGAAGAAAGTTCAAGTTGAATATATTGTGATTATGCCAATCTAGCTATCAAAAATCACAATTAATAATTGGTACCTAGTTGAATGCATAAATTCATCAAGGAAGAAGAAAACAAAGTCTCAAGGATGTTCATATGATAAAGATGATAAGGGAAAGAAGGAGAAATTACCTTTTTGCAAAAACTGTGGAAATGGGCACGATGGAGAATGTCACAAAGGAACTGGGAGATGTTTTAAGTGTGTGAAGATAGGGCATAAAGTAGCCAATTGCTTTAAAAAAATGGATAATGTGATTAATGGAGATAAGGTTAGATCTAATGTGCCTTATACATTTCGATGTCGTAAATGTGGAGATGTTAGACATTATCCAATGCAATGCTCTCTTGGAATGGGTGAGAAGCATGATGAGCATCAACAATCTTCAAGGACAAGGGAACAATGCAAGTCCTATGTTGTGATGGGTCATGATGACTGAAGTACATGTAACTTATTCTCAATAATTGTCTATGTCATCTTGTATTTTAGTTTAGGCTCTATGAGAATATCATTTATGTTTTCAAAGATCATTGAGTCACTACCTAAGATGATTTTATATCATTAAAGAAAAAATATATTATTAGGTACCCCATATTGATGTAGTAAAGCTATTCTAAAAAAAGGTGATTAGGGGATTAAAAGATGATTATTATTTTGGAAGACGTTAACTATTTTTGAAACCCTATTTGATCAATGTAAATAGATTACTACGGTATTTTCTTTGAGGAGTAAAGGTTGAATTATATATTGAAAAATAGATGAATTTAAGGTGGAAATATAGTAATTTAGGTTACTTATGTAAATGATTAACCTATTTTGGGGTAAATATGTTTAGGTTAGTTACTTTTGTTATAAGATGTTAGGAGTGGTTGAGGTTGTTTGGAGATGAATGATAAAGTTTAGTTAGGAAGCCTATGTTATCAAATCCTTCTTGAGTTTGGCTTTCAATCTTAGTTTGATTATTTTGAGGAATCTTAAGGACCGTTATTAATGGAATGGTCTATGATGAACATTGGTTAGTACCATGAATCATTGAAGATTTAAAATCTGTCTCCATTCCTATGGGATTATTTCTTTTTGAAGAGTTATTTTACCTTACCCTTTCTGTTTTTGGGATAATGTTTAAAGATAGAAGAAATATATAGTTAATATTTTGTGGATTATGTGATTCTCTAGAATATGATTCTGGTGTTTTTATGAGACCAAGTAGTTTTGAATGCTCATCGTTAAGAGAAAAGATGAGTTTTGGTAGAAACTTATTAAAGGATGAAACTCTACATCATGGTAGGTATATTTTCTTATGTTTTTGTTCTATGAAGTAAATGAATACCTAAAAATTATGAAAAGGAACGTAAAACAAAAATATTGTTGGTTTACGTTTTTACTAGGTAATCAAAGACCATTTACACACATCATAAGTTTGGGATTTTCTTATGGTTAACTTTCTCCTAATCATGTTTTCTATCACTCTCCCTCAGAACATGACCCTTTGTTTTATCCTCCATGTCTATGTTTTCCTACATGGAATCCTAGAGTGGGTTAACTCGGGTGACCTTTGTACTTCTCTTTATTTCTTTTAAATTAATAATCTTACTGACTCCTTTTCCGATGTGGTACTTTCAATGAAATTTCAAAACACAATTTTAAAAATTTAGAGGGCTCAATTTCTTAAGGGGGGAAGATTGTAACGACCCGAAATTTTGAATAAATCTTGTTTCCTAGTTTTATGTGTTATTTTATTTCATTTTTATACTCAACAAAAATGTTTCATTTGATAACATGACTATAATTAAAATGAGACCATTGTGTTTTGACTGTTATATGACCATTGGTCAATATGACTGCTGAAAACTAAACGTTTTGGTTATTGTATCTAAATACAAGTACTCTTGGTTAATTAATATATAATGAAGATATGGTGGCCTCACCCAGTAGTCCTTGACCGATAGAAGCCCATCTAATAGAACTTGGGAAGGATATAGAACCAATAGGCTTTTCTCTGGACCAAACCCAAGCCGAACTTCATCGTGTGAAGCTAGAACGGAATCGCCATTGCGAGAAGTTAAAAATGATAGGAATTACTACTTGTGCGATGTTGGTCGATCCACCCTCAGATTCTACCACCATAGCGCACCTTACACTTAGGTCCTATGCTGGTGTGATAAGGGGCTATGTAAGGAGACCGTAACTACCTTGTGTAATCCATTGTTTTAAATAAAAATTGGGATTTCTTCTTATGATGATGTTTATGAATATTCAAATGACCAGATAAATATAGTATGCATATTTTTGTTGAATTTTAGAAAAAGGATGTTTTAAAAATGTTAATGTAAACCTTAAATAATTAATACGGTGTAATGATTTTTAAAAAATGATCTTCTACAATTATGTTCAGTATGAAATTTAGAGTCTAATAAGATCAACTTGATTTTTGATGAATAGTAAATCATGAATAGTGATTTTATGCTTAGGATTAGTGATGTTAGCAGAAGGATTAGTAATCTCACTATAAGAAAGTATTAATATATTTTAGGCACCTTGACTAAGTAATATGATTCAATAAAATTGTTAAATAACGGTTTCATAAATTATTATTCAAGTATTAGTTTTTTTGAGTGAATATTAGTTTTTAATTAAAAATTAAATTAAAAATATTTAGAAAATTATTTTTATAAAATGGATTTCATTTTTGAACTCAGATCATCGATATTATGTTAAGGTAATTGTTGGGAATTTTTCTGATAAAAATTAATTTTCAGTGAATAGTGTATTTATTTACAAATTAAATTAAAAATATTTATAAAAATATTTTTATAAAATGGTGTTCATTTTTGAAATCATAGGATTGATATTTGGTTAAGGTGAAAATTTGGGATTTTTCAGAGAAAGTTGAATTTTCAGTGAATAGTAAAGATACAGTTTTAGGATTTCGGTTTGTTTAATGACATCATAACTATGTCATGATGATTTCATGAGATATTTTATGGGTTGGCCGACCAAAGGTAATGAATTATTGTATTGGGGGGCCAATTTGGCCTATCTTCATGGGAAATATCTTTGTAGATCACATGGTTTTGAGAAACCCACTTATGAGGTGTCCCTTGGCCATTAATGCCTTGTCCCCTCACTTTCCCTATAAATACCAAGCCCTCCTCTCATCCATTCGACTAATAAAACATCCTCAACGAAGTTCTGGTCTCCTTACCTCCCAATGAGTCCTCCCAAGGTTCCCCCAAGCCCTCAAGGTCCAAACCATTGAGTTTTAAGAGTTACGTTTTATGGTAAGGGATCCAACCTCTCTCTTTCTTTTCAAGTGATCTCTTTTATGTCATTTATGTTATGCTCCATGTTCTTATGATGGAGGATGTTCTTTTATATTCATTATACTGTCCTTTTTTATGTTCACATTATGAGAGACCCCCTATTACTCTCATAATTTCGTTTCATGAAAGTTCAAGTGGCGCCGTTAGGCTGCCGAATTTTTAAGGGATTATTTCACCCTTCTCTTTTTCAAAGTTCTACATTCATGTCAAGTCTTTCATGTTACTTTTTATTATGATGGGGTATGATATCTATATCTATCATACTGATCCTTTATGATCATATAATGAAAGACCCCATTTGATCTCTTCAATTCAGTATTTTGATGTTTTAAGTGACGTCATTAGGCTACCGAATTTTTAAGTGGTTCTTTCACCCTTCTCGTTTTCAAAGTTCTAATTTCATGTCAAGTATTTCATGTTAATTTTTATTATGTTTGGGTATGATCTATAGATATATATTACTGATCCTTTATGATCATATTATGATAGACCCCATTTTATCTCTTCAATTCAGTATTATGATGTTTTAAGTGACGTCGTTAGGCTACTGAATTTTTAAGTGGTTCTTTCACCCTTCTCGTTTTCAAGTTCTACTTTCATGTAAAGTATTTCAAGTTCTTTTTTATTATTTTGGGGTATGATCTCTATATCAATAATACATATCTTTTATGTTTTTATGATGAGAGTCCCTATTTGATCTCATTAATTCAATGTTTTTGGTTGATGTTTATGTGACGCCGTTAGGCTGCCGAATTTTCATAAGAGAAACATTATTTTTGACTTCCTTTCATGTTCTTAATTTCACATGTTAAACATTAAAATTTCATTACCATGTTCTTAAATCCCTTATATTCTGTCCCTATACTGTTTTATGTGTTATTTATGAATGTTTGACCCGTGTCCCCTCTATTTTCAATGTTTTCTAAAACCCTGTAACATAGCAGTTATGCTGCAGAATTTTCGTCTCAAAATGCCTCTCTCTTTTCTCAAAATTATTTTATGTTATAAATTGAATACTCAAAGCTCTTATTTATAATGGCTTATTCAAATATATAACAATATTTTCTATTTTAAATTCATGTAATTACATGCATGAGACCCGCTCTCCCCTTTCGTGGGTTTAAATTGACGAAAAGATCATGTCATTAAAGCAGTTTTTAAAACGTTATGATTATGAAATGAAACCAATTTATTTTATGCTATATAGGTTATTTATGAAATTTTTTATGATAATATATGTGGCTCACATGATAATATATGAAAATTTAAGGGTGTGCCCTGATAGCGCTCCAATGCATTGGGTAATGATGTATCCACTAGAGAATACAATTTTCACCTTATCATTGTGAATAACTATGGAAATTATCAAACGAAACCTTGGGGAAGGACCTTGGTGATATGTTCATGATTGTCTATGTTAAATTATGTATCCACATAATAATGTTTTGAAAAATGTTATTTTTATTATGATATGCCACATGATTTTTTTCTCATGCCTTAAAGTTCTTTTTCATCACATTGTTGAAGTATCTCATGTTCACATGTAAAATGTTTCTCTTGTTTCCCTTACTGGGCCTTCTGCTCATACTTTCTTTTGATATATGTCCTCAGGTTATGAGATGCAGTAATTAACCTAGTATGAACATAAGGAGAATCCTTTCAAGTGTTTAAGAAGAATGTTTTTTTGTTTCATGTATTCAGTTCCTGGTTTCCAAGACACTAAACCTTAAAGATCCTCAGTTTTGTATAATGTAATGAAAGTTTATGTGATAAAAAGGTGGGATGCTATATTTGGTATCAAATTATGGTTTAGTTATTTGTGGAAATTAGTATATGAAAACTTTATGATGAACCCTATAGAAATTTTTAATAATAGGCAATCATCCTAGTATTTTGGTGAGTATTGAGTAAGGGGTTGCCAAGAAGATACATCCTTGTCTGCATACGAGCATGTAGAGGCGGCTCTGGCATAGATGTACATAGGGGTAAATCCCGAAAACACCGCTTTGAGCTAGAATCGAACGGGAACTGGTACACGACAATGGGCCTTGCTGCACTCTAGGTTACAACACTCCCAGAATATATGAATTGGTAAATTCATATGCTTAGTATGAACCATTATTAAAGGAACACTGATAAAATAAAATAAAGATTCACATAAGAAGATATGATCATGGATAACCTAGATTGGAACCTAGGGGATCACAAGGTAGGGTATACATTCCTTCTACAAGTTAATCCTTTTATGATTAAAGTTTCATTTTAATGATTGTTAGCTAAGTATTAATGCCTTTAATTATACTTTCTTTTCTTAGTTAATGGAGGGAAATAGAGGAACATGTACCAACAACCAATGTGATAGGAAATGTGATGATTGCCATATTGATGTGACAGAGACGATGAAATATCATGTTGAACATATTGTGATTATGCCAAACCAGCTATCGAAAATCACAATTAAAAATTGGTACCTAGTTGAATGCCCAAATTCATCAAGGAAGAATAAGACAAAGCCTCAAGGATGTTCATATGATAATGTTGATAAGGGAAAGAAGACCAAATTTCCTTTGTGCAAAAACTGTGGAAAGGGGCACCAAGGAGAATGTCACAAAAGAACAGAGAGTTTTTTTAAGTGTGGAAAGATAGGGCATAAAGTAGCCAATTGATTTAAAAAAATTGATAATGTGATGAATGGAGATAAGGTTCGATCTAATGTGACTTATACATTTTGATGTCGTAAATGTAGAGAAGTTAGACATTATCCAAGGAAATGCTCTCTTGGAATGGGTGAGAAGCATGATGAGCATCAACAATCTTCTAGGAAAAGGGAATAATGCAAGTCCTATGCTATGATGGATAATGATGATTGAAGTACATGTAACTTCTTCACAATAATTGTCTATGTCATGTTGTATTTTAGTTCGGGCTCTATGAGCATATCTTTTATGTTTTCTAAGATCATTGAGTCACTACCTAAGATGATTTTATATCATTAAGGAAAACATCTATTCTTATGTACCACATATTGATGTAGTAAAGTTGTTCTTCTAAAAATGGGTAATTAGAGGATTAAAATATGATTATTATTTTGGAAGACGTTAACTATTTTGGGAATACTATATGATCAAGGTAAATAGATTACTACGGTATTTTCTTTAAGGAGTAAAGGTTGGCCTATATATTGAAAAAATTGATGAATTAAAGGCAGACTTATAGTAATTTTGGTTACTTATGGAAATGATTAACCTATCTTGGGGTAAATATGTTTAGGTTAGTTACTTTTGTTATAAGATGTTAGGAGTGGTTGATGTTGTTTGGAGATTAATGATAATGTTTACCTAAGAAGACTATGTTATCAAATCCTTCTTTTTTTGGGGTTTCATTCTTAGTTTAGTTTATTTTGAAAAATCCTAAGGACCGTTATTTATGGAATGGTCTATGATGAACTTTGGGTAGTACCATGGAACTTTGAAGATTTTATATTAGTCTCCTTTCATATGGGATTCTTTCTTTTTGAAGAGTTGTTTTACCTTACCCTTTATGTTTTTTTGAAAATGATTAATGATAGAAGAAATAGATAGTTAATCTTTTGTGGATTATGTGATTCTCTAAAAGATGATTCTTGTGTTTTGATGAGACCAAGTAGTTTTGAATGCTCATCGTTTGGAGCAAAGATTAGTTTTGGTAAAATCTTATTAAAGGATGAAACTCTACATGAAGGTAGGTATATTTTATTATGTTTTTGTTCAATGTAGTAAATGAATTCTTCCAAATAATGAAAAGGAACGTAAAACAAAAATGTTCTTGGTTTATGTTTCCTACTAGGTAATCAATGACTGTTTACACACATCATATCTTTGGGATTTCCTTATGGTTAACATTCTCATAATCCTATTTTCTATCACTCTCCCTCAGAACATGAACCTTTGTTTTCTCCTCCATGTCCATGTTTTCCTACATGGAATCCTAGTGCGGGTTAACTTGTGTGACCTTTGTTCTTCTCTTTCTTTCTTTAAAGTAATAGTTTTACTGACACCTTTTACGATGTGGGACATTCAATGAAATTTCAAAACCCAATTTCAAAAATTGAGAGGACGCAATTTCTTAAGGGGGGAAGATTGTAATGACCCGAAATTTTGAATAAATCTTGTTTCCTAATTTTATGTGTTATTTTTTATACTCAACAAAAATGTTTCATTTGATTACATAAGTATAATTAAAATGAGACCATTGGGTTTTGACTATTATATGACCATTGGTCAATATGACCACTGGAATCAAAACGTTTTAATTATTGTCTCTAAATACAAGTAATCTTGGTTAATTATTATAGAAATATGATTCGATGGCCTCACCCAGTAGTCCTGGATAGATTGAATCCCATCTAACAGAACTTGGGAAGGTAGTAGCACCACTGGGCTTTGCTATAGACCAAACCCAAGCCGATCATCATCATGTGAATCTAGAACGGAATTACCTTTGAAAGAAGTTCAAACTGATATAAATTACTACTCGTGCAACGTTGGTCGAGCCTCCCTCAGATTCTGCCACTATAGCGCACCTTACACTTAGGTCCTATGCTGGTGTGATATGACGCAATGTAAGGAGACCATAACTGCATTGTGTAATCCTTTGTTTTAAATAAAAATTGGGATTTCTTCTTATGATGAAGTTTAGGAATTTTCAAATGACCAGATAAATATATTATGCATATTTTTGATGTATTTTAGAAAAAGGATATTTTTAAAATGTTTATGTAAACATTAAATAATTAAAAATGTGTAATGATTTTCAAAAAAATGGTCTACTACAATTATAATCATTACGAAATTTAGAGTCAAAAAATCAACTTGATTGTTGATGAATAGTAACTTATGAATAGTGATTTTATGATTAGGATTAGTGATGTGTGCAAATGGATTTGTAATCTCAGTTAAAAAAGTATTAATATAATCTAGGCACCTTGATTATGTAATGTGATTCAATAAAATGGTTAAATAAAGGTTTCTAATTTAGTAATCAAGTATTAGTTTTTTATATTGAATAGTGTTTTTTAATTAGAAATTAAATAATAAATGTTTAGAAAATTATTTTTATAAAATGGATTTAATTTTTGAACTCAGAGCATCGATATTATGTTAAGGTAATTTTTGGGGATTTTTTTGAAAAAAAAATGAATTTTTAGTGAATAGTGTATTTATTTAAAAATTAAATTAAAAATATTTAGAAAATTATTTTTATAAAATGGAGTTCATTTTGGAAATCAGAGCATTGATATTTGGTTAATTTGAAATTTTGGGATTATTCTGAGAAAGTTGAATTTTCAGTGAATAGTAAAGATACAGTTTTACGGTTTCAGTATGTTTAATGACATCATAACTATGTCATGATGATTTCATGAGATATTTTATGGGTTGGACGACCATTGGTGATGAATTATTGTATTGGGGGCCCCATTTGGCCTAACTTCATGTGAAATATCTTGGGAGATCTCATGGTTTTGAGAAACCCACTTATGTGGTGTCCCTTGGCCATTAATGCCTTGTCCCCTCACTTTCCCTATAAAAACCAAGCCCTATTCTCATCTATTCGACTCCAAAACCATCCTCAACGATGTTATGGTCTCCTTAACTCCCAAATATTCCTCCAATTGTTCCCCCAAGCCTTCAAGGTCCAAACCTTTGTGTTTTATGCGTTACCTTTTAAGGTAAGGGATCCGACCTCTCTCTTTCTTTTCAAGTGATCTCTTTTATGTCATTTATGTTATGATCCATGTTCTTATGTTGTAGGATGCTCATTTATATTCATTATACTGTCCTTTTTATGTTCATATGATGAGAGACCCCCTCTTACTCTCATCATTTCGTTTCATGAATGTTCAAGTGGCGCCGTTAGGCTGCCGAATTTTTAAGGGATTCTTTCAGCCTTCTCTTTTTCAAAGTTCTACTTTCATGTCAAGTCTTTAAAGTTACATTTTATAATGTTGGGGCATGATCAGACTGATCCTTTATTATCATATGATGAGAGACCCCATTTTTCTCTTCAATTCAGTATTTTGACGTTTTAAGTGACACCGTTAGGCTGCTGAATTTTTAAGTGGTTCTTTCACCCTTCTCATTTTCAAAGTTCTACTTTCATGTCAATTCATTCAAGTGTCTTTATATTATGTTGGGGTATGATATCTATATCTACCATACTGATCCTTTACTATCATATTATGAGAGACCCCATTTGATCTCTTCAATTCAGTATTATGAAGTTTTAAGTGACGCCGTTAGTCTACCAAATTTTTAAGTAGTTCTTTCACCCTTCTCGTTTTCGAGTTCTACTTTCAGGTCAAGTTTTTCAAGTTATTTTTTATTATGTTGTGGTATGATATATATATCAATAATACTGATATTTTGTGTTCATATGATGAGAGACCCTATTTGATCTCATTAATTCATTTTTTTTTGTTGAAGTTTATGTGACGCCGTTAGGCTTCCGAATTTTCATAAGAGAAATCTTATTTTTGTCTTCCTTTCATGTTCTTCATTTCAAATGGTATACTTTCAAATTTCATTACCATGTTCATCAATCCCTTATATTCTGTCCATCTACTGTTTTATGTGTCATTTTTTAATGTTTGACCCACTTCCCCTCTCTTTTCAATGTTTTCTAAAACCCTGTAACATAGCAGTTGTGCTACAGAATTTTCGTCTCAAAACGCCGCTCTCTTTTCTCGAAATTATTTTATGTTATAAAGTGAATACTCAAAGCTCTTATTTCTAAAGGGGTATTAAAATATATACCAAAATTTTCTATTTTAAATTCTTCGATTTACATGCATGAGACCCGCTCTCCCATTCTTTGGGTTTAATGTGACGTAAAGATCATGTCTTTAATGCAGTTTTTAAAACGTTATGATTATGAAGTGAAACCCATTTATTTTATGCTATATAGGTTATTTATGAAATTTTTGATGATGATATATGTGTCTCACATGATAATAAATGCAATTTTAAGGTTGCACGCTAATAGCGCTCCAATGTATTGGGTAATGATGTAACCACTAGAGATTACAATTTTCACGATATCTTGGTGAATAACATTGGAATTTTTCAAATGAAACCATGTGGATAGACCTTGGTGATATGTTCATGATTTTCTATGTTAAATGATGTAGCCACATCTTAAAGTTATGAAAAATGTTATTTTTATTATGATATGCCACATGATTTTTTTATCATGCCTTAAAGTTCTTTTTCATGACATTGTTGAAGTATCTCATGTTCACATGTAAAATGTTTCTCTTGTTTCCCTTACTGTGCCGTCTTCTCACCCTTTCTTTTGATGTATGTCCCCAGGTTATGAGATTTAGTAATGAACCTAGGATGAACATAAGGAGAATCTTTTAAAGTGTTTAAGAAGAATTTTTTTATTTCATGAATTAAGTTCCTGGTTTCCAAGACACTAAACCTTAAAGATCCACAGTGTTGTATAATTTAATGAATGTTTATGTGATAAAAAGGTGGGATGCCATAGTTTTTATCAAAGGATGGTTTAGTTATCTATGTAAATTAAGATAAGAAAACTTTAGGAAGAACCATATATAAAATTTTAAAAATAGGAAATCTTCCAAGTATTTTGGTGAGTATTGAGTAAGGGGTTTCCAAGAAAATACATCCATGTCTGGATACGAGAAGGTAGAGGTAGATCCGGAATAGATGTACATAGGGGTAAAACCCGAAAACACCGCTTTGAGATAGACTCGAATGGGAACTGGTACACGACAATGGGCCTTGCTACAGTCTTGGTTAAGAAACTCCTGGGGAAATGCTTTGGTAAATTTATAAGCTTAGTATGAACCATTATTAAAGGAACACAGATAAAATAAAATAAAGATTCACATAAGAAGATATGATCATGGATAACCTAGATTTGAACCTAGGGGATCACAAGTTAGGGTATAAATTCCTTCTACAAGTTCATACTTCTATAATTAAGGTTTTCTTTTAATGATTTTTAGCTATGTATTCAAGCCCCTAATTATAATTTCTTTTCTTAGTTAATGGTGGGAAATTCAGGAACATGTCCCAACAAACAATGTGATATGAAATGGGATGATTGCCATATTGATGTGACAGAGGTGACGAAAGATCAAGTTGAACATATTGTGATTATTCCAAACCAGCTATCAAAAATCACAATTAATAATTGTTACCTAGTTGAATGCCCAAATTCATCAAGGTAGAATAAAACAAAGTCTCAAGGATGTTCATATGATAATGTTGATAAGGGAAAGAAGACCAAATTTCCATTGTGCAAAAACCGTGGAATGGGGCACCAAGGAGAATGTCACAAAGGAACCGGGAAATGTTTTAATTATGGGAAGATAGGGCATAAGTTATCCAATTTCATTAAAAAAATGGATAATGTGATGAATGGAGATAAGGTTCGATCTGTTGTGCCTTATACATTTCGATGTCGTATATGTGGAGAAGTTAGTCATTATCCAAGGCGATGCTCTCTTGGAATGGGTGAGAAGCATGATGAGCATCAACAATCTTTGAGGACAAGAGAACAATGCAAGTCCTATGTTGTGATGGATCATGATGACTGATGTACATGTAACTTCTTCGCAATAATTGTCTATGTCATGTTGTGTTTTAGTTTGGGCTCTATGAGCATATCTTTTATTTTTTTTAAGATCATCGAATCACTAAATATGATGATTTTATATCATTAAGGAAAATATCTATTCTTATATACCACATATTGATATAGTAAAGCTGTTCTTCCAAAAATGGATGATTAGGGGGTTAAAAGATGATTATTATTTTGGAAGACATTAACTATTTTGGGAACCCTATTTGATCAAGGTAAATAGATTAATACGGTATTTTCATTGAGGAGTAAAGGATGACTTATATATTGAGAAATCAATGAAATTTTGGAAGACATATAGTAATTTAGGTTACCTATGGAAATGATTATCCTATCTTGGGGTAAATATGTTTAGGTTAGTTAATTTTTTTATAAGATGTTAGGAGTGGTTGATGTTATTTGGAGATGAAAGAAAAAGTTTACTTAGTTAGACTATGTTATCAAATCCTAATTGTGTTTGGGTTTCAATCTTAGTTTGGTTTATTTTGATGAATCATAATGACCGTTATTTTTGGAATGGTATATGATGAAATTTGGGTAGTACCATGGAACATTGAAGATTTAAAAGTAGTCTCCATTCCTATGGGATTCATTCTTTTTGAAGAGTTTTTTTACCTTACCCTTTATGTGTTTGGGATAATGTTTAAAGATATAAGATATAGATAGTTAATCTTTTATGGATTATGAGATTCTGTGGAAGATGATTCTTTTGTTTTGATGAGACCAAGTAGTTTTGAATGCTCATCGTTTCGAGAAAAGATTAGTTTTGGTTGAAACTTATTAAAGAATGAAACTCTACATGAAGGTAGATATATTTTCTTATGATTTTGTTCTATATAGTAAATGAATTCTAGAAAATTCCGAAAAGGAACGTAAAACAAAAACGTTGTTGGTTTACGTTTCCTACTAGGTAATCAATGACCGTTTACACACATCATAATTTTGGGATTTTCTTATGGTTTACTTTCTCCTAATCATGTTTTCTACCACTCTCCCTCAAAACTTGACCCTTTGTTTTCTCCTCTATGTCCATGTTTTCCTACATGAAATCCTAGTGTGGGTAAACTCGGGTGACCTTTTTACTTCTCTTTCTATCTTTTAAAGTAATAGTTTTACTGACTCCTTTTCCGATGTGGGACATTCAATGAAATTTCAAAACCCAATTTTAAAAATTTCGAGGACACAATTTCTTAAGGGGGGAAGATTGTAACCACCCGAAATTTTGAATAAATCTAGTTTCCTAATTTTATGTGTTATTTTATTTTACTTTTATACGAAACAAAATTGTTTCAATTGAAAACATGAGTATAATTAAAATGAGATCGTTGGGTTTTGACTGTTATATGACCATTGCTAAATATGACCACTGGAAACTAAACGTTTTGATTATTGTCTCTAAATACAAGTAATCTTGGTTAATTATTATATAAATAAGATTCGATGGCCTCACATAGTAGTCCTGGACTGATCGAATCCCATCTAACAGAACTTGGGAAGGAGGTAGCACCACTAGGCTTTGCTCTGGAACAAACCCAACCAAACTTCATCGTGTGAAGCTAGAACAGAATCTCCTTTGTGGGAAGTTTAAACTGATAGAAATTACTACTCGTGCGATGTTGGCCGAGCCTCCCTCAGATTCTCCCACCATAGCACACCTTACACTTAGGTCCTATGCTGGTGTGATAAGGGGCTATGTAAGGAGACCGTACCTGCCTTGTGTAATACTTTGTTTTAAATAAAAATTGGTATTTCTTCTCATGATGAAGTTTATGAATTTTCAAATGACAGGATAAATATAGTATGTATATTTTTGATGAATTTTAACAAAAATGTTTTTTTAAAAATGTTTATATAAACCTTAAATAATTATATATGTGTTATGATTTTAAAAAAATGGACTTCTACAATTATGTTCAGTACGAAATTTAGAGTCTAATAAGATCAACTTGATTTTTGATGAATAGTATATTATGAATACTGATTTTCTGCTTAGGATTAGTGATGTGAGAAAATAGATTAGTAATCTCACTTAAAGAAAGTATTAATATAATCTAGGCACCTTGATTATGTAATGTTATTCAATAAAATGGTTAAATAATGGTTTCATAAATTATTATTCAAGTATTAGTTATTTCGAGTGAATAGTGTTTTTTAATTAAAAATTAAATTAAAACTATTTAGAAAATTATTTTTATAAAATTGAGTTCATTTTTGATCTCAGAGCATCGATATTATGTTAAGGTAATTTTTGGGGATTTTTCTGAAAAAAATGAATTTTCAGTGAATAGTGTATTTATTTGAAAATTAAATTAAAAATATTTAGAAAATTATTTTTCTAAAATGGAGTTCATTTTTTAAATAAAAGCATTGATATTTGCTTAATGTGAAATTTTGGGATTTTTCTGTGAAAGTTGAATTTTCAGTGAATAGTAAAGATACAGTTTTAGGGTTTCGGTATGTTTAATGACATCATAACTGTGTCATGATGATGCCATGAGATATTATAAGGGTTGGCCGACCAAAGGTGATGAATTATTTTATTGGGGGCCCTATTTGGCCGAACTTCATTGGAAATATCTTGGGATATCACATGGTTTTGAGAAACCCACTTATGTGGTGTCCCTTGGCCATTAATGCCTTGTCCCCTCACTTTCCCTATAAATACCAAGTCCTCCTCTCATCCATTCGACTCCAAAAATATCCTAAAAGAAGCTCTGATATCCTTACCTCCCAAGGAGTCCTCCCATGTTTCCCCCAATCCCTCAAGGTCCAAACCATTGAGTTTAAGAGTTATGTTTTAAGGTAAGGGGTCCGACCTCTCTCTTTCTTTTCAAGTGATCGTTTTTATGTCATTTATGTTATGCTCCATGTTCTTAT
This sequence comes from Viscum album, assembly GCA_963277665.1. NCBI lineage: Eukaryota > Viridiplantae > Streptophyta > Magnoliopsida > Santalales > Viscaceae > Viscum > Viscum album. The sequence goes on from OY728147.1 coordinate 485,008,646, forward strand.
GTTGTAGGATGTTCTTTTATATTAATTATAATTTCCTTTTTATGTTCACATGATGATATACACCCTCTTACTCTCATTATTTCAATTCATGAAAGTTCAAGTGGCGTCGTTAGGCTATCGAATTTTTAAGGGATTCTTTCACCCTTCACTTTTTCAAAGTTCTACTTTCTGTCAAGTCTTTCATGTTACTTTTTATTATGTTTGTGTATGATATCTATATCTATCATACATATCCTTTATGATCATATTATGAGAGACCCCATTTGATCTATTCAATTTAGTATTTTGATGTTTTAAGTGACGCCGTTAGGCTACCAAATGTTTAAGTGGTTCTTTCACCCTTCTCGTTTTCAAAGTTCTACTTTCATGTCAAGTCTTTAAAGTTAATTTTTATTATGTTGGGGAATGATATCTATATCAATAATACTGATCCTTTATTATAATATTATGAGAGACCCAATTTGATATCTTCAATTCATTATTTTGATGTTTTATGTGACGCCGTTAGGCTGCTGAATTTTTAAGTGGTTCTTTCACCCTTTTCGTTTTCAAGTTCTACTTTCATGTCAAGCCTTTCAAGTTATTTTTTATTATTTTGGGGTATGATCTCTATATAAATAATAATGATATTTTATTTTCATATGATGAGAGACCCTATTTTATCTCATCAAGTCAATTTTTTTTGTTTATGTTTATGTAACGCTCTTAGGCTGCAGAATATTCATAAGAGAAATCGTATTTTTATCTTCCATTCATGTATTCATTTCATATGGTATATTTTCAAATTTCCTTACCATGTTCTTAAATACCTAATATTATGTCCCACTACTGTTTTATGGGTCATTTATGATTGTTTGACCCATGTCCCCTCTCTTTACATGTTTTCTAAAACCCTGTAACATAGCCATTATGCTGCAGAATTTTCGTCTCAAAATGCCTCTCTCTTTTCTCAAATTTAATTTATTTTATAAAGTGAATACTCAATGCTCTTATTTCTAAAGCGGTATTCATATATATACCAAAATGTTTTATTTTAAATTCTTGTATTTACATGTATGATACCCACTCTCCCCTTCCGTGGGTTTAAAGTGACGTAAAGATCATGTCTTTAAAAGAGTTTTTAAAACGTTATGATTATGAAATGAAACCCATTTATTTTATGCTATATGGGTTATTTATGAAATTTTTGATGATGATATATGTGGCTCACATGATAATAAAGGAAAATTTAAGGGTGTGCCTTGATAGCGCTCCAATGCATTGGGTAATGATGTATCCACTAGAGATTACAATTTTCATGATATCTTGGTGAATAACCTTGGTAATTCTCAAATGACACCTTGGGGATGGAACTTGGTGATATGTTCATGATTGGAAATGTTAAAGTATGTAGCCACATCTTGATGTTATGAAAAAGGATATTTTTATTATGATATTCCACATGATTTCATTCTCATGCCTTGGAGTTATTATTCATTACATTGTTGAAGTATCTCAAGTTCACATGTAAAATGTTTCTCTTGTTTCCCTTACTGGGCCTTCTGCTCACCCTTTCATTTGATGTATGTCCCGAGGTTAGGAGATGTAGTAATGAACCTAGGATGAACATAAAGAGAATCCTTTAAATTGTTTACGAAGAATGTTTTTTTTATTCATGTATTAAGTTCCTGGTTTCCAAGACACTAAACCTTAACGATCCTTAGTTTTGTATAATGTAATGAAAGTTTATGTGATAAAAGGTGGGATGCTATATATATATTCATATTAGAGGATATACATATTTGGTTTATGATGCGCTAGAGTTTCTATTAAAATCGGATTTCTCTAATGCATTAAAAAGTATCAATTGCCTTATAAAAATTAATATAGGATTTATGGCCCTTGCATCAGCCTTAGAGTCCTTAAAATGAATCATTAAATGCATTTCACATCAACGTAAATGTCAAAAAAGAGAAATTGTAGTAATAAGGAAACCCTGTTCATGAGGTAGAATTTTGGAAATGGAAAAGAATAATGTTGGATGGCTGCTATTTGAAATAGCCTACTATTTTGGAAACAATGTTCATGAAATAGAAATTTGTAAAGGAAAAATGGTTGTTATTGGAAGATAGATGTTGGATGGATGTTGTTGGAAATAGGTAAAGATTTTGTTAACACTATTCATGAAATAGAAATTTAGAAAAGTAAAACGGCTGTTGATGGAAGGAAATAGTTGGAAATATCCTACTGTTCTAGAAACACTAATTTTGTTCTAGATATTTTGAAATAGAAAACGTCTGTAGTTGGAAGGCTGCTATTAGAAAGATCCTTTGGTTCTAGAAACATTGTTAATGAACAAGAAATTTGGCCAAGGAAAAAAGGCTATTGTTTGAAGTATGCTGTTAGAAGGTTGATGGTTGAAATTTCCCACTATTCTGAAAAATATTAATGAAATAGAAATTTGGAAAAGTAAAAAAGGATTCTGTTGGAAGGTAGCTATTCAAAGGACAATATTGTAAATAACCTACTGTTTTGGAAACAATGTTCATGAATGAGAAATTTGGAAAAGTGTTGGGAATAAGTCACCTTGACATCATAGATTACCTATAACACTAGATTTCAGTAATGTAATGGACCAAAGAGGTCCAAGATATTACATTAGATACGTCTCAGAACATTCTCATCCTCAATAATTCAAAACCAACCCCGATGAAAAGAGGGGTCTAAACAACCATCCCATAAAATACCTTTCAAGGGAAAATAACCATGATTTCTTCGAAATATAGATCAAAACCGATACATCTGAGAAAACTCCCCCAAGAGTTATCAAAATTAAACATCTATGCCAACCTCAATGATCATAATATCATGACAGATGGGACATTGTGTTACTTCCTACATGTAAGGATATTATCCACTTTGGGTTGCACAGACTCGCCTGTACTGTTTTAATCAGAACCACATTACTGCATCCAGATTTTAAAAACATATTTGGACACATCAAACACATCAATAGAACAAGGGAACGAACATTCCACATCCAAACAATCCAAGTATTACATCACATCAAAGGTAAATAAATGAAAGCATCAATTAAAAAATAAGCATAAAAACTGAAAACATATCTGATTACGGTACACAAATTTGGGAATCCTACTCCCATGTACTCTCCTGAACACCAACATATTGCCATATGAAATGATCCATGGGAATGAAATTGAATTGAAAAATGTTCTTTTTGCGGTCCTGGTTCTCTAATGACTTCTCCTCGACAGTTTCATCATCTTCAACATCGATCTCGCTCCAATCGATGATGTGGGAGCCATCATGATGATAATGACGGAGCTTTGATCCATGGAAAAAATCATGTATCTGGCTAATATGTGATGGTAATTGCTATCCAAAATTCCACAGCTCCATCAGATGCCAAAAACTCTAAAGGTCCAACAAACTGGGGAGAAATCTCAGTCCCATGACCGAACCATCTTTGCCCACGATGAGGGGACAACTTTAAGAACACATGCTCTTTGAAATTGAACTCTAATGACCTCATCCTATGATCAGCATATGAATTCAACCAGTCCATTGTTATCTCCATTCCCTCATGCACAAGCTAAGCTTTTTATGTGGTGCTCTACAACACTTCTGCCCCATGAACAGCTGCCTTACCAACCTCTGTCCAACACATAGGTGAACGACACCAACATCCGAACAAAGCCTCTAACAGTGTCAGGCCAATTGTAGAGTGGTAGACATTTTTGTAGGAAATCTCTGCCATAGGTATGTTTCATACCAATGATCCACTAAAATCACAAACACATGCCCATAGATGGTCCTCCAGTATCTAGATAGTCTGGTCTATCTCCCCATCTGTCTGGGGGAGGAAGGCAGTGCTAAGGCGTAGCTGGGTGACAAAATCATGATTCAACCCCATCAAGACTCTTGAGGAAAACCGTGTATCCCATTCAAGGACAATGGCCATCATAACTCCATGAAAAAACTCCACCCCATCTACATACCTCTATGTCACGACACTCATCGGTCTCGAATCCTTGATCTTTATGAAGTGGGAAAATTTCGTTATCTAATCCATCACTACCCATATAGAATTTTATCCTCCTTGAGTCATGGGTAGACAAGTGAAGAAATACAATAATATGTCATCCCATTTCCACTCAGGGACATCTAAAGGATGGAGAAAACAACCAGGGACCTAGTTTTTAGCCATCACCATCTGACAGACTAATCATCGTGACACAAACTCCAAAAACTGCAAACAACAAACCAATCCACCAAAACTAACTCTTCAAGGATTAGTACATCTTTGTCATGCCAATATGCACCGCTAACAGAAAACTATAGAACTCTCTAATAATTGCCTTGTGTATCTCCAAAGGATAAAATAGACATCTGTGATTCAAAAATCGATGGTGTTCATCCTCATACCAACCATTTGTGGATCAACAAAAAAAAACCATGGTCTCTGTAGACCTTCACCTCATGATCCCCAAACTGGGACTCTTCCACCGAACGGAACCTTAGATGACTGCACCATCATCTGGAAGAGACATCCTCTACCCCCAACTTATCCCATATCGAGATGTAATGATGAATTTTCTTTCATAACTCTCCATGAATCATCAAATTCACACAGTTTATAACTATGCAACTTCTTGCTAATCACATCAACTTCAACATTCACCTTTCTATCTGTATTTGACATTTTGAAGTCATATTCCTTTAAGAACACAATCCAATAACACTTAAATAAGTTCAATCCATTCTAGGAGAAATTATACATCAAAATATTATGATCAATGAAATACACAAATCACTCACCAATGAGGTAATGTATCCAAAACATCAGAGCGAAAACTACACCTGGAAACTGAAGATCATGGGTGGCATAGTTACGTTGATGGTGAAGCAACTTCCACGACCCATAAGAAAAAAATAAATCAACTACATTAGAACATACCCTAATCCCATATTCAAAGCATCACAAAAAATAATCAAACTAAAATCCTTCTAATGGAAGACATAGATCTGGAACTGTTACTAACTTCTCATTTAGACACTTGAACGATGTATGACACTGATCACTACACATGAATTCCTGATCCTTCCAGTTTAATTCTGTATAAGGAGTCGCTACCCGAGAGAAATCATATATGAACCTCTTATAGTAGCCTACAAGACCAAGGAAACATCGCACCTCTTCAACAATCTTGGGGGCTACCCAAGACACAACTTCTTCTATCTTCGATGGATCCATAGGTTCAACATATTGGGACACACCATGCCTCATGAAAGAGAGTTTTATATCCAAAAATTCACAAATTGGAAACTTCGAAATCAGCTGATGTTAATGAAGAACTCCCAAAATAGTGTGCATATGCTCATCATTCTATTCTTATGTCATGAATTACACAAGGATATCGTATATGAAAACCACCATGAACTTATCCAGGAACTAATAGAACACCTCATTCATCAATCCCATCAAAACCAATTGATAATTCGTCACACTGAAGGACATTATAAAAAGCACATAATTTCATATGATGACAATAGAATGAAATCTTCAGATATCCCCATCATTCATATTCAGCTCATGATATCATGACCACAAGTCTATCTATGAGAACCAACTTTCACCCTCTAGTTGATTTAATAAATCATCAATCCATGGAAGAGGATAAAGATTCATATTTGTCACTTTGTTTAAGCGACAATAATCGATACACAACCACAAATAGTCATCATCCTTTTTCATGAACAAAATCAATGCACCCCTCGATGACACACTGAGCTGAACAAAAACACACTATAACAAACCATCAAGAAATATATGTAGCTCTCAAAACACAGAATGGGAAATCTTATTTGGAGACATAGAGATTTGATTCACTCTTAGTTGTAGATTTATCCTTAACTTGATCTCCCACCAATGAGGTAATGTTACAAATTTTTCAAGAGAGACTTCAGGGTACTCTTCTAAGACCATAGGAAACTCCAACTATGAAACACTAAATAACTCTACATCAGCTCATCCATAAAGGATGATAAAGATAGAACACGCATATGACCCATCCGAGGGTCTTATTTGCCAGCAAACACCATTGGATCTCCAACTACATCAAATAACACAGCCTTCCTCATAATTCTATCCATGATATCCTACACCGATTCTAACCGATCCATGCAGATGATGACATCATATGGAAGTATCCATAAACATATGAAATCTCCCCAAGTGTGGTGCTTCCACAACACTAGCTCACAGTCTCTACACATATGAAACAAGTAACCTAGACCACCAACTGGCATAGTCAATGGTAAGGGCACTAGATGCCTCTCTACCTCATGTCCCAATGCATGGAAAAAGGTTGGTTATAGGATGTAGTTTGTCACACTTGAATCAAAAAAGGCATACACCAATGTTGAAAAAAACAAAGGTTACCTCGATCGATGTCTAGATTTCTTTGTGCCAGAAACACTAAATCATGAAGTTGACCACTTCCTCCTCCATGACCACTCTAACCATTATGATGACCACCACCATCGAAGAACTATATCCTATGAGGTCAAGGAGCGTTATGGGGCTTTCCTCTGGCTTGTCTATTTACCCACAATTGATCCGAAGGTGGTGAAACCTAATGCTGCAACCTCGACCGGAACTGCTTCAATGGAAGAACCAAGAGATGAACACCTACTACATGATTACTGCTTTGAAAGGCCAGGAACTATCTATGCTAATGACCTCAACTACCACAAGAAAAAAAAGTTCCTGGTCATTTGGGATAGGCCTAGGAGCCACTTCCACTGGTGAAACTAGATGTAGAGGGCTGCGACCTACCCCCAACGGAACAGAAACTCATCTACCCTAAATACTGGGAACCCCATACCACAGATCAGTTTCCTGATGAATCCTGATGACTAACCTCTTTTGAAGACCTTATCCTATACAATTTCTTCCCAATGACCTATGACCTTGCCAATAACTCAAGATATGTGTTCTGGATAAATGGGGTGACCATGCACTAGATCTCTTGATGAGAATCCACCTCGAAATGCTTCACCCTATCCTATTCGTCTGGAAACAGGTCTGAAGAATATCGTTAAATGTTCCTGAAATTGATTCCAAAATCTCACAGACCAGATCTCCCCTGTTGAAGGTTAATCAGGTCCCTGTGAGTGGACTACATCATGGTCGTAGAATGAAACCCGACTCTAGACTTGTCTCGGAACTCCTCCCAAGAGATCACCAACTACTCGCGATCCCCAGGGAACAAGAAACACTACTAACTTACTGCTCTATACCGTATCTTCGCAACTATGGACACTAATTTCTCCTTCCATGAACAGATCAAACTGAATCCTATCTTGATATCCTCAAACCGGTCTTCGGTGACTTCATCTGAAATGGATCCCTCGTACTTATATAGAATATGTTTCTGAATATCATGATGTGTTCTCCTACAATTGTCATCACCGTCAAACTCTACCATGTAGTGTTTTACTGGAATAACTTGCAGGACATATGTTGTGCAAACATGACGAGGACGTAGACCTAGATACACACACGCAAAACAAAAAATAGTTAGATCTCCTACAACTTGTAATTGGGAGACTCGACATTAAAAAATAATTTTTATAATTTTTGATTAGCCTATCTCAAGGAATACCCATTAAAACATATGAAAAATGAATAATGATGCATGATCCATTATAAGGTCTCTACCATACAACATGTATCCCCTCATTTAGAATCCCTTGCAAATATAATGGAAAATTCATCAGATCATAGGGATACCTAAGCACTTGTGTCTCTACCAGTATCAATTGTTTACATCACTAGATAAAAATGACTGAAATAATTTCCCTACCAACCAATGAAAACTCACATGTTCCTAACACCAACCTCCATCCTATCCCTCAACCTGGCCTTTGATACCACTCTGTCAGGACCCCCTTCAAAAAAGGTGTACCCTCCTGGGATGGCACTGTTAGAAGAGAGATAATTACCCCTAAGTCCCGCCACTATTAGGCCCCGTGTTGGCGAATGACACCAAGGGTATAGTGAACACAAAATGGAAGGAATTATCATCAATGAGAACACATGGAATAGGGAGAGATAATACATACACCAACCAAATTCAAATCAGAAATAATAAAAATATATATCCCAATTACAGATATGTAATTTCATTAAAAACTACTAAAAATAAAAATGGATAACAACAATTACTAAATGACAATAAAAGCATTAGCAACCATTAAGACCAAATAACTCCTCTAAAACCATGCTTGTAGAAACAATCCTGATCTCCTTCCCATTCCACGTGACCTGAAAAATAGTTTATATATACAATTGGTGAGTATAATAGTATACTCAGTAAGATCCTTCCTAGAGACACTCGTGAAAAAGTAATGAAAGCATGCTAAATCACAGTGAACAATTTGTGATAATAACTCATCACCTAAATTGGTATACTTTGTTCCCAGCCTCATCATGGCTACTCCCACCATGTGTCAAATACATGAATACCCCACTAGTAATTCCCCCTAGTTTTCCACATTGCCCCAATGTTGAATGTCCTATCCCACCTCTTTCCTAAAAGTATTTCCCATAGATAACTAGGTGAAGCACCACAACATGCATCCTATGCACCCAAAACCTCAAATCCATGCATGCATTGTTAATAGGTAGTTTCCGGGAGCAACTGCAACTCGCATAACATGTATCATATGTTGAGCATTATACCTCAAGCTATTACAACCCATACACTGAGTAAGGATCCTCATGCCATCACATCCTATATCTGTTACGCCTATATCAGTCCATAGGAAACTTTATCTAGAATATATGTGCATGAATAACCACAATCTATTACAACCCTCTAAACACATATAAGGGTAAATATAACCACTTTACCTACAAGCACATGAAAATACCAAGATAATAGAGCCGGTACAATGTGTGTAGTCAGCTATCCATCATACAACCAGAATGTTGGGGAAAAGACACCCCCCTGACGGCTCAGAATCCACGAGATGTCAGTTTTCCTAACTTATGGGGTGGAGTGGAGTACATAAACAAAAAATTAAAAATATACTATATCTCACCATCAATCTATGGAAATGACCTAGTCTTTGACTCAACTACAGGTAACATCACTTTTACACAAGGATGCCACATCTGAAACTAGGTATCCTATAAGAACACAACCATTTAAAAAGTTTTAATACATTACTTCATTCCCTTTTTTATCAGATAGTATTTAGGTTAATATATTCTTTAAACATTAATTACCCTTTAAAAATTTCAACATTATATTTCATTTTATTCACACCCAAAGTCCAATGATCCTTTAAAATTTCAACACTAGTGTTATGTCCCAACATCACCAACCCCATGTGTTGAAATATTTTACTCAACAATTTATTAACAAATTTACTTTCCCATATTCCGATGAATTATTGAAAAACATTCTAATATACCAGAACCAAGGTGCTCAACATGTTGATTAGTTAAGGTACCCATAGCATATTTTCCACATATAGAAAGAGAGTATACCCATCCATCCCAAGCGAGATAAAAACATAAATCACAAGGCGTACCCCACGTGTATTCACCACTTTTGGAAGGAGGGCATGAAAACCAGCTTCCTTGAGTAGTGGGGAATATAAAAAAGATAAACCACCAACAAGAATCATCATGAATCCAAACATTAACATCTATATGGTTTCATTATACCTGGTGTCCTCCCCGAAACCCACTTGCATAAATCAATTAATCACTTCACTATAGGAAACAACTACTACAACAACCAATAGGCCTCCTTACCCCCACTTATCACAACAGAAGCAACAGGAAAACAAAAATAATATCCCCTAGGCTCTTAGCCGTTAAGCTAGAAACATAGTAACTCAAAACTATATGAGGAATTATCTATTATAAAACAACCAATAATTTAATCCATATATGAAAAACAATTTATTATTTGTAGGTTCAAACTACGGGAAACAAAAACATTAGAATATCAAAATTGATTAAACATGCACGCTGCATTAATTTGATTAACCACAAATTACAACATCAGTAACCACATTCATTTACATGCATATTTATATTTAGCCATACAAGTATCAATTAATTCCATCATTACATTCACTACCAATTTCCATCATGAAAATAATATAAACAATGAAATAATAGATATCACACTATCTAGAAAAAAAGATGCGATAACGTAATATCAATATCAATTATATATCCAGTTTAAATATTTAATATTTCAATTCCATTGTAATCCAGTTGGATAAAACATGGAAACGATACATTTTCATGTAATAGAATATTGAAGTATCTAATCGATAACCTTAAATGGTTATTGAAGTAATTTATATGAGAACAAGACACAGAACAGATTAAGATCTCTTCCCCTGGGAAAACTGTATCCACTCAAGGATGTCGCGACACGACTGTACCTTCCTACAGCCAAGAAAACCCTGTTAGAAGCATGGATATCACATGACAAAGCATGGTATGTATAAAAATGGGGAGAATTATTTAATAAAACACATGAATATAGGTAGATCATAACATTTATCGATGAAGGATTGAATATTGCTACTTGCACCACAAAGGATGTGCACATGTAGTTGTAAGAAACATTAAGGGGGAAATGATTTTTGGATTGAGGTTCAATCAAATCACTCCTATGGTATGAAATATAGGTTTGAGGGTCACAGACATGTGAAGAAAAAAGTAAAACATCGAAAGAATATATATCATCCCTTTAGAAGACTTACAACATTGGTTTATAATACTCTAGATTTTCCATTAAAATTAGATCCTATTACAAGACATTGTTCGACCCAGAAAAATTATCCTGAGCCATAGGAAAATTAATATAGTTTTTTCTTGAGTTTGACAAATCCTTAGAGGCCTTAAAATGAGAATTTAAATTCATTTTATGTCAAATGAACCATCAAAGGGGAAAATCCTTAAAAACCTTGAAACACTGTTCATGAACTAGAAATTTGGAAAAGGAAAAAGGCTAATGCTGGAAGTCTGCAATTTGAAATAGAATACTATTATTGAAATACAATTCATGAACTCGAAATTATGAAATGGAAAAGAGATTTTGTTGGAAGTATATTGTTGGAAATAGCCTACAGTTCTAGAGACAATGTACATGAATAAGAAATTTGGAAATGGAATAAAGGCAACTATTGGAAGGCTACTGTTGGAAATATCTTACTGTTTAGGAAACACTGTTCATGAACTAGAAATTTCGAAAAGAAAAAAGGTGGATATTGGAAGGTTTCTGTTGGAAATAACATACTATACAAGAAACATTGTTCATGAACTAAAAATTTGGCAACGAAAAAATGCTGTTGTTGGAAGGATGTGGTTGGATGGCTGATGTTGGAAGAATGCTATTGGAAGGATGTTGTTTGAAATAGCCTACATTTATAGAAAAACTGTTTATGAACTAGAAATTTGGAAATGTGTTTGGAATAAGTCACCTTGAACATTCAAAACGCCTCTAATACTCAATTTCATCAAAGTAAGGGACCAAAGAGTTATGGGCCATTACATACACTAAATATTAACATCGACTTGTATCTCTCTCTTCCTATAATTATTTATTCTAATAAACATATCCGAAAAATTTATTATTTGAATTTTGTGGAATCAATATTCCTTAATTTTATTTAACAAATAAGTCTATTTCCCTTCAGTATTTTTTTACACATAATATTATCATCACTGGAGATAATCAACATGACTAAAATCATAAAATAATGGTTTCTATATCATGTTAGGTAATCTAATGATAAAAATAATGTATAATATTTTTAGCACCACCATAGCTTCTGGTTCTTTCCCTTAAACCTTCATCGACCATTGATTATATTAACAATGTACTCACATATCACATACTTTTTCATTGACCATATTTTGGTGTGTACACCACCAACTACAGTATTCTTCAATCCCAAATGATATTAAATTATTTCATCTTTAATCACTATTTATCATTCACTAAATTCCTATTTCTAAAATTGAACGAGTAATGAATGCATCTAATGACTTATCATAGAGACATTAAGTCAACTTATTAATGTAAAATATCATAGAACCATTATCTTCTAATGGAATTATAACTATTTTTATTTCATCATATCGTAATATTTATCTAAATTTTCATTCAAAACATTGACTACAATGAAATTCATGCCTTCTCTAAATTATGTATATAATAATCTCATAGATTGGTTGTAACAACTCAAAAAGTTATATATAAAATTCAATTTTTAATTTATTTTAATGTATTATTATGTAATATAGTTATATAAAACATATTAAATTATTTGGTTTAATAATATACTATTAAATTTAATTGGCCATGAAAAATATTTCTATAGATAATATAGTCGTTGAATAGTGATCATATAATTTTTATAAATATATTGTTTTAATGTAACGAATTTTCATAGGAAAAGGAAGGGATGGCCTCAACCAGTAGGATGATACCCTATGAAGCCCATTTAATTGAGATTATAGTGGAGATATCATTTCTGAGAGTTTACATTGACCAATCCCATTATAAGATCCATCAAAATTGTAATCATAGAAACTAGTTACGAGATATGTTTTTCCTCATCGACATCTTGACGAAAACTATTTTTGCCGATCCATTTCAAGAAAGTCTCACCCTTATGCACCTTATTCTTAGGGAATTTACTAGTGTATTAGGGCGATATGTAACAAATTCCAATAAATTGTAGTAAGTAGATTTTTCTAATAGAATAATTTATATATTTATATCTTATTAATCTTAAATTATAATTCATTTTTATTTTAATTCAATAAAAAATATTAATTATTATTATGTAATATTAAAATTCAATTAAGGAATCTTTTTTTGGAATTATTGGATTATTGAAATAAATTTTTTTACAAAAATATTATTAAATAAATTTTAGTAAATGTTATTGATAATATAATCTTTTGAGGTAAAATGTAATTTTTATAAGCGTTTGAAAATTTATAATATAAAGATGTTATTTTTAATAAATTTCACCTATTATTTTAAAATATAAAATTCTCATATTTAAAAAAAATTATTTTTATAAATTGGTGATTATTTTTTTAATATGAACATAAATATTATCCAATAGTGAAATTTTCATACTTTTTAATGATAGTCGGATTTTCGGGTAAAATTAAATATTTTAAAAATATACATTCTTTTTGATGAATTCAAAATAAAAATAGAAGTGACTGAATAATTACACTAACTGAATAAGAGACCAAATAAACATTTTCCCATAAAAATAATGGGATTTTATGTTTATTTATATTATTTTTTAAATCGATTTTGAATCCTCATAAACATATAATATATCTGTAATGTTTTAAAATCATTACACTAAGAGTGTGCCTCATCTCCCCATAATCATGGAAATTATTTTAATATGTTTATCACTTGGACCAACGAAATAATAATAACCACAAAAATTTGGTTGAAATCATTTTAAAAAAATGGTGTGATTTGTGGTTTGGAATATTTTATTATGTAAGGACAAAATATAAAATAATAAATAAACACCACTCATTTCCTATATAAACCAACCCAAGATCCCTTTTCTCATCACTAATAATACTTACAGGATTTCCTTACTATTATATACTATATATAATATCCTACTAATGTCTAAAAGCTATAAAGTATCCCATGTCACGAATTTATAGTCACATACTCAAGTAAGGGTTCCTCACATTCCACAGACTCTTTCAATTCAACAAAATTATTTTAAACATGCCTTTATATTTTTAAATTGGTATATTTTCATTAATGTATTATAATTAATTTATAATATTAAAACTATTATTTTAATGAGATACAATTTATAGTCTATCATTTTCACATTTATCTATGTAATTTCTAAGTAGATATTTTGTAAGGGATTTCCCTATTCTAATATCCATTCATGAAAATGTTTTTTATGTCTCTAAAAATCTTTATTAATATATTGTAATATGTTCATAAATAACTGAATACAATATTTTTAGTTTAATAATTATGATATGCCATTTGTATCTCATTAATCCTCTCATGATCCTTTGGGTACACCCATTACCCTGCCACTATATAGTAATGATTATTTTCACTATTCATATTTCTTCATTAACAGATGCCTACTATTTCGTAGTTAATAATGTTGGGATATTATTTTCTAATGACCTATTACATTCAAATTTTAGCATATTTTATTAGAATCCATTTTCTCTCTCATAATCCCATTTCATTGACCATTGTGTGACCCAGTTTTTCTACTAAAATGTCACCTCCATCATCAATGATAAAAAACATTAGTGAATACCATACACATTTCATATCTTGGGTACTCACATATATGAATATACACTTATGGGGACTTAAAAAATAATTTACTCAACACTTCATAATAATTGAATATATTATTATTATTAACAATGATTCAATTTTTTATGATCTATGTGGAACAGTTAATAATTAGAATAAAACGTACATGATGGGTGTGCCAAGATGGATCTTCAATGCATTGGGTAGTGTTTAGTATCATGATACATCACATTGGGACATGTAGTGACCTTTATTATGTTATTTTACATTGTCAAAAATCATTTCATGTAATTCTTAGCATTGAACTATGTTTATGATTTATTATATTATGATTTTACAAAATATTCCATGTTTCCATTATGATTATCATGATATATCATGTCTCATTATACATGTTCATGATTCCTTCTATTTTTATTCCCCATTTATATTATTGTTATATAGAATGTATTTTATTCTTCATCTAAGTCTATTTTTATTCACTTACCACGCTTTATGTATTATACCATTCTTAATTTTGCTCGAATGTTAAACCTCACAGTTTTAAATGCCAAAGATGTTTTTGAAGCATGTTAAGGATTTTAATAATTGTGATTTTTATACCATGTTCAAAACTAAATGTTATGAAACATATTCCCAATGAAACTAGACTTCATGATATTTTGGTTTTTATTAATTGAATGTTTATAAAATAAATCACATATTAATGTGAATGAAATTTGAGGGTTGTTATATCAGTGAATTTCTCCATTCTTTATTCATTAATCAATAATAAGAACTCTGTAAATTATTTAGTGTGGTTTACCATTATAATCATTGATGTTTTTACATAAATAATTTGATTCATCTCATTTTTTCATATTCTGAATTCATAGTATCATGAAACTCTTTTTCATGTAGAATTACATAGTCTATAATCTATTCAATCAATGTAATCCATCTTTCCAAAAAAAACATCAATAACTATATTTGGTTAATTGATCTACCATCGTCTGACATCATCATTCAGTGGGTTCTTTTCAATCTCAGATTTCCCTATAATCTATTGTAGAAAATACATTACAATATCAATAATAATACTCTTTCACATGAGGAACAATTCAATAATCATATATTTCATTTAATTCTCAAAAATAGAGTCATCTATATAAATGTATACTTCATTTATTAATATCTAATTCTTCAATTCATATGATTAAATTCTGTGAAATGACTTCCATATATCATCCAATATTAATAATTTTATTTCACTGTTAGTATAGAATTAATTTATATTGTTCTTTCATCTAATGGTTTCAACTTCTATAACTAATATCTTATTTTATTACTTCCAAAGAACCCCTAGAAAATTTTTCATTGAACATGAAGATTGACTTTTTGACAATCCATTGAAAAAAATACCTCATCATAACCAGCATAAGGGTTTTATAGTATGAATATATTCCATCATAACATCTTCATTTGTAACCATCTCATTGATAAAATGATATTTTATATCAATTTTTTAATATCAAGAGTGCTCTATTGGATTCATTTAAAGATGAATTCAATTTTTATTATCATATGAAATTATCAATTGATTATCAATTCCCACATTCATGTATAATAATTTCACCATTATAAAAATCATAAATGTATATTAATATGTAACAACTACATATAATGCCTTATTATTTGTTCAATTCACCATGTTTTTATTTTTATCAATTTCAACTCACACCACATTCTCAAAAATTTAATAGACCACCTGATATTGATTTTATTTCAAAACAATATTTTTATTTATCAGCATATGTACACCGAAAATACTTCAACTTCTCATCTATTCTATACATAATAAAATAATTAAAATTACCATTTCATTAGTTGAAAACACTTTTGATATACATAATGGGTGAATATTTTGGAGAAATTATATACATATAAAAAAAATAATTCAAAAAATAATTATAGGATATTATGCGGTGAGATATATTAAATTTATAATAAAATTACTATATCAAATTTATTTCAAAAATATATAGGCATCATCCATGATCAAATTTACTCCAGATTTCATTAGTGTGATCAAAACATAAAAATAATCAATTCAAACCTAAAAAAGTTCCTTGGTATATATTTTGTAAATATAGAAATAAAAATTATTCTTTCACAACATGAAATCCCAATAATTAAATCATGACTCCATGCATAGAAATTTTAAAACACCATTATGTTTTCTATATAAATTCATCAATAAAATAATCTTTTTCACAATTAAATAGTGATCATATATAGAAAACAATGAAAATTTATTGTAACTATGATCATATCATATACAAAAATATTAATTTTTACTTTACCTATAATGAAATTCATCTCCATTAGATATCCATATGTTTTTAGTACCATGAAAAAGGATTCTATATTACGAAATGATGATATTTATTAAACCAGTACACCATGGTTCCATCACCTTAATGAAAAAATCATATAGATTTGTTAATGTAAACATCTTTATCTTCTGTATTCATGAATATAGACTTAGTATCTATTTTATAGATTTGTTAATGTTATTCAACATAAATATATATTAATATTTTATGAATTAATTTTTGGAAATATTATAAAATTTCACTTCAAAAATAACTTCATAAACTTGAGATTATCCTTTTTATAAAAAATTAGATTTTATTTTGTAAATCATCCTTTTTCATAGAGCTTGTTTTTGAGGACCCATTTATTTCTAGTGAAATTCTTATATTCTAGTCAATGAACAAAACCCCTAGTGTAATTCATCAAAACATTGTATGGAAAATATTTACTTTCATCTATTAAATATTTATGAATAATAACCCATGTGACTATTTAATCGTAAACTAGAAAAAAGAGTTAATTTGTAATTACAATTTAGTATTATTGTATTCTATTTTTTTTGTATTTATTTCCAATGTAATTTTTAGGTTTTATACAATTTTGAGCCAATACTGAATCATGTTATCAAATTTAATATCCAATTTATAGTCATATATATGATATTAATCAATATCAACACCATTAGGTTACATTACAGGACCCCATTCACTAATATGTAATGAAATATTAAGGCTATTCACTTGTAAATATTTAAAATATTAATCACATTTCATACTAAAACATGGAGAATTTTCCATAAACTATACATTATAATACTCTAAAATATATTTTTAACATTTTATTCCGTAATTGTTTTTATTTTTTATTGGATAAATAACACATGATGAAAAAATCCTTATACATTTTAATCTAATATTCCTTTGATCTGCATTTTTGATCTTTAAAATAATGTTCTACCACAAACATTGAAATAAATCATAGTGATATTCTTCATCTAATACATTGGGTTTGGAATAATTTTTTATGTAAGATTAAATTTTATTTGATATTTAAGGTGCATAATTGGATTTAAAAGATCTCTTAAAAATGATTTTCTGTTCTTTGATTTAGAAACTATAGTTCTTTTCATTTAAATAATGATACCATTATTGTTGTTTACAACTTTATTCTAAGAGGGTGTGTAAGGATTAATATATTGATTATTGATCCTATAATTAGTAATATAGGATTAAAATGGGTTTCGTTTGATATTCATTCCACTATAATTTCTCACCTTGTTGATATAAACAAAAATCTCCTTCCCAACATCTCTTATAATACTATTTAAAAGCATTAAAACATAATATTTTTTCATCATAAGTATCACATTACATATTATTATAAAATAATAACACAACTAGATGACTTGATGACACACACATGTCCTATTGAATTAATTTTAGTGACATAGGGTACTAAATTTTTTCTTTATTTTTCATTCCTCATAAAATTATTCCATTTTAAAAAATTTAAAAAATATCCTCTTCGTTTCAAATAATTTTTGGAATGTATCTAGCAACATAGTCATCTTAAATATTTCTCAAAAACCATTTAATGTATCCATGAGCCTTTTATTCTAAACATTATTCCCATCATTAGATATCATATAACATGTATCACCTGAATTCCAAATTTAGAATAAGTTTCAACTAGATTATTAACCCTTTAAAATTACTCTTCCATCATTTAAAGACATGTTGACATCCCAACTAAAATTCAATCCTATAACCACGGAGCTTTATAAAATGAAAAATATTTCCCTTCAGCCCATCCTAACATAGAACCGCATTATATTTTAAATTTCATGGATAAATTTTTTCTATACTACATACTTTATATTTCAGGGTACTCTCATTTCCAAAATTATATGAACTTCTATATTGACCTTCTATATTATATAATATTTGAGATACTCATATCATATGAAATTATAATTCTCTATCAAGTATCAATGTTTTACGTATTTTTCATTCTTTAATATCCACCTCAATAAGATGTGTCTTCAAAACCATTACTCATTCTAAATAAGCTCATCACAAAATAATTTATATTTTTAAGGAATTTGTTTCCTATATTATCTAACATTATGAAATTTTTCATCACATTTTTCATTTATTATATACAATTGAATCAATTTTTAGTTGAAATAAATGAGGAAATATTTTTTTTATATTATTTATTATCCTAATTATTTCTTATCTTCTATAAATGTCTTCCCATCACTTATTTTTTCTCTGACTCGATTATAATTATATATTATAATAGAAAATATAAAATTTAAAGGAATTTAATTAAAAATAATAATAATTTGTTTTCACATAAATTATATTTAAAAGAATGATATATCTAATTTAGAAAATTTTCTTAATGTACATGTGCATTAGAAAAATTATTTATATGTTTTATTGGGGAAATTTTACTTATGAAATATCGTCTAACATCACTTGATATAGGATTAATTTTATTCCTGACTACTCTCAGACCATAAAATACTAGTGTTGTTATTAACAGTAACATTGTTACATGAAACCCATTTAGTTATATTAAAACATACAGGAGAAGTTTGTACCATTTTCATTAGGAAAATGTGCTCATTAAAATAAGATTATTCTAACCAAAAATCAATAAATTTGTTGAAATATTATATAAAATTATTTATTGTATTTAGAATGTCATGACACTATGACAATGCCCATCTCCACTGTTTTTTCTCTTTAGTTTATTTTATATTAATAACATTCAACATATTTCTATATTACAAAATTTTATCATTGATATTATAAATTTTTTCTACTTATGTATTCTCATTATTAAGTAATTTACACACTCAATATTTGTCTTTATCACCGACCTTATTTATATGTTTCATACTTTTACAATGAGATTAAATTTTTATTGAACACGATAAATGGAGATCTTATTTTTCTAAAAGGTAAATTATTATTATGAATCACTTTTTTGTGATGGTTTATCTTATTATTATTCTTTACTAATCAGTTTCAATCGCACCCTTCATGTGAGATTATTCTTTCCAAAACCATCTTTCTATTTTTTTCCCACATTTATTTGTTTGACAAACTTGTACTTTATTATCATTCGAAAAATCACCATTCTTTTTATATAGGTAATAAAATATTAAATTACTCATTCCACTGTAATTAATTTATTAAATTAATTGTATTATTATATTTATTACATTCAATTATGAATTTATATTATAAAGAGACTTAATTATCTCATTCCCTTCATATCATCCAACATCATATATTGAATTTGAAAATGATTTATTCGTCTTCCCTTTTAGCTTGATTTCATTCATGTTTTTTAAAATGAACATATCCTATTTATTTTATATATTAATGATCAATTCCATTTTTATTTATTATAAAGAAGAATGAAAAATATATAGTCTAGGAAGAACATGTAATATATATCCTATAGATAAAAAACAATCGTTTCAAATCTTATTAGAGGATTTTATTATATTCATCTTGATAATTGTTTAATCATCAACATTATCTCCAAAACCTATGATATTTTCTAAAAACATCATTTTATCTTATGAAATAGTTATCAATAGTCTCATTATCAACAATTTTAATTTCACAAAATTTTTATCTCTGAATACACAACATGATTTCATTACTATTTTAATCTCATTGAATAATATTTTTAGTATTATCTGTTACCTATTATTTACTAATTAGTCCTGTCACCTTTTTATAAACTCAATGGGAGAAGAAAATCATAATTTCATTTATTGGTTTTCTATTAACCTATAAATTTCTTTTATCCATAAATATCATTATATATTATCTCTCAACTACTGTAAAACCCATATTATCCAAATCAATAACATTTTGTCCAAATGAATTAAGATAACTAATAACATTATTTTTTCAACCATAATTAATATTTCAAAGGAGTTTACGAATACTTGTACTAATAATAAAATTTAGGTTCTAAGTCATAAATATCAAACTCAAATGGATTAATCAAAGGAAATATTTATTATCCATAATACAACTTGAAATACCCAGGTTATTATTTGGGTGACTCATAATAGTGTGGAATATTTATTGTTACTTTCTTTTTGAAATATCATTATGTTAGAAAAAATCCTCTAAAATTTGTATTGATAGGGTTCAACTCAAACCAAATATTAATCTAAATTAGGTAGATATAATATTATAATAATAATAAATATTGGAAAATGATTCTTACAAGGTTTTAGTCAATGTTGAGTGACTATGTCATTGTTTTTTGGGAAAATGTCTAGATATGTTTTCATCAATAATATATAATTTGATTACAAGATAAGAAAAATTATTATCCATAACCCTAGACATGTCATATTTCTATGTCATATATATCCTAATAGTTTTTTATACTAGTTACATAAATTTTATTATTATGTGAATTAGGAAGAAGATGAGAAGAAGTAAAATATAGGACATTTAAAATTTAAATAATTATTTCCTCCAATATTTTTTAATACCTAATAGAATTTAGTATAACCATTATTCAAGATATAAATTATATATGTATTCAAAACATTCAGTAGATCTCCATTTTTAAACATAGTCCCTACAACTTTTTTAAATGAAAAATATCACTCAATATATGAAATTAGTTCCAAAAAATATCATTCAACTGTTCTAAATTTTTATATTTAATAGAACCTATGTGTTAATAAATAATTGGAAAATTTGAAAAATTCTTGAAGAAAATGTTATGAAAATATTTTTTTTAATTTCCAATTCATCAAATTTTCGCAACTGATAATGTGGGTTAGATGTTCATAATACTCAATGGACATTAATTCCCTATTGATAAATTGGTAATTTTCTCTATGATCCACAACAAAAATCCAAAAATACTAAAATTTTACCACTCAGAATGGTTCACAATATCAACTTGTAATTTGTATATCATTTTTCACCATTAGTTATTTTTTTATTTTTTTTCTTTGAAAATTTATATTTATTTTTTTAGTTAATAGGAATTGATCCTCGTTAAATTCTTCCTGATAATTTAAACAATTTAATTATCAATTATGCTTTGTAAAAACATACATGTATTTCCCACCAATGTAGTGAACCCTTTTGGAAAGATCTTATAATCTGTAACACAACTCAGTGACTACAAATAATCTTGAATGATGACATTATCTCTAAATATTCATGATATCTAAATCATTTAGGATTATGTACACAAAAGTATAACGTGATTTAGTATTCATTTTATAGGAATCCAAAAAATCTAAGCATTGAAATACCAAAAATCATATAGTTCATTAATAAAAAAATCATATGTATAACATGAATGAACCATTTGTATACTTCCTAAAACAATATATTTTAAAAATATAATGTTATTAATTACCTTCTAAATATTTTTTTATGTTATAAGATCTAATTTTTTATAATATATCGGGAATATTATGAAATTTTATATTACATCATCTTATTTATCACTTATGAAATTGTTCTTATTAACATTTTAATCTCTTATAAACTATGAAATGAAATTTTTATTAATTATTATACTTTAATATGTTTAATTTATTTACAAACTATAAAATTTATAAGTAATATTCATTGGGATATAATACATAATAGTAAGAAAAACATTCAAACCATATGAATGATGTAATGTATTGAATGTTATCTACTATATTTTTTAATTTATTCTCCTTATAATATTATATATCTTAGTGAAATATCATACATTTCCGGTTCTAAAAACACTAATATATTCCATATTAAATGATTATAATTTTTAAATCTTCACAATCCTTCTAAACTCATCCTGAGTAAAATCCAATTTCGATAATTACTCTAAAAAAATTCAAAAAAACCTCCACTAGTCTTTAATATTAGTCTAAAAATACAACCCCATTTCATGAATTCCATCGTTCCTTCATCACCCTTGTGTATCGTATATTAACATTAATATTGTTATATGAAAATACAAACATTGTCTTAATTTATTAAATTCTATATATATTTTTTATATTTTACAAGATATTACTCAAGGGAGAATATAAGAAATGTGTGTTGTGTGTCCCATATATGCGAATCTTCACTCAGGAAAGGGGACATCACAGGTACCAGGTCACTTAATGGTGTGGATATATTGATGATAGATGTGGTTTACCAAAATTAGCTGATGCAGTTTGAATTGATGTGGTTATTATATAACGAGTGTCATTATTAATTTATATTGAATTGCACATTCAATCATATAAATATATATTTGGGAATATATTAGTCATTGGTGGTTTCATAATAATATTTTTCACTCACTATATATAAAAACATATTTATGTATTTGAATTAGTCAAGTATTCTGATAAAATAAAGTGAAAATGAGTTTTATGGCTGGTTGAGCTAGAATAGATTTATTAGAGTTTGGATATTGTATCTTGGGATGGTCAATGAAAATGATTACATTGAAATATCTTTTATGAATTTTTTTAATTAATATATTTCCTTGCATGTATTTATTCAATTTATGATGATCTATTTTATTTTTTAATTTTATGAAATTACATGGGTTTAATATTTTTCAAAACTGTGATATATTAATATTTTAGCTATGTCTTCACCATGATACAACATTTGAATAACAATGTTGTATAATATTAATGTTTAATTAGTTGTGTTATTTTTGCAATTTAATTGTAATAGTAATTTACACTATGAATTTAGTAGGCCATTGATACTATTAAGTGATTCAATGGACAGATATATGTTCATGATGTTATCAAATGATACCTGATTAGGTTTATGTGGTCTAGTAATGTGTTGAAGGATGTTATAAAATATAATTTTAGACATTTTTTGTAGGTTTATTTTTTAAACATTAAATGAAATTGAGGTATATAATTTTTATATGTAGTTTAAAGTTTTATTTTTGTATAACTAACTAATATATGGCGGAATTGCGTCTGACCAAGGATCGTTATTATGATTACTAGTTTTCATTATGATTTTCTTGTATATAGAGTATGTTGTGATGGAGGTATGCATATATTTAGGTAGTCTTGTATTTATTTGACAAGAGGGGTTGTGTCCATATATCTTACATAGTACATAGGCCAACATGGAATGTGAATGACTATGTGTGATTGAAATATAATTTTTGAAAAATTTATTTGGTAAATAAAAATTTTATTAATTATTTATTTTATGTTTTCTAATGTATATTATATGTTTCACACCAATATTACAAAACCAATTGGATTTTTATTCAGTGTTTATCTCTTTTATTAATATGGTGATGTGGAAATGTGCATTTTTTGTGGATGAGAACTATATATTGAGGAGTTACAACATTTGGATTCATTGGGTGCATATGAAAATGAAGTCAACGATGATATCTTCATGTCAGAGTATGAGTGTGTTAAGAGGTTAAAACACGAGTCCATGTATGAAATATATTCTAATTTAATAATATTTAGAGTTACTATGGATTTTATCCACATTTAATTTTTATTTATAGAGACATGTTATTGTAATAATGTCATGTGGAGAACATAGAGGGCAGACTTAATAATAAATTAGTTTCAACCCTAGGGTCCCATATTGACAGAAATCACATAGGGGTTCTACTAAAAACATTATATGATTGAGGGAGTGGAGTATATAGTGGTGACGACACAATCATGGATCTCAATATGAACATTTTGAT
Source organism: Viscum album (assembly GCA_963277665.1). NCBI lineage: Eukaryota > Viridiplantae > Streptophyta > Magnoliopsida > Santalales > Viscaceae > Viscum > Viscum album. The sequence goes on from OY728147.1 coordinate 485,033,119, forward strand.
ATAAAATTATCCCACTTACAGGAAGAAAAAAGCACAATAGGAAATGAACTATTGGTTAGAGTGGATTTACTATATTTTTTAGATGATTTGAAAAATGAAGGTTATATAGATGAAGTTGATAACTTTTATGTTGTAGGTTTTGACATGGTGTTAGTTGAATATATTGGTTCATTATAAGAAGAATGGGTTGTTCAATTGTGAGGTATTTTAGGCCTCATTATTTATTTTGTTATAGTAAGAGACCCTAATGCTAGATTGTGCATAATATTTTATACTGAACGTGTTAGATAAAAAATAATTAATATACTATGATATTCACTTATTTGATTTTCTATTTTCAACATAATTGGGAGTATATAACTCTATAAATATTAAGCATTTTTAGAATGGGCTTTGAGCTACCATATGAATAATAATGAGGTTATTTTATCTGAGAAAATATTCAATAGTTTCAAAAAAAAGAAATTATTAGTAACAAGGGACATTATAAGAGTAGAGGAATTGTTGATTTGTATCCATTTAGAGGCTCTGAGAGTGGGTTCTATAGTGTCTGAAAGAGGATGTTCAATTATATGTTTTATGGAATCAATAATTATAGAAACTAGAGTATGGGTTCATATATTCCAAATGTATGGGATAATATTGGGAGCGTTATTTTTATAAGTACCCAGCCTTAAATCTTACTTAATCTTGAGTTATTACAAGATTACACATTGGGGATCTTATCAAGTTTAGTGTTTTAGAGAATTAGATCATAAAACTTGCATTACATTCCACATTTAAACAAAGTGGTTAAATAAAGATAGTATTCATTTTTCCCATCAACGGAACAAATTTAAAATAAAACATGGATCCTTTCTTGACACTTCCATGACACTATCATCATATCATGTACCTTTCCCTTGACATATGAAAAACATTTCAAAAAGACTTGGGATGAGCATAAAAAGATTTGTATGGGTTATAAAAATATAGAAAGGAAACATAAGTTCATATATACATAAGAATGAAATCATACATTAACCATTAAACATAAGTACTTTAACATACCTCCTCAAATCATGAATAAATCATAGAAATCCTAAGACATAAAGTTAACTTGAGGAATTCATAACATTCTTACATAGGGAGTAACCCTCTTGGTTACGTTTGGAATACCCATCACAGTATATTCCCTATATATTTTCGGAGAAACCTTAACGTTTCACTCCTTCACGTTACCCAATGCATTGGAGAGCTATATCGGGCTCACCTGCCCTTAGTTTATCACGGAACCACCCGTCTTCATAATAATGCCAAAGAACCTCAACATTATCGTATCACATAAAACATGCATAAAGGAAGCCTAACATTTCCACCTTTCAATCACAAGATATCAATACAACACATTTATATAAAAACATTATGAAAACCATTTTCAATACCAAAATAAAAGAAAAGTAAAACATGGTATTTATTTTTCTTTTAAAAAGAATGTATGGCTTGTAGAGGAAGCAGAAACTCAAATAATGGTCATGGCGGCGGAGAAGTCGTTGTCGCCACATACGTACTACAAAAACATTCCATTTTGTCGTTTAGTAAAATGCTTCGTATAAAAAAGATTCATTTTGGATAAAAGTAAAATTCAAAGGGGTTTATACACTGTATAAAAGAAGGTTGACTATAAAACAAAATATGCCTCAATGAATAGAGATTGAGACGAAGTCCCATACCTCGGGTCTGACTTGACTCGGTCGTTCTCTAATCTCCTGAATAATAAACATGAGTTAATTTCTACTTGTTTAAGAAACTTTTCAAGTTCATTATTCCTTTTATATCACTTATTTCCATGTCATGAACACTGTAATTATTTATGTTAATAACAGTCGTTTTAACGATCATTGGTACTTGAGACAAAAATAAGCCCTTTATAATTACAAGTTGTTCAGATATCCATTATATCCATAATGATATTCATGATGTAGATATCACATATGTAATATATATCCAGTACATTCATTCATTTATAATATTACATAATTATTTAGAGGTATGAAATGAAATGCACTGTTCATGGAGATGGTAAGCCGTACGTATGCAGGAACACTACTTTAATTTCTATTTTGTATTTTATATAATGGAATCATAATTATATAAAGGTATATTATAATTCAAGTGTAATATCATATATAATATCATAACTCCATCCTTTATACGACCCACATATGGGATTTACCGAATCAAATCACTTTGAGGGGGTGGTAGTCCGCACTTCCTTAAATGAAGATATCGAGTTTACCCATAATGGAAACCATAAAGGTATGACCAAAATGAAAAATACAGAAGATTAAGGAAAAAATAAACATATTATATATCATATATAAATATATTTTCATATTAATGTCCACCTTTGAAGGTGTTAAAAGAATGTTGAACAATCATCGTTTCGGGAGGCAGAAATTCGGCATCCACGGAAACAGTATGTTCTTTAACCATTAGATGTAGGTGTGTGTAAGTGTAGCTCGAATACTTCTTATAAAATCATCCTAGTATATTTTAGATACTTGATTTTTTACAAAAGAAAAGAATAAAAAGAGTATATGTGGTTGGAGAAGCAAAATAAAACAAAAGGACTCAAGTAAAGACATTACCTTAAAATCGGGCAACTCCCTTTGGTTTGAGCTCAAAGGCTTCCTTGGGAAGACATATGCCCAAAGTGGGGCTTCAAGGAGTAAGATATGGAATTGGAGAGACAAAATGGTCAGGTTTTGGCCGAGCCATAGGCTTTGGATGTGTGGGTAAAGAGGTAGAGGTGGGGGCCTTTTATAAGAGGAGAGGAGGGGCACTCTTGGAAAGTAAAAAAATTGTTACGTTATTTTCAAATTGGTTTCAGATTTTAGAAGTCCCGAATTGATATAATTCGAGGCTAAGGTGATAAGAGTTCTTAATATACCCACCCAATATGTTTTTTACATGTGTAGGTCTTAGATTTTACATTATCTTTCCATTTTATTTAAATCGTCAAATAATGAGGTCATGGCTACATCATTATGATGTCATAAATAATTTAATTTATTTAATGTAAAAAAATTATAAAACAAATACTATGATGTAGAAAATATTTTCAGCTTTCCAATGACTATTTATAATCCAAAAGATCATTTATGTAGACAAAATTAAAAATATTTTACTTAGGTGATACTTTCTTTGTTACATTTAACATTCTTTAAAAATAAAAAGATAAAAAGTCACTTTCTCACAAAAGTGATTTCATGGGGCCCCCAAGATTGGAACAAGGCATCCCATGGTCGTCCATGAGACAACCAGTAGCCTTATGTCACATTTTGTTGTCATTATTTATTATTATGATATTATCTTATTATGTTTAACTACCCGATTACTCATTAATCAAGATAATTAAAGATAATTACCGTCGTTACTATTCAAAATGTCCAAAAACAAAAGAGTCTTAATTACATAATTTGGACAATCTGATTCCAAATATGTAATCCATTTTACCAAATTCAAAACACATAAATTTCAATAATTGATTTAAAAATAATTCCCGTGGTCTAAACAAATAGAGGGTTTTTTGAAACAATATAAATGAAAAGTTTGGCATTAGTTTATGACCAATATCAAAGTGAAATTAATCATAATGACCAAAATTGGATTAAATGGTAAAAATATATTCATATTACAATTTAAGACAAATTAAAAATATAATCTATCCATATAATTAAATTAAATGAAAAATCAGTATTGATGTAAAATGCAGTATTTTTAACCATTCATTAAAAAATGAACATTGTTAGAAAAATACCAAAAATTTATCCAATGTAAATTTCAATGTCCCAATAATAATGAATATGTTTATTTTGAAAATTATAGATTATTATATTGTCAGAAGTTTGATTTAGAAAGGTTTTTCCATCAAAAGGCAGTAAAACAATCTTTTAAGAATATTAGTGTATTCCATGCTTAAGATTGGATTTATTTTCATTTTAAGCCTCTAAAAGACTATCTAATTCATTAATAATCATGGATAAAAATATTTATTATTCATTACATACTTGGGATGTTACATCCTTCCCCCTTTAGAAAATTGCATTCCTGAAATTAATTTACTTATCAAATAAATGGGGGTACTTATCCATCATTGCATTTTCAGATTCCCATGTTGCCTCTTCCATCATGTGGTTTTTCCAAAAAACCTTTACCTGATTAATCACCTTATTCCGTAACACTTGATCCATGTGGTCAAGAATCTGGACCGGTTGTTCCTCATAAGATAGGTTCTCTTCCAGCTGAACAACCTATGGACTCAAAACATGATATGGATCTGGCATGTACTTTCTCAGCATAGAAACATGAAAAAAATTGTGTACCTGAGATAAAATCGGAGGTAAAGCCACTCGGTAAGAAACTGATCCAACTCTCTCCAGAATTTCATATGGTCCAATGAACCTTGGACTCAGCTTTCCTTTCTTACCAAATCTCCTCACACTTTTCCATGGTGAGACTTTGAGAAAAACATGATCACATACCTAAAAAGAGATATCCTTCCTCCTATTGTCCGCATAACTCTTATGACTACTCTGAGCTTTTCTCATTTGTTTCTGTATCAGCTGAACTTTTTCTGCCAACTCTTCTACCAATTTTGGTCCCATCAACTTCCTTTCACCCACTTCATCTAGAAATCTGGAGTTCGACACCGCTTCCCGTATAATGCCTGAAATTGTTCCATCTGTATACTAGAATGAAAACTGTTATTATATGAAAATTCAACCAAAGAATGATGTTGGTCCTAACTTCCCTGATAATCCATCGAACAAGCTCGTAGCATATCCTCCAAGGTCTGAATTGTTCGTTCCGACTACCCATCTGATTGAGGATGAAAAGTTGTACTAAAATTTAATTCAGTACCCAATGACTTATGAAGGCCATTCAAAAAGTTAGAAGTGAACCTGAGATCACAGTCAGATACAATGGAGAGTGGAACTCCATGTAACCTGACTATCTCTTTATGATACAAACGGGAAAGTTGATCTAGGGAAAACTTATCTCTTATAGCAAGGAAATGAGAAGATTTGGTCAAACGATCAACAATAACCCAGATTGCATTATTACCTCGAGATGTCTTCAGTAATCCAACAACAAAGCCCATGGATATATTCTCCCATTTCCACTCCGGAACTGGTAAAGGCTAAAGCATCCCTTTCGGTTACTGCCGCTATGCTTTAACCTGCTGAAAAGTCAAACACTTCATAGTAAAATCAGCAATATCTCTTTTCATTCAATCCCACCAGTAATACTCCCGCAGATCTCTGTACATCTTAGTACTGCCAGGATGAACTGAAAATGGAGAACTATAAGCTTCACATAACAACTCTCTTTTCAACTGTAAATCAAAAGTCACACACAATCTCTTCCCAAGTCTCAAAACACAATCATTATCAATGTTTAATTCAGGCAACTTACCCTTCTGAACCAGCTCTACCTTTTTCTGTAACTCACTGTTTTGCTTCTGTGCTTGCATGATTCTATCTGATAGAGATGATCTCACTGATACCTGAAACAAAACAGAAGAACATCCTACACCAACAACTTCTATGACAAAGTTCATCAAATCCTTAACCAAAGGATCACGTTCCAAACGCTACATTGCTAATGAATCATTACTTTTTCAACTCAAATCATCAAACACTTTATTTGCTTTTCCTGGATGTTAATGAATTGTACAATCATAATCTTTTACTAATTCTAGACATCTCTTTTGTCTCATGTTAAATTCTTTCTGAGTGAATATATACTTTTATCTTTTTTGATCAGTATATATTTCACACTTTACTCCATACAAATGATGCCTCCAAATTTTTAAAGCAAAAACAACAGCAGTTAATTCCAAATCATGTGTAGGGTAATTTATCTCCTGAGTTTTCAACAGACGTGAATCATATGAAATTACCTGATCAATCTGCATTAGGATGCAACCAAGTCATTTCAATGAAGCATCACTGTAGATAACAAACTCACCATTCTTGGAAGGAAGTGCCAAAACTGGAGCATTCACCAATCTTCTTTTCAATTCTTGAAAACAATCATCACATTCTTTTGTCCAGATAATTTGAACACTGTTCCGAGTTAGCTTAGTCATTGGGATAGATAACCATGAAAAATTTCTAAAAAACCTTCGGTAATATCCTGCCAAACCAAGGAAACTACGAATCTCTGATACATTTGTGGGTATTGGCCATTCTTCAACAACCTTAGTTTTTTCAGGATCAACGGTTATCCCATCTTTAGAAACAATGTGACCAAGGAAAGAAATTTGTTGCAACCAAAACTCGCACTTTCAGAATTTTCAATACAGTTTCTTTTCTTTTAAGGTTTGAAAGATAACCCTTAAATGTCTTTCATGCTCCTCTTTACTTTTAGTAAACACCGAAATATCATCAATGAAAACCACCACAAACTTATCCAAGAACTCATGGAAAATTATATTCATTAAGTCCATGAATACAGCAGGTGAATTGGTTAGCCCAAAAGGCATTACTAAAAATTCATAATGGCCATATCTTGTACGAAACACATTCTTCGGAACATATGCTTCGTTTACCTTTAGCTGATGGTACCCCGATCTCAGGTCAATATTTGAAAAAAACTGAGCTCCCTGGAGCTGATCAAACAAATCATCGATATGAGGAAAAGGATATTTGTTCTTAACAGGGATGTTATTCAATTATCTATAATCAATGCAAAGTGTCATAGAACCATATTTCTTTTTAACAAATACAACAGGAGCACCCCATGGTAATGTGCTAGGTCGAATGAAACCTTTATCTAATAACTCCTGCAATTGATTCTTTAACTATAAAAGTTCAACTTGAGCCATTTGATAAGGGGGTTTTGAAATTGTCTTAGCATCAGGAACTAAGTCAACAGTAAATTCAACTTCTCGATCTGGTATTAATCCCGGAAACTCATCAGGAAAAACATCCGGATACTCATTTACCACTGGCACATCATTAATCTGAACAGTTCCTTTATTTTCAACGATATGATCAAGGTAACATTCATTTCCATATTTTACAAGTTTCTCAACCTATTGATATTTTATCAACAGTAACGGTTCATTCTTGTACACAAACAAAAAGTCTTTCTGAAAAGATAATTATTTTGCTCTACAGTCAATCTTAGCATGGTAAATAGAGAGCCAATCCATACCCAGGATAACATCGAACTCTACTAGAGGTAGAACGATAATGTTTGCAAATAGGTTCTTTCCACAGATAAGGACATGAAGATTCTTATAAATTCTTTTTGCCACAACATTTCCCCCAGGTGTTTTTACCACAAGTTCAGGAGTCATTTCTTGAGATGGTATTCCCATTTTACTAGAAAAAGTTTCCGAGATGAATGAATGTGTAGACCCCGAATCAAACAACACAATGGCATAATCTGAAAAAAAACAAAGTACCTGATACAACTTCATTTGATGGCCCGACATCTGCTGAAGTAGTGGCAATGGATTTCCCCAACCCTTTCTACTTGTAGTCTAACTGCTTCCCATCACTCAAGATCTTTGTCGGACACTCGTTTGCATAGTGACCCATCTCATTGCACTTATAACATTTCACTAACTGTATATCAAATTTGGTCTTACCATCAACCTGATATTTTTCAGTGCAATCACGAGCATTATGTCCCATCTTACCACATCGGTAGCACTTTCCAGAATTCATAAGACATTCCCCAGCATGCCTTTTACCACATTTATCTCAAACTGAAAACTTAGTTTTCTTAGGATCAGACATTTTTGAAGAATTCTTACCTTTCTCCTGCCACCTCAGTCTCTTCTTCGTGGGTTGTTATAGAACACTTGATCATCGGAAAACTCTATTTCCACCTTCTCATCACATCGAACAATCTTTTCATAACATTTAAATTCATGAGAATCTAATTCCCTTTGATATTTTGGCTTTAATCCTGAGTTAAAATGATTGATTTTACTATCAAGGCCTCAGATAAAATTTGGAGCATACCTTGCCAATCGAGTGAACCTTTCTTCATAGGTAGACAATGAGTCTTCCTCTTGCCTAAATAACAAGAATTGCTTTTCCATCCTAAGTCGAACAGCCTTAGGAAAACACTTCTCAAGAAACATACCTTTGAATTCATCCCAGTAAAGAGCATCAATCTCATCAGCGTCCCTGATATTTTTAACCATAGACCACCACTAATCTGCATCACCCTCCAAACGGTAAATAGAAAGTCTATCCTTTTGATTTTCTGAACACCCCATGACATCAAAAATATTCTCCAGTTCTTTAATCCACCCTTCAGCTAACACAGGGTCAGATGATCCTCTGAATGATGGGGGATGTTGCCTCATGAAATGTTCCACAACAGACATGTTCCTCTACGGTTGATCTGGCTGATCTCGTGCATGGATACAACCACAATTTATCTCTTGATTCAACTGCGCCATTACTGCAACAAACTGTTCATTTCCAATTCCGACCATCTCAGGATGCTGATTCAGAAGGTTATTTCTTTCTGTATTCCTTCCTAGCACTGCTTCCCGGTTTCCTCTGTGGAAAACAATTTTGAACAAACATGTCTTAGATGAAGCAACATGGTAATCTTCAAATGCTATATCATTTCAAAAAATATATTTCTGGATAATCATTAAATAGAATTCTAACTCCTAAAGTTATCTAAACCAACCTCTGATACATACTATAAGGCCCCCGTCTTAAACCTTATATAATCTTGAGTTATTACAAGATTACAAATTGAGGATCTTTTCGGGTTTAAAGTTTTAGAAAATTAGATCATAAAACATTCATTACATTCCACATTTAAACAAAGTGGTTACATAATGATAGTATTCATTCTTTCCCATCAACGGAACATATTTAAAATAAAACATGGATTCTTTCTTGACACTTCCTTGACACTATCATCATATCATGTACCTTTCCCTTGATCTGTGAAAAACATTTCAAAAAGACTTGGGATGAGAATAAAAAGATTAGTATGGGTTATAAAAATATGGAAATGAATCATAAGTTCATATATATATAAGAATGAAATCATACTTTACCCATAAAACATAATTACATTAACATACCTCATCAAATCATGAATAAATCAAAGAAATCATAAGACATAAAGGTAACTTGAGGCATTCATAATATTCTTACATAGAGAGTAACCCTATTGGATACGTTTGGAATACCCATAACAATATATTCCCTAAATCGCTTCAGAGAAACCTTAAAATTTCACTCCTTCACGTTACCCAATGCATTGGAGAGCTATATCGGGCTCACCCGCCCTTATTTTATCACGGAATCACCCGTATTCATAATAATGCCCACGAACCCCAACATAATCGTATCACATAAAACATGCATAAAGGAAACATAACATTTCCACCTTTCAATCACAAGATATCAATACAACACATTGATATAAAAACATTTTGAAAACCATTTTCAATACCAAAATAAAAGAAAATTAAAACATGGTATTTATTTTTCTTTTAAAAATAAGGTATAGCTTGTAGAGGAAGCCGAAACTCAAATAATGGTCACGGCGGCGGAGAAGTCGTTGTCACCGCATACGTACGACAAAAACATTCCCTTTTGTCGTTTAGTAAAACGCTTCGTATAAAAAATATTTCTTTTGGATAAACATAAAAGTTAAAGGGTTTTATACACCGTATAAATGAAGGATGAGTATAAAATAAAATATGTCTCAATGAAAGGAGATTTAGACGAAGTCCCATACCTCGGGTTTAACATGACTCAGTCGTTCTTTAATCTCCTGAATAATAAACTTGAGTTAATTTCTACTTGTTTAAGAACCCTTTTAAAGTTAATTATTCCTTTTATACGACTTATTTCCATTTCATGAACACTATGTAATTATTTAAGTTAATAACGGTTATTTTAACAATCAGTGGTACTTGAGTCAAAAATAAGTCCTTTATAATTACAAGTTGTTCATATATCCATTATATCCAGAATGGTATTCATGATGTAGATATCATATATGTCATATATATCCAGTACATGCATTCATTTATAATATTAAATAATCATTTAGAGGTAAGAAATGAAATGCACCGTTCATGTAGACGGTAAGCCGTACGTACGCATGAACGCTACTTTCATTTCTATTTCATATTTTATAAAATGGAATCAAAATGATATAAAGGTATATTATAATTCCAGTGTAATATCATATATAATATCATAACTACATCCTTTATACATCCCACATATGGTATTTAACGAATCAAATCCCTTTGAGGGGGCGGTAGTCCTCACTTCCTTAAATGAAGATATCGCGTTTACCCATAATGGAAACCATAAAAGTATGACCAAAATGAAAAATACAGAAGCTTAATGAAAACATAAAAATATTATATATCATATATAAATATAGTTTCATATTAATTTCCACCTTTGAAGGTGTTAAAAGAATGTTGAACGATCATCATTTCGGGAGGCAGAAATTCACCATCCACGGAAACAGAATGTTCTTTAACCATTATATGTTGGTGTGTGTAAGTGTAGCTCGAATCCTTCTTATAACAACATCCATGTATATTGAAGATACTGGAGTTGTAACAAATTAAATGAATAAAAAGAGTTTAGGGGGTTGGAAAATCAAAATAAAACAAAAGGACTCCAGTGAAGACATTACCTTAAAATCGGTTAACTCCCATTGGATTGAGCTCAAAGGCTTCCTTGTGAAGACTTATGCCCAAAGTGAAGCTTCAAAGAGTAAGAGAGGGAAGTTGATAGAGAATATGGGCAGGTTTTGGCTGAGAAAAAGGCTTTGGAAGTGTGGGTAAGGAGGTAGAGGTGGGGGCTTTTTATAAGAGGAGAGGAGGGGCACTCTTGGGAAGTAACAAAATGTTACTTTATTTTCAAATGGTTTTCGGATTTTAAAGGTCCCACATTGATATAATTCGATTCTAAGGTGATAAGGGTTCTAAATATACCCACCCAATAGGTTTTGGACATGTGTAGGTCTTAGAGTTTACATTATCGTTCCATTTTATTTAAATCGTCAAATAATGAGGTCATCGCTACATTATTATGATGTCATAAGTAGTTTGATTTATTTAATTTATAAAATTTATAAAGAAAATACTATGATGTAGAAAATATTTCTAGACTTCCAATGACAATTTATAGTCCAAAAGGTCATTTATGTAGAGAAAATTAAAAATATTTTACTTAGGTGATACATTCTTTGTTACATTTAACATTCTTTAAAAATAAAAAGACAAAAAGTCACTTTCTCAAAAAAGTGATTTCATTGGGCCCCCAGGTTTGGCAAAAGGCATCCCATGGTCGGCCATTTGACAACAAGTAGCCTTAGGACACATGTTGTGGTCATTTTTTTATTATAATGATATTATCTTATTATCGATAACTACCCGATTACTCATTAATCAAGATAATTAAAGATAATTACCGTCGTTAATATTTATAATGTCCAAAAACAAAAGATTCTTAATTACATAATTTGGACCTTCTAATTCCAAATAAATAATCCATTTTACCAAATTACAAACACATAAATTGCAATAATTGATTTAAAAATAATTCTCGTTGTCAAAAGAAATAGCGGTTTTTTTAAACAATATCTATGAAAAGTTTGGCATTAGTTTATGACCAATTTAAAAGTGAAATTAATCCTAATGTCCACCATTGGATTAAATGTTAAAAATATATTCATATTACACTTTAATACCTATTAAAACTATAATATATCCATATAATTAAATTAAATGAAAAAGCAGTTTTGATGTAAAATGCAGTATTTTTCACTATTCATTAAAAAATGAACATTGTCAGAAAAATACCAAAAAATTTTCCAATGTAAATATAAATGTCCCAATCACAATGAATATGTTTATTTTGACAAATATAGATTATAAAATTTTCAAAATATTGATTTAAAAATGGTTTTTCATCAAAAGGCAGTAAAATAATCTTTTATGAATATTAGTGTATTCCATGCTTAAGATTGGATTTACTTTCATTTTAAGACTCTAAAACACTATATAATTCATTAATATACATAGATAAAAATATATATTATTCATTACTTACTTGGGATGTTACAAATTTAGTATATTTATAATGGTTATTTTTTTATAGACCTTACCAGTTCATTTATAATGTATCGTTATTTGGAATATACATGGCATATAAGATGTTTCTACAAGATGGTAACTTGAGAAGACTATATTCAATGCATTTGATATACATAAGAATCACATGCATAGTCAAGAGGATCAAAGTACTGATATGATAGTGTAAAATATATTTAATCATGGTATAGTGGTAGGAAAAATTAAAAATAAACACTATATAAGAATGTGATTACATTATAGTGTATTCAAACTATAGAAGACCATACTTTTTTTAGATATATATATAGTTCTATTCGGTGAATATTCATTAAAAAATTTTTCCCTAAAACCACCATAATAGATTGTTTTAATAGGGAACATTAACACAAAAATCAAATAGTCCATAAAAGGTCAATATAATATCCCATATAGTTATTCAAAACTAGAAAAATTCTTCTACTTATCATACATAAATCATTTAATCATTTCATAGGGAAAATAAAACATAATAAATGGTTATCTCAGATGCTTCGTAATGTTATCATATGATATATTAATGGATGATTATAAGAAATCATAAGATTAGAATAAGTGTAAGAGAAAATGATTATAACTTATAGTAATCATATCCAACCAGTGAAGGATAATTAATCATTAATCATGGAATAAGAATTCTCCATAACAAATGATAAAAGTTATAACAATTTGGAATCATTCAAAATACATCTTAATCCATGAGAACACATTATAATCATATGAATAATGATTTTTTATTAAAATAAATATATAAAATATTTTCCATAGCCAATTATCATTAGTTTTACTATTGAATTTTTAATGGGTTTAGTCACCATTCTATCACATCCAGTGTTATTTTTCCATAACAATACTATTATAGTGAAATACATCACTTAGTGATATAGGATCTCTACCCATTCCATTTTTATTAACCTATGGGATATCCATATTTACTAATTGCATTAGAGGTATGCATAAATATTATCAAACTCATTACATAATAAAACCCACACATATGTGGGATTAAATATCATAAATAATTAATCATATATTCATTTGATAACCAATGGAATGGAAAGAGGTTTCATAAAAATATCATCATAACATAATCTATTGTAAATTAATTTCTATTTTGTATTTTATATAATGGAATCATAATTATATAAAGGTATATTATAATTCAAGTGTAATATCATATATAATATCATAACTCCATCCTTTATACGACCCACATATGGGATTTACCGAATCAAATCACTTTGAGGGGGTGGTAGTCCGCACTTCCTTAAATGAAGATATCGAGTTTACCCATAATGGAAACCATAAAGGTATGACCAAAATGAAAAATACAGAAGATTAAGGAAAAAATAAACATATTATATATCATATATAAATATATTTTCATATTAATGTCCACCTTTGAAGGTGATAAAAGAATGTTGAACAATCATCGTTTCGGGAGGCAGAAATTCGGCATCCACGGAAACAGTATGTTCTTTAACCATTAGATGTAGGTGTGTGTAAGTGTAGCTCGAATACTTCTTATAAAATCATCCTAGTATATTTTAGATACTTGATTTTTTACAAAAGAAAAGAATAAAAAGAGTATATGTGGTTGGAGAAGCAAAATAAAACAAAAGGACTCAAGTAAAGACATTACCTTAAAATCGGGCAACTCCCTTTGGTTTGAGCTCAAAGGCTTCCTTGGGAAGACATCTGCCCAAAGTGGGGCTTCAAGGAGTAAGATATGGAATTGGAGAGACAAAATGGTCAGGGTTTGGCCGAGCCATAGGCTTTGGATGTGTGGGTAAAGAGGTAGAGGTGGGGGCCTTTTATAAGAGGAGAGGAGGGGCACTCTTGGAAAGTAAAAAAATTGTTACGTTATTTTAAAATTGGTTTCAGATTTTAGAAGTCCCAAATTGATATAATTCGAGGCTAAGGTGATAAGAGTTCTTAATATACCCACCCAATATGTTTTTTACATGTATAGGTCTTAGATTTTACATTATCTTTCCATTTTATTTAAATCGTCAAATAATGAGGTCATGGCTACATCATTATGATGTCATAAATAATTTAATTTATTTAATGTAAAAAAATTATAAAACAAATACTATGATGTAGAAAATATTTTCAGCTTTCCAATGACTATTTATAATCCAAAAGATCATTTATGTAGACAAAATTAAAAATATTTTACTCAGGTGATACTTTCTTTGTTACATTTAACATTCTTTAAAAATAAAAAGATAAAAAGTCACTTTCTCACAAAAGTGATTTCATGGGGCCCCCAAGATTGGAACAAGGCATCCCATGGTCGTCCATGAGACAACCAGTAGCCTTATGTCACATTTTGTTGTCATTATTTATTATTATGATATTATCTTATTATGTTTAACTACCCGATTACTCATTAATCAAGATAATTAAAGATAATTACCGTCGTTACTATTCAAAATGTCCAAAAACAAAAGAATATTAATTACATAATTTGGACAATCTGATTCCAAATATGTAATCCATTTTACCAAATTCCAAACACATAAATTTCAATAATTGATTTAAAAATAATTCCCGTGGTCTAAACAAATAGAGGGTTTTTTGAAACAATATAAATGAAAAGTTTGGCATTAGTTTATGACCAATATCAAAGTGAAATTAATCATAATGACCAAAATTGGATTAAATGGTAAAAATATATTCATATTACAATTTAAGACAAATTAAAAATATAATCTATCAATATAATTAAATTAAATGAAAAATCAGTATTGATGTAAAATGCAGTATTTTTAACCATTCATTAAAAAATGAACATTGTTAGAAAAATACCAAAAATTTATCCAATGTAAATTTCAATGTCCCAATAATAATGAATATGTTTATTTTGAAAATTATAGATTATTATATTGTCAGAAGTTTGATTTAAAAAGGTTTTTCCATCAAAAGGCAGTAAAACAATCTTTTAAGAATATTAGTGTATTCCATGCTTAAGATTGGATTTATTTTCATTTTAAGCCTCTAAAAGACTATCTAATTCATTAATAATCATGGATAAAAATATTTATTATTCATTACATACTTGGGATGTTACATCCTTCCCCCTTTAGAAAATTGCATTCCTGAAATTAATTTACTTATCAAATAAATGGGGGTACTTATCCATCATTGCATTTTCAGATTCCCATGTTGCCTCTTCCATCATGTGGTTTTTCCAAAAAACCTTTACCTGATTAATCACCTTATTCCGTAACACTTGATCCATGTGGTCAAGAATCTGGACCGGTTGTTCCTCATAAGATAGGTTCTCTTCCAGCTGAACAACCTATGGACTCAAAACATGATATGGATCTGGCATGTACTTTCTCAGCATAGAAACATGAAAAAAATTGTGTACCTGAGATAAAATCGGAGGTAAAGCCACTCGGTAAGAAACTGATCCAACTCTCTCCAGAATTTCATATGGTCCAATGAACCTTGGACTCAGCTTTCCTTTCTTACCAAATCTCCTCACACTTTTCCATGGTGAGACTTTGAGAAAAACATGATCACATACCTAAAAAGAGATATCCTTCCTCCTATTGTCCGCATAACTCTTATGACTACTCTGAGCTTTTCTCATTTGTTTCTGTATCAGCTGAACTTTTTCTGCCAACTCTTCTACCAATTTTGGTCCCATCAACTTCCTTTCACCCACTTCATCTAGAAATCTGGAGTTCGACACCGCTTCCCGTATAATGCCTGAAATTGTTCCATCTGTATACTAGAATGAAAACTGTTATTATATGAAAATTCAACCAAAGAATGATGTTGGTCCTAACTTCCCTGATAATCCATCGAACAAGCTCGTAGCATATCCTCCAAGGTCTGAATTGTTCGTTCCGACTACCCATCTGATTGAGGATGAAAAGTTGTACTAAAATTTAATTCAGTACCCAATGACTTATAAAGGCCATTCAAAAAGTTAGAAGTGAACCTGAGATCACAGTCAGATACAATGGAGAGTGGAACTCCATGTAACCTGACTATCTCTTTATGATACAAACGGGAAAGTTGATCTAGGGAAAACTTATCTCTTATAGCAAGGAAATGAGAAGATTTGGTCAAGCGATCAACAATAACCCAGATTGCATTATTACCTCGAGATGTCTTCAGTAATCCAACAACAAAGCCCATGGATATATTCTCCCATTTCCACTCCGGAACTGGTAAAGGCTAAAGCATCCCTTTCGGTTACTGCCACTATGCTTTAACCTGCTGAAAAGTCAAACACTTCATAGTAAAATCAGCAATATCTCTTTTCATTCCATCCCACCAGTAATACTCCCGCAGATCTCTGTACATCTTAGTACTGCCAGGATGAACTGAAAATGGAGAACTATAAGCTTCACATAACAACTCTCTTTTCAACTGTAAATCAAAAGTCACACACAATCTCTTCCCAAGTCTCAAAACACAATCATTATCAATGTTTAATTCAGGCAACTTACCCTTCTGAACCAGCTCTACCTTTTTCTGTAACTCACTGTTTTGCTTCTGTGCTTGCATGATTCTATCTGATAGAGATGATCTCACTGATACCTGAAACAAAATAGAAGAACATCCTACACCAACAACTTCTATGACAAAGTTCATCAAATCCTTAACCAAAGGATCACGTTCCAAACGCTACATTGCTAATGAATCATTACTTTTTCAACTCAAATCATCAAACACTTTATTTGCTTTTCCTGGATGTTAATGAATTGTACAATCATAATCTTTTACTAATTCTAGACATCTCTTTTGTCTCATGTTAAATTCTTTCTGAGTGAATATATACATTTATCTTTTTTGATCAGTATATATTTCACACTTTACTCCATACAAATGATGCCTCCAAATTTTTAAAGCAAAAACAACAGCAGTTAATTCCAAATCATGTGTAGGGTAATTTATCTCCTGAGTTTTCAACAGACGTGAATCATATGAAATTACCTGATCAATATGCATTAGGATGCAACCAAGTCATTTCAATGAAGCATCACTGTAGATAACAAACTCACCATCCTTGGAAGGAAGTGCCAAAACTGGAGCATTCACCAATCTTCTTTTCAATTCTTGAAAACAATCATCACATTCTTTTGTCCAGATAATTTGAACACTGTTCCGAGTTAGCTTAGTCATTGGGATAGATAACCGTGAAAAATTTCTAAAAAACCTTCGGTAATATCCTGCCAAACCAAGGAAACTACGAATCTCTGATACATTTGTGGGTATTGGCCATTCTTCAACAACCTTAGTTTTTTCAGGATCAACGGTTATCCCATCTTTAGAAACAATGTGACCAAGGAAAGAAATTTGTTGCAACCAAAACTCGCACTTTCAGAATTTTCAATACAGTTTCTTTTCTTTTAAGGTTTGAAAGATAACCCTTAAATGTCTTTCATGCTCCTCTTTACTTTTAGTAAACACCGAAATATCATCAATGAAAACCACCACAAACTTATCCAAGAACTCATGGAAAATTATATTCATTAAGTCCATGAATACAGCAGGTGAATTGGTTAGCCCAAAAGGCATTACTAAAAATTCATAATGGCCATATCTTGTACGAAACACATTCTTCGGAACATATGCTTCGTTTACCTTTAGCTGATGGTACCCCGATCTCAGGTCAATATTTGAAAAAAACTGAGCTCCCTGGAGCTGATCAAACAAATCATCGATATGAGGCAAAGGATATTTGTTCTTAACAGGGATGTTATTCAATTATCTATAATCAATGCAAAGTGTCATAGAACCATATTTCTTTTTAACAAATACAATAGGAGCACCCCATGGTAATGTGCTAGGTCGAATGAAACCTTTATCTAATAACTCCTGCAATTGATTCTTTAACTATAAAAGTTCAACTTGAGCCATTTGATAAGGGGGTTTTGAAATTGTCTTAGCATCAGGAACTAAGTCAACAGTAAATTCAACTTCTCGATCTGGTATTAATCCCGGAAACTCATCAGGAAAAACATCCGGATACTCATTTACCACTGGCACATCATTTATCTGAACAGTTCCTTTATTTTCAACGATATGATCAAGGTAACATTCATTTCCATATTTTACAAGTTTCTCAACCTATTGATATTTTATCAACAGTAACGGTTCATTCTTGTACACAAACAAAAAGTCTTTCTGAAAAGATAATTATTTTGCTCTACAGTCAATCTTAGCATGGTAAATAGAGAGCCAATCCATACCCAGGATAACATTGAACTCTACTAGAGGTAGAACGATAATGTTTGCAAATAGGTTCTTTCCACAGATAAGGACAGGAAGATTCTTATAAATTCTTTTTGCCACAACATTTCCCCCAGGTGTTTTTACCACAAGTTCAGGAGTCATTTCTTGAGATGGTATTCCCATTTTACTAGAAAAAGTTTCCGAGATGAATGAATGTGTAGACCCCGAATCAAACAACACAATGGCATAATCTGAAAAAAAACAAAGTACCTGATACAACTTCATTTGATGGCCCGACATCTGCTGAAGTAGTGGCAATGGATTTCCCCAACCCTTTCTACTTGTAGTCTAACTGCTTCCCATCACTCAAGATCTTTGTCGGACACTCGTTTGCTTAGTGACCCATCTCATTGCACTTATAACATTTCACTAACTGTAAATCAAATTTGGTCTTACCATCAACCTGATATTTTTCAGTGCAATCACGAGCATTATGTCCCATCTTACCACATCGGTAGCACTTTCCAGAATTCATAAGACATTCCCCAGCATGCCTTTTACCACATTTATCTCAAACTGAAAACTTAGTTTTCTTAGGATCAGACATTTTTGAAGAATTCTTACCTTTCTCCTGCCACCTCGGTCTCTTCTTCGTGGGTTGTTATAGAACACTTGATCATCGGAAAACTCTATTTCCACCTTCTCATCACATCGAACAATCTTTTCATGACATTTAAATTCATGAGAATCTAATTCCCTTTGATATTTTGGCTTTAATCCTGAGTTAAAATGATTGATTTTACTATCAAGGCCTCAGATAAAATTTGGAGCATACCTTGCCAATCGAGTGAACCTTTCTTCATAGGTAGACAATGAGTCTTCCTCTTGCCTAAATAACAAGAATTGCTTTTCCATCCTAAGTCGAACAGCCTTAGGAAAACACTTCTCAAGAAACATACCTTTGAATTCATCCCAGTAAAGAGCATCAATCTCATCAGCGTCCCTGATATTTTTAACCATAGACCACCACTAATCCGCATCACCCTCCAAACGGTAAATAGAAAGTCTATCCTTTTGATTTTCTGAACACCCCATGACATCAAAAATATTCTCCAGTTCTTTAATCCACCCTTCAGCTAACACAGGGTCAGATGATCCTCTGAATGATGGGGGATGTTGCCTCATGAAATGTTCCACAACAGACATGTTCCTCTACGGTTGATCTGGCTGATCTCGTGCATGGTTACAACCACAATTTATCTCTTGATTCAACTGCGCCATTACTACAACAAACTGTTCATTTCCATTTCCGACCATCTCAGGATGCTGATTCAGAAGGTTATTTCTTTCTGTATTCCTTCCTAGCACTGCTTCCCGGTTTCCTCTGTGGAAAACAATTTTGAACAAACATGTCTTAGATGAAGCAACATGGTAATCTTCAAATGCTATATCATTTCAAAAAATATATTTCTGGATAATCATTAAATAGAATTCTAACTCCTAAAGTTATCTAAACCAACCTCTGATACATACTATAAGGCCCCCGCCTTAAACCTTATATAATCTTGAGTTATTACAAGATTACAAATTGAGGATCTTTTCGGGTTTAAAGTTTTAGAAAATTAGATCATAAAACATTCATTACATTCCACATTTAAACAAAGTGGTTACATAATGATAGTATTCATTCTTTCCCATCAACGGAACATATTTAAAATAAAACATGGATTCTTTCTTGACACTTCCTTGACACTATCATCATATCATGTACCTTTCCCTTGATCTGTGAAAAACATTTCAAAAAGACTTGGGATGAGAATAAAAAGATTAGTATGGGTTATAAAAATATGGAAATGAATCATAAGTTCATATATATATAAGAATGAAATCATACTTTACCCATAAAACATAATTACATTAACATACCTCATCAAATCATGAATAAATCAAAGAAATCATAAGACATAAAGGTAACTTGAGGCATTCATAATATTCTTACATAGAGAGTAACCCTATTGGATACGTTTGGAATACCCATAACAATATATTCCCTAAATCGCTTCAGAGAAACCTTAAAATTTCACTCCTTCACGTTACCCAATGCATTGGAGAGCTATATCGGGCTCACCCGCCCTTATTTTATCACGGAACCACCCGTATTCATAATAATGCCCACGAACCCCAACATAATCGTATCACATAAAACATGCATAAAGGAAACATAACATTTCCACCTTTCAATCACAAGATATCAATACAACACATTGATATAAAAACATTTTGAAAACCATTTTCAATACCAAAATAAAAGAAAATTAAAACATGGTATTTATTTTTCTTTTAAAAATAAGGTATAGCTTGTAGAGGAAGCCGAAACTCAAATAATGGTCACGGCGGCGGAGAAGTCGTTGTCACCGCATACGTACGACAAAAACATTCCCTTTTGTCGTTTAGTAAAACGCTTCGTATAAAAAATATTTCTTTTGGATAAAAATAAAAGTTAAAGGGTTTTATACACCGTATAAATGAAGGATGAGTATAAAATAAAATATGTCTCAATGAAAGGAGATTTAGACGAAGTCCCATACCTCGGGTTTAACATGACTCAGTCGTTCTTTAATCTCCTGAATAATAAACTTGAGTTAATTTCTACTTGTTTAAGAACCCTTTTAAAGTTCATTATTCCTTTTATACGACTTATTTCCATTTCATGAACACTATGTAATTATTTAAGTTAATAACGGTTATTTTAACAATCAGTGGTACTTGAGTCAAAAATAAGTCCTTTATAATTACAAGTTGTTCATATATCCATTATATCCAGAATGGTATTCATGATGTAGATATCATATATGTCATATATATCCAGTACATGCATTCATTTATAATATTAAATAATCATTTAGAGGTAAGAAATGAAATGCACCGTTCATGTAGACGGTAAGCCGTACGTACGCATGAACACTACTTTCATTTCTATTTCATATTTTATAAAATGGAATCAAAATTATATAAAGGTATATTATAATTCCAGTGTAATATCATATATAATATCATAACTACATCCTTTATACATCCCACATATGGTATTTAACGAATCAAATCCCTTTGAGGGGGCGGTAGTCCTCACTTCCTTAAATGAAGATATCGCGTTTACCCATAATGGAAACCATAAAAGTATGACCAAAATGAAAAATACAGAAGCTTAATGAAAACATAAAAATATTATATATCATATATAAATATAGTTTCATATTAATTTCCACCTTTGAAGGTGTTAAAAGAATGTTGAACGATCATCATTTCGGGAGGCAGAAATTCACCATCCACGGAAACAGAATGTTCTTTAACCATTATATGTTGGTGTGTGTAAGTGTAGCTCGAATCCTTCTTATAACAACATCCATGTATATTGAAGATACTGGAGTTGTAACAAATTAAATGAATAAAAAGAGTTTAGGGGGTTGGAAAATCAAAATAAAACAAAAGGACTCCAGTGAAGACATTACCTTAAAATCGGTTAACTCCCATTGGATTGAGCTCAAAGGCTTCCTTGTGAAGACTTATGCCCAAAGTGAAGCTTCAAAGAGTAAGAGAGGGAAGTTGATAGAGAATATGGGCAGGTTTTGGCTGAGAAAAAGGCTTTGGAAGTGTGGGTAAGGAGGTAGAGGTGGGGGCTTTTTATAAGAGGAGAGGAGGGGCACTCTTGGGAAGTAACAAAATGTTACTTTATTTTCAAATGGTTTTCGGATTTTAAAGGTCCCACATTGATATAATTCGATTCTAAGGTGATTAGGGTTCTAAATATACCCACCCAATAGGTTTTGGACATGTGTAGGTCTTAGAGTTTACATTATCGTTCCATTTTATTTAAATCGTCAAATAATGAGGTCATCGCTACATTATTATGATGTCATAAGTAATTTGATTTATTTAATTTATAAAATTTATAAAGAAAATACTATGATGTAGAAAATATTTCTAGACTTCCAATGACAATTTATAGTCCAAAAGGTCATTTATGTAGAGAAAATTAAAAATATTTTACTTAGGTGATACATTCTTTGTTACATTTAACATTCTTTAAAAATAAAAAGACAAAAAGTCACTTTCTCAAAAAAGTGATTTCATTGGGCCCCCAGGTTTGGCAAAAGGCATCCCATGGTCGGCCATTTGACAACAAGTAGCCTTAGGACACATGTTGTGGTCATTTTTTTATTATAATGATATTATCTTATTATCTATAACTACCCGATTACTCATTAATCAAGATAATTAAAGATAATTACCGTCGTTAATATTTATAATGTCCAAAAACAAAAGAGTCTTAATTACATAATTTGGACCTTCTAATTCCAAATAATTAATCCATTTTACCAAATTACAAACACATAAATTGCAATAATTGATTTAAAAATAATTCTCGTTGTCAAAAGAAATAGCGGTTTTTTTTAAACAATATCTATGAAAAGTTTGGCATTAGTTTATGACCAATTTAAAAGTGAAATTAATCCTAATGTCCACCATTGGATTAAATGTTAAAAATATATTCATATTACACTTTAATACCTATTAAAACTATAATATATCCATATAATTAAATTAAATGAAAAAGCAGTTTTGATGTAAAATGCAGTATTTTTCACTATTCATTAAAAAATGAACATTGTCAGAAAAATACCAAAAAATTTTCCAATGTAAATATAAATGTCCCAATCACAATGAATATGTTTATTTTGACAAATATAGATTATAAAATTTTCAAAAGATTGATTTAAAAATGGTTTTTCATCAAAAGGCAGTAAAATAATCTTTTATGAATATTAGTGTATTCCATGCTTAAGATTGGATTTACTTTCATTTTAAGACTCTAAAACACTATATAATTCATTAATATACATAGATAAAAATATATATTATTCATTACTTACTTGTGATGTTACAAATTTAGTATATTTATAATGGTTATTTTTTTATAGACCTTACCAGTTCATTTATAATGTATCGTTATTTGGAATATACATGGCATATAAGATGTTTCTACAAGATGGTAACTTGAGAAGACTATATTCAATGCATTTGATATACATAAGAATCACATGCATAGTCAAGAGGATCAAAGTACTGATATGATAGTGTAAAATATATTTAATCATGGTATAGTGGTAGGAAAAATTAAAAATAAACACTATATAAGAATGTGATTACATTATAGTGTATTCAAACTATAGAAGACCATACTTTTTTTAGATATATATATAGTTCTATTCGGTGAATATTCATTAAAATTTTTTCCCTAAAACCACCATAATAGATTGTTTTAATAGGGAACATTAACACAAAAATCAAATAGTCCATAAAAGGTCAATATAATATCCCATATAGTTATTCAAAACTAGAAAAATTCTTCTACTTATCATACATAAATCATTTAATCATTTCATAGGGAAAATAAAACATAATAAATGGTTATCTCAGATGCTTCGTAATGTTATCATATGATATATTAATGGATGATTATAAGAAATCATAAGATTAGAATAAGTGTAAGAGAAAATGATTATAACTTATAGTAATCATATCCAACCAGTGAAGGATAATTAATCATTAATCATGGAATAAGAATTCTCCATAACAAATGATAAAAGTTATAACAATTTGGAATCATTCAAAATACATCTTAATCCATGAGAACACATTATAATCATATGAATAATGATTTTTTATTAAAATAAATATATAAAATATTTTCCATAGCCAATTATCATTAGTTTTACTATTGAATTTTTAATGGGTTTAGTCACCATTCTATCACATCCAGTGTTATTGTTCCATAACAATACTATTATAGTGAAATACATCACTTAGTGATATAGGATCTCTACCCATTCCATTTTTATTAACCTATGGGATATCCATATTTACTAATTGCATTAGAGGTATGCATAAATATTATCAAACTCATTACATAATAAAACCCACACATATGTGGGATTAAATATCATAAATAATTAATCATATATTCATTTGATAACCAATGGAATGGAAAGAGGTTTCATAAAAATATCATCATAACATAATCTATTGTAAATTATTTGTATTTGTAAAAATATAATATTCATAATAAATAAAAAGTGGGAAAAATAATACTGATTGTATCATTATATTATATATCCAGTAAAACATAAGTACCATAAAATGATGTTATCATAAATTAATATTACCTTTAAAATATCAGGAATAATATTTCACGTTGGAAATTGACTATTCATTTTTTAATTAATTATCTGAAATCTAAAAAATTAAAAATTTTATATAAAATATATTACCTAAAAAAACTAAGAAAATATTTTAAAAAATCATCAAATTAATTAGTTGTTATGATTTCATGAAAATATATTCATGATATATATGCTAAATGAAAATGATTCCTTTTACACCTTAGTAAAATGTCATAAAAACATTTATTGGAAAAAGGGTTCCCTAAATATGTTTATTTCGAATAGTTTTAGGTAAATTAAAACGTGATGAAAATCATCATTTAGAAATATTTCATGTAAAAGTAATAACATTCATTAAATAAATTTTTATGATTATGTACATGATAGAGTAACCTCATAAAAAAGAAATGAAATAAAGTTGACTTTTATTAGAAATAATTTATTGATAATTTTATATACAAATGAGAGGTAAATAAAATAATAAATAAAAATTTAAAAATACCCTCATGATAATAAAATATACCTGGATTAATGGTTATGAAATATATAATTTACCACTATGAGAATTTTTCTTAGACAACCCTAAAAATAAGTGAGATTGTAACATCAACCCAATACCGGATTGGTAATTATTGATTCATAATAACAATGAATGAAATTACAAAAAAAGAAACATTAAATATAATTAAACTAACAATATTATTTAAGGAACATAACAACATGTTATTAGATAAACCCCATTAATGTGTATATGTGTATAACATAACGTAAGTCCTAAAGGATACAATATGTGATAAAAAACTCATACATCAAGTCCCTTACCTCTTCATATCTATTGAAATATCATATATAATAATTTAAAATTTATTATTAATAAAATAAAAAACCATATTAATATTAATATTAATAATTATAATTACTTTATATTCTCTTATCATCATTTTATTAAGAATTCATCCATGAAATGATCATTCATGTAAAAATATTCCTCTAATCATACATGTTTCAGTTAGATGGTTCCTATCATTTTAGAATCTTCATAGTTTAAGAATAGTAGAAATTTTAATAAATAAATATTTATTATATTTATTAATAACACATAATTATATATTAATTCACATAAATCCATGATGAAAAATTAATTACATCACTTTATGGAGACGATAGTCCATGCATACACACGAGTAATGATTCCACTTATGAATCGATGAAAGGACTGATAGCTAAATAAAAATAAAACTTTATAGATTCATTAATATATCATAATTCATATATATATTTTAACTACATATAACTTTATTAATATCCTTGTAAATCAAAAATGTAAAAAGATTCAAAAAACTTCTTGGAGGTGGCAGTCCGCATAAACTCCATACCAACATTACTATTTTCATACATCAGAAATAGTGAGAACATATGAAAGATATTATTAGAACAGATGAATTATTATGTCCAAAATACCATATATAAACAGTAAATCCATCATAATACCCGACCATGAATTATGGTGAAGGAAAAAATATGTATAGCTATGGGAGGTAGTCGATGACACATACACACAATCAAAAAGAAAATTTTCATTTTATAAAATAGGGGGAATATTTTTTGTTACATAATAAAAAATATTTCATAATATTTAGGATATTTAAATTATTATTTTATTATGAATTCAAAATAATTTATATTAGTCTTAGAGGAAATAAATTGTAATACATTGGGTTAGATGTTTAAATCTTGTGTGGTAGTCCTCCTTTTTATTCCTTATATTGGACACTTGGAATGATATTTTGAAAATATAAGAAAAAATAAATATTGTATATGTTATTTGACATTATAAATTTAATGATTTTTGTTTATATCATTGGGTAAAAGTGGTGCAATAAAAATAGATTAGGGGTGTCTTTTTATAAGGTGGAAGGATCACTCTAGTAATTTATCAAAACGTTAAAAAATTATAAATTTAAAATCATGTTATAGGGTTTAAAATTGGATTAATTTTGTAATGAAGATGATATATTGTAAAAATAAACTCATAAAATTGGATTTATTTTCATTTTATCTCATTTTATACAGTATCACTTTAGTTTTACCCATATATTAACCCTTTGAAATTTTAATTGTGGTTACCAAATTTGCAATCATGAATTTTTGTAAAATTATTTATTACAAAAAAATTGGAATACAAATAGTATAGGGATGAAATTTTGTACCATATACAATAATCCTTATCTTATTTCAACAATTTTATTATTTTAAAAAATTTAATAAAATATTACATAATGTGAAATATCAATAATGTCAATTTTTGTACTATTCATTTTATTTTACTACAAATATGGTTAGATAAAAATTTATTTCAAATATATAACATTTAAACATAAATAATATAATATAATTACCCATAATATTTTATCTCATTGTAATTTATAAAAATAGTATCTTTTTATATTTTTAGAATTATAATGGAACTTTTTGTAACACCTCTGGTAAATAAAGAATATTACATTTTTATATTTATCCATATTTGTGAATAAAATGTTAATATTACTTTAAAGGGAATGCTATGCTCGATGGCGTACCCAATACACGACAACGAGTTCCTTTGAAGTCTTACGTTGCACTATAATAATAAAATAATATTATTTTAAATGGTAGTAAACGCCTAGAAATTGTAATGGCGGTAAAGAACAAAAATAACTAGAAAATGATTATATATCTTTGTCAAATATTTTTACTTTTATCCAATAAATGTTAGAGGTTTAAAATGAAAATTAATCCAATTTTAAGCATATATATTCTAATATTATTTAAAAGGTCGATTAACCACCTTTTGATGGAGAGACCTTTTTAAATATACTTTTGAAAATTTTATATGTTGTATTTGAGAAAATAAAATCCTTCTTTAGAATCTGAACATCAAAATTTATTTCGTGTAATTTTTTTTATTTTTCCGATAAAGAGACTTTTTAGTGAAACTATTGCATTTTAATTCAAAACCACCTTTTAATCTGATTTATTTATATTGATAGATTATATTTTTAATTTAAATTATAGTGTATTTAGAATATATTTTTACCATTTAATCCTATTTTGGGCATTGGGATTAATTTCACTTTGAAACTGGACTTAAACTAGTGTTAATCTTTTAATAAATATTGTTTCTTAAAAACACGCTATTTCGTTTGACAGCGGGAATTAATTATTAAATTAATTAATGCAACTTATATTTTTTTGAATTTTGTAAAATAGACATCATTTTTGAATTCGGAATATCAAATTTATCTTAGGGTGAAATTTTGGTATTTTTCTAAAAAAATTCAATTTTTGATGAATAGTGAAACCACTAATTGAAGTTAAAGAAACTGATTTTTCATTTACATGAAACTTTTCCACTACTATGATTTGATTTTCAAAAATCCGATATCCATGATTTTCATTAAGGAATAAAATGTGGTTCAATGAGTTCAAAATAATTTTTGGTGAATAGTTACTTTTAAGTTTTATTAATCGCGATTAAAGGTAATTATTGTAATTTATGGTAAAAATAATGTTTTAATAATATGAAATGACCTAGACACGTGTCCTACCATCGTTGGATGTGTCATGGCCGACCGAGAAAATCCATGGGTCAACTAGGGACCCCATGGAGGCTCTTTTGTAGGAAATGGCATAAATAACTTTTTATTTAAAGTTAAAATAAAAATGTCACAAACATGAGTTGTTTTAATAAATCAATTTTTCAATGATGTTATAGAAGTCATATTTTTTACTATAATTATTCATTATAATATAAAAGTATTTCCTCCATCATTATATATTATTTTATAATTTTTAGACATTAAATAAATTATATTAATTATGAATTATGATGATGCAGCGATTACCTCATTATTTAACGATTTAAATAAAATGAAAAGATAATATAATATATAAGACCTACACTGGTAAAAAACCTATTAGATGGGTGGATTTAGAACTCTTATTACCTTAAACTCGAAATACATCAATGTGGGACCTTTAAAATCCGAAACTAATTTGAAAAAAAGTATCCTTTTGTAACATTCCAAGAGTGCCCCTCCTCTCCTCTTATAAAAGACCCCCACCTCTACCACATTACCCACACCTCTAAAGCCTTTGGCTCAGACAAACCCTACCCATTGTGTCTTTTCATATCCCTCTATTACTCCTAGAAGCCTCACATTGTGCAGAAGTCTTTCCAAGGAAGCCATTGATCTCAAATCAAAATGAGTTACCTCTTTAAAAGTTAATGTCATCCCTAATGGTCTTTTTTTTATTTTGCTTCTCCAACCCCCTAAAATATTTTAAGTTATTTCTTTAGTAACATCACCATTATATTAAATATACTAGGATGTTGTTTTGAGGATTTTTAGAGCTACACTATCACACACCTCCGTCAAATGGTTAATGAACATTCTGTTTCTGTGGATGGTGAATTACTGCCTCACGAAACGATGATTGTTCTATCTTCTAAAACCACCTCTCATTTTGGCCATTATGATGGAACTATATATATTTATGATATATATTATATTTATTTCCTCTCTATAATTCTCTAATTTATATTTAATTCATACCATTATGCTTTGCGTGTTGTGAAAATGTGATAATTTCATTTGAGGAAGTGTGGACTACAGCCCCTTCAAGTGACGTGACTCATTCATGCAATACATGGAATGTATAAAAAATTTAATTGATAAAATTATGTGATATATATATAACATATATATTATACATGAATTATAATATATATATATCTCTCTCATTTAGTTTTAATTCCATTAATGTGCCAAAGAAATGAAAGTAGCGTTCATGCGTACGTACGGCTTACCATCTACATGAACGGTACATTTCATTTCTTATCTCCAAATGTTATGTACTATTATAAGTACATATATATAAAGGATATATATTCCGTATATTACATATAAATAATGTATATCATTCTGGAATTATAATATATATATAAATTTTTTAACTTTAATTCCATTAATATGAAAAAAAATGAAAGTAGCGTTCATGCGTACGTACGGCCTACCATCTCCATGAACGGTGCTTTTAATTTTTTATCTCAAAATTTTATAGAATAGAAAAAATGAATATATACTGGATATATATAATATTTAAAAAATTAATACTATTATGTAGATGATGTATATATAACTACATGGAAATCCAACAAGATCAATATTTACTCATGTACCGAACATCGAAAAAAACGTCTGATATGAACTCACTTTATTAACAAATTATTATAACATTATAATATGTGATATGAACTGAATAATAATATCTAATGGAGGTCCTTAATAAATTATAAATTGACTAAATTTTATTATTCAAGAGATCAAAGAACGATCGAGTCATGTCGGACACGAGGTAAGGTATCCAACCTCTCTCTTTCTTTTTAAGTACTCTCTTTTATGTTATTTTTTAAGATAATATTTCTTATGTTTTGGGATGTTATTTATATTATTAATACATTACATTTTATTTAAATATTATGAGAGACCCAATTTTATCACATAAATCCATTTTTGGAAGTTTTAAGTGGCGCTGTTAGGCTACCGAGTTTTCGTAAGGGATTTTTCATCTCACATTTATTCCCGTGACTATTATAATACCTTTGACACTATTTACTTTGAGTGGTGTATTTAAATCCTATTATTATACAATATGTGTTGTACAATTTCATTTATGGTATTTAAATCTTCATTGTATGACCCTTCTTCCATGGGGTGTACGTTTTGAAAGTTACCCAACTCGGTAAGGGGACCTTACACCCTCTTTTTTTTAAAAGAATTCTTGTTTTATGTCTTTTAATTCAAATACTATTATGTTGGGATCTGTACTTATATATCCTTATTTATGTAAATTTTATGTCCATGTGACGGGATACGATTTTCTCTCTCATCAACTCATTTTCTGAATTTTAATGTGACGCTGTTAGGCTGTCGAATTTCTATAATGGAACTTCTTAAAACACTTTCAATTCTTTAGGTTAATCGTCTACTTCATGATATAATTATTCCAATATTATGTTTGGAATCTCTATATTGTAATTTCCACAAATGTTTCTATAGATATACTATTCCTACACATAATCATCTCATTGATAAATTCTTACGAACTTGTATGGGAAATCATAACTCAATATCATTTCATTGAGTTAAATATCTATGTCATTGGTTTTGATTTTCCATGATTATGTGTGAATGACCTCTCATTATATCACACTTTATATCCACTTATATTGGGTGTATTGATATTTCTCACACATAATTATGTGATAGATTTATCCTTAATTTAAAGATACCATCTTTATAATGGATTTCATCTCCATTTACATTTCTATTGAGCCTTCATTGTTGTTATGAACCAATTCACTCTTATATGGTGTATATACTATCCTTTGGTATATTATATCATGAATCCCTTTATTCTCATGATATTATAAAGTTTGGATTAAATGTTATTCCACAATTATTTGTATTCAAGTGTCTCTCATTTTGTTAAAAAATCATTAACAAAAATATCATTTTAAATGTTTTAAAGATTCATTATTCAAAATAATTATCTTTAATTTCCATGTACTCAAAATGGTTTTCAGTATTTATTTATATGGACATTAGTGTTTTTAAATTAAAATTCCATTAAAAGTTTCAAAGTGGTATGTGACACTATGATACAAAAGTCTCTTTTAAATGATTTGTGAATATGGATTGATTAATTCAATAACTTGTAATTACTTATTGTGATTGAAAATGAAATGATGTTATTTAAATGTTTATTTTTTCAATAACTTGGTTTACTTGTTGTTTTGAAAAATAAACAGTTTTACTTATTTGTGTATTTTTTAATGGACTTTCTATGCTCATCCCAAGTTTTTGAAATGTTTTCCATACTACTTAAAGATGAATATGGTCAAGGATGGGATCAAGGAAAGACATGCTATCTAAAACATGGAACTAGACATGTTTCTTTTTATGAGTTTTATATTATGGTAACCTAGTAGAAGTGTATACATTGTAGACTTTGAGATGTAATAGTTGTGTCCTAATTCTCTAAAACTATAAACCTGAAATGATCCTAAATGTGAATTATTCATTTAATTAAATAAAAAAGTAATGATTAAGGCTAGGTCCTTATAGTTGTTATCAAAGGTCGGTTTAGATAACATTAGAGGTTAGGGTATTCCATAACCATAAGTGACATTACCATAATTTCTAGGATTTTAGAAAGAGTCATAGTTTTTAGATAAAGTGAATGAGTAAGTATATATTAGTGTTTATCTTCTTCATTAGAACATGATGATTTTATTGTTATACACACACTGACATTTCTGTTTTTAGTAAATGGATGGATCTAGAAGGCACCAATGTGACAATGGGATTGATGGAAACTGTGGTGGTTCTCTGATTAAGTGACTGGATGAAATGGGTTATTCAATGAGGAATCGTGTGGTCATGCTAAACCAAATATCAAGGATTCATGATCAAGCACATGAACCTGGGTGATTTCTCTAATGCATCATGTACGAGATGACCAACTCGATGTGGAAGTTCAGGTAATAATTATAAAGGTAACCATTAGGCTTTATATGATCCTTAAACATTAGGTAATTATGGGTTACTCTATGATATGATGGAAAATAAAAGGCATGAGATAAACTTGAGGTGAAAATATGTTATAATCATTTTTGAAGATTTTATCTCATTTTGGAGAATTTTTTAAGAATTATGTAGTTTGGGAAAAAGGACAACACATATACTGTGTGACAACCCGTCGTGTTGGAAAAAGCCGTAGGAATCGAAACACAACCAAAGTGCGACTGTTATTTATCTCCTACTACTAGACTACATGATGTCCCTATTTATTTTGACTAATTCTTTTTAGTTATATGATTTTAGGAATCAAGAGTATGTTTATTTTGGGTTATCTATGGAAATGAATAACCTATCATGGGGGATATGTGATTTGGTTAATTACTTTTCAATATGATACTTTAAGAGAAACTAATGTTATTTGGAGAAAAATGTTAATTTTTAACTTGGAAGACTATGTGAATAAATCCTTAAAATATTTGTGCTTCAATCTTATTTTGGTTAACTTTGAATAATTTTATGGAAAAATTGTTTATTGAATGGTATTTGTTGAACTTTGGGTTTTGTTGGACATATTTTGGAGACTAAGAATATATTTTTTATAAAGGATTATCCTTTTTGGGTATTATCTGATCTCATACTAACCTTTTTGGTTTTAGTTTTGGTTATGGTCTAATGAAATGAGATTTATATAGTTCTCTTTTGTGGATTCGGTGATTCTCTAGAAGATGATTATAGTACTCTTAATGTGAACAGGTCTTCCTAAATACTCATCATTTGGGGAAAGTATGAGTTTGTGTAAGAAATGTAGTCAATGTTGAAAGTCAACATCACAAGTATGTATGTTTTCTTAAGATCAAAAATAAATTCCTCAATGAAAAGTAACTTAAAACAAAAATGTTTTCTATTAAATTTTCCTACTGTGGAATCGAATATCGTTTAACCCACCACAAGTTTGTGATTTTCTTGTGGTTAACTTTCTCCTAAACATGTTTTTCTATCACTCTCCCACAGAACATGAACCTTTTATTTTTCTTCACTGTCCATGTTTTCCTAAATGGAATCCTAGTATGGGTTAATTCGAGTGACCACTATACATCTATTTCTTTCTTTTAATGTGATTGTTTTACCGACTCTTATTTTGATGTGTGATTTTCAATGATGTTTCTGAGACCAATTTTAAAATTGTGAGGACAGAATTCCCAAAAAGGGGGAAGGATGTAACACCCTAGGTAAATAAAGAATATTACATTTTTATATTTATCCATATTTGTGAATAAAATATTAATATTACTACAAAGGGAACGCTATGCTTGATGGCGTACCCAATACGCAACAACGAGTTCCTTTGAAATCTTACATTGCACTCTAATAATAAAATAATATTATTTTAAATATTAGTTAATTCCTAGAAATTGTAATGGCGGGAATGAATGGTACTAAATACACAATAATTATATATGTTTGTCTAATATTTTTACTTTTATCCAATAAATTTTAGAGGCGTAAAATTCAAATGAATCCAATTTTAAGCCTAAATCTTCCAATATTCTTTAAAAGGTTGATTAACCACCTTTTGATGGAGAACCATTATTAAACTTACTTATGAAAATTTTATATGTTTTATTTGACAAAATTAAATCCTTCTTTAGAATCTGGACATCAAAGTTTACTTTGTGAATTTTTTTTTATTATTCGGATAAAGATCATTTTTAGTGAAAATGTTGCATTTTAATTCAAATCCACCATTTAATATTATTTATTTATATGGATATATTATATTTTTAGTTGATATTAATGTTTATTTAGAATATAATTTTACCATTTAATCCAATGGTGGTCATTTTAATTAATTTCACTTTGAAATTGGACTTAAACTAGTGTTAATCATTTAATAGATATGGTTTCTTAAAAACACGCTATTTGTTTTGACAGCAGTAATTAATTATTAAATTAATTCATGGAACATATATGTATTGGATTTTTTAAAATAGACATCATTTTTTAATTTTGAATATCAAATATAGATTAGGGTGAATTTTTGGTATTTTTCTGAAAAACCTCAATTTTTGATGAATAGTGAAACCATTAAGTGGTAGTTAAAGAAACTGATTTTTCCTTTAAATGAAACATTCCCAATTATGTGATTTTATTTTCAAAAATACAACATACTTGGTTGTCATTAAGATGTAAAATGTGGTTCAATGCTATCAAAATAATTTTTGGTAAGTAGTAACTTTTATGTTTTATTAATCGCGATTAACGGTAATTAGTGTAATATAAGGTAAAAATAAAGTTTTAATAATATTAAATGACCTTTACACATGTCATACATTTATTGGCCGTGTCATGTCCGACCAAGACAATCCATGGGTCAACTTGGGGTCCCCATAGAGCCACTTTGGTTGTAAAATGACATAAATAACTTTTTATTTAAAGTGAAAATAAACATGTTACAAACATGAGTTGTTTTACCAAAAAAATTTAATGTGGTTATAAAAGTCATATGTTTTTCTATAAATATTCATTAGAAAGATAAAAATATTTCCAACATGATGATAGTTTTATTATAATTTTTAGACATTATATAAATTAAATTATTTATGACATCATGATGATTCAGAGATTACCTCATTATTTAACGAATTAAATAAAATGAAAAGATAATGTAATATATAAGACCTAAAATTGTAAAAAACTTATTGGATGGGTGTATTTCGAACTCTTATCACCTTAACCTCAAAATACATCAATGTGGGACCTTTAAAATCCAAAACTCATTTGAATATAAAGTATCCTTTTATAACATTCCAAGAGTGCCCCTCCTCTCCTATTATAAAAGGCCCCCAACTCTATCACCATACCCACACCTCTCAAGCATTTAGATCACCCAAACCCTGCTCATTTTTTCTCTACACATACCTATCTTACTCCTATAAGCCTCACATTGGGCAGCAGTCTTCCTCCTGAAGTCTTTGAGCTCAAATCAAAAAGAGTTACTCGTTTTACAGGTAATATCTTCCCTAGTGTTCTTTTGTTTTATTTTGCATCTCCAAACCCCTAAATTTTTTTTATTAATTTATTTTGTAACAAAACAAATATATTAAATATACTAGGATGTTTTTATGAGGATTATTCGAGCTAAACTAATACACACCTCCGTCTAATGGTTAAAGAACATACTGTTTCTGTGGTTGGTGAATTACTGCCTCACGAAACGGTGATTGTTCTATCTTCTCACACCACCTCTCATGGTAGCCATTATGATGGAACTATTTTTATTTATGATATATATTATATTTATTTCCACTCTATGCTTATTTATTTTATATTTAATACATACCTCTATGCTTTTCATGTTCTGAATATGTGATAATTTCATTTGAGGAAGTGTGGACTACTGCCCCCTCAAGTGATGTGACTCGTTCATTCAATACATGGAATGTATAAGGAATGAAATTGATGAACTTATGTGATATATATAAAATATATATTATACTGGAATTATAATATATATATATCTCATATAATTTTAATTCCATTAATCTTCCAATGAAATGAATGTAGCGTTCATGCGTATGTACGACTTACCGTATCAATGAACGGTACATTTCATTTATTATCTCCAAATGTTATGTACTAATATAAGTACATATATATAATTTATATATATTTAATATATTAAATATAAATTATGTATATAATTCTGTAATTATAATATATATATCTCTCTTTTAACTTTAATTCTATTAATATGACAAAAAAATGAAAGTAGCGTTCATGCGTACGTACGGCCTACCGTCTCCATGAATGGTGCTTTTAATTTTTTATCTCCAAATGTTCTGGAATAGTAAAAAATGAATACATAATGGATATATATGATATTTAAAACATTAATAATATTTTGGAGATTATGTACCTATAACTACATAGAAAATTCTTTTCTAACAAGTTCAATTTTTACTCATGTACCAAACATCGACAAAAACATCTGATATGAACTCATTTTATAAACCAATTATTATAACATTATAATATGTGATATTAACTGAATAATAATATTTAAAGGAAGTCATTAATCAATTATAAATTGACCAAATTTTATTATACAGGAGATTAAAGAACGATCGAGACATGTCGGACATCAGGTAAGGGATCCAACCTCTCTCGTTCTTTTTAAGTACTCTCTTTTATGTCATTTGTTTTAATCTCATCTTTATTATGTTTGGAGATGTTATTTTATATTACTCATACTGTAATTTTTATGTTAATATTATGAGACACCCTATTTGATCTCATTAATCCATTTTTTAATGTTTTAAGTGGCGTTGTTAGGCTGCCGAGTTTTCGTAAGGGATTTTCATCTCACTTTTATTCCGGTGACATTTATGCTATGTTTGTCACTATTTCCATTGATTAGTTTATTTACTGCCTATTATTATACACATTGTGTAGTATAATTTTATTTATGGGTATTTACATCTTCATTGTATGACCCATCTTCGATGGGGTGTATGTTTTGAATGTTACCCAACTCGGTAAGGGGGCTGTTCACCCTCCACTTTTTAAAAGACTTCTTTTATTTTGTGTTTTAATTCACATACTAATATGATAGGATATGTTATTATATATACTTGTTTATTTAAATTTTATGGACAAGTGATGAGATAACATTTTCTCTCTCATCAACTCATTTCCTGAATTTTATAGTGACGCTGTTAGGCTGTCGGATTTCAGTAAGGGAACATCATAACCCACTTTCAATTCTTTGGGTTAAACATCTACCTCATGATTTTATTATGCCAATATTATGTGTGGAATATATATGTTGAAATTTTTACAAACCATTGTGTTGATATACTATTTCTACACATAATCATCCCATTGATAAATTCTTACGAACTTGTATGGGTAATCATAAATCAATCTCATTTCATTGAGTTAAATATCTATTCCATTGGTTTTGTTTTCCCAAGATTCTGTGTGAATGACCTCTGAATGTTTCACACATAATATCAAATTATATTGGGTGTATTTATATTTCTCACACATAATTATGTGGTAGATTTATCCTTAATTTAAGGATACCATCTTTATAATGGATTTCATCTCAATTTACATTTTCATTGAGACTTCATAGTTGTTAAGCACCAATTCACTCTTATATGGTGTGTATACTATCCTTTGGCATATTACATCATGAATCCCTTTATTCTCATGAGATTATTAAGTTCGGATGAAATGTTATTCTGCATTTATTTGTATTCAAGACTCTCTCATTTTGTTAAAAACTCTTTAACAAAAATATCGTTTTAAATGTTTTAAAGTTTCATTATTCTAAATCATTACCTTTAATGTCCATGTTTTCAAAATGGTGTTCAGTATTTATTTATATGGACATTAATGTTTTAAAATTATAATTCCATTAAAAGCTTCAAAGTGGTATGGGACACTTTGACTCAAAAATGTCTTTTAAATGATTTTTGAAAATGGATTGATTAATTCAATATCGTTAAATTACTTATTGTGATTACAAATGAAATTTTGTTATTGAAATGTTTATATTTTCAATATTTTATGTGTAATGATGGTACTTGGACATTTTACAAGTGGTTACGTGATAAACCATATGATGGGTGGTGCCATGAATATCAGGACGAGTGGTTACATTATAACCTTCAATGCATTGAGTGTGGAAGTCGACTGTATGGAAATTCCATTAAGTGATATTTGTGGAAGTCGATCGTATGGTTATTCCATTTAAGTATGTTTATGTCCCAAGTTACCTTTATATGTAATGTGTTCTTTATATGTGTTTTTATGGTAATCTTTTGGTTACAAAAGGGGTAATTAATGATCGTTTATTCATTGAAGAGCTTTTTTTAATACTTTATAAAGGTGAAAAGTATTACTTTGATAAAGTATTCTTGGTTTACTTGTTGTTTTGAAATACTAACAGTTCTCATTCTTTGAGTATCCTTTACTGGGCTTTTTATGCACATCCCAAGTTTTTGAAATGTTTTCCACAGGACTTAAAGATGAATAGGTTCATAGATGGGATCAAGAAAGGACATGTTATCTAAAACATGGAACTAGACATGTTTTTTAAGAGTTTTTATTTTGTGGAAAAATAGAAGAAGTGTATACTTTGTAATATTTGAGATGTAATAGTTATGTCCTAATTCTCTATAACTATAAACCTGAAAAGTTCCTCAATGTGAATTATTCATTTAATTCAATATAAAGTAAGGTTCAAGGCTGGTTCCTTATACTTTTTTTGCTACTTTCACAAACACTGCATCGGCAATGAGAAATCATTTAAGGTAATTATTAAATGATAAATATTTGAATATATATTTTTATAATAAAAAATTATTTATGTTTAAAATAATTTTGTATTACAGACTATATCTCATTTTAATCCCTATGATAAAATATTAGACATTTTAATGGAAAAGAGAGAGACATTTCATATTTTTATTTACTCAATGTAATATATAATTTATTATAAATAAAATATTGAAAAAAATCATACCTTCAAATGAAATATTAGGATCTTAGAAAAAACCTCATAAAATAGATTAATGGAATCAGATAGGGTTATTTTAATGCCTTGTCTCAGTGTTTTAACATAGTTTCAAATTTTTTACATTTACTGAGATGACAAATATTTAACTTGATTTTTAATATTAATGAGAAAAAATAAATGGTATATGTTAACCATGTTTTATCCAAATGATAAAAATATCAATAAAATTATTTAATATTACATTTATATAAGTTTTAGAAATGAATTTTCATATAATCAAGTAAATAATAATGAAAAACAATTTTCCAAAAAATGAATCATTATGTCTAAAAGTATTCTTATACCAATATATAGTATGATATTGATGGAGAAGGAATAAATTGAAAAATATATAACAAAAATAATCTGATTATATTTTAATACCTATCCAAAATAATTATATGAAATGAACTATTAAGAAAAAATATATTTCTTAGCAAATCCTTATTATCACTATACACCAATAAATATAAATTTTCAAAAAAATTGAAACAAATATCCACATTATAATTTTTACATGATAATCTCAATAAATTCATTATTTATAAAAAAAAATTCTGAAACTGAAAAAATTATTTATAATATCGGCATATATAATGCGATAAAAGAAAATT
This sequence comes from Viscum album, assembly GCA_963277665.1. Lineage (NCBI taxonomy): Eukaryota > Viridiplantae > Streptophyta > Magnoliopsida > Santalales > Viscaceae > Viscum > Viscum album. Next base: position 485,072,523 of record OY728147.1, read on the forward strand.
TTCAAGGAAACTTATTTCTGAAGAATTAAATATCATTATATCTGTTACATGATAAATAATCCCCCATATATGAAGTCAAATTTTGATTATTTAATTTAAAATATATAGTATTTATTTTAAAAACAATCATTAATAGATATTAGATTAATTTAATTGAATAAACAAAATTTCAATAATACAACCACTTTTCATGAAAATAACACTTTTTTACATTTAAAAGATTGTATCCTCATTCCTAACCATTAGATTTATATTAAAGTAATGAATATTTTTTTTTCTCAACTATAGTATAAATATATTTCATTAAAATCATTAATAAAATTTCATTCAATTAAAATTGCAATTTTTTCAAAAAATACATATATTTGAAAAATATGTTTTTAAATAATAAAGTGATTTTGAAAATTGAGTGATATTCAAAAAACATTATATTTTTATTATAGGGAAAAATCATAAAATTTCATAATTTAGTTGATCTTATTCATATCTAATTACAATGTGACAATTTTTTAACGAATTATGATTTCATTTGTACTCATGGAATTTTTTTATACTATATTTTTAATAATTCCATTTTATATTAATTTGATAAATATTTTCATAAATCCTAGGTGGTAACATTGCACCCCTTTCATAAATTTTAACCTTATAGTTATAACATGTAAATCAAAGAATTAAAAAAATGAAAATAGATGTTATTTTAAAACCGCATTGTAAAAAATAATTATAAAACATCATTTGAAATTGGAAAGTGGGAAACATAAAGTTTTACAGAAATAACAAACAATTATGTAACTAGATACGAATAAAAGAGGTGGTAAGTTTAAAAAAAAATTGGAAGATAAAAATAATATCTAATAAATAAAATATGGTGATAGAGGATATGTTGATGAGAAAGTGATTTAAAAAACCCCCCGAAATCATTATGGGGTGAGAATACCATTAATTACTCAAATAAAGGATAACTTAAAACAATTTTTAAATATATTTTTCCAAAATTGTGATTATTATATTACTATCACTTAATATAACATGGAAAAATATATCTATTGTCCTTTCCTTTTCGATGTGTAATTTCATCATTTTCTTATTCTATGAAAAATATCAACATTATCACTTACTTTAAAATTATTATTCATGATGAATTAATCATGATTTAATCACTAATATTATCTTTTAATGGATCATAATATCCACAAAATAATTACAATTCTTTTCATCTATCTCTATATATTTACCCAAAAAAAGGGTCAGCACAAGTTACCCAATATGGATAAATATGAAAAATTAATCTCTATAAAATCAATAATAAACATAATAGTTAAACGTAATACATTCCATTAATATTTAAAATTATGGATAAAAAATATATATGAAGAAACTCATAACAAAAATATCTAAAATATATTCTCCCAAATTTTTATCAATATCAAATTTCATATTAACCTAAAACAAACATAAAGTAGCTTTTTATGTCACATGCCAGACATGTGAATGACATCATCATATATTCTCTTAATACATAATAATAACCTGAATCACCAAAAAAACACAATGAAAACATATATTTGTCAAAAAACAACACTATCATTATTCCTAAAGTAAAATACTATACTATTTATTATATCCCACAAATAAAAAAAGAGTAAAACATCATCAGAAATAAAATCATCATCCAATCCCCAATAATTTTCAAGCTCACCAAGACAATAATGGTTACATTATCAATAAAAATAAAGTATTTATTGCAACGTGACATTATTATCTCAACATCTGAGAAATATTATTGATTATATACCCCAAAATAATGTGTTTTACAAAAAATATAACCATCTCAGTAAATCAAATGTCATTGTCCTTGGAACCATTCAAAAAATGATTTTAAAACCATAATGATAATATATTATAAAACAAACCTTATAGGTTTCATGATTTGTATAAGAATAAAATAATTGAAAAAAAATTCTAGAGTATATTTCTTGAATTTCTATGCATAAACAATTCAATCATTCAACATCAATGATTAAAAAAACAAAAGATCTTCTTTTCTCTAGGTTAAATCTATATTACATTGGATTGACTATGAAATTTCGCTTATTCCCCCCACATAAGTCATTGAAATATAAATGTTATTTGAAGATGTATTTTATTTCTCTCTAGTAAACCCATTAGTTTTCCTTAATAATTAATTGATAAATTCCCTTGTATTCAATATATAAGAAATCTTACCATCTAACTGAGATAGTTTCATACGTTCTCCTGTACACACAAATTTAATATATGAAGATAAATATTAATTATATCATTTATTTTATCTAATAAACTCCAATCAAACATGATACATCACATATTATGTGTGCCATGAATATTATAAAATTTTATGATTTTAATCATATAATATGATAGATTAATAAGAATAATCACATGGTTTCACATTCCATATACAATTTTATTTGGTTTCTTATTTGTACAATATTTTAATTTTTGTTCACATCTAATATTAATATGTTATCTTAGGGTTTCATTTGTTGACTAAAACCAAAAATAAACGTCTGAGAAACAAAAATCATAGTTTTAAACCATATAATCATTAAAAATAAGTCATATTATGCCAAATATTGACACCTTCATTTGAATCTATGAATCCTTATTTTTAAACAACACTCTCCATGATCATAGTCTATTAAAATCGATCATAATAATTTATAAATAAAATTTGAATTAACCAACAAAAATCCACCAATTGTTTCTTGATAGGTGTGATTTATTTGGAGTTCTCATCAAGCATAAGTGATGATCGAGTTAACAATCAATCAAGTCTATTCCATGTTTCTACTCATATTTTAATTTCTTACATAGTCACATATAAATTCTAGAATGTAGACGTGGATATATTTTATAAGAAAAAAACTCATTTCTTGTCACACCATTTGGATGTTCTCATAGATAATGGATTATGATATTGTGTCTCACTGAATTATTTTCATCATTGTTTAAAAAATTTACTAAACATAGCACTAATTTCATCAATAGAAATCAGTTAATATCATAAATAATAATATATATTATTTGATTAATATTAATTATATAAAATAATGATCCATGGTAAAACCTTAAAGGATTATGGTCTTTTAAAATTTGATATATAAGAAGGCAATACACAAAATATCAACATCATGAACCACATAGTACATAACAATTAAAATACTTTATAGTTATAATATATTTAAATCCATGCTTCTTAACCTATGGAAAATAATACATAATAATTGGTGGGATAGTAATCCAAATAATGGTGATCATATAAGATATTAATATTTGATCATAAGTAAGATAAAGATAAGATCATGTCTATGTGAACATAATAATAACATATTATAATCATACCCAATTAGTGAAATATAATTAATGATAAATAAATTTAAAATGTTTGTTATTAATAAAAATAAAAAAAGATATGTTTATGGAATCATTAGTAACCAATCATAGTCTATTATAATACATTATAAGAATAAAACATAAGTTTTTGGAATACATATATATGTATAAAACTATTTTCCTATAAATGGTTCACTACCAAGACAATAATTGTGGACTAAGTTCACTCCACATTACATCATATCCTTAGTCATTTTTAACTCCAAAGACTACCATAGTGGATAGAGTATAATACTAGTCATGGTTCACTCCCAATTATATTCCCCATTATATTATGGGATATTTTTCATTACATAAGGATTCATAGTGATTTATAATTCAGATCTCACACAAATGTAATAAAAACCATATATATATGTACCAAAACATTTGACAACACAAATCACACTACTATATCTAAACTCATAGAAATGAAATGGATTTCATAACCATTTCATCACCACATAACCCTTAAAAAACAAATATGTTCCATAATATCTCAAAAATATAATCATAATACATGTAAATAAATAATAGTAATTTGATAATTGGATCATGTCCCTAATAATGTTTATGTAACATTAATAGTTTTTACCATAGATGAAAAGTCTCTTTAATGGATCTCATGCATATTTCATGATGAAAATTTACTTTTCCTATTCACATTAATCATTTAAAATTAAATTTCATTGAAAATATTATTGAATTATTTCTGTTGTAAATGATCACTGGAAATATATAATTAAATAATAATGTTATTTATCCACCATGGTAATGGTAAAATATTTTCATTCGGTATATATTAAAATAATAAATTCACTTCAATAATGTATAAAGAGGAAATAATGAATAGATATATAAAACTGTTTCATTGAAAATATTACTTATATAAAATTCATACTATTTTTAATGTTTTTTAAAATTTCGTTTTAAAAAATATAATTTATATATATGAACATAGATAAATCAATATTTATAAATACATACCTGGAATAAAATGGTCAGAGGTCAAATTGGACGTAAAATAATTTATTTAAGAACATTTTCTCATTAATCTTAGGTACCAAATAGAGAAAAATAATATTAACACCAAGAAGATATACAAATAACCATAATAGATAAAATTATTTTCGGTATAAAAGATCTTATCCATATAATTTCACATAATGAAAATTCAGTATTGAAAATCCTGAAAAGAAGAGACTTAGTAAGATAATCCCAATTATAGTATGGTAAAAAAAAATTCATAGTCCCCATGAAATAAATAAATTAAAATAAAAAATTTAATACCATAACAATATTGATATTCAAGATACATCATAATAATGTGATAGAAGATATATCTCATAAAATATAAAAGGATTATAACATAACATATATAAAAAAATCATTTTGAGAGGATAAACCCTTACCTCAAGTCCCATCTTCCTTAATACACTTTATAATATCTGATCTAATAAATATATATTTATTATCATATATTTAAAATCAATATTCATGAATTAATTATTGAATAATTTTCCTTTTTAATTTTGAATTATCATTATATTAACTATTCCTCCTTAAAATAGACATTCACGTGAAATCTGGTCTGTTTTCTATTTATATTTTGGTTCAATGGTTATAGTCCATATAACAGGGTCATTTTTTCATCATATAGAGAATCATAATAGTGAGAAAAGTTTTTTATTTATTTAACTTATGAAATTTTATAATTATTTATATAAGTTGGTCATAAAAAAGGAATTACATCATTTTGTCAAGGTGATGGTCCGTATAATCATATGAGCGATTGTTCTAGTTTTCTGTGGTTGGAATGAATTAATTTTTAAAAATAATACAAATTGTAAGAATAAATATTATATAATAAATATAATATATATTCATTATATATAACCTTATTATAATCCACTAAATGAAGAAATTAAAATAAATCCCATCGCTTCATGGAGATGGTAGTCCACACTTAAACACAATCGATGTAATCATTTTCTAATAGATAAAATGGTAAGAAGGTAGATGATTTATTTTAATTATAGAAGAATACTTATATCCTAAATATCAAATGTGAAAATAAAATTCATCATAATAATAATCCATGAATTATGGTGATGGAATAGCATTCAAATAACTAAATAGAGGTGATAGTCAACACATAAACATAATTGATACATCGATTTTCCTTTGATTAGAAAATAAAAAGGATAATGGTTATTAACTAATAATAATAAAAATAAATATTATTAAGGACACTGAATTTATTAATTTATTATGAAAACAATATATTTAAAGTAGTTAAAATAATATATAAATTAATAGTGGTTGGGTATGATATTTACCGCTTATTAGGTTATTCTCATTTATATCTCATATCAGGGGCACATGGAATGATATTTTATGAATAAATAAACCAATACTTGTGAATAATTGTATTTATAATAAAAATCAGTGGGATTTAATTGATCTAGATGGATCTATTTTGAGTAATGTAGAGAGATTTGGGGTTACCCTTTATATGTGATGGAAGTAATTTTTCAATTCATTAAAATATTATAATAAAAAACCATATAAAAATAGATCCACATTGGATTATTATATTATTATGTTGTTATATGATCTAAATAAACTCATATAATAGTATTTATTGAAGATTTTAGTTCATTTAAAACATTATCTATTTAGTTAAACCCTCATTAACCCTTTGTATCCAAAATGGTTGAAACACATGGTAAAACCATTAATGTATATAAATTAACATATTAGATAAAAATTCACATAAAATGGTAAATTCATTAATTTATTTATCATATACCATCCCCGTTGTAATTTTTAATCTTTTTATGATTTATTATTCATTTAATAAATTAATATACAACATAAAATTTAATTAATCTCATTTTGGGACTATTTATTTAATTCAACTTTTAAGGTATGAAGAAAAAAATAAATTTTGAATATATAAATTAAAACCAGCTATATTACATTATAATAATCAATAAAATTCATGGCATACATGAATTCATCTATAAATTTTTTATTTTATGGTTTTAATATTTATTTTGTAAATTTTTCTTCTACGTGCACGTACACAGTCTCAACATTGTGTATGAATAAAAAGTAATAATAAAATAAATTTAAAAAAATTAATATCATAAAAATAAATTCATAATAGTATTAATTATTATTTATAACTCACTATAACCTATTTTTAACCCCATTAAAAAATATTAGCTTTCTAATAAGAAACATGAGTGGCATTTTGTATTTTTTATTAAAAAAAATATATAATTCATCTTCAGAGAACGAGGGAAAAAATGTTCTTAATTTTAAATATTGTATGAGTAAGGTCAAAAAAAATTCATAAAATATTTTAAAGCCATTTTTATGGTTATTTTATATAAATATCCAATATTTGGAACAATGATTTACTAATTTTATCTTAAAAGAGGTAAGAAATTTTATCTATGGTTACTATTCATAATAGAAAGAATTGAATGCCGATAATATAAAATAAATTAACATCATGATTAAAAATATGAATTTAATTTTTCATGATTCTGTTTTTTGAAAAGGAAGTAATTAATTTTAACATAAATTTATACAATAGATTGATAATGCAGTTTCAATGAAAATGAATTTTAATGTATAAAAGTATTATTTTATGAAGAAAAACCATATTATTGATATGAAATTTTAAACAAAATTAATTATAATTAAAATAATTTCACTAAATGTTAAAAATAATCCAATTTACAATGTGTATTTTAAAACATCAGAGATGAAAAAAATCATTAAAATTTGTTATTTTCATATATCACACTAAAATCATATTTTTTTTGAAAATTAAGAAAATTTAACATCAATGTACAATTTAAAGGAAAATTTATAATTATAATTTTTATATAAATGATATTCTAAACTTTTAAAAAATTTAATTATAATATAAGAAAATAAAAAAAGATAATAACGTTTTTCAAGAAAACATGTTTCGGATGCATATAATATAATTATATACATTACTTATATAACAATATAAATTATATGAATGTAATTTTATTATATTGAATATAAATTTCATGAATTTTATTTTAAATTATTCATTAATATGTAATAATTTTATATATTATGATAAAAACACAAGGTGAAAATAAAATTATTTTCTATAATGTTACACATTTAAACAATAAATTATTTCAACCATCATTCTTAAAAATTATATAAATTTTTTTTGATTTATTATGAATTTATTCATAATTTTTTTGTGAAATTTCAATAAATAATAATCAAAATATTTTATTTATATCAAATTACATATAATTTTGAAAATAAAATTCTAAATTAAATTATTTAATTCATTGAATGTTATTCAAAATTTGGGAACTATGAATAAGTAAATATAATTATAAATGGGATTTTTTATTCTATAATTAATTTGACCCAATTGGTTATATATGATCCAAAAACTAGTTAATATATATCATGATATATTTGAATCATGACTACATGCAATGAAATTATTTGAACAATTAAAAACTATTTTCAATATAAAAATATATTGCGAAATATTTTTTTGTTAAAAAAATATTCTAATACAAGGACGAAGGAAAATTTTATTTGATTTATTTTTAGTATATGATTATATTATTAACAATGGTGAAGGAATATTTATAGCATAATTTTCCATTCTAATATTTTCCTATTTTTCTATAGTTTTATTTGAAATAGGTGACATAAAATATTTATTAACGATTATGTAGAAAAGGATATGTTTTTAGTTATCTAGTTTCTTAGGGGTACTATGACCATTACAATATCACTAGTTATGTTTTATGATAAAATCAATAAGAATATATTATTTTCCATTGTGCTAATAAGCTTTAGGAATTTATAAAATTTCATAACAATAATATAAGTAGATTTGAGATTACAAATTTTCGTAGAACATTTGATGATTTATTAGGATAACATATTTTCCAACTATATGTGAGTGATATATATTTTTTCAATAGGTAACTATTATGTATTCATTCTAGATTTATACTTATAATAGAATCCTCTTATACCAAGCATCAAAAAGTATGTGGATTATCACTTTGTTGATGGATAGTGTTATTATAGGGGTTGATGAAATGATAGGTAACATTTTTGTAACATCCCAAGTAAGTAATGAATAATATATATTTTTATCTATGTCTATTAATGACTAAGATAGTTTTTTAGAGGCCTAAAATGAAAATAAATACAATCTTATGCATGGAATACACTAATATTCTTAAAAGACTGTCTTACTGCCTTTTGATGGAAAAACCTTTTTAAATAAAACTTTTGACAATTTTATAACCTCTATTTTTCAAAATAAACATATTCATTATTATTGGGACATTGAAATTAGCAATGGATAAATTTTTTAATTTTTCTGACAATGTTCATTTTTTAATGAATAGTGAAAAATATTGCATTTTACATCAAAACTGCTTTTTCATTTAATTAAATTATATGGTTAGATTATCGTTTTAATTGGTCATAATGTGTAATCTGAATATATTTTTACCATTTAATCCAATGGTGGTCATTAGGATTAATTTCACTTTGGAATTGGTCATAAACTAATTCCAAACTTTTCATAGATATTGTTTCAAAAAAACACGCTATTTGTTTTGACAACAAGAATTATTTTTAAATCAATTATTGCAATTTATGTGTTTGGAATTTGGTAAAATGGATTAAATATTTGGAATCAAAAGGTCCAAATTATGTAATCAAGACTATTTTGTTTTTGGACATTATGAATCGTAACAACGGTAATTATCTTTAATTATCTTGATTAATTAGTAATCGGGTAGTTAAGGATAATAAAATCATATCATAATAATAAAAAATGACCACAAAATGTTTCCTAAGGCTACTGGTTGTCTCATGGACGACCATGGGATGCCTTGTTCCAAACTTGGTGGCCCCATGAAATCACTTTTGTGCGAAAGTGACTTTTTATCTTTTTATTTTTAAAGAATGTTAAATGTTACAACAAATGTATCACCTAAGTAAAATATTTTAATTTCTGTCTACATAAATGATCTTTTGGACTATAAATAGTCATTGGAATGATAAAAATATTTTATACATCATAGTATTATTTTTATAAATTTTATACATTAAATAAATTAAATTATTTATGACATCATAATGATGCAGTGATGACCTCATTATTTGACGATTTAAATAAAATGGAAAGATAATGTAATATCTAAGACCTAAACATTTCCAAAACCTATTGTATGGGTGGATTTATAACCCTAATCACCTTAGCCTCTAATTATATCAATGTGGGACCTTTTGAATCCGAAAAGCATTTTTATAAAAAGTAACATATCTTTACATTCCATGAGTGCCCCTCCTCTCCTCTTATAAAAGGCCCCCACCTCTACCTCCTTACCCACACATCCAAATCCTCTGGCTCGGCCAACCCCTGCCCATTTTGTCTCTCCACATCCCTCTCTTACTCCTTGAATCCTCACTTTGGGCAAAAGTCTTCCCAAGGAAGTCTTTGAACTCAAACCAAAGGGAGTTACCCGATTTTAAGTTAATGTCTTCACTTGAGTCATTTTGTTTTCTTTTGGTTCTCCAACCCCCTAAACTCTTTTTATTCATTTATTTTGTAACAACTACAGTATATTACATATACTATGATGTTGTTATAATATGTATTCGAGCTACACTTACACACACCTACATCTAATGGTTAAAAAACATATCGTTTCTGTGGATTGCGAATTTCGGCCTCCCGAAACGATGATTGTTCAACATTCTTTTGACACCTTCAAAGGTGGCCATTAAGATGAAACTATATTTATATATGATATATTATATGTTTATGTTTTCTTTAAGTTTCTGTATTTTTCATTTTGGGAATACCTTTATGGTTTCCATTATGGGTAAATGTGATATCTTCATTTAAGGAAGTGCGGACTTCCGCCCCCTCAAAGTGATTTGATTCATTAAATACCATATGTGGGATGTATAAAGGATGGAGTTCTGATATTATATATGATATTACAATGGAATTATAATATACATTTATATCATTATGATTCCAGTCTATAAAATTTGAAATAGAAATGAAAGTAGCGTTCATGCGTACGTACGACTTACCGTCTCCATGAACGGTGCATTTCATTTCTTACCTCTAAATGATTATGAAATATTATGAATGCATGAATTTACTGGATATATATATGACATATATGTTGTCTAAATCATGAATACCATTCTGGATATAATGGATACATGAAGAACTTGTAATTATAAAGGGTTTATTTTTGACTCAAGTAACAAGGATCGTTAAAACGACCATTATTAACTTAAATAATTACATAGTGTTCATGTCATGGAAATAAGTGATATAAAAGGAATAATGAACTTGAAAAATGTTCTTAAACAAGTAGTAATTAACTCATGTTTATTATTCAGGACATTAAAGAACGACCGAGTCAAGTTGGACCCGAGGTATGGGACTTCGTCTCAATCTCCATCATTGAGGCATATTTTCTTTTATACACAAACTTATTTTATACGGTTTATAAAACCATTTGACTTTTATGTTTATCCAAAAGAAATATTTTTTATATGAATAATTTTACTAAAAAACAAAAGGGAATGTTTTTTTCATACGTATGCGGCGACAACGACTTCTCCACCGCCATGACCATTATTTAAGTTTCGCCTTCCTCTACAATCCATTACTTTTTTTAAAAGAAAAATAAATACCATGTTTTACTTTTCTTCTGTTTTGGTATTGAAAATTTCTTTCATAATGTTTTTATGTCAATGTGTTTTATTGATATCTTGTGATTGAAAGGTGGAAATGTTATGTTTATTATATGCATGTTTTATGTGATATGATTATGTTGAGGTTCTTGGGAATTATTATGAAGACGGGTGGTTTCGTGATAAAATAAGGGCGGGTGAGCCTGATATAGCTCTCCAATGCATTGGGTAATGCAAAGGAGTGAAACGTTACAGTTTCTCCGAAGAGATTTAGGGAATATACTGTGATGGGTATTCCAAACGTAACCAAGAGGGTTACTCCATACGTAAGAATGTTATGAATACCTCAAGTTACCTTTATGTCTTATGATTTATATGATTTATTCTTGATTTGATGAGGTATGTTAAAGTGCTTATGTTTTATGGGTAAAGTATGATTTCATTATTATGTATATATGAACTTATGTTTCCTTTCCATATTTTTATAACCCATACTATGCTTTTTATGCTGATCCCAAGTTTTTTTGAAATGTTTTTCACAGGTCAGGGGAAAGGTACATGATAAGATGATAGTGTCAAGGAAGTGTCAAAAAAGAATCCATGTTTTATTTTAAATATATTCCCGTTGATGGGAAAAATGAGTACTATCTTTATGTAACCACATTGTTTAAATTTGAAATGTAATTCAAGTTGTATGATCTAATTCTCTAAAACACTGAACCTGAAAAGATCCTCAAGGTGTAATCTTGTAAAAAATCAAGATTAAGTATGGTTTAATGCTGGGGCCTTATAGTTGGTATGAAGGGTCGGTTTAGTTAACTTTAGGAGTTAGAATTCTATTAAATGATTATCCAAAAATATTTTTTTATGGTCAAATTGAAATGGTATAGCATTTTAAGATTACTGTGTTGCTTCATCTAAGACATGTTTGTCCAGAATGGTTTTCCGCAGAGGAAACAGGGAAATAATGATAGGATGGTATACAGAAGGAAATAACCTTCCAAATCAGCATCCTGAGATGGTCAGAATTGGAACTGAATAGTTTGTTGTAGTAATGGAATAGTTGACTCAATCAAAAAATGGTGGTGGTATCCATGCACGAGATCAGCCAAATCAACCGTAGAGGAACATGTCAGTGGTGGAACATTTCATGAGGCATCATCCCCATAATTTAGAGGATCATCTAACCATGTTCTAGCTGAAGGGTGGATTAAAGCACTAGTGAATATTTTCGATGTCATGGGGTGTTCAGACAATCAAAAGGTTAGTCATGTTATTTAACATTTGGAGGGTGAAGCAGATTAGTGGTGGTCGATGGTTAAAAATATCAGGGATGCCGATGAGATTGATTCTCTTGACTGGGATGAATTTAAAGGTATGTTTCTTGAGAAGTATTTTCCTAAGGCTGTTCAACTTAGGATGGAAAATTAATTCTTGGAATTGAGGAAATAGGAAGACTCAGTGGATGCCTAGGTAGAGAGGTTCACTCTATTGGCAAGGTATGCTCCAAATTTTATCAGAGACCTTGATAGTAAAATCACTCATTTTTACTCAGGATTAAAGCCACAATATCGAAGGGCATTGGCTTCTCATGAGTTCAAAAGTTATGAAAAGCTTGTTCGATGTGCTGAGAATGTGGAAATGGAGTTCACCGATGATCAAGTGTTCCATAACAACCAGTAGAGGAAGATACCGAGGTGGTAGGAGAAAGGGAAGGATTCTTCAAAAAATTCTGATGGTATGAAAACTAAGTTTCCAATTTGTGATAAATGTGGGAAAAGGCATGCTGGGGATTGTCTTCTGAATTCTTGAAAGTGCTACCGATGCGGTAATATGGGACATAAGGCTCGTGATTGCACTGAAAAAGATTAGGGTGATGGTAAGAACAAATTTGATTTACCGTTAGTGAAATGTTTTAAGTGCAATGAGATGGGTCACTATGCAAACGAGTGTCCGACAAAGAGCCTGAGTGACAGGAAGCAGTTATACTACAAGCAGAAAGGGGTGGTGAAATCCTTTGCAACTACTTCAGCAGATGTCAGGACATCAAATGAAGTTGTATCAGGTACTTTGTTTGTTTTTTAAGAGTATGCCAGTGTGTTGTTGGATTTGGGGTCTACACATTCTTTCATCTCTGTAACCTTTTCTAGTAAAATGGGAATACCATCTCAAGAAATAACTCCTGAACTTGTGGTAAAAACACCTGGGGGAAATGTTGATGCAAAAAGAATTTATAAGAATCTTCCTATCCTTATCTGTGGAAAGAACCTACTGGGAAACCTTATTGTTCTACCTCTAGTAGAGTTTGATGTTATCCTGGGTATGGATTGGCTCTCTATTTACCATGCTAAGATTGACTATAGAACTGAAGAATATTCTTTTCAGAATGACTTTTAGTTTGTGTACAAGAATGAACCCTTACTGTTGCTAATATATGAAGAGGCCGAGAAACTTGTAAAAGATGGAAATGAATGTTACCTTGCAAACATCATTTAAAATAATGGAACTCTTCAGATTAATGATGTGCCAGTGGTAAATGAGTATCCTGATGTTCTTCCTGATGAGTTTCCTGGAATTATACCAGATCAGGATGTTGTGTTTACTGTTGACTTAGTTCATGATGCTAAGCCAATTTCAAAACCACCTTATCAAATGGCTCAAATTGAACTTTTAGAGTTGAAGAAGCAATTGCAAGATTTATTAGGGAAAGGTTTCATTCGACCTAGCACATCACCATGGGGTGCTCCTATTTTATTTGTTAAAAAGAAAGATGGTTCTATGAGACTTTGCATTGATTATAGAGCCTTCAATTACATCACTGTTAAGAGCAAATATCTTTTGCCTCATATCGATGATTTGTTTGATCATCTCTAGGGAGCTCAGTTTTTTTCAAAGATTGACCTGAGATCGGGGTACCATCAGCTGAAGGTAAAGGATGCAGATGTTCCGAAGACTGCGTTTCGTATAAGATATGGCCATTATGAATTTGTAGTAATGCCTTTTGGGCTAACCAATGCACCTGCTGTATTTATGGACTTAAGGAATAGAATTTTCCATGAGTTCTTGGATAAGTTTGTGGTGGTTTTCATTGATGATATTTTGGTGTTTTCTAAAATTAAAGAAGATCATGAAAGACATTTAAGGGTTATTTTTCAAACATTAAAAGAAAAGAAATTTTATGGGAAATTCAGCAAGTGTGAGTTTTGGTTGCAAAAAATTTCTTTCCTTGGTCATATTGTTTCTAATGATGGGATAACCGTTGATCCTGCAAAAACAATGGTTGTTGAAGAATGGCCAAGACCCACAAATGTAATAGTGATTCGTAGTTTCCTTGGTTTGGCAGGCTATTACCAAAGGTTTGTTAGAAATTTTTCACGGTTATCTAGTCCAATGACTAAGCTAACTCAGAAGGGTGCTATGTATATCTGGACAAAATAATGTGATGATTGTTTTCAGGAATTGAAAAGAAGATTGGCGAATGCTCCAGTTTTGGCACTACCTTCTAGGAATGGTGAGTTTGTTATCTACAGTGATGCTTCATTGAAAGTACTTGGTTATTTCCTAATGCAGAATGATAAGTTAATTACTTATGATTCACGACAGTTGAAAACACATGAGGTAAATTACCCTACACATGATTTGGAATTAGCTGCTGTTGTTTTCGCTTTAAAAATTTGGAGGCATCATTTGTATGGAGTAATGTTTGAAATATATACTGATCTCAAATGTTTAAAGTATATATTCACTGAGAAAGAATTGAACATGAGACAGATTATATGGCTAGAATTAATCAAGGATTATGATTTTACAATTCATTACCATCAGGGAAAAGCAAAAAAAGTGGCTGATGCTTTGAGTCGAAAAAGTAATGCTTCATTAGAAATTTTGAGTTTGGAATGTGATCCTTTGGTTAATGATTTGATGAACTTTGGCATAGATGTTGTTGGTGCAGGATGTTATTCTGTTTTGTTTCAGGTATCAGTGAAATCTTCTCTATCAGACATAATCAAGAAAACAAAGAAACAGGATACTGAGTTGCAGAAAAAGGTAGAGCTGGTTCAGAAAGGTAAGTTGCCTGAAATCAAGATTGACAGTGATTGTGTTTTGAGATTTGGGAAGAGATTGTGTGTGCCTTGGGATTCACAGTTGAAGTGAGAGTTGTTATGTGATGCTCATAGTTCTCTGTTTTCAGTTCATCCAAGAAGTACTAAGATGTATAGAGATCTTCAGGAGTATTACAGGTGGGATGGAATGAAAAGAGATATTGCTGAATTTACTGTGAAGTGTTTGACTTTTCAGCAGGTTAAAGCAGAGCGGCAGTTACCAAGAGGGATGCTTCAGCCACTACCCGTGCCAGAGTGGAAATGGGAGAATATATCAAGGGACTTTGTTGTGGGATTACCGAAGACATCTCAAGGTAATAATGCAATCTGGGTTGTTGTTGATCGCTTGACTAAATCAGCTCATTTCCTTCTTATATTAGATACTTTTTCCCTAGATCAACTTTCTCGATTGTACCTTAAAGAGATAGTCAGACTGCATGGTGTTCCTCTATCCATTGTATCCGGTCGTGATCATTGGTTTACTTCTAACTTTTGGAAGGGCCTTCAAAAGTTATTGGGTACGGAATTAAATTTTAGTACAATATTTCATCCTCAATCAGATGGGCAGAAAGAACGAACAATTCAGACCTTGGAGGATATGCTACGAGCTTTTTTGATGGATTATCAGGGAAGTTGGGACCATCATCTTTCTTTGGTTGAATTTTCATATAATAACAGTTTTCATTCCAGTATAGATATGGCACCATTTCAGGCATTATATGGGAAGTGGTGTCGAACTCCAGCTTTTTGGGATGAAGTGGGAGAAAGGAAGCTGATGGGAACAGAATTGGTAGAAGAGATGGCAGAAAAAGTTCAGATGATGCACAAACACATGAGAACAGGTCAGAGCAGACAGAAGAGTTATGCGGACAACAGGAGGAAGGATATATCTTTTGAGGTAGGTGATCATGTTTTTTCAATGTCTCACCGTGGAGAAGTGTGATGCGATTTGGTAAGAAAGGGAAGCTAATTCCAGGGTTCATTGGACCATATGAAATTCTGGAGAGAGTCGGGTCACTTGCATACCGAGTGGATTTACCTCCGAGTTTATCTAAGCTACACAATGTTTTTCATGTTTCGATGTTGAGAAAGTACATGCCAGATCCATCTCATGTTTTGAGTCCAGAGGTAGTTCAGCTGGAAGAGAACCTATCATATGAGGAACAACCGGTCCAGATTCATGACCACAGGGAGCATGTGTTACGGAATAAGGTGATTCATCAGGTAAAGGTTTTGTGGAGATACCACATGATGTAAAAGGAAACATGGGATTCTAAAAATACAATGAGGGATAAGTACCACCATTTATTTGATAAGTAAATAAATTTTGGGGACGCAATTTTCTAAATGGGGGAAGGATGTGACATACCAAGTAAGTAATGAATAATAGATATTTAAATCTATGTCTATTAATTATTAATATCGTGTTTTAGAGGCTTAAAATGAAAATAAATACAATCTTATGCATGGAATACATTAATATTCTTTAAAGATTCTTTAACTTCCTTTTGATGGAAAAACATTATTAAATAAAACTTTTGAAAATTTTATAATCTCTATTTGTCAAAATAATCATATTCATTATGATTGGGACATTGAAATTCGTATTGGATAATTTTTTGGTATTTTTCTGATAATGTTCATTTTTTAATGAATAGTGAAAAATACTGCATTTTACATCAAAACTGCTTTTTCATTTAATTTAAGTATATGGTTAGATTATCTTTTTAATTGGTATCTAAATATATTTTTACCATTTAATCTAATGGTGGTCATTAGGATTAATTTCACTTTGGAATTGGTCATAAAATAATACCAAACTTTTCATAGAGATTGTTTCAATAAAACCCGCTATTTGTTTTGACAACAAGAATTATTTTTAAATCAATTATTGCAATTTATGTGTTTGGAATTTGGTAAAATGTGTTAAATATTTTGAATCATGAGGTCCAAATAATTTAATCAAGACTCTTTTGTTTTTGGACATTATGAATATTAACGACGGTAATTATCTTTAATTATCTTGATTAATGAGTAATCGGGTAGTTATGGATAATTAAATAATATCATAATAATAAAAAATTTCCACAACATGTGTCCTAAGGCTACTGGTTGTCTCATGGACGACCATGGGATTCCTTGTGCAAAACTTGGGGGCGCCATAAAATCACTTTTGTGAGAAAGTTAGTTTTTATCTTTTTATTTTTAAAGAATGTTAAATGTAACAAAGAATGTATCATCTAAGACCTGCACATGTCCAAAACCTATTTTATGGGTGGAATTCCAACCCTTATCACCTTATCCTCTAATTATATCAATTTGAGACCTTTTTAATCCGAAAATCATTTTCATATAAAGTATTATTTCTTTACATTCCAAGAGTGCCCCTCCTCTCCTCTTATAAAAGGCCCCCACCTCTACCTCCTTACCCACACTTACAAAGCCCTTGTCTTGGCCAACGCCTGCCCATTTTGACTCTCCACATCCCTCTATTACTCCTTGAAGCCTCACTTTGGGCAGAAGTCTTCCCAAGGAATTCTTTGAGCTCAAACCAAAGTGAGTTACCCGATTATAAGGTAATGTCTTCACTTGAGTCCTTTTGTATTACTTTGCTTCTCCAACCCCCTATACTATTTTTATTAATTTATTTTGTCACAACTCAAGTATCGTACATATACTAAGATGTTGTTATAATATGGATTCATGTTACAGTTACAGAAACCTACATCTAATGGTTAAAGAACTTACTTTTTCCGTGGATGGCGAATTTCGGCCTCCCGAAACGATGATTGTTCAACATTCTTTTAACACCTTCAAAGGTGGTCATTAAGATGAAACTATATTTACATATGATATATAATATGTTTATGTTTTCCTTAAGCTTCTGTATTTTTCATTTTGGGAATACCTTTATGGTTTCCATTATGGGTAAACGTGATATATTCATTTAAGGAAGTGCGGACTTCCGCCCCCTCAAAGTGATTTGATTCATTAAATACCATATGTGGAACGTATAAAGGATGGAGTTATGATATTATATATGATATTACAATGGAATTATAATATACCTTTATATCATTATGATTCCATTCTATAAAATTTGAAATAGAAATGAAAGTAGAGTTCATGCGTACGTACGACTTACCGTCTCATGAACTGTGCATTTCATTTCTTACCTCTAAATGATTATGAAATATTATGAATGCATGAATTTACTGGATATATATGATATATATGTTTTCTACATCATGAATAACATTTTGGATATAATGGATACATGAACAACTTGTAATTATAAAGTGTTTATTTTTGACTCAAGTACCAATGATCGTTAAAACGATTGTTATTAACTTAAATAATTACATAGTGTTCATGTCATTGAAATAAGTGATATAAAAGGAATAATAAACTTGAAAAATGTACTTAAACAATCATAAATTAACTCAAGTTTATTATTCAGGACATTAAATAACGATCGAGTCATGTTGGACCCGAGGTATGGGACTTCGTCTCAATCTCCTTTCATTGAGGCATATTTTGTTTTATACACTACCTTCTTTTATACAGTGTATAAACCCCTTTGACTTTTACATTTATCCAAAAGCAATCTTTTTTATATGAGGCATTTTACTAAACAATAAAAGGGAATGTTTTTGTCGTACGTATGCGGCGACAACGACTTCTCCACCATCGTGCCCATTATTTGAGTTTCGGCTTCCTCTACAAGCCATACCTTTTTTTAAAAGAAAAATAAATACCATGTTTTACTTTTATTTTGTTTTGGTATTGAAAATGTTATTCATAATTTTTTTACGTCAATGTGTTTTATTGATAACTTGTGATTGAAAGGTGGAAATGTTATGTTTACTATATGCATGTTTTATGTGATACGATTATGTTGAGGTTTTTGGGCATTATTATGAAGACGGGTGGTTCCGTGATAAACTAAGGGAGGGTGAGCCCGGTATAGCTCTCCAATGAATTGGGTAACGCGAAGGAGTGAAATGTTAAGTTTTCTCCAATGATATTTAGGGAATATACTGTAAAGGGTATTCCAAAAGTAACCAAGAGGGTTACTCCCTACGTAAGAATGTTATGAATGTCTCAAGTTATCTTTATGTCTTATGATTTCTATGATTTATTCATGATTTGATGAGGTATGTTAAAGTGCTTATGTTTTATGGGTAATGTATGATTTCATTCTTATGTATATATGAACTTATGTTTCCTTTCCATATTTTTATAACCCATACTGAGCTTTTTATGCTCATCCCATGTTTTTTTGAAATGTTTTTTACAGGTTAGGGGAAAGGTACATGATAAGATGATAGTGTCAAGGAAGTGTGAAGATAGAATCCATGTATTATTTTAAATATATATCCATTTATGTGAAAATGATTACTATCTTTATGTAACCACTTTGTTTAAATGTGGAATGTAATTCATGTTTTATGATCTAATTCTCTAAATCTCTAAACCCGAAAAGATCCTCAAGGATTAATCTTGTAATATCTCAAGATTAAGTAAGGTTTAAGGCTGGGGCCTTATAATATTTATTCCTACAATATTTTATTATTGTCATGAAATTTATTCAAAAATATTCCTTGAAATTTCTACCCATATGGGTAGTGAAATTCACCGTTCACCTAGTACTGAGTGAACATTCTATTTAAATACTATTATATAATATGGAATTGATAGTTTTATGATAGTTAAATCATCTACCTGAGGACCATAGGATAATAAAAATTGTTTTATATTTTAGTTCCCCCCAGGGGTGATCTAGTTTTATTTGGTAATAATGTATTGGCGGATTATGGTTGTGTATAGATTTTTGGGGGCCCAATCAGGTGAAAATCAGGACACGATAAAAAATATATGGGTAATAAATCCATTTTATCAAATGATGGTATCATTTTTTCACAATTTTTAATCATTGATATTATTGTCATTAACGTTGAGTTAGATTTATGTATGTTCTATAAACAAAATTCTCAATGATTAATGATTTTGAAAAAAATTTGTAATATCGTATGAATAGATGAATGTTCTGAAAAAGTCCATGGAACCAATGAATATTAATTTCAATAAATATCTAGCTTATTTCATGATAGTTTTAGTTGATGAAATATTAATTTACTACCCATCACATGTACAAGATAAGATCCAATTGGATATTTTTTTAGAGTGTATTTTTACAGCATGAAATATATGATATCCTCTAGTTGTTTTATTTATGACTCATTTAATTGAATATCATGGGGGATGTTGTCTTTTAGACTAGTATCATAGAATATCCTATAATGTATGTTGTATTGATGCCTTGAAGAAAACTAAATAAAATTTTTATGATCTAAATTTATAAATTATATGTATATATTATAATTGATTTATTTAGAATTTCCCCATATTTTTATCACCAATAACAACTCTTTCCATGAAAGATGCATAATTTCACTAAGATGAAGAGTATTACACAATGTATTAGGAGAAACATTGAGGACTCATATCTATAATTGTATTTATGTTACCCAACATGGTGAAGTGTTATATTTTATATCATGAATGAACAAAGATTCAATAGGGTGGAGTTTATTATCTGATAATGGGGGAAACATTCAGTTATTAGTTTCATAGGTCACATTATAAGGACTAAATGACCAATGACATAGAGTTGATTTAAATGTTACATGATCTAAAATATTGAGTCCATAATCTATTTTTGAGAGTTTTTAAGTATATATAGACCACAATATTTAAATATATATATTCCCCATGATACTATAACATCATACCTAGGATATTGGTCAAGTATGTACAATAATTAACATTTTTGGTGGATGATTACTCTAGAACATGTAAAGTAGTGGATGCTGAACTCAAAAAGTAAGTCGATGTGTTGGTATTTCTTGTTTCACTAGAATATTGGTAAAAAATATTCAAATTCATAGAGTTTCATAATTTTATGATATAGGATCATGTGATTATTTCACCCTCTCCTTCAAGTATCATATTTTCACTATTCTCTATGAAAAATTAAAAATTGGACTTAAAATTTGACTGCTATTTTTATAGAAAGGTGATATGGTGAGAGTATATTTTATTACTCAAGTTATTGAATTTTTCCTATATATTCATGATATTATTCTATTACTAATGAACATGAAAAAATATAATATGTAGTATTATTACCCATAAATATAGGATTCTCACCCTTAACTAATGATGATGTATCATGATATGTAATAATGGTTTTTTTGATTGATCACACATAATGATATAATGGGTTATGATTCTATGTTTTCTTTATATCAAATTTTAATGATATACCATGGACTAACATCATGTGTTCTATAGAAATTTATTATTTTAATGTGTAAATAGGATTCGTACATGATGGAATTTTTGATAGGGATTCTAAGATCACCCTGAGACAAGGATAAGAGAACAATATTAATTAATATATTTATTACGTTGATGTTATTTACAATTAAATGAGTGACACAATTTTTAGATGATATAGTAAATATAAATGTTTAATATTCGGTTAGATTACTTGGATTTTAATTTATTCATGTTTTATTCTATGGTACATGGTTCAAATATTGACTCCGTTAGAAAATTTGTGAGCATTGGGAACTTGGATGAAAATGAGTGTAGAATATAACTTATTGTTAATGATGGAATATGAGAGGAACATCATTCAGTTTTGTTATCATTTATTAGAATGTATCATGAAACATAGAGTCCCAAGTGAGGATCCCCTAAATTTATCAGAGTTTTCTTTCAATCACAACTTTAAATAATTTAAAATGTTGGATACATTTGAGGAATTATATTATAGTTCATTACATTATAAATTTTCATATATAATGGTAGGACATTCAATGAATCATCGAATGAGTCTTATCTTGTAGAATATATATTTGGTTTAGTTGATCAATACATATTTGAGTAGGAGAAAAGCATGACAATTATCTTGAAGGGAGAAAATAGATTTCTAATTATAGTTTAATGACAATAATTAGTTGTTTCACTATTTTTCATAATGATTGGTTTCTCATTATATTTGGATAAAATGATATTTTATTTTATATCTTATAAACTAAATTTAAAATATATTGAATGTTTCTATAATGGAATATGGAATTTAAATGTAGTTCTTTGTGACCAGTAATAATAAGGATTATTTAGAGATTAATGTATCATTTAAGGAGTGGCCAATGCGTGTCATCATTAAATTAAATAATGATATTAATAGAACTTTTTTTCCTATAGAATAGTTATGGTGGTTGTACTATTATATCTAATAGGATATATGGTACTAAGATGCCGAAATGGTAACATTTTCGTCAGATCATTTCTCTATGGTTTCACAATGATGCTTCTGGGATATGAATAACTGCATGTTGTAATCATTGTTAAAATTCTGGATTTTTTTGGTTATAGTTATAATTTATCTTTAACAGGTGAATATTTACAGTTGTTATATTTAATTTATGTTTTTATGATGGGGTGGGGGGTTAATTTTTATTTTCTAGATAACTAGTGGTGGTGATGATATTATGATTTAAAAACCTCACCATATATTAGATATGATATAGATTCTATGGGTTTAGTTGTGACCCCAAATTATAGACTAGGTGGAGAGTATCCAAGTACAATTTTGTGGGGTATATGGTATTGGGTGGTGTCCATAGGGATCTCGATGGTCTATATGGTCAAATATCATTGATGAGTCTTCAGAAATAAAAAAAATATTCTGTTATTATTTTATCAGCGTATAAGGTTCCTGATTTGGTTCTCCGTTGAACCTATGTATCATTATATCTTATATTTGAGTTACACTTCACTATTGTCATAAAAAACTATGAACCGTCATATAAATTTAAATCACTAATTCAATTCTATTTGTATAATTCAATTTATTAAAACAATTTCCATTTTTTGTTACATGACTCTAAATTATTAATTTGGGTGTTTTCATAGGATTCTATTATATCAATAAACTGAGGATGAATCAAAAGTTTATCTACGATAAGAATATTTGAATAAAAATAGGTTCTCACTAATGTATTATTTGATTTAATACATGATTTATTAGTGGTGTAAAACATTTTTATGGGTGGTTATACAAGGGATCCCTAATCCAAAACCAAAATGGTTTATATTTTATTGAGAATATATTTAGATCCTATTTGAATTGTGATGGACATTTATCATCTAATGTGGGAATTTTGGATCACTCAGTGACTATGTTTAATTATAAAACATGGTATAGTTTTTTAAATTGAACATAAAATTGCTATTTGTGTGTCGATTATACTACATGGGGACATTTAATGGTTTCTTCTGATTATATATGATTAAATTACAAGGATTGATCGGTTTATTTAACTCTCTATGAATGATTCACCAGGGATGTTGGATACAAGAATGAGAAGATATATAATATGGTCCTTCTGTTATTTTTATAGATAATAGTAATGTATTATGAGATATTACTATAATTTCAAATCTCCATTCAAGGTATTTTTTGATATTTTATTTGTATATGTGATAGGTTATATATGATATCATGTATTTTCAGACACATGTTTTGATGTGATGGTTAATTATTATCCAATATATGATATGATGCATAAAAGACTGGTCCTTAGGAAAATGGGATAAATTTTTTTTTCATATTTTCACTTGTGGTGTCGATTATTATCATGGTTAGGGGTGATCATTGCCAACATTCCACATGATGTGTCTTGATAGTCTAGTAAGTAAGATTCTACGAGCCACACATATCAAATGGTGTAGATATTTACTCATAATTTTGGGTATTTTTATATTGGTACCTCTTATTGTATACATGTTAACCAAGATTGATCCAAAAAAAGAGTCAAGTTACCATATAGTATGAATTATTACTCAGGATATGGGTTTTCATATATATTGTGGCCCTGAATTGAATTGATTTTATGATGTCATTTGTCGTTCATTGGAATTGGTTGATGTAGGTAGTGTTGAGATAGTTATTATATGATGACTATAATTTATTTAATTTTGGATGTAACATTGTATCCTATATATCAATAGTATCATAACTTGGAACCTAATTAGGGGTGCCCATCATTTTTTTAACACATACCCTACAAACACACTATAGTCTAGGTGTATGGTTTCCAATGAAGGATAATAAATATAATTGATGGACGGTTGTTTACCTAGGGTATTTATGTAGCAACCCCTATTTTCCTATATGGAATAAATGAACATATTTTGAGATTCATATCATAAAAACCTTAAAATTGGTAAACAATTAATTCAACAATAATAATTACCCCAACATTTTTTTGGCAGTCCTATTGTTCTAGAGATGTGATATTTACATTTGGAAGAAATTTAGTGTGATTCTAAGATGGAAATATTTTAGGTGATAATTAATATTTATTAAATACCTATTATTCATTTATAGGAATATTAATGTTTCTATGTCCTTTAATATCTTGATGAAATTGAAAAAATCATGTTTGAGTAAATACAATGTATTTTAACCCCTGAGAGGTATAAATATCATTCTAGTTTTTATCCTGGAGTCGATTCCTTTTCTAGTCTCTATTTTAATTTAATTTTAGGTTTTTATTCCCTAACAACTTATACATCAACCTCATTACCATAAGATAAAAGTAAATATACCCCTTAATGAAATTATAATACTGAAGGGAGAATGATAGAGGGGGAGGGGAGATTTGCAATGGATTCTAATTAGATCTGAATAAAGAATAATCATACATAGAGCACATAATGTTGGATTGTATACTTGAAGCATCAATGATTCCCTATGAAGTATGAATTAGTATTTATATTTTCACTCAACCAATTTTTATGATCCATTTACAATATTTAAATTGAAATATAGGATGCTACAGGATGGCTAATAGACATCGAGAATTATTATGCATAAATATGAGTGATTAGGGAAGATTTTATGTTGCCTTCGTCTGAAAAATATTATCACATGACATGCAGTGGAAGAACACATGAAATAGTTATCTATAAATGTAACACACGTTGAGGATGGTGTTCTTAATTAATTTTTATTTTCAATCACATAATTCGTGGTTCTTCTATATATATAGTTAAACACCCCATGTGAGGTACATGCCATGTTGAATTATATACCATGTCAAATTACACGATATAGATTGAGTACGAGGTAAAATTCCGTACCCAATGTGGAATACATGAGTTTTTATTTTTGAAGAATATGATGTATTTGGGAAATTAATTTTGGGATGGAAAAAGATACAACAAAAAATGGGACCATTGAGAGAACACACTATTCACCCAATGGTGCATTCCATCAAATTTTAGCAAAGTGGAGTTTTAATGGATTTTCTCATACTAGAGATGAATTTTCACAATTACATATTCCATTATGAGTATGTAGATACATATTACATTATGTTGGGGTTATAATTATTTCTATATTCCTCTGGTTATGTGATTCAGGTATAGATTTAGATCTCATCCTTGCACCAATTCCAGTATGATCAAATTGTGGATGCTGAGAAAGAGTAAAAATGGAAATTGACCTTTTTAGGATTTTTTACATTACGGGATGTGACCATCACATGTACATGGATATCATCAATTTTAGGGAGTTCATCAGGAGTGGTGGGTTCCAATTTTGAATGTAATGGCCCAATATTTCTCAATAAAAAATCATTTCTTATAATCATGTCATAATCACATGAATCACTATATAATTAATTACTAATTGATATGTGCCCTTAAAACATATATTTGCCACTTCTATGATGTGAATTCGAAAATCTATCATACACAGCTGCGATCACTAAGTTATTTTGATTTCGATAAGACAAAAAATTAATTTTTGGTAAATATTAACCATACATAATGAATAGTAACATACCCTTATTAATAGTGATTTACCATAATGAATAGTAACCCAACATATGATACTATATAAAAAATATTCAAGTTAACTTACGATATACAAATGTTTTTGAATAAGTAAATAAATGCTTTAAAACTGTTTTTTAGAATAAATTATGATTTTAATAAAATATTAATTAATTTATATTTAGAAAATATTTTTTTAAAAATGGACTTCATTTTTAGGATTCTCCACGTTGAAAAATGGTTGTTGTTAATTTTTTGGAATTTTTTGAAATATATGAATTTCTGATGAATAGTGAAATACCATAATTTACAAAATAAGCTAAATACAATAATTATAGTGTCATGTATGACGTTTTACTGATGTAAGCCCAATTGATTAGGATTCAAATCATACATTTACTATTCTTGGTCAAGGAAGACTCAAAATTTCTTTTCATGTGGAGAAATAATAAATTAATGAATATAAAATTGACAAATCCCCTCTTCCGTCCACTATAAAAACTCCCCATCACTCCTACTTCTCTTCACCCCTCTCAAGCCTTGTTCCTTATCCAAATTCTATTCAAATATCCTCCCAACCTCTTATCCGAAGATTAGAATTCAAGGGTCTCATAAAAAGTCCAAAACATCTCTCTTAAGAAGGCTCTCAAGGATGTTTGGTTCCAAAGGTAAATTCCTCTTTTCAATTCATTGTCTTTCCTTTCTAGTTCGTTCGTTTTCATTTTCTATTATTACATATCCATATACAGATTTTATAATGAATCTAGTACCCTAAATATACTGGAATTATTTCATGATAGTGTAATAATTTATCATCATGTCTTCTATTTTAACATCATTTATAATAGTATCAAGAACACCATCCGTGATGTGTCAATTTACCCCATTCAATGACGATGGGCTTTCGAATTCTATTATAATTCTCAATAATAGAAATGAAACCATTCCTATTATGGTTGAACCAGAATATTATATATTTTTATAGCCCTTGTATGGTTCTATAATCCCTGAGTACAAATGGTGTTATGTTACAAATAAAAATGAGTTCGTTGTATTCAAAACACACAAATTAACCGAAACAATTATCATTAAAGTTATATATAAAAATTCATCCTCATTCCATGTAACCAAGTTATATAAAAGACAACTAAAACATTTGAATGATCATAAATAATATTCAAATTCATTTATGGAGATTTACATCCATTACACATGAACTCCATTACATAATAACAAGTTAACCGACTATGAAAATAAAGAAAACAAACACTGTAGAACGACAAAATTTATTATAATAACAAATCAATAAGGGAATAAATGAAGTAATTAGAATTATGATAAAATCATTAAATATATAATAGGTTCTAAATTAGGTTATTAATAAGTATAAATTCATATTCAATGATCTTTTATTCATGAGTGGAACACGTTTGGATTTAAGGTAATGGTTTTTCCAAATGAATTTAACTTTTAATTCCAGTTATTTTCATTATCTAATTGGCTCAATGAAAATATTATGTATTATTATATACTCAGCTTAAATTCTATTTGAGTGTTCTATATATGTACACCAACCGAAATCATTCCTTATTTTATGGATAACTACTCATTTTAAATGGAGCATTCGGAATTGACTATGAAATACAATCCTATTCAAGGGAACATCTCAATTTCATATATATTTTCAAGGGAATTTTCTAATATGTTATTGGAAACCATTATATTTATAGAATCACTAATTTTATAATGAATATAATATCTTACATGAAGTATGGTTTTATAAAATGAATTTGCCTAAAAGAACAATTTGTTTCAAAGTAAAAGAGTATTTATTTCATGAATTACTCCAAGATTTTATACAAGTATCTTTATTTATTTCCACACCTTTATTGTTTCATATGTATTATTGAGATTATTAATTCATGGTATCATCAATAATATTTAATTTAATAGTTTATGATTATTTTGGAGGTGAATGTTCAATCTTTAAACCATTCTCCAATTTACTCTGAATGGTTAGTGTATAGTCCTAATGTTCGATAAAAGTCATCTACATTTCCTATATAAGATGTAATATGAATTTATTTATTGTTTATATTTATCCCTATTTAAATGAGGAATTAATTTGACATACTAATTTTCAGTTGGGGCCCGGTATATCCCATTGGTGAATCGGTAGGACTTATGAGACAAACAATTGTCTTGGCACAAGGCCTTGACAAAATTATTATTTATTGTCTTGCCCAAGGATTTGACAGTTTTGTTTTGTTGTCCATCATTATTCATTCCTTCATTATGAAAATAATAGTGATGGTTCATGTGGTTATTCAACTCATAGAATACCCCTTATTATGTTATGTTATCGAAATATTTTCTCATCTCATGTTTCTTCCTTATTATGTTCTTGTTTATTTTTAAATGCATGTGTTTTAAATTATTCTCCATATCAAATGTTTATGTTACCTTACATTGTATTGCATAGCCTTACTGAGCATTTGAGCTCACCAGTTTTTTAGGATTCAATTTCTCAGGACATGAATAATTTAATTATGAATGAAATGATGAAATAACCTAGGAGATATGAAGGTGTTTACTGAGTTTCTATGTGGATTTCATTTCCAGTTTTAACATTGATGTCATGTATGTATGTTATTTTCAATATTACTAAACTACATGGTCCTTTGAAATGCATATTCCATGTTTTATTCCAATATAATCAAAAAAGGCACCAGATACATGTAACTTGGGTCGGGTCGTTATAGTTGGTATCAAGGAAAGATTAGTATATTAATTGAAACTATATTTATAAAACGTAGATTAGGGAAGTGTCCATAAGATCGTCTTTGTGTATAAATATACAATAATGTTTCGTTATACTGGTAACGTATACATTATGTGGATATTTCAAGCACTTCAACCCTGTCTGGATATGAGTATGTACAGGCGGCTCTGGAAAATATGTACCTAGGAGTGAAATCTCCGACAACGAGTTTGGAGGATGACTCGGTGTATCTTGGTAAATAAAAACTGGCATTGTTGCACTATTGGTTATGAAACTCCAAGGGGATATTCTTAGGATAATTCAATGTTTTATTACAATTCATTATGAAGGATTTTAATGTAATTTCTTCCTCATAGAAACCATTTTTTTGATTATGTGATTAGCCATGCACAAGATATCAATTTATGCTTAGTAGTTTGTTATGTTATGATTAAACATTATGATTAATAACCTAATATAATATATGAAATTACATATAAATGACACCTAGTGGATCGAATAAAATCCACGAAAACACACACAAGTCCCCTATAGGGATTTTAGACCGATGTGAGATAATGATGTTGGCTCTGCTATTGTGAGTGGTGCTGAACAACTTATAACTATACTGGGACAACTTATTCAGGTTATGAACTGTACCCTTACCCATATTGAGAATCCAAATCCTCCATGTTGAGAAGCTATGTTAGATCTCTGTATCAAACTACAACCACCAACATTAAATGGGACTACAAACCCATTTTTAGCTGAGTAGTGGATATGTCCTTTAAAAGAGACATTCCTCTCATTGGGATTCCATGAATGAGAAAAATTCACTATGGTGTTTTGTTGTCTATTGGGAAATGTGGTTATGTAGTGGTAATTAATCCAAAACAAAAATGAGTAAGAATAAATATAAGAGATTTAATTGAGTGATTTTAAGTAAATATGTATAGTAAAAGTTTTCTCTCACGAACCATAATCAAATAAAGAGATAGAATACATGAATCTGAAGAATAAAGATGATGAAAATGTTTCCATGTTTAATTCCTTCATTACAAAGATAAAAATGCATGCTCTAGACTACAAATGTAATCCAAGGATCAAAATTGATCTATTATTTGATGATTTAAAACCATTCCTCTTAATGGGCTCTTGTCTCCAAATGTTACTCATCGTATGCCGATATATTCTCAAGTGCTATCATGATTGAAAATTAATTCTCTTAGTATTATGACTTTATGGGAAATAAAGAGAAAAATAGGGCTACAAAAATCTCTATGAAAGGAAATAAAGAAATGGGGATTAAGGGAGGAGTTGAATTTCTATCATGCAGTAATTGTTTGAAGAAACACCATGGCACTTACCAGAAGGGAATGGGAGTTGGTTACATGTACAGAGAAAACAGACACATATCTCAAGATTGTAAGGGGAATATTGATGATCCCAATATTCTATGCTAAAATTTTAAGGAGATGGTACATTATTCATATGGATGTCAAATGAGTCAGGTAAATGTTCCCCAATGAAGGCCAATGGAGAAATTTCAATCTTATACAATCACTCCCGCATAGCTTGAGGTTCCCAATGAATTTGTGTAAGGTACAATGATCATTTCATCAATCATAAAAAATTATTTATTTGATTGTTGGTCAAAACATTTATTTATATCTTCCCAATTTTTTATGAAATTAGATATGCCAAATTTTATTTAATAAAGTAGTTATCAGTCAAAACCCCTAGTGGATGTATCATTTCAATAAAAGTGTATCAATTATTCCCCCTCAATACACATAAAAGTTCTTTAATTGAATACCTTATCATCATTCCATTTAAATAATTTTATATTATTATTAGTAAGAATTTTTTTTCAAATTTTGATGTGATGATATATTGCATGAAGAAAGGTGTTACAATTTTAGATAATGGTGTGGAATCCCTTATCTTAATGGAAGAAACATCACAATCTGATTCTCATCTAGATCCAACCATAGTAACTCTATTAAATTCAATTATTAGAGATAATGAGAACCCAATATCTATGGGTGATGAATGAAATATTCAAATTTAAGATTTTCATGTAGTGAGATAATATGTTAATGTCTTTCTAGAGGATTTACATGGACATCCTCTAGAGTGGGAAATTGATTCTTCCATTGAATTAATTACTAGTTCTAGTCCCATATAAAAGACCCCTTATTGAATGTACATTATGGATTTAGTGGATCAAAATAAAAAACTAGAGGAATTGAGTGAAAAGAGATTTATTTTCCCTATCATTTCTCCATGAGGAGCCCCTATTCATTTCGTTAAGAATAATGATGGTTATATGAGGTTGTGCTTTGATTTCCAGGAAATTAATGATATTACAATAAATAATAAGTACCATATTTCATTAATTATTGATTTGTTTGATAAATTTCACGGAGCAAAATATTTTGCAATGATATAACTTTGATCTTGATATCATCAATTTCTTGTGAAGAAGGAAGACATTCCAAAAACAACATTCTGGACCAGGTACCAGCATTACGAGTTTACAGTAATACATTTTGGAATAACTAATTCACCATCATATTTTATAGATCTAATGAATATAATTTTCAAGGATTATATTTTTGACATTATGGTGGTGTTTCTTTATGATAACCAGATATACTCTAAAATCTTTTAAGAAGATTATAATATTTTTCGAACTATTCAAAAGACTGTGAGAAGAAACAAAATATATGAGATATTTAGAAAGTTTGATTTTAAGTTAAAATCAGTTTATTTACAGGCCATATTTTCTCTAATGATGGAATATCTATATATCATATGAAGACAAAGCTGTGCAAGAATTTCGAACTCCAACAAACATAACTAATGTACGTAGATTTATAGGTTTAAAAGGTTTGTTTTTGTAATTTGTTAAGAACATCACCCATTTATATTTCCCAATGACCATGCTCACATGAAAAGGGGTAATGTTGTAATTGAATAAGGAATGTGAAGAATGTTTTGAAGAATTTAGAAGGAGGTTAGTGAATGATATGATCCTTACCCTATAATCAGGGAATGATGGGTTTTTTTATCTACAGATATGCATCAAAGAAAGGACTTGTTTGTGTCCTTATGAAAAATGATAGAGTGACTGACTATTCAACAAGGATGCCAAAAATTCAGGAACAAAACTATATTACTCTTGATCTTGAGTTATAATTGGTAATCATATCTCTAAATATTTGGATACATTACCTTTATCGAAAAAATGTGATATATATACATATCATAAGAGTTTTAAATATATATTCTCACAAGAATAACTCAACATGAGGTAAAGGAAAAGTATTTATGTACATAAAGAATATGATTTCACAATACACTACCACCCGGGGAAGTAATTTAAGGATGCAAATGATTTGAGCATTAATGAAAATAGAATTCTGAACAAGATGAGTGTTGAAAGAGATCCTATATTCATTGACCATGTAGATATGAATATGGGAATTATCATGGAAGGTAACACATCACAACAATTTCAAATAGTTTCCAATACATATTTATGATAATGAAAAATTTGTTCTTATGTATATAATGGGGAGTTTCAAAAGAAAAGTGATGCTGTAAATGATGGAATGATGACTGAATTCGTATATGAAGGTGGCATTTTGACATTCAGGGAGAGGATTTCTGTTCTCGCTATTCCTGAGATAAAGAGGTAACTATTGTATGATGCTCATAGATATAATTTCACTATACACCCTTGTAGAACCATGATTTATAGAGTTATAAAGGCACAATTTTGGATGGAAAGTATTAAGAGGGAGATTTCCAATTATGTGTCGAGATATTTGTTGCGTAAACATGTGAAGGCTGGAAGACATCATACTAGAGGATTCATGCAACCCCTTCCTTTTTTTATATGGGAATGGGATGATATTAAGATTGACTATTTCATGGGGCTACCAAAGACTCTAATAAATAATGATGCGAACTGCATCATTGTTTATCATTTTCAAAATTAGCACATTTTCATGATATAAGAGATTATTTACCTATTGAACATTTAGCAAGACTATATATTAATGAAGTTGTAAGACTTCATGGTGTACACTTATCAATAGTTTTTTATCATGATACCTTTTTACATCACAATTGTAGATGTGTTTTTAGAAGGTCCTAGATACAAATCTTTGTTTGAGCTCTTCCTACCACCCACAAACTGAAGGCCAATTAGAATGGGATACTCAATCATTGGAAGACATATTGATGCCTTGTTCACATTATTTTCAAGGAATGATATATCAGTATTTAACTCTCGTAGAATTTTCCTACCACAATATAATCTATTTTAGCATTCAGATTGCTCCACATGAAGCATTTTATGGAAAGAGATGTCGTACACCAACTTGTTAGGATGATGTTAGTGAAATAAAGCTCATATGCCCAAAACATGTTGAAGAAACAATAGAAAATGTTAGGATTATCCGAACCAATATCAAAATATCTCAATATACGTAATAGAGCTATGATGATAACTGAAGGAAGGATTTGGAATTTGAAGAAGGAGAGCATGTTTTCTTAAAGGTATCTCCACAGAAGGGTATTATAGGATTCGATAAAAAGGCAAATTTTTTTCTGAGGTACATCAGACCTTTTGATATTCTGAGTCACATTTGAGCCATAACATATCATTTTGAAATTCCTCCAAGTATCTCAAATGTTCAAAATGTGTTCAATGTATCAATGTTATGAAAATACATGCTAGTCCCAACAGATGTACTATTCTATGAAGAAATAGAACTTGAGGCCAAATTGTATTATTGTGAATAGCCTATCAAGATTCTTGATACTAGAGAACGTGTTCTGAGAAATATAATGACTCGTCTAATAAAGGTTCATTGGAAGAACTATAATATGGATGATCCAACACGGGAGCCTGAGGAGCCTTTTTTGAAGGCAAACCCGAATATTTTCAGGTAACATTTTGTGAATTTCAAGGACGATTTTTAAGGAGGGTAGAATGTAAAGACCCAATATTTTTTATTGGAAATTATTTTCTTATAAGAATGTTATGATCACAAGAATCACAACATAATGAACTACTATATGAAATGTGACCTTTAAATATTGTTTTGTCAGTTCTGGGATGTGAATATCTAAAATCTGACATACACAGTTGTGATCAGAAAGTTATTTGGAGTTCGATAAGAAAAACATAATTTTTGGTGAATAATAACCCACCCTATTAAATAGTAACATACCCTAATGAATATTTAAATACCCTAATGAATATTAACCTTACATATGATAGTATATACACAATCTTCATGTTGAAGTACGATTTACCTATGTTTTGAAATAAGTAAATCAAAGTTTTAAAGATATTTTTTAGAATAAATAATGATTTTTATTAAATATTAAATGAATCATATTTATGAAATTATTTTTAAAAATTGGACTTTTTTTGGATTCTACATGTTGAAAAATGATTAGCGTGAATGTTGGGGATTTTTTTTGAAATAATTTATTTTTTAAAAAATGGTGAAATACCCTAATTTTCAAAATAAGTTAAATACAAAAATTATAGATTCATGTATGATGTTTTTCTGATGTATGACCAATTTATTAGGAACCACATGATAATGTTACTATTCCTGGTCATGGAAGACTCAATAATCCATGTCTTGTGAAGAAATAATAAATTAATGATTATAAATTTTTTAAATCCCCTCTCCCCTCCACTATAACCCCCACCCCATAACTCCCTATTCTTTTTATTTATCTATAGAATTGTGCCTTCTCAAAATTTTCCCCAAATTTCCTACCAAACTCCCCTACCAAATCCAAAAAACCTTGTTCTAAAAAAATTAAAAAACCACCCCATTATGGATGCTGTCAAGGATGTTTGGTTCAAGTAGTAAATTTTACTTTTCAATTATTTGTCTTTCCTTTCTAGTTCATTTCGTTAATCTTTATATTATAACCTATACGTATCAAAATGTTTTGAAGACCCCAGTTTATTAAATACACCACAATGATTTCATGATATTGGAATAAGTTATTATCAACTCTTCCTTTTACTTTATTTTATAATAGTAGCAAGAACACCCTCCGAGATTTGTCAATTAACCAAAATCCAGGACGATGGGATTTCGACTTCTATTATCAATCTCAATTACTGTCATGAAACCATTATTTTTATTGTTGAAACATATTATTATATACTCAATATAACCTATGTAAGGTTTTATAATCCCACTATACAATTGGTGTTATGTAATAAATAAAAAGTATTTCATTATAATCAAAACCCACAAATTAACCAGAACAATTATCATTAAAGTTATATATATCAATTCATCCTAATTGAATGTAAAAAAGTTATATAAAATACCAGAAAAACCAATTGATGATCAAAAATAATTTTCTAGTTTAATTCAGGATATTTAAATCCATT
Organism: Viscum album; assembly: GCA_963277665.1. NCBI lineage: Eukaryota > Viridiplantae > Streptophyta > Magnoliopsida > Santalales > Viscaceae > Viscum > Viscum album. Next base: position 485,107,927 of record OY728147.1, read on the forward strand.
CCACATGAACTCCATTACTTATGATCAATTGAACCGATTATAAAAATAAAGAAAACAAACACTACAGAACGACGAAATTTAATATAATAACTTATCAAAAACGGGGTTAATGAACTAAACTGAATTATTATAAACTAAATAATGTCTACTTATTACTGAAATAGGTTATTAATATTTATAATTTCATATTCATAGAGGTTATGTTGTAGAGATGAAGACGTTCAGATGTACAATAAAGGATTTTTCCACGCGAACTTCATTTTTCATTTGGGTTATTTACATTGTATACTTACCTCAAGGTAATTCTTATGTATTATTATATACTCATCATAAATTATGAGTGAGTGATATATATATGTACATCAACCATAATCCTTCCTTATTTTATGGATAGTTACATGTTTTAAAAACAACATTCAAAATTGATTCTGAAATATAGGTCTGATTCAAGGGAAATCAAAATATCTTACCTATTTTAAAGGAAAATATATAATATGTTTCTGGAAACCATTATATTTATAAAATAATTCTTTTTAATATTAAAATAATATCTTACTTCACTTAGGGTTTAAAACAAATATTTTTCCAAAAGAACTCTTATTTTTAAAGTAATAGAGTATTTATTTCAATAATTGCTCGATGATTTTATAAGAGTGTCATCATGTCATTGAACTCACTTATTGATTCATATGTATTATTGGGATTAATGATTCATGGAATCATATACAATATTTAATTTAATGGTTTATGATTATTTGGGTTGTTGATGTGCTATCTTTAAACCATTCACCAATTTACCCAGAATGGTTAGTGTTTATGCTTAATATTCAGTGAAAGTTATTTACATTTCTTATATTAGATTCAATTTGAAATTATATGTTGTTTATGTTTATCCATGTTCATATTAGGAATTAATTTAACATACTAAGTGTTGTTTGGGTCTTTATATAGCCCCTATGTTTATTATTAGGTCTCATGAGAGAAACCAGGGACTTGGCACAAGGCCTTTACACATTTATTATTTATGGACTTTGTACGAGTCCCTAACGGTAAGGTTATGTTATCCCACAACATGAATTCCCTTATTATGAAAATAGTATCGATGTATAATGTGATTATTCTTATATTAGAATACCCATAATTAGGTTTTTTTATGGAAATATTTACTTAGATCATATTTCTGTCATATTATGTTGTATTTTTTTAAAGGCATGTGTTTTCAATTATTCATCATGTATAATGTTAATGTCATCATCCATTTCATAACACACCATTAATGAGAATTTGATATCACCTATTTCTTAAGTTTCTATTTCCTAGTACATGATGAGTTTTATTATGACTAACATGCTCAAGTAACATAGGAGTTAGGGAAGTGTCTATGGAGATTCTTTATTTTATTCATTTCATGATATAATGTATAACTCATGTATGTATATTGAATCCAATAATACTATACTAATCAGTCCTTAGTGATTATTATTCCATGTTGTATTCAAATATAATCAAACAAGGCTCCGGCTCTGGGAAACATGGGTCAGGTCCTTACATTGAATGTTGGAAAATCATGGACATTGGAGTTTTGGATAGTCTTCGATTTCACCCTTTATCTAGAAATTATACCTAAAAGGAGACATTAATCATTAATAGATTCCATAATTCCCATGAACATGTATGAAAAGTGGGTGTATGTGCAATTTATTTGCGGATGTGGAGTTCGTATTATATACCCCTTACATTTTTTTCATCAAGTTAATTTCCCATAATGGACGAAAAATGTTCACTCTCCCCTAGAGAATCTAATGTGTTAATATGAGAAATGTAATATATGGTTTAAATTTAGTCTATGTGTTACTGTTTCATCATACCATTTACTTTAATTTAATTATTTTTTCATTCTACATATGGATATGTGATCATGATAATCCCCCATGATTCTATCATGTGATATTGTTTGAGATATACCTTTAATCATGGGAGTTGGTAATCCCATATAGATGTGGGTTGTGGATCCTCTATTTTTGATGAAATTTTCTAATGTAAAGATATGATTATTAAGAATTGGTTAGTGGAAATATTCTCCTTAGAGTTTTTTTCCCTTTTGTGTGGTGGGAGGTCCTCCATGTGGCCAATTATGACAAGGCTAGCATGAACGCTTTGTGTGTTGTGATTCCTACCGATTCATCTGTGAATATTTATGTGATGATAAAAAAGGCCAGGTAGTAAGGATGATTTGGATGCTCGATATTTGTAACTCCCTTAGGAAGTTATACAGAGTGTAAATCCCCAAATTTATATTATTTTTCTGAAATAATTTATTATTATTTAATTGATTAAGTTACACTAAGAACATGTTGTTCTTATCTTATATTTGACTCCATGATATGGTTTCACTAGATGCAACAATATCTTAGCTTCTAGTTCACACAATAATAGTTTAATAACATATGTGATTAATTTACCTATATATGTCTATAAAAAATATTGTATTGAATTTTTTTAATTTTATCATTTTTATTTTTATATTTTGAGCTATTATAAAATCTTTTTCCATGAAAATATTGTGCGCGCAATCAATTATTTATGAAATTGACAAGTGTGTGCTCTACCCCGCTTATAAAAACATCACCCTTACACTATTTTTAACACCATTAATTGTATTTAGATAGAACAAGACCTTCTATATAACATCTTAAATTACATTAACTATTCATAGAATACATATATTGGGAATAAATACATCCTAATATGGCTTTTAGTGCAATCCTAAAGATGATACCCGAAGAAGATATAATGTTCATCCACACACATATTTTTATTATTCCACCACAACATTAAATTATTATTATATTATTTTATATAATAACCTCATTATATTACCAATAATAATATTTTATCATCTAATTTTCATGACTCATACCATATCCACTTCCATCAAATGGGTTATGAAATCATCGTTTGTGTGTAAAATGAACTAGAAAATTCAGAACTGATGTCATTCAGTTTTTAATTACCACCACACTAGGATGGACATAATTATTGACATATTATTTATATTGAATATATATAATATATATTATTTTATAAAAATCATTACACTGTTATATCAAACACACTATTGTGTATTTATTATTTTGGAATATGTTTCTGTCGTTTGTGTTTACCTCTGACTACCACTACACAAAGCGATGTGTTTGGTTCAATCGTTACATCAATCTATTAAAAATTGATTTAATGAAAATAAATGACATAATATACATAGAAACTTTCTACAATTATAATAGATCATTTAACTTTATTTCATTCAATTAACCAAGTAAATGTTAATAACCTTCATTTGTACGTATTACCAACCATCTTCATCAATAGTCTATTTCATTTTGTATCACAAAATATTATGGATTTCTATAAATACATATATATTTGGTACATATAATATTTGTATCAGTTTTTATAGACTTTAAAATATTAAATAATAATCTATTTTATTTTTATTAAAATAGAATGTCATGACATATCAAAAAACCAAGTAGTTGTTAACATAAATATAACATTAACATTGAATTGGTATTAAAAGGGTAATAAAAAGTAAATAATTATATAATATATGGAATGATATTTATGATTATAAATATAACATATATATATATATATGTATGTATATATAATACATTTATTTTTATTATACATGTGTTATTGATGAGTATGTCGGTAGTCAAGGCCTATAGTAAGAAATTTCAATCTAACTTTGTTACGTCAATGAGACACATGCTAAGATCACAAACAATTTCTATTATCGTGTGTTTATACGATTGTTAGTCCATCATGGATAAATTTCTTATGATGGGGGATGGTTAATTAGGGTATTATAGATTAAAACAAGTTCCCATAATAATGTTTTTTTTAGTAAATTAAATATTATTCTCTCCCTTCTCCATAATAATGTATGAACATAAATGATAGAATGCCTGAGATGAAAATAATTTACATTCCTCACCTTCACATGGGATATTACAAGATTAATATAAAATAAATGTTATTATTTACCAAATCCTCTATGATTCACTTCAAAAATATGTTTTTGGCTAGAAAACTTCTATGCCTCGACCCACTACCATTAAAATGATTTGAGCAGAAATATAGTCCTTCTTAGTACAAAAATAATTATAATATAAAAACTCACTAATTTTTCAAATAATGTTCACTCAATAATAATACATAATCATATTATTTTTATCAAATGAAAAAATATTTTTTAAAAATAATTTAATGCACCATTAAATCTCAATTTCATCCACTCAATGAAAACTAATTTTCATTGATTCACTGGGAAATTCCTTATCAACATTTTTAGGATGTTCACTACCGTTGTAAATTTGAAATAGATTGCTTAATACTAACAAGTTATCCATAATAATATTAAATATTTGTTAACTACACGAACTTCAATGAATCTCAAATAAAATTCTTGAATAGACCACATTTTTTAAAGAATATGTCGCCATCGAAAAGCTCTTCACTTTCATGAAGATTACAACATTTGGTCAGCTTATATAGGCTTCATGAATTTTGATATTTTTGAGACAACTATAATTATATATTTCGTTACATAGACATCACAATCCTCCTTTCATTGTGATATTTTTTGAAAAAACTACCATCATGAATTAACATCGAAAAATCAGAGACCTTGGATTTTCAATAAGTCATACTCCATTTCAATTTGGGCGGGGGGGGGGGGGGGTTAAGGCCTATTTATTGGCGGATCCTACAATTACATAAGCATTTAATATTTCCTCAAACTTTTTACAAATCACTACAAACTAGTTCATGACACTAACTATTTTTACAAATCATAAGGGAAATTTCCAATTCATTATGCATATACCAATAATAGGGAATTTCCATTAACCCTTTTCATAGTCATGAAAATTGCCTCTAGTGATCAAAAACATTAGAAAACTACATATAAAAAAACCAGTCATAAAATTATCATGCATTTACTATATTGTTATGAGGAATTCATGGATATCCATATTTCAAAATGATTGTTCCATCCTCTAAATTATAATCCCCAAATATTTGGAAATCATTTGGAAATGATGCCACCTTGTATATGTAATATTTATACTACATCTAGAGAGACCATTAACTTTTTATTAGATCATTATCAATATATATTATCATTTGTATCACTAAAATCCAAAACATACATAGGAAACATTCTTTGATAGAAAAAAAATTCCACCCAAAATTAATGAAATGTCACATTGATGTATTATTTTCAAAAACAATCACCCCCTTTGGGTTTTTTGAAAACTCTCCACATCTCTGTACCTTATTAAATGTTATGCCATCAACTAACACCATTAACTTATTTTGATTCAGATAGTGGTAACTGAATTACTCAACCCACAATATATTCCCACATAAGGCATGTTTTTGTCTGTGAATATGTTGTTATATAATACTTTTATCAGTAAATTAGTTCATTCCAAAATAACCCAAATTATTAAATAATATTATACATGTTTCATGATATATAACCCTTCACCATTCATCTTTAGAATAACTGGATTTAAATAACCACTTTTTCTCTTCTACCCCTATGATATTATCCCTCTATCTTCATTAAAAATATTTTTACCAATCATCATTTTGATCATTATATTTAATACTGAAACTTCTTCACTTCTCACCCTATCATATTATACCCTATATTTATTATTAAATTTTAACCCCCTTCATTGAAATAAATTCTACCTAATTTTTATCAAACCTGATGGTCACTCTTTTGTGGTCTTCCACATTGTAATGAACAAAAATCATCACATTAGGGTAAAAAACATCATACCAAGAAGATAATGGGTACCACATACCCAAAAATCTTTTTTTTGGGGAGTTTATTATACTCTATGAGAAAATAGATGATGTTCAAACAATTCATTGGGTAAGTCCTTTTTTAGAATGTGCACATCCTACAGTTTCATAGGCACATAATCCAAAATTATGAAACATTACTCCACCATCACCTTAATAAAAATATACATGATTTTGAGAATACTAATCCATGGGTGATTAAATGGACATTTTATAAAATTTATGTCACTCTAATTATAAAAATGCATTATGATTAGAGACTTGAATTCAATGTATATATATTCAAGATATTACATTAACCAAGATAAATGTGTGAAATCTTGAGTGGAAGAAATATATTCATCTAATTCAATACTAAATTTAATTAATTATTTCTTATTTCAAAAACTTTATATTCCTATTCATTCAACTTATAATTAACCACATTACATTAATTTTATAAAATCTCTTGTAACTGCCTAATCTACATTTCTATAGCCCAATTACTCTTGCTCTTATATTTCATTGCAGGTAAAAATAAAATCAACTATGCAATTGATATATAAAAAAATTATCATACTGAATGTAAATGGATTCCTTTAGATTTTCTTTAATATAGTGCTTCCAGTAATGAGTAAAAACAATATAAGGTCATATAATTGTAATGTATAATTGACTGAAAATGATTTTCTTATATTCTGGGATATTAATGGATTTAACTTTATAATCTCGGGATAATTTCATCTGGGTAGCCACTAAAGTCATCAATTATATTTAATTATTTATTCTAAATGATATCAAAACTTCTCTGGAATTTTTGTGTGATGAAAAAATGTTTCATTCCATCTTTGTGTCACCAATAATATAATGAAAAATGGTTAATACAGTTATCACTATCATTTCAAACTCACTCTTCCTTAGTTATGAAAATGCTTTTTTACTTTGATATATATTATCCCTTAATTATTATTTCATTTTAATTCGATAACACTATCATCATTTTATTAATATAATTATTTTCATAAATATCATGATCTAATATGTCATGCATAAAACCAAGTGTTTTCAAAAACTGATATAGGATTGAATTCATTTGTCTTGGTTCTTATTTCAACACATCTAGTTTATTCATTAATTGACCAACTCTGTTCACATATTATTTTATTCGAAAACCATATTGTAGTAGGATACAATATGCTTGTTTTACAACCAAATTTAGAAGTAATAAAATGATATCGAAATGGAAAACATTCTACTACCCTTGATTAGCTTACCCCATAATTGATTTCATTAGGTAACGGTTGAATGTGTTGTTGTATATTCTGTTCATTATATACTACAGTTACATAATATTTTTAACATATATTTATAGTTTTTTAATGATTTTATATGATTTTATTCATACCAAATAGACAAGGAATATCCCCTTATCTCCCCTTGACTCATAATTGTTGTGTTTATATTTTTTGAGAATAAGACAGTTACATCAAGTTATTTGAATGTATTTCAAGTTTTTTTTCTTTTCATACCACATCTCATATGAAGTTATTTATTTATATAGACACAATAATTCCCTATTAGATATGTATAATGATATCAAGACTTCTTCAATATATATCATCCCTAGTAGGTCCTTTTAAAAATTAATTTCTCTAGACATATTTTTTATGATCATGATTCTAATCTCAACTAATCTGTTTTGATGAGGAGTTCTTACAATAAAAACATGATTAATTATCATTTATCTCTTAATATAATCATTCACATGGCTATTTATTAATTATGCACAATTATTAATATGAAAATCTATAATCCTCTATTTAACAATCATTTCATATTCCATGTGACAATTTATTATGAAATTCAATATTATAGTCTTTTGAGAAATGAAAAATTCACATATAATCATGCATAAACAATTAATAAAAAGAAAATTATACTTTTCCCCATGAATGAGCCTTGGTGGGATAGGTCCAAATACATTTTCAATCACCAATTCATGATTAATAAAAAACTTCCATTAATTCACTTGGTATTAATTTTTTATAATCAAACTTTTTTTTCACGAGATTCACTTCAGTGAGTTCGATCACTTGTTTTCATGGTGATATCTCACAATTCCTAACACATGACTAGATCATAAAAGGTTGTTTGATATTGATGGCCTTGATATTTATTACACAACCTGTTTTCTTCCCCTCTTGATAAAAATTACATATCATATTATCCAATTATAATATTTTTCTCTGTTGGATAACTACAAAATCTTATTAATTGACGATACACATATTCTTTCTAAATAATATATCATGCTCTGATTGACATATTTGATTGAAACTAGTCATATTGTGACTGATACCTTCAAAAACTAGGACATCTGTACATCTTATTTCATCACAAATTTGGATTTTCTTAAGCCAATAATTTTATGGTTGACATCAATTAAAAATTTTACAACACAATATTATCATATCTTATTCATATAAAAAAATTATTACCTATAATATGGAATTTGAATCAACTATTAATGAACCATAAACTAGAATGTTTTAATTGTTTTAGGTAAATCCCCACAATTACTGTATGCTCATATATATTCGTTTTTATAAATTTTTTTAATATAATACCTTTCATGGATTGATAGTATTGATAATCCTTGGATAACCATAGGCCAAATTCATCTTATAGAGATGAAAATTTATTTAATATTTTCATCTCTTTTGATGAAATATTGAAATACTCCCCACCTGAAACAATGACCATTAAATTATATTCTAAAATATTCAACTCTGTATTGTTTCCTATATTGGTATTTCTCCATTCAGTAAGTCTTTAGTATGGAACAATATTTTTATTACTATACCATTTTTTCACAAGAAAAAAATTAAATGGGTGGTGTATTCTTACGTGTAACTATTTCTATATTTGTTTCGTATGGTTTCTCTGATTGATCTTGATATAATTTGTCACAAAAAATAATCAATATTATAGTGGGTGTTTATTAGATGAATTCAACCATTTCTACTTTTTATTTTCATAAAATCCCAAAAAATTCTATATGATTTGGGTATTTACTTTAATTATAATAATATTCCATTGTCTATTTTACATGAAAATTTTACTCTACCATTCCATTTATTCTAGATTTATAACCTAATATCTCATAGTAAATAGTTTCTCTTGATATATCACATTCCATCATGTGATGAAAACCTCCTCCTGAATATTATTGATGAATTTTCCTTGATATTTCACTACGTTATTCAAACCAGTGACAACCATTTTATTATCATAAACTTTAATCTTATACATACCAATTGTTTCTATGTCCTATATAATTTAATACATATGAATTTAATTTTATTCCATCAACATATACTTTTAATATTCTTACTATTTTATAAAGAGTTCAGCGTTATGGATGAATTTATTATATTTATTCATTTCAAATCACTAAACATGTATATCTTCAAGAATGGTTCTAATTCTACCCAAAGATAAACAATTCATTTGACATATTCTTTATCATTTCATTTTTTACTTTTTATTGGACCTACATATAAATTCAAACATGTAATGTTCTCCATGATCTTTTTAGTTTTTATCCATTCATCCACCTATACATCTAGAGTTTCATTTTCATATTATTAGAGAATATAATGTTTAAGGAAATTATTCGTAAAATTTCTCTTAATTTTCACTTTGGATTTAGAGTTATTCATGTAAATTTTTTCTTCATCATCATCATCATCTTGATTCATATTGGGGCACCATGCTGAAATAATTACAACCTTTCAATATCAAAATCATAAAAGTAAATGTTTCTCGTTGAACATTCGTATTCCCATTAATAAATTTGATTAAAATAATGAAATGACTTCATATGTATTTTCTTCATCCTAAACATATTAAATAGAGATGTTTTCATGGAATTGAAAATATTATATTTAGAAAACCAATTTTTTGTCGACTGATTATCAACATTTATCATCTGTTATTCAACAATAGTAATCTGCAAGAAATATAATGAAACATCATTTCGATATTTAACTTATAATATAGAAACCATGTTATTGAACAATGTTGGATTCCATCTTATGATGTTATTTACAATTATTTTATCTCATATAATTCTAAGAGACCACATATGAATTCCAAAAAATCATTCACACAGTCAATGAATGCAACAACAAGCTCATCTAGGTGTATTTTGTAGATCCATATAGTTATTCCATAAAACCTAAAACATTTCTTCTATAAATATTTACCAGTCATCATAAATATATTGAATATTTTCCCACATATAAATATTTTTACATTAATGACATCAAATTCATATAGATTTCATTGTATAGGGATCCCCTTTTGGTGTGATTATTCAATTCTGATTGTCTTTCATTTAGTAAATAACCATTGTCCACACTAAGAAATACAATGAATAACAACTATAAATACATTTAATACTCATGATTGGATCTTGTTCTACAATTAAATCTTCTATAATTGAAAATTAAATCAATAAATAATCATAATCTCATTATGATTTACAGTGTTCATCAAAACCCCATAGAGAGAAACCTCAAAATTTACATCATTTAATACCAATTTTAATACTTTCTAGGTTAAATACCCAGGTGGGGTGGGTTAATGAAGATATTTATTATTAAAAAAATTAAATTACATATTGTTTCACTATAAAACAAAACAATCTTCTATTGCTTTCCCATAAAAAATTTTGTATAACAATGAAATTATTCATGTGAAACATGAATTTTTGAAATTTTCAACCATAAAATGGATACATCCAAGGAGAATAAAATAGAAATGTGATAACATACCAAATCCACTAAGTATCATTTCCAGAATAAGGTTTGGAATTTGACACATCAATGAGTAGTCTCTCTACCATTGCAATTTTTATTGCGGACTCACTGTCCCTATAGTTTTGCAACCAATTGTAATATGAAAGATCACATTGGTCTTAACTATATTCTTCCCACACCCCTATAAAAGAATATTATTTTTTCCACATGAAATAATATTTTTTACACATCTCTCATTGAATCATTAGGCTCAACATTATTTTAGATGATGAATAATTATTTAATAAATATACATTGGGAAATTCATTATCAACACTTTTTTATGACAACACCCATCACAATGATCACAAAGTGGTCAAAAAACATCTCACATATACAAAACAATATCATACTTTTATAAACCCAAGTAATTTTGATATCTACACAAACCCTTTTTGATGACATATCCATTAAAAAATATCTCTTTGCTTTTACTAAGATCAAAACATTAGTGATGCTCACAACATTTTGTAGACATATATAGAAATCACATAAAAAAATACATTCATTATGATTACAATTATTGAAATCATATATATATTTCAAAACATACCATTAATTAATACATTTTATCTCATGAATAACCTCCATGGGTCACAATCATGAAATCATAGAAATTTAATTTTATTTAAGTCTTCCTACTAATAAAATATTGGGGGGGGGGGCAATATCCTAATTATAAGAATTTCCCCAAGTTCATTAATAATACAAGATCACCACCAAATATATCCAAATATCTAAAGAATTTTTTTATGGATATCCCTTTTTTCATGATGCTCTATGGATGTTTCCTATTTGTGAAGATTCTCAGAGTCATGAATATTTACCATAATCCCCTACCGCTCATGCAATGCTTATTAATGATGATCAACACATTTATTAAACCACTTTTTGAAAAAGATATATTACTGAAACTCATTTCATTACTCTATTTTAATGATGAATTCATGGAAATACAATTTTGGATATTATTGAGCCAACCCATAAATATGTGTGCCCAAAAATATGGATAACACAAGGAAACAATGGCACATTATCTATGAAATTTCTCTTACTGCCACTAAAGAATCAATTCTCTTTGCGTGGAAAATTTTCAACATTACATGTGAATAATATATCAGGAATGAGAAAAAATACATTTTAAGCAATCATTGTCCAAAACATAATCAATATAAAAAACTGCAATGTTACATTAAGGTATTTTTTCCCCAAAAAATACACATGAATAAATTTAATGATTCTAATATTAATTATTTTTGGTATTGAAATTTTCACTTTATGATATCTCTTTCATGGGGTTTAGGGTCAAAACGTTACCATAGAGTAAAATGGGTTTTGACATAATATTCCTTTTTTGACGAATTTTATTTTAGGAATCTATATTTAATAAAAATTTCTATATACATCCCCTTTAACATGTAATATCATAAATTTATTGATCATAATTATATTTTATTTTATCTTTTATGTTATACCTTCTTGGGGAGTATAATTCCATGATATAAACGATTTAAATATTTAATGTCATAATCTCATCATTTACAAAGATTGATTATGATTAAGTCTCTAGTGATAAAATTTAATTATGCACCTCTTAATAATTTTATTTAAAATTATCACCTTATAGTTACTTAGTATATCACCATATATTGGTACTATGTATTCAATATTTTATAGATAAAATTAAAAAGAAATTATTTTGAAGATAACCTTTCTTTATTTTTCTATTCAGTCAAAGATATGTCATTTTCTAAAACCATGATTTATAAAAATCATTTTAATTTTTTTTTATTTTCCAATTATTTTAATAATTTTTTTTTTCAGTTTTTTAACTTTGTAAAATATGTTTTTACATAATCATCATTTACATTCCTAAAGAATCCTTATTGGGCTTAAAAAAGGTTACAAGATTCATGTTCTATAAAATGCACAAGATGGATAATATTTCCCGCTTTAATGAAAGCTCAATGATCTCAAAATAACCTTACAACTATTAAAATTTATTTTAAAAGAACATCATTACTATTTTGGACAATTTTTTATATTTTATTTAAATTATTATAAATTGAAATTATTTCAAAATTGTTTTATGGTTTCAATAGTTATTTTCAATGTAGAAATTATATTTTCCACAAGTAATGTTTTAAATGAACTGACACAATTATTTTCTACCTAATAGTTCATCCATTAAAGTTATGTATCACTTGTTGGTGATATTTTCCATGGATACCAATCTTATGCATTCTTTGAAAGGTTTATGTATATAATGATACATTATTTATGAAAACAGTTTCTATTCTTTGGGATACATTGTGACAAAATTCTCATGAATTCGAAATCATTTCGTGGGTAATTATATTATAAAATGATTATGAAACATTTCTATTTTCCACATGTTATGATATGATGAAATTGTTATGATACCCATTTCATTTCTTATGTTATGTTATGAAGATTATTAATTATCTTGTGGCTCACCTACGAATGATTTATTTATTTTATGAGATTGAAATATTTCTCACTCCAATACAATGGGTAAATATTTATATCTCATGATATGGTAATTATTATAAAAGGATGGAAACATGTTTATTAAGGCATGACTATAATTGGATTAACCACTATTTAGTAAGATAGGCTTTGAATATGAATGTGTATCACCCAAAGTTATTGATAATATATATTCAAATGCATGAAACACTGAGTATCTAGATAATGAAACTTTTATTTAAGGATATATTTATATAATATACATTAAACATAAATTTTCAACATTTATGATTTGAATTTAAAAATATAGATATCTACAGTTGTGATCAGGATGTTAATGGGGTCTGAGAGAACAAATATTTTTTGGTGAATAGATTTATACCCTTATAAGTAGTAATATGAATTTTAATATGACCCTTATGAATGGTAAATAATAATATTATTATATTTTCCAATATTTATAAGATAATGGGATCTTGATTAATATTTCCAGGTGATATAAAATGAGTTATAGTTTTAAAATTGTTATTTTTAGAATAAATTATGTTTTTATTTAATTTTTTTTCTCTAATATAGAAATAATATTTCAAAAAATTTAGTTAATTATTTATTTTTAAATGGAGATAAATGGTTAGAGGGTTTATTTCATATTTTTCCGAGATAATTGAATTTTCGGTGAATAGTAATATTTTGTTTCATGTTTTCGCGTGTTTAATGACATTATAATGATGGAATTAGAATGTAAACATTCTAGTGGACTCTTGAAGATTTAAATATGATATGAGGTGGCCCATGTGAAAAATAACATGGGTTAAAACCATGGGCATGACTATGGTTTTCCAAACACCACTAATGAGGGGTCCTTTGAACTTAATTAAAAACTCCCTCACATTAACTATAAATACCACCCTCACCCAACCCTACATATCACACCTCCCATAGATTTTTGGAATTTCTATGTTCTTACCAATCAACATTACATGTTTCTTACCCCAGACCAAGACCTATCTGTATCCATTAAAGGACAAAACCAAAGCCTTTAAGGAGGATCTCAAGGAGAAGAGATCAAGAGGTAAATATACTATTTCATTTTCTTTTGTGTTCTGTACAATTAAATTCATTTATTATATTATATATAAAAATACCTATCCAAGATATATGAATATTCTATTATTATATATATTCCGGATTTTTATCAGGTTTACTGAAAAATTTGTCATCATTCTTCCTCTCCCTTTCCACTCATTCTCAAAATAAAAACACCATCTGTGATATATTGATTTGTTGACATCGTGGATGAGGTGTCTTCAATTTAGATTACTTAATTAAAATAAGGTTGTAAAACCATTTTAATTGTTAATTTAATTATTTTAATGATTTGACCTTTCTAATGTTCTGAATTATCCTACACACATAAAATCAAAGGTATATAATGAAGCAAGTTTGTGATTATTAATGAACTACCAAAGTGATCTTAATGAATATCACTTCTGATTAATATAATTATTCATCCTCATGAAATATAAAAAATGATACATGTAATCACTTAATATTATGGAAACATATTAATAACAACTCTTACCACTTCTAGAGATTATCATATTTTCAACAAAAAATATGCTTCGAACCAACTAGGGTAACCATGTAAAAAAGTACCCAAAATGTAAATAAAAATATATAATTAATAAATTGATGGAATGATGATATAAAATTATGATTATGGTTTTATAAATACTATATTTCATTCTTTAAATTATTAGTAACATTATTTTAATCATTTTATAGAGGGATTAAACAAGTATTATGTAAGACGAACGTGAGGTCATGCAATTTATATCCCAGTTTCCATTGATTGAGTTAACATTCTATTTCATTAATTATATTTTAATATGGCCATTTTGATAATAAATTTAATTCATATTCAGTTTTATAATGATGATTTACATTTTATAAATAAAATCCAATCATTCTATCAACTCCCACATCAAATATTTGATTTTTGTATGAGACGTTCCATTAAAAATTGTCTTTTAAAAATAAATAATATGAAATTCAAAAGCAATGTTTTTATGAAAGTATGACGTCCTATAGTTATGTTATCTTTCATGGTAATTTGTTATGATGATGGTTGGAACCAATATCACTCTCAAATTTATTGGTTATGATTAAGATTGAGGTTTGTGATATGATTTTACATGTGTTACTCCAATGGTTACACCATAAGGTAGACGTGAGGGTTACATTGTAAGGTATCAAGGAGATTTAAAAATAATATGGTAGCCATGACACTTAAAATATATGTACTAATACTCCAATATAATTTTATGGATATATATATGAATATATTCTGTAATTCTTTATTGAAACCTCATGTTTCAGAAGTAAAAATATATTAGTGAGATGTATGTATTCGTTAAAATTTTTTATTTGTTTTTTATTCATGGAATAATGGTTACATTTATTAATTTTATATCTTATACTGATATTTTTTATGATTTCTTATTTATAAATGTTTTTCATAGATTTTTAGTATTTGTAAGAGAAATAAAGAACTCATGTCACATGTAATGACAATTTTTCAAGGAAATCTTGTTGTTGTTTTGTATTAAAATTTATATATTATAGATGAAATTAATACTATTTTAATGGTACCCAAATTTTATGCTTGGGGGTTGAAATGTATAAATTATTTCATAAACAATTAAAAATATAAACTGAGAATATTTTTAGCAATGTATAAATGTGAAACATTGATGAAATAGATAGATTATGTAATATTGAAGTCTATATCCTTATTGTTGGTATCAGCGCACAATTTAGATAACATTAGTATATAATACGATGATAATTGACTACCATATCGAATTTTTAACTTATGTTTATTTCGAAATAGTATATCATTTAAATACTATCATGTTTATTAATATATGATATTTCTATTCTAAATTGTTTTCCATAGAAGAAACATGAAATATGATGTTGGAAGGATCTGAGAGGCCAATATCATTTAGATTACACAACTGATAATGGTGGTAATTCTAAATAAGAAGGTCATTATGGTAATGGTCCAACAGATGTATCAAATAAATGATATTCTCATCCTTGCATGAGAACAACCAGAGCTACCATAAATGAACATAATTATAAGGGAAAATTTTATGAGGATACATCATTCTACATTTAGTGGATCTTCAAACCTAATAGTGGATAAATGGTGGATTAATGATCTTGAAAAGAAATTCTTTGTAACGGGATGTTAAGATAATCAATATGATAGTCTTTTCATTTATCAATTTGAATGTGAATTGGATCATTGGGTGTCAATGGTCAATAATATTAGTGATACAAAGGCTATTTATTCCTTGGAGTGGGATGATTTTAAAGGTATTTTCCTTGAATTTTTTTCCCAAGGTGGTTCGACATAGGATGGAAAGTAAATACCTTTAATATAGGAAACATTAATATGATTTAGTTTCCGGGTGTGAATTAATCTTCACCGTGGATGCAATGTATGATCTAAATGTCATGTAGGATCTTAATGGAAAAATCAATATCCTTTACTCAGGATTGAAGACAAGATACCTATGGGCATTGGCCTACAATTAAATATAATGTTTTGAGAAACATTTTGAATGTTCAGAGAGGTTATAAATGGTGTTTTCGGATGATTATGTATACATTTAAGTCAAATAGAAGTAGTGGTCATTATGTAATGTTATGGGTAAGAATAAATCAAAGAAATATGATGGTAAGAAGATCTAGATTCTAGTTTGTGAAAATTGTGTTAAAATGAACCATGGGGAATGTATTATCAAAAATAGGAAGAGTTTTTGAAGTGTTATATTTAGAAATATGGCTCAAGATTGTAAAGGAATTGATCGTAAGACCAATTCTATGAAGAAAAATTTAATGTATTTCAGATTTGGTTTAATGGGTCATTATGAAAATGCATCCCTAATGAAATATATGAGGGAGGTAAAATAGAAAAACTATAAGAAGTTAAGTGTAGTGAAAACTAATTTTTACTATGTTAGCTGATGTAGGGCCAGGAAATGAAGTAGTATCATGTACTTTTTTTATTTACATATATTTTCCTAATGAATATTTTAATACGAGGTTTAAAGATTCTTTTATTTCAGATAAATTTACTATTAAATTGTATATATCACCTCAATAAATGATACCAGAACTTATTGTTAAAATGAATGGGGAAAATGTTACATCAAAAATGAATTTTAAGAATCATACTATATTTATCTATGGAATTAAATTACCTACAAGACCTGTTTTTTTCATTTAGTATAGTTTTATGTCATTCAATGAATGGATTGGATTTCATTTTAACATGATATGATTGATTTTAGAGCTAAATGAGTGGTTTTTTGATAAAGAAATTGAGTTTTAATTTAATAAAAAACCAATAAAATTGAAAACATATTAGGAAGTAGAGAAACTGTTGATTGGTGGAAATGAATTTTTTTACTCATACTGTTGAATAAAAGGAACTATTATGATTAATGATGTGGTAGTGGTAAATTAATACCATGCGGTTTTTCATGATTATTAAGATGGTGTGATAAATTATAGGAATGTTGAATTCACAATTGACTTTGTTCCTGATACTAAACCAATTTCAAATCCTCATATCCATAGGCATAAATGGGAAATATATAATTGAAAAATTATATGCATGAGATTCATGATAATGATTTCATTTTTCCTAGAACATAAACATGGGGATCCCCTAGTTTTTTGGTTAAAAAGAAAGATTGGACATTGATATTTTTCGTTGAATATTGCGATTTTATTAAAATTACTATTAATAATAAGTATATTTTTCCCCACATCGATTACTTGTTTGATCTACTCTAGGGAGGTCAGTATTTTTTTAGGTTTTAATTATGATCAAGGAACCATCCACTGAAGGTAAAGGTGGATAAAATTCCAAAAAGAATTTTATAAACTAGTTATGGTCATTAAGGATTTTTTGTTATGTTTGTTTGGATTAACTAATGCACCATACATATTCATGGATCTTATGAATAAATTATTTCATGAGATCATGGATAATATTGTGGTTGTGTTTATTTTTGAAATTATATTATACTATATAAGTTAATGGGAGTATGAAAAAAAAAGAAATTTTTTCACACCATAAAATAAAATAATCTATATAGAAAATTTATAAACTATGAATTTTGGTTGATAATATTTCATTACATGGTCACATTGTATTTAAAAATGGAATAAATGTTGATCCTGTTAAAATTTAAGATGTTTAATAATGTCCAAGACCCAAAAATATAATTGGGATTCATAATATTATATATTTAGTAGGCGGTTACAAAAGGATTGATAAAATAAATTCACAGTTACCTATTCCACTGAAAAAGTAAACTCTAAAAGTTTTTAAATTAATATAAAAAAAGAATGTGATGATTCGTCTTAAGAATTAAAAAGGGGATTGGTGAATGGTCCATTTTGGACAGTAACATCCATAATTGGATAGTTTTTCATCTAAAATGATTCTTCATTAATATGACATGTTTATGGATTGATGCAGAATGATTAGGTATGTTTTTTAAGAATCAAGACAACTAAAACTACATAGTTTAATTAACCCACAAACGATTTGAAATTAAAATCTATGATTTTTCATTGAAAAATATGGAGGCATCATTTATATAGATCTGAATATAAAATATATATTGACCACAAAATTATGAAGTATATATCCACACAATAGGATTTATAAATTAGGTGGAATATTTGGATTGATTTGATAAAACAATATGATTGCAGGATCATTACCATGATAGAAAAGAAAAAAATGTGTCAAATACCTTGAGTCTATAACATCATTCATCTTTAACTATGTAACATCTGGATCAAGAACATTTTATTAATTATTTAACGATTACTGTCTTGGATGATGTTGTTGGAATAGATTCCTCTACTTTTTATCTAGTTTTAGTGTAGTCAACATTGTCATACAAGATTAAGCAAGCATAAAAATCATATGGGGAACTAAAGAAATAGTTAGAATATGTTAAAATGTGTAATTAACCATAATGTAACAATTATATAGATTTTGTTGTGATATTTGGAAAATAATATGTGTGCCTTGTGTTTTCTATATGAATATGAAATTGTTGTGTGAATCTCATTGCTTTCCAATTTCAGTTCATCCTGGAATCACTAATATTGACATATACCATCAGGAGGATTATTAGTGGGATGGAATGAATAGAAATATTGTATATTTTATCATGAAATGATTAACATGACATCAGTTTAATGGAGAGGAGAATATACTGATGTGGATTCATTACCCATTACTAGCGCCAGAGTGGAAATGAGAAAATATATCTGTGGACATCATTGTTGTAATACCATTGACTTCTTGAGTTAATAATTCAGTCTTGGATATTTTCTGTTGACTGAATAAATCATTTCATTTCTTTCCTATTAAAGGATAAAATGTATTTGGACTATAATTCTCCACTGTACATCAATGCGATTGTTAGGTTAAATTTATATTATCATCCCATTTTATCTGACCATGATTCCTGGTACAATTCTAATGTTTGTAATTTCCATCAGAGGCTGTTGGGAATTGAATTAAAATTTAGTATATCATTTCATCCTCAATCGAATTGGTAGTCAGAATAGATGATTCAGACATAAGAGGATATCTTGTGATATTGTTAAATTTTTTACCAAGGATTATGGGAATAACAACTTTCATTAGTTGGGAATTCAGGTAATAATAGTTTCCATTTCAGTATATAGATTGAACCATTTGATCTATTATATTGGAAGAATTGTCAAATATCATCATTTTGGGATTTAGTCCAGGAAAGGATGTTTATGGGACTACAATTAATAGTGTAAGTGGCTATTAAAGTGATGATGATCCAGAAACACATGAGGAAAGCTCAATAAAGGAACAAACGTTATTCAAAAAAGGAGGAAATACTTTTCTTTTGAGGTAGGCGATCATGTTTTTCTTATAATTTCCCTATGGAAAAGTGTTATTCATTTTACTATGAAAGGAATGATATGATGGTGGTTCATTGGAACTTATTAATTCATTGATTATGTTTCAATAGTTTCCTACCAGGTAGAATTTCCTAGGATTTTATCTTAGGTACATAATTTTTTTCATGATTTTAGGTTGAGAAACATTTTCCCAGATTAAACTCATGTTTTGAGCCCACAAGAAATTCGGCTGGAATCAAATATTTATAAAGAATATAAACCTATTTGAAATCTTGATTGATGTGTAAAGGTATTGAGGAAAAAGGTAATGTAGTAATTAAATGTCTTCTAGAGAAACCATATTGTTGAAGAAGAAACATGTGAATCTAAAAATATATGGAGCGAACAGTACCCTCACTTGTTTAATAAATAAATAAAATTGGGAGGACACAATATCTAGAAGGAGGGGAGAATGTAACACTCGAGGGGTTTGAAATTATAAAATGAAATTAATGAAATAAATATTCCTTAGGTAATGATAAGTTTTTTATGGAGATAGTTATAAACTAGTCGTTAAACGTAATTTTTCCGCATCAAGGTTTAGAATTAAAAAAAATTATTTATGGTTGAGAACAGTTAGTTATTTGGAGTGTAATGGCACCATATTTTTAGGTGAATAGTAAAATGCTGTTCTGAATTGTAATATGAATAGTTATATGACTATTATGAATGTTAAATAATAATATTATTTTATTCTCATATGGTTTTTCAATTTTTCATGGTGATATAAAATGAGTTATTGTTTAATATTTTTATTATTGGAATTAATTATGATTTTTTAAAAATATAATTTTCAAGTATTTAAAAAATTAATTTGATAAAATGGAGTTCATTTTTAAAAATCTACATGTTGATCAATTGTTAGGGGGTTTTTTGGGGTTTTTCTGAGATATGGGAATTTTTAGTGAATAGTAAAAATACAGTTTAGTGTTATCTGTTGTTTAATGAAATCATAATGATGTAATAATGATGTTAAAATTCATGTAGACTTTCAAGTATTAAAATATTATATGATGTGTCCAAATTGATAAATACAATGTAAAATCCCATGGTTTTTTATATAATAGTTATGAGGTTTCCTTTAAAATTAATAAAAAATGGCTCACATTCACTATAAATACTAGCCTCACCCCCTCTTCCTCTCACTCCCCTCAAGATTTGATCATTATATAAATTTTTCCAAATCTACTTCCCCAGGATCATACAAATTTTCAATAACTTCAGGTCTCATAGAAAGGCCAAAACCAGAGGCCTTAAAGAGGTCCTCATAGAGAAGAGATCAATAGGTAAACATCATCTTTAATATTATTTTGTTTTCATTCCAATTCATTAGATTTCATATAATCACTTTAGATACACTTATCCATGTTGAATGAAAGTTATATTATTGTATATATTGTTTATTTTTATATATATTTTTTGAAAAATCATCATCATTCTTCCTTTTCTTATCCTCTTATTCAAAATATAAAAACATTGTTCGTGGAGTGTCAATTTACCAACATCATGGACGATGTGTCTAAAATTTCATTTAATTCCATCAATCTATCAATAGAAAAATTTTATTGGTTAAAATAGTTTATAATGTGTATTATATGATCTCAAATTTGTTCTATATTAATCATATAATAATAATATTAATGGTATATAATGTACCAACTTTGTGATTATCAAAGAACCTCCAAAATCATCAAAATAAATATCATTGAAGACTTATCTAATGATTCATCATCATAAAATATAATAGAAATTATTTAGGGAATTATTTAATATTATGGAACCGTATTAATAACCACTGATACCATTTCTATTAGTTCACTTCCTTTTTATCAAAAAATCCATTATGAACCAACTATAGATACCATTTGAAGAACACACCCAAAACAACAGAAAAAACAAAATATGATTAATAAATAGGCTTCATGATGCCATAAAATGAACATATATGGTGTTATAAACATAATTGTGATTTTTTCAAATATTAATAACACAATTTTCACCATTATAAACTAGGTTTAAAAATTAATTTACATTCGAAAAACATATTATAAGGGAATTATTAACCTAATTTCTATTCATAGGGATAACCTTCTACTTCATTAATTGTATTGTAATAGAATCATTTGTGTAATGAAATTAATTAATATTATTATTTATTATAGTTATATATAGATTATACAGATATTTTACACATTCTATCAATTCATAGTTCAAATATATTATTTTTTCTACAGAATTCTTGTTTAAAAATACTTTTTTTAAATTATATTTTACAAAATTAAAAATAAATGTTTGTATGAATTTATACATGTTATGTGATTATGTTTTGGTTCATTAGGATTTTTTTCGATGAATGGTGGGACATATTTCTCCTTCCATCACATTGGGCATGTGTATGCATGAGGTTAGCAGTATAGTTACTCCAAATGTAACTATGATGGGCACACCATAAGGTAGCCGTGAGGGTAAAAAATCATAAGTTAGCCATGAGGGTTAAAATATAAGTAGTAATTACCCAATATGTATTTTTGGTTTTATATATGTTCTTTAATGACTTATGGAAATCACTTATTTCACAATGTTTGTATATATTTGTGTGAATTATGTATTTTTGAAAATGATTTCATATGTTTTTAAGTATTAATTGAATAATGGTTTCATTATTTATTTTTGTATACCTTACTGAGCTTTTTATGGAAATACCACGTTTTTCAATTTTTTTAAAGGGTATAAGGTTGTGTAAAATCAAAAAGGATGTCATGTAAAATTTTATGATGATTTTTCAATGAAATGATGATGTTGTTTTGTGATAAAATTATATGTTTTGGATCAATATATAATATTTTAATTGTACCCACTTTATAATCTTGTGGGTTGAAATGTATACACTATTTACTGACATTATGAAACAAAAAACCAAATTTTTCATTAGTAATGTAAAGATGTTAAATCTATTTGAAATAGCTATATTATGTAATCATTATGGATTGGTCCATATAGAGTGATCCTAGTCCAGTAAGAGATTGCTTAAATTTAAAGTAAACATGGTTCAAAAAATGAATTCGTAGACTATGATGGTATTGGAACTGGGCTTTGAAAAATATGGTAATTATTTTCAATGATTATATGAAAGCATAAAATTCCATTTCATACACCAATATCAGGATCACATGACTCATCTTCCTGGAGTGACAATTGATTATTCTATTGTGTATTATAAATATTTATTCCTTAAATCTATGTGATAATATTTTATGTGCATGGTTTTATTTTAAAATGTTAAGATCATGTTTTTAAAACATATTATCAAGATATTATTACATATCCCCAATTTTATAACTTATATAGAATCTATTCCAATAATTCCATATGTTTACATTCTGTAGGTAATGAGGATAACTTTTATTGATGATATCTCCCAGAAGGGTTCTATTGGTGAAGATCGTAGTGGGAGATTATAATGTTTATGTTTCCATTTCTTTAATGGAACTAAACTATTATATTCCTTAAGAGTTTGAATTTTTAATCTAATTATTAATCAACCAAAAAGATACAATATCAATATATGATGGTCCAGGGTCTCTATTGTAAGTATCAGAACAATAGTTTAGTTAAAATTTGAAACAAGGATGAGAAAACTACAATGATTTCCCCATTAACATGACTTAGGATAATTCTACAGATGAGAGAAATTGTAGGAAAATATCCAACAAATATTTTAAATGATAGTGTGAGTGTATTCATAATCATTATATCTATTTATGGATACTACATATGGATTTGCCCCTAACATATAAGTACCCAGGTGTAACAAACATGAATAAAATGTATTGATTTAGAAGTGACCATGAACTGGTTCATGATAATAGGCCTTAATGCACACTGGGTTTGACATTTCCAAGGGAAATTTTATAATTTAGGATTCCATTAAGGTGTATAAATAACAAATAACCATTCAGAATTTGGACATCTAATAAGTTTTTTCCAGGATTATGTGGTTCCCCACTGTCATAACAATTTCTTACAAAATTATTATTTATTTTTTTCAATGTCCAAAACTCAATGGAGTCATGTTAATATTCATTATGGTATAAAATATAATTATTTTCATCCTATGAATACAAACATTTATGGAAGATATAATAAAAAATCTTCTTTCTATTCTCACACAACCTTCTTATGGTATGAATCATGTTAAACATCCTATTGAATAAAGGTGGGAACGAAATTATACATATTTCTTCAAGATGAAATTTTCATCTTATTTTAATGGGTCTTTTGATCAACCAATTATGAAAAATGGATCAGTGCCTTAGATAATATATTTTATATTCTCCAGTGTTTGGATCATGAAAAAGAAAAATTTGCAATCAACTTTTTGTAAGGTGAATTGGATAAATAGTACAATCTAATCAAGAATATGAGGAAACATGATGAAATTTGAAATTATAGATTACAATGATTTCAATAACATATTTTAATGAAGTAAATTCCTTTAATTCTTCAAAAATTGATGTGGAAGGAGTTTCTCAAATTAATGAAAATGGAGGATAAATCCCAGAGAATTTATGATAAAACATTTACAAGACTAGTAAGGTATGATTTAGGTATTATCGTGCACCCTGGAAGTAAGGTTTAAGGATTCATCATTGGATTAAAAAAATGACGTTTAAGGGAGAAAAACATAAGATACATTTTTGGAAATTAATAAATTGAGAATTGTTCCTTAAAAGTGGAAATGTAGGTTGGATTTCTTTATAATTATCGTTATTTTTAAAGGATTATAAATATGGTGTTGAATGGAAACCCTAAAAATCAATAAGTGAAGAAGATGTTCTTTCCTTAAGGCAAAATTTTGGGAATATTGATGGAGTATATTTTCTTTTGGTAACAAGTAAATTTTTAGTGAATTGATGGAATGTTCCATAGGAAATTTGTTGATGGAGTGATGAAAATAAATTAGCTAATGATATGAATATAGGGAGAGAAAAAATTAATGAACCTCTCACCCTGAAGTGCTTCACATGTAAGGTGAATAGTCATTATGATAATGCGTTCCCAAAACATAGGGTTAATTTTGATGATCAGTTTCAGAATCCTCTTAATCTAATGAACATGGAGAAATACCATGTGATAAGTTTTAATCATTAGGGGTGTGATAATGATGTAGTGAAAGGGAAATGTACCATCCACTCTTTATCAAATAATATCTTATTTGACTCTGAGTCTATGAATTAATTCATATTGATGGATCTAGTAAGGTTACCAAGATACCACCCAAATTATAATATATAGAATTAGTAGATAATGTCTCTAATGGTACGATGATTACAACCCATGTCTATGATTCCTATCTTGTTGACATTGGTGGGAAATTGCTTCTTTCAAATCATGCCATTATTCGTATAGTTTAATATAATGTAATATTTGGCTAGGATTTTATTTCATATTGAAAATCCTAAATCAATTTCCTAGTAATAGAACTAACATTTCATATTTTAATCCATCATGTGATCTTTTATAAATTTTCCCACAAGTATGAACTTATGATTTTAATCACATACATTTTATGTGTTTCAATTACCAATTTTAGTGGTGTTTTTCTATAACGTTTTCTGAGAAACACAACACCATTGATATACATATTAAATGGGAATATATTAATGTCTTTACAGATGAGTTTTCTATATTACATCCAAAATGTGAATTGGAGTTCTCATTAGATCTTATACCAAGTCCCATAAAAATATTAAATACTCCATGTAGAATGGATGAAATTTAGATTTATCAATATAAGAAGAAACTCCTAGAATAAATTAATAGGGGATTCATTCAGTGACGTGTGTCAACATGGGGGAACATAGAATTTCTAAAATAAAATATAGATCAGTGTGTCTCTTTGTCAATTAGAAATATCTGAATGATATTACACATAAGAACATGTTTCAACTTCACCATACTGGTGACTAGTTTATTAAACTATGGGGAGATGAATAAATAATCAATATTGATATTTATTATTTATATCATCAATTATGTTTCATAAATTAGTATATACAAATGGAAATATTTTTTACAATGTAATTTATCTTTAAATAAAATGCATTTGCATCTGATCATATAAATTCACCAGTTATATTCATGGGTTTAATAAATAAAGTATTTATATAATACCTAGGGATGTTTTTGGTAGTTTTTATAGATGATATTCGTATCTACTCAAAGAGAAACAAATATCATGAAGACTACATGAGAAGTAAACTAATGACAAAAAATAAAATTGATAATCTACATAAAATATATAATGACTAAATATTTCCAGCAAAAGGATTCATTTGTGCATGATATAATCTGAATAGAAGGTCTACCAGTAGATATATAGGAGAAAAAGGGTTTTGGTGGTTTGAATAAACCAGCAATGGTGACATAGATATAAATTTTTCTTTATTGATATGTATATAATCATTAGGTTGTGGAGAATTTACCATGACATTCAAATCCTCTTACTATGTAAACCCTGAAGGGATCTATTATCCTTTGGATGGATGAACGTGTGGAAAATTTCAATGAACTGAATAGAATATTAGTCACCTCATATATAATTACTTTATTATATATTGGAGATGAATTTTTAATCTATAGTAATTCATCCAAAAAGGTATTGGGATTATTTATGTGGAAAAATGACCTGATTAATGATTATCCTTCATGATAATAGAATGATATTGAGAAAAATTACACATCTCTTTATTTACTATTAGCTATTGAAATTTTTTCTTTATATATATGGAATAATTTTTATTGTACTGAAATGTTTGATATATTTATTGTAAAAAAAATTTAATGTATATATTCACAGAAAATGAGTTCTATATGGTATGTAGAAATTTATTAGAGATGATCAAATGTTACGAACACTCAATACATTAACACCCATGAAATGAAAACACGATGGCCAATGATTTTGAGTTGAAATGATTATTCTATATTATACCTAAAGAGGATCACAATAGATACAAAATTTTTGGATTTACAATGGATTGATTTTGATATCCTAAATGAATGAAAAAATTTTATCTTTCTCAGTTAAATGGTTAACAATCTATGCATGTGGATAATAAATTGGTTATGATGAAATATGTTGAGATTCAAAGTAAGGTTTGATTTTTTTTTAAATTTTATCCTATATTATAATGTAATGAAAATTTTCATGAACTAGGTATGTATTATGTCCATAACATATTTGAAGAAGGAGTTGTTAATTGAAGGTCAACGTTATTTATTCTATATTCATATTGGACTTAAAAAAATGTTTATAGATTTGATAGAATAATTCATGTTTCATGGAATGAAGAGATATATCACAATTCTTTTATCTTGAATAATTGTATGTTAGTATGCTAATTCTGAAGAAAAAATATTTTAATCTATGTTTCATCCAATACCAATACATGAAGGGGAATGTTGTAACATTAGCATTGATTTGTTTTCACTACGCAAAACATATAAAGTGAGTAATTCTATATGGGTAGTAGTTGTATCGACCCAAATCTGAAGCCCCTCAATTGGTGCCCTGTGCCCGGTTTGCCACATGACCTCAAGTGAATTTCCCCAAACCCTAGAGGCTGCCGACTAATAGCGAGGGACATGGTAGGTTATTGGAAATACTATGCCCCCATTTGTTAAGGTATACAAGGCACAAGAAATAACATTCAATAGCGGAAGCATTAAACAACATAAAACAAATAAAAATAAACAATAGATGTAGTGTATAATATAATAATGATGCAGCGTGGTACATGTATCTATGAAAAACAGAAAACAAAACAATGTGCGGAAATAAAACTGAGGATAAATCCCTAAAATTAAACAGCATCTCCAGTAGCATCTCTAGCCTATGCTTGGTCCTATGCTCTCCAGCTCCAACCAACAATCTTGTACCTGATGTAGAAGGGCCTCAATCCCTAACCACACCTGCAACCATGTAAACTATTTGGGCCGAAAAGTAGGACCCAAACATGGTGTGAGACTATTATCTATAGGAAATCACCACAAGATCTGAGCCCCACAGTAAGTGAGCAATATAGACAAAGTAAATGAAATAAATTCAGCAAAGAAACATGAGTAGACCAATGTAAAAAATACTACAAATCTCTATTCACATTTACTTATTACTTTAATTTAATCATTTAAATATCACCCAATTAATCTAGCAACAACTCTATATTACAAAATTCTAACATGTAAATCAACAGGTATCTCAGTAGACTACGTAAACTATAAGAAGTAAAAAACACAAGTTTGTCATTTGGCATGGTGGAATCATCACAACCGACCAAACAATATTTACACTAACTCTCTGGGTGGCTCAAACTAGCAGACCCCTATAGTCTAGTAATCAATCAAAGGCACAGACTCTCTGGGAATCACTCACCGTCAATTCACATTTGGTCTGGAAATGATAGGTATAGACTTATTAAGTAAGAACTTATGTCTAATCACCACTATAGTCTCGATATGTCACTATGGACACTCTGAGGAAGCAAAATTTCCAATTACTATAGGTCCAACAAATGATATTAATTTATAACAGACTCTCTAGGGAATCTCTTAATCGTCAATTCCCTCTTTAGTCTATCACACCATGTTCTCATGGCCCTGAGTAGGCTAGTCGTGCATAATTGACTGGTAGAAGCCCTATTTAAGTTCAACAACTACATGGATAATAGCTACAATGCATCCAAATAATATAAATAGCATTAAATTCATGCAATCAGTTATAACAAGAAAACTAGAAATTACAATTGGGTTTGCCTTGCAGGAAAACTATGCCAAATGGTGATAAACATCCAAACAAGGATATCCCCCATGGGGTGATCCTAAAACCTGAAACAAGAATATATTATTCATGTAATATCATCACGCATAAAAAAATCTATGGAAGACAATAAATATAGTTTCAAAACCCTAACCCAAGATACCCCAAACATGGGAATCCGAAACTTTTTGCACAATTACTCAAAGAAATTAAATGGAGGATATAAAAACACCTACCTCAATCCTTGGAGATCGATATACTTGAACCTCGGTCTATGAATCACCCAAGATCAGAGAAGATATACAAAAACGTCTAAACTATTCAACCTATGATAACTCTCACAAGTGAAGGAATCAGGAAATGTGGCCGAAGAAGAACCAAGAACACACCACTGTGATTCTATTTCAACCAACAATGCTCAATTCGGATCACTGGTGACAAATTGGTGGCTCGGAGAAGATTCATCCTCCTTGGATCCCTGGATTTAATTAGGCGAGGGAGAAGATCAATATAGGTCGAAGACATTACCCCGGTCCGATTAATGAAATATAAAGAAAAGTACATGGCATGTACTTCATGAGTACACGGCGTGTACTCACCCTTTCCGTAAACCATATTAAGTGGCCTCCACATCACCGATACACTCCGTGTGCGGGGCACAGACACAGCCAGCACACAGCCTCATGCGGGAGAAAAGTACACGGAATGTACTCATAATGTACATGGCGTGTACTTAGAAAATTTCCAGATTTTCTTCATTTCCTTAAAAAAGACCATAAATGGAAAAACATTTATGAAACAAAGATCTGGGTTCTTAAAAACATACCCCTTTAAAAAAATTCATCCATGAATTTCCCAAACATGGTGGTGAAGAAGAAACCTCAATCAACTCTGGCCACTGTGATTGCATATCAGCTTCTCTCTCCCTAGTCTCATCCTATACAAATCCATGCTGCCATAACACCCATTACATAGGAAAAGACCAGCCACAAAGTACCTTTTTATTATGATCAACGATCCTGATAGGATGCTCCTCGAATGATGCATCATGTTCCACCTCAACTTCCTCAGGTTGAAAAACATTAGACGTGTCTGAGAAATAGCGGCGATTCTGAGAGACATGGAAGACGTTTTGCATAGCCTGTTACCTCTGAGTCAAATGCAAGCTATAACAAACTATCATGACTCCCTATAGAACCTCAAACTCCCTAACGTATCTCGGTGAAAGCGCACCCTATCTCTTGATCCTCTTGTGTCCAAACCTTGGGGTAACGCGTGGGAAAACCTTATCCCCAAGCTTAAACAACTACGGTCGTCTCCACTGATCATTATATGATTTCTACCAAGAATGTGCAGTATCCATCCTTTTTCAAATCAAATCCACCTACTTCGTGGTCTCATTAACAAGATGAGTTCCCATCATAGCTGCCTCTCCTACCTCTAGCCAACATATGGGTGATCAGCACGACCTATCATACAAATCCTCATAAAGAGCCATCTAAATAGTTTCTGGATAACCATTATTATAGGAAATCTCTAATAGAGGTATATGTATCTCCCAAGAACCTCCAAAATCAAGGAATGATTATAGCTTGTCCTCTAGAACCTGAATTGTGCGCTCTGACTGGCCATCTGTGTGAGTATGGTAAACTGTACTCAGAAGTAACTGTGTACCCAAAGCCCTCTATAGCCCTTGCCAGAAATGCAATGTGAAGCAGAAATACATATCTGCAATGATTGTTCTCAGAACCCCATGTAAGTGTACAATATCACAGATGTACAATCGTCCAAGCTCATCAACAATGAAAGTCTCTTTAATCGGAAAAAAGTGAGCATCCTTCGTGAGCCTATCAATGACAACCCATACCACATCATTCCCTCAAGTCGATCTCAGTAACCCGGTCATGATGTCCATCGCGACATAATTCCGATTCCACTCTGGAATGGGTAGAAAATGTAAAATCCATGCTTGTCACTAGTGTTCTGCCTTCACCTGTTGAGAGGTGGAACATCTCATGACAAAACCAGCAACATCATTCTTCATACCTGGCCACCAATATTGGAGGTGTAGATAACGATACATCTTGTTGTCGTGAGGATGAACTTCCGAGAGTAAGGAATGAATGTTTCTCATAAGCTCCTCACATATATCTACTGGCACCCATACGCGTCCTAGGAAACACAAGATCTAATCCTCACCCACGGTCCTTCCGGGAAGAGGGTACTCTCTTGACACGCTTTTCCATAGGACTAGGCCATCAGAATTTGTAAGTTTCCTCATTTGGACTAGATCAAGAATGGTAGAGGTAAGAGCTAAAGATGAATGAAAAGTCTGACCCTGTATGTCATGCACCTCCAAATGCATTTCAAAAAATAGAGACATATGATGCCACTCGCTGCAGGGCTCTTGTACTGCATGTATCTGTGTCCTCATGCTCAGGGCGTCTGCCACAACATTGCCTTTCCCAGGAAAATAAGAAAACTCAAAATCAAAAGACTCTAGGTACTCAACCCACCTGTGCTATCTCAGATTTAATTCACGCTCCGTGAAGATATATTTTAAGCTCTTGTGGTCACTATATACCACAAAATGCTCTCCAAGAATATAAAGTCTCCAATAATGCAAAGCATGAAAAACTGTTGCCAAATCCAAGTCATGCATAGGATAGTTACTCTCATGTGGCCTTAGCTGCTAATATCTATACACAACAACATGATCCTCCTGCATTTGAACTACTCCATGATCGATTCCATATGCATAAAAAAACTGTATAACTCTTTCCCGGCTCAGACAAAACTAGAATCGGTGCTGAAGTCAATATCCCTTTCAGATCCTGGAAGGTAGAATCAAAGGCTTCTAACCAATCAAACATCACCACATTCTTAGTCAAGAAAATCAATGGAACTTCTAGATGTGAGAAGTCCTCTATAAAACCTCTTGTAGTAACCATCTATCCCTAAGAAACGTCGTACCTTAAAAACATTTTTCAGCTACTCTTAGGTGACTACTACTCTAACCTTATCTCAGTTTACTGATACTCATGTCTCTGAGATGACATGACCCATTAAGTGAATCTCATCCATCCAAAAGTGTCACTTTGACAGATTATCATATAACTGATGCTCCCTCAGAGTACTCAAAATGATCTCAAGATGGGTAGCATGGACTTGTCGAGTGTGAGGGTACATCAAGATGTCATCCACAGAAACCACAATGAAAGAATCCAAGTAAGGATGGAAAACTCTGTTCATCAACTCGAGGAAAACTCCTGGCGCATTGGTGAGATAGAAAGACATAACCAAATACTCATACAGGCCATACATGCTCAGGAAGGCTGTAAGAGGTATATCAGATGGTCTGACACACAACTGAAGGTAGCCTGATCATAAGTCGATCTTCGAGAACACACTGGCTTCTCAAAGCTGATCAATTTGATCACCAATCTGTGGAAATGGATATCGATTATTGACCATCAACTGGTTCAGCTTCTGATAAACCACACATAGCCTAAGCGTGTCGTTTTCCTTTTTTGAAAATAGGATAGGTGAACCCCAAGGAGAAGTACTGGGTCGGATGAAACCCTTTGCTTGCAACTCCTCCAACTGCTTCTTGAGCTCCTGCAACTCATGTGTAGCCATCCTATAAGGAGGAATTGATATAGGTGCTCCTTTTGGAATAGTATCAATAGAAAATTCCACCTCACGCTGTGGAGGCAGGCCTGCAAAGACTTCTAAAAAGACATCAAGAAAGCGATTAACCATGGGAGGAGAATCAATCTGATAAATCCCCTTTTCATCTAGATATAAGCTAGAAATCTGTGTGGTAACTCCACCCAAACCATGATTCTCTGGTCCAGCCATGCTCACCTGGACACTCCATTCACACTTGTACAGAAAAGATCTTCCCTCTAGTGATGTAAAACTAACTCTGCGATGATAGGAGTCGACAATGGCCTGGAAGAGAACAAACCAATCCATCTAGAGAATGACATCATATCCCGTCATCTCCAAAACATAGAGACTCCTCAAAATAGGTCACCCAAAGACCTCAAGGGGGAATTCTTAACACTGACACATGCTAGCTGTTCTAATTCCCAAGGGAGTGTCTAGCGTCATCATATCCTCAAATGTATAAAGTGTAAGTCTAAGGCTTTCCACAATATGCACAGAAATAAAGCTATGAGAAGCTTTTGTATCGAAAAGTGCATAGGATAAAACCGAGGATACTAAAATCATACCTCAAACTGTAGAAGCTCAAGGGTCCTGATCCTCATGTATCCATTCTACAGCAATAGTGTGGCATGCACTGCAGCCCTGCGTAGTAGCCTGAGATCCCTGAGCTAACCCCCCCTGAGTAGACCCTTCCTGTGCCTGACCACTGCGCCTGCTGCCTCTACCCTGGCCTGAATGACCTGAAGAACATCAGCCCCCAGTCTTCTATGGAACTGGTAATCCTGCTCCGATGTGACGAGTCGAAACTTATCCTCCTTCACTAGCCGCTGGAAGATAAACCATGTAGAATCGTTGCAGATGACACATCTTTCCGCAAAATCGGAACTCCACTGGGTCCCTCAAGTAGTGAGGCTTCTTATTCCTGTTTTTCCCACACTGATTTTTTTCACCCCACAAAACATATAAAGGGAGTAATTTTATATGGGTAGTAGTCAACCACCATAGTATGTCATCAAAATTCATCTATATTAGATATTAATTTTATATGAATTATATTTCTAGGATGTACATTACAAAATGTATATGGATTCATTGAGGAAAAAATTAAATTATTCAGGAATGAGATCTATGGTTTACCTCAATGTTATGGTGAATTCATCTGTAGGATCATGATATGGAATTGTGTTCCACCACTGTGTATCATCCTAAATTTTATTCTTAGTCTTGAAGATCAATTGAAAACCTGAATTTTATGTTGACATCATGTTATTTGGATTTCGATGGTGTTTGGGATCAATAGCTTCCTCTAGTTAATTTTACATACAGAAATATATTTCACATAATAATTCTAATGCATCGTTAGTAATATCTTTATGCAATGTAATGTAGATCTCCAACATGTTGGAATGATGTTAGAGAAGGAATGATATTGGTACTATAAATTAATCAATAAATGTAAGAGAACATTATAGCCTTTCAAAATCATTCTAATGAAATTCATATTTAAGGGAAAAGTTTTACAGTTAACCTCTAACATTATTTATAAAAATTTAATATTGGTTACAAGGTGATTTAATTAATTTCACTATGGAATAAATTTATGAGATTTTGGAAGAAGGGGAATCTAAATCCTTTGTATATTAGTCCCTATGAAATTACAAATTATATTGGGATGGTAGCCTATCACACTGCACTTCCACAAAGCCTTTATCGCGTTCATTTGGTTTTCCATTAGTGTATCCTATTTTTTTAAATACCATACAATGCACAAGTATTGAAATCATATGTCATACTATGGGATACTAAAATTTCTTAAGAGGGACAACCAACGGAGATTCTGAGTCATTCATTGAATGTTCTATTAAATAAGGCCTCTCAAATATACAATGTTTTGTTTTAAAACCACCAGTTTCATTAAGATACATGAGAAACTAATGTTATAATGAGGTAGAATTATCCTTATTCATTTTTATTATAGTAATGAATTTCATGTCCAATATTTTTATTAATGGGGCTGGAATGTAACACATTGATTTTTAATAATTTTTATATTGAGTAATTAAATTTATTAGATGGATTCACAGACATGAAACATGATTTTTATATTTTGTTATAAAACACTTATTTAAGCTTGTTAAATACACAACACAACCTTAACTTGTGGTTCACACAACAATGTCTTTGAACTAAAACATTATATATTTTAACAAAGTTAATTAAATGAAACAATAATCACTTAGTCATTAAACCTGTAAATATGAATATTAAACCAATATTAAAATATTAAGTATAATTTTATTATATAAATAAAATAAATTGGTAGTAAAATACATAAATTTCGTTAATATCTTCATTTGTTTCAAAAAATATATATTATAGAAATAAAATTTATTTCTCTTTTGTGAAAAAAATAAAATTAAATATTTAATCTTTTAGAAAAACATTAATCATAAAATATAATTTATATTTGAATTCATAAGTTCAAAATTATTCTAGAGTTAAATTTGGTATTTTTTTAAAAAGTTTTATGTTTTGATAAATTTTGAAAATTGTGAAATTTCATTTAAAATTTTAATTTAACTTATTTTTTTATAGGAAATTTATATTATTTTACTATTAGTTCATTTATAAATATATTAATATAATTATGGTCATTATAATCAACATATTATTGGTATTGGGTATAAAAAAATTATCTGTTGTTCAATTAATATTTAGAATCCCACATTCCTGAAAATCTCGTGATATTAATTTTCAATTATTGGTTTCCAGTTTACTAAATCGATTTTGGAAAATATTATTCCATATTTGAAATCAATATATTTTAAAATTTATAGTATGTTAAATGTAATTTATTACAAAATGAAATAGTGAATGCAGTAAAATATAATAATAGTGGGTAAAAATGGGTTTATAAGGCGATAATCTAAAACGAAATGGTCAAATTTAGTTATAAAATTATCTAAAAATTATTTTTAATCCATTTTATGAAATTATAATGTATAATGATCTTGTTTGATCTATTTTTTCCATTTTAACCAATTAATAAATTGGGGGATTAATCAATTTTTTAAAAATATGAGAAGTGTGTCCTCTCTCGCACTTATAAAATGAAACCCCACTCCTCAATTATTAAAAAAAATAAAATCTTATTAGTTTATCTAATACCCAACATAATAATATCCCAACAACCGCCCTAATCCTACAAAACTTATTTTTTGTATAAGATCATCATAGAAGGTCCTTTTCTGCAATCCTATGGATGATACTAGAAAAATTGGTATTGTTAATCAATGAACGTATTTATTGAATTTCATCAGTCACCCCATTAAAATCATATTATATCATGAATATAGAAAAATATTATTATATTAAATATAATGATAAGTTCATATAAATATTTAATGACCTAATACTATATCCAATTCTATCAAATGGGTTGTTAAATCACCATGCATCTGTAAGATGGACTATAGACTCATAAAACAATGTGGTTGAGTTCTTCATCTCCACCACTAATGGCATGAAAAAATTATTGATGCATTTTTTATATATGATAAAGACTATATTTAATATTTAATTATTATTATATCAGTTTTATATACCACATACTCCCATTATTTAAATTTTTCTGGGAATATGATAATGTTTTTTGTGTGTTCTGTGGGGAACTACCACACGAAGAGAAACAATTCATTTACTCTTTACATGGAATGTATTATTTAATAGAATAATGAACATATTTGATATATATTACAAAACAATTATTCCATAATGATAATATATTATTTAATTTTCATTCTATCAATCCAACCTGATAATGGAAATTGTGTTCGTGATACGTACGACCCATCATCTCCATGAACAATGTATTGAATGTTTTATCACTAATATTTATGGATCACTATAAATAAGTATATAATGAATATATATGATATATAATTCATGGATTAAATCATGTATACTATTAATGCATGATTGATGTATGAGGATAATAAATAAAAAGTCACGACTTATTTGAAAAACACAGTAGTTATTATCTAAAATGTGACTATAACATGGAATAATCACTTAGGTCCAGAACAAAAAAAATACACAATGATTTTCACCAAGAAACATCCCAGATGAGATCATGCCCCTCACCTAGGAGATCTCATCTCTTCTAGGAACCTCAAGAAACATACTATATAATATGTACATTTACTACAATAAATAGAAAACCGCGTTTGGAGGGAAAATAAATGAGTAAGAGACACAATAAATCATATTAATGGAAAACATCTTACAATGTCCAGCTCTATGAGTAATCCCAAAACTAACTCCATAAAAAAATAATCCTCTTATGAAGAAAAGTGATCATATGTAATACTGACACTAACCATATTGGATGCTCCCAAAGGGACACAAGAATCCTTTAAACATGATTTTAATCATCATGGAATAGTCATCTTTCACTAACATAAAAAAGATCATCGAACTGAATGGATTTTTATTCTTGTCCAAAAATATAGGGTATGTGAGAATACTCTGATATGTTTAATCTCAAACAAGGTAAACTGATGGTGTTTCGTCCTATGGGTTTGAATCCCTAGATCCAAAACCAAAGCGTGTTCTAATCCATTACTTAACTATATTTATCTTCCCACATAGGGACTCTCCTCTCAGATCCACCTTCATGGGGTGATCTACTCCAGAAATACTTTTTTCACAATACATTAAACCCATTCCTCATATCCACCTCCCTGGGAGTTCTGATCAACCATCCATACCCACATGATGTTAAACTCACACAAAGATATGTCATGAAAAGACATTATAATTCTTCTCTATAAGACATTAAACTCTTGAATTGATCTAGAATACCTACAAAATGCTATAAACATGTGATACCTAAGGAATTATGCATTGGAATTATTACTCCCATATTATTAATGGACTTAGGGTTAACATTGGATGCATTACATTAATGGCCTATGATTCCTCATATGAAATGACTTTGAATTAAAAAGTAAAAGGGTTCCCCTGACGTCAAATATGTCATGATTGACATGAGATTCTTGAGGTTCTATGCCAAATATGCCTCATCCGAGATTCCCTCTATGAGGAATATATATATGTTTTAACACAAAAAGATTCTAGGATTCAATTATGTTTTTAACATTACCATCCACTCTAAAGAATTATTGTTGACCTGTTAGAATGAAGTAGCATAATTAAACCATTTCCATAATGAGATGGTATCAATAATGAATTATCTGAACATGAATCCAATATATGAAGGAAAATAGATTTGGTAAATGATCTCCAATTAGGAATCCATGGAAGGAAGAACCAAAATCCCATCAACTCATTTTAAAAATGGAGTCAACATCACCATATATGGATGAAGAGGTTTCCCACCTTTGTACTGTGGGATTTGGGGGAAACAAATGTGCATCACTGCGGTATGCATTCAATGTCAAAAAAAGATTCATAAATATGGTTTTCAGTTTGGATGATTCAAATGCTCTTAAAAAACATTACAATATTGGGAAATTTTGTATGGGACACATTATTGATTTAGGGATTACTCTAAAAATAAAATACATTCAAATATAAATTCATACTCTTTTTTATAAGACCTTCATTTAAAAAGAAATTTTCAAATAAAATAACATGGTATTATTTTTGTTTTATTATATATAATATAAAAAAATTATTATAGGTAAAAATACGGTTTCATATATTTATTTTCAATATTCATATAACTGACACTATATTATTATCTAGTTAAAGTACAAAAGTACAAAGAGGTAAAACACTTATAGATTGTACAAAATTGGATGTCATCCATATAAAAATAATTGATGTTTAATATTTAAGGTTAATTAAGAGAAAGATTCTATCATATATATGAATCTATAATTTAATAATAGGTTGTTCCTTATATCATATCCTGTTACTAAAAATGATGACTGGGTATACATATTTCCAATGGTGAAAAATAATTTTTAAAATATAATACTGATCTTAAATGAAACAATTACCATTATTAATGAAGATCAATTGTAATTGGATGACATTCAATAATGTATTAATAATAAAAATTCATATTATATTGTTGTATAATCATAAGAAGATTGATCAATGGTGGTAGTTTGTCTATCAAAACCTCCAGACACGATATCATAAGATCAAGTTGTGATGTATTGTAGAGATTATTATATTTTTATAGATATTCCTCCATGTAATTCATATTTATGTATTAAATTTTTTGAGAATTATGTAAATTGAAAATAAAAAGATGTTTTTGTTGATGTATAAAAACAATAAAATTTCAAAAAACCTTAACATACCAACCCTAGTAGGTCCCTCTTACATTTTATTCCTCATCCACCAATGAATTCATGTTATACTAAAGGAATTTCACACATAAAAAAATTAACTTTTACATTATTAAATCAATTAAATAATTTCATGGAAATGTTAATGGAATATGTCGAGTGATGTATGATGGTGTATTTTATATTGGAAGAGAGTTTGATCACAAAGATGATATGAAAAAAGTGATAAAAAATATCACATTGAATGATATTATAGTTATGATGTAAAATATTAAAAGGGATCTCATTATATGATTACATGGGACATTTTTTGACTTAGACTATAAGATATATTTTCACGCTACACATGATAACAATTATCACTATATGTTCTTTAAAATATTTACTATCCATTCTTTTATGAATCCTAGATATTAATTTGATTATTTAACCATATATAATCAATTAATATAAACTATTTTGTTGAAACAATAAGAGAATATTATAAAATTTCCACAGTTCTTGTGGTGGGTAGAATCTAATAGTTTTTATTGGTATAATATTTAATATCTGATTATATGGGATTTATAATAAAATTCTATATTAAATTTTTATAGATACTTGTATGAATTATATTGGGTTTTACAAGAACATAGAGATTTTATGACATAAAAATAAAGTTTTATAATGGTTAAATGCTACTTAATATGTTATCAAACCCAAATTAATGTCTATTCAATGGTAGTTTTTGATAACATATTTTGAAATGGATTACCATGTGTGGCTACTTTCAGAAATTTAATGATGTTTATCTGAATTGATAAAAAATATTATTAGGAATGTATAGTCAATAATTATTGATTTCTGACACATATGAATGTAATGTATCCCCTAAACCATTTGAATAATCAATTACTAATTAGGGGAACTTCTTATTTTAGATTAGGTTTCTATATTTTTTTTGATAGTTTTTCATAAATGAATACATAATTTATCTAATTTCAGATCGACATCGAGCAATAAAATAGGAATACATGTCTCATTCTATTTAATGGAGAACACCCCATGCTATTATTGATAAAATATTCAGAACATTTCTAGAAATGTGTGAAATAAGTTCACAGATGAGTCTTTGAAGAACAAAATTATAAATATTGATGTAAATATATTTTCTAATTTTTGAAAAAATCATTCCTATAGTTACTGTCATCGATGTTTTATATGTTCTTGTTTTTTTAGAAAAATATCATCAATAATATATAATGAAGGAGGGTATAAAAGTTATTCACAAATAAAATAATGAAACATACAGCATCATGAAAAATATTCTTCAGTGGAAATTGTTTCATTTATATAATTATCAGTGTAGATATGGAAATATGAATACCAACATAAGATTATTTTTAAATCGAGTTTTCAATGGGTTTTGGAAACAACCCATTATATATTATTATAAATATTAGATTATAGGTTAACTATTTGATCCAAATATATTATATATCATGAATATAATGATTTCAAAATAAATAATAGTTCCTGTTAATAATAACATCCATCACATAGTAATGTATTTTTGGGAATGAGGAAATTAGGTTGAAGAGGGTATAAATAGAGGAATTTTATATGGTTACAATTTATAGTGGGGGATATTTAGGGTTTTTCAAAACGTATATAGATTCTAAGACTTTTCATTCGAATGTGTTAAGTTTAAATTTCGGTTCCCTTAGTTCCTTGATCCCCTAACTGATAACAGTAGTTGCATGATTTTTTTTATTAGAGCATCATTACTGTGATGGATAAAAATTCAAGCGTTACAATATCATTATGAAGATGTAATCACAACATGTGCTTCTATATGTTTATAATCGGTTCAATTCATTGATATAGCATATTGAATAGTGAGTAATATTGATAACTATAGTTTTTTGAGGATTCCTATAGGATATTGTAAAAAACATCAATATTTCCACTGATAGAAAAAATATTTTTGAAAATAGGACCAGATTGCATGGATGAGGGAGGCTGAAGTCGAATAATATTCAAAATGAGTTGGATTGTCCTAGAAAACTGGCATCTTCATAGTAGTGGGGTTTATATATCCTAGATGGCAACACATGGAAACATTTCTATAGAAATATTATGAAATCATCGAACATTGAAAATGATTAATATATTATATTATTAATATTATATTGAAATATTACTATAATATAAAATTAATTTTAACGTATTAATATTTTATTATATTAATAATATTATATATAATTAAATATATATATATATATTATTTTAATATTATTTTATATAAATAAAATATTTTTTATATATAATTTTACTAATGTATATTAAAAATATATTTTTATAAAATTTTATAATGAATATTATTTAACTGTTATTTTTATCAATAAATTAATTTTTACAGACTGCCCTATTATTATCAATACAAAATATTATTAATATATATGTTAATATAAAAAAATTATTAACATATATCATTAATATATATTATTATTGATATAATATTATTAACATAAATTATTATCAATATCCTTCGGCCCCAACAAAAATAAATTATTAATGATATAATATTATTTAAATAGACTGTTTACATATACTATTATTTATAGATATATTATTATGAATAATTTGTATTATTATTATTTTTTATGAAAATATTATAATTAATATATTATATTACTTTAAAAAACCATTAATATATAATCTTGTGGAAATTAATGTAAAATATTATTAATATATTATATTAATATAAATTATTATTTTCATAATATTATTGATATATAATATTATAATATTTAGTTTCCAAATTTTAGGTATATATATGTATCATAATAAAAAATAAATATTATTTTTTAAAAAAAGGGGAGAGAGCATAAAATGAGTTATTGGTATCACACTGAATGTCCACGAAATAATTTATTTGGTGCACAACCATCATATTTTCCTAATAAAGACAAATAATTAATTAAAAAATATAATATACCATTTTTAAATTTTCGTTGGATTAGGGGTTTCAATATGATATTCAATGAGATAGAGGATTTGATGAACATTGCCTACCACCAAGGGTTGCAATGAAAATGTGAGTAATCATCAAAATAGGAACCATATAGGAGCTACCATATATCCCTATATATGATAATATTAATTATTAATAAAAAATATGATAAATAAAAAATCAGATTCATAAATGGACATGTCAGTCCACAATGTAATATAATGGTCATTCAAACATCTATATTTATATTTCACATTCATTAAAATTAAACTCAGTTTAATATATAAAATCCTATGTATTATTCTATTACATGATAAAAAATATACATTCTATGAAATATTTTTACCTAAATTGTTGGGTATCATCTAATTTTTTTGTTTTTTGGACACGATGAATAATGGATGTCCCAACGGTTACTAATGTCGTCAAATGTAAATCGCATATATGTAGAAGAATTTTTAAATGAATTATAGTTGTATATGGTTAATGGGATTCCTGTATACTATTGTTTTAGTTATTATAAATAAATCATTATGTCTTACACACCAATGAAAAATTTTATCTATCAAATTTATTGTTAATATAAACCATGAAATTTTTTATAAATTATGATTTTTTTTTCACTGTCTACATTTCACAACATTGTATTTTTGATTCATACAATGGGAATTCACTAACATATCCATATATTTTCAAACTAGTATAACCTAAAATACTCAATTAAACAATTACACTATAATGGGGCTTTATCAAATTAAGATTCATTTTATGATTTCTATCTTATCATAAAATGGACTCTCTATCCAGTAATGATATTGATCCATGGGAACAAAATAAATCTCATAGTAATGCATAAAATAAAGCATAAATATAATAATTATAATGATTATAATGATGATGATGATGATGGGAAATCATGGATTATTTTTACCAAATTCTCCCCCAAGGTTTTTGTTTATAACCTTGATATGTTTTTGTTGAGTTGAAGGAATACATTCTTTGACTAATATCAAATTTTATTACATGATAAGGGAATGTTTGATTATTAACCATTTTTAATCCGTCCCATAATAAAAAATATATCCCAATATGTTTTTTATTTATTCCCAATATTTTTACATCAAAAATAATATCTGGAAAGAAGAAGTTCACCAAAAATCTCCATATAACATGCACTAGAGAACAGCCCAAAATAATTTTAATAGAGGGAGACTTGTACTTAGGAGAACATTCCCATATGAAAAATTCTATCAAATATCATCCATATGTGGTCTAAAACTTCTCATGAACCATGTATTACATGTACCGAAACCCAATGACCATAACCCCCATAGTGGGGAACATTCATTACAACTGAAGCCACGCTATTGATGAAACTCTGTCACCAATAGTATTTTCCCACTCCCCAGATACCACAATTAGTGCATTGAAATCAAGGTCTATATTATACCTTTAGAAAACATCCTTCTCTACTAGAGACATCCTATTATAATTAATGAACTATAGGGTTTAATGGGGACAATGTACATCAAGTATATGAGGGAGAAATATTAATAAAATATCCAATCATCGAGTATATCAAATCAGAAAAAGTTAATAAATAATAGATCAATCCCAAATATGTTATACTATTGAAAAAAATTACATTTTTACAAGATCTACATCCAATTATGATAATATGAAATATTTATTGAAAATAAACTAAATTAGTAATGGCCAAAATAAATGTACAAGAGGCCCTATTATGGTCCCCTCACCTCACCTCACCCCATACTATAAATCCCATACATGTAACTCCAAATTAATTATTCAATTTTGGGCCTTATCCAATCCTAATCCTACTACATGTAATGGATTCTAAGATACCCATGTTCAATTATGGTTAGAGAATGGTCTATGTAAATAATACAATAGAAAACTACCTATTTATTCCATTACTATTACGATAATATGAATATATATCATGTGAAATGATTAGAATAAGAAATAATATGCTGATGAAAATTAATATACCATGGAAAATACAAAAATCATCCATAATAAAAATATCTATGAGATAATTGAAGTAAAAATAAAAAACATAGTTCCAAAAACATCCATTGTTAATATATATATATATAACCATGTAAAAGACTAATGACCATTGTCGATCATCTGATCTTTAACCCCAATCAACTATATCTACACTGACCAGAACTAGAGTTTCTATGAGAAAATTGTGATGACAGTTCCATCAAACAAAAATCTCTTCAATATATTGATAGTTACCCTGAACCTCCTTTGAGATAGTTTTATAATCAAGGGAATAAAAAAACATGAAACCCAAAGCACCTGTATGGGTGTTTTCCAATCCATGGAATAAGCCTACTTGTATCATGGAGCTGACTTATAAGAGTTTTTCCACCTAGGTATCTCATAAAATCCATATGATATTTGAATTATCTATTCATCAAGATCACTCAAAGGAATTTTTCATAAATAAATAAATAAATTCTATTATGGTAATTTTTTAAATACATAAATATAGGACTTCCCCTATGGGAATATTTTATTCCAAATGATGAAGACTGTGATCTAGATTCTAGGAAAAAAATGGGAATCCAAAGAGAACCTAAAAGAAAAGAAAATAATAATAAGTAAATGTATTGTATGATCAAAAATCTCATCATAAATATCGGCATCCCTTCTATATCACATGCAACGTACGAACTCGAAGGTGACACTGATAACCATCTATACCCATGACTCATACACCTCCCCATG
Organism: Viscum album; assembly: GCA_963277665.1. Lineage (NCBI taxonomy): Eukaryota > Viridiplantae > Streptophyta > Magnoliopsida > Santalales > Viscaceae > Viscum > Viscum album. Next base: position 485,152,750 of record OY728147.1, read on the forward strand.
ATCAAATATTTTTCAGTGAACCCACATAGACAAACCACATTGACGTGTAGGTTGAGACAAACATAATGGGATATTAGATCTCACTATGTTCACATGGGGAATAATTGGTCTCACGGGTGACACCAACCCATCAAATGTATCGTAATTACAACATGGCCACGCACGCCTTCCAAATAATGCCACACTAAAAAACGTAAGAGGACCTGAATGGTGATTCATTTATAGGACAATGGGAATAAATATATGGTATTATTATGAAACACAAACCAATCTTATATATAATCTATCCACTTATGTAAAAACAAATGAAATGGGTTCTCAATGGGACTACTAGGGGCATCCCTCACATGCAAACACAAACCCTCTCTTGGTGGTATCCAAATATTACTAAGAACGGCCCAATAAGTCGTAAACATTTAAATTTATTTCCCGAGCCCTCTTAAAGGGGGTAAAATAATAAATGGATTCCAGTTTAACGAAACAATAGACTATTGATTGATAAGTCTAATATGATAGTACATTTAGTCCAAATTGGCCCCGACACATGTCATGTTGACATATGGAAATTCCATTAAATTATACATTTAATAAAAATAATACATTTTAATCAATAAATTATATTGGTTCAAATCCATTAGGGGCATGAATATGCATCAAATAAAACATAATAGCTTGATCAAAACAATAGGATGAGTACCTAGGGCCACATACCTCAATCAAGGTGTCCCCATTTTTATGCATAGAATGAAAACTCTCATCCGAGATCACCCAAGTCCTTTTAGACACTACCCATATATGAGAGGACATATCTCATATCCAAATAATTAAATTAATTAATTATAATAAATTCAAATTGTATTGATTGATTATAAAAATATATATATAATTTAAAATATTAATTTAAAAATAAATAAATACCCCATATCTCATACGGTGACATCCAAATGACGGACATTGAGAAATGCAGTGCAATACACTCCTTAAAAAAACCCAAAACTATACCTTGAAAAATCATCAGTTAATATCACAATTAAAATGATTAATATTTCCTGATATCATATAATTTTGTAGAACAAATATCTAGAGTAACATTCCTTCACCAAAAGAGTATTATTTTATATAGACCCCATCTCAAGTTCTCCTCATTCTAGGCTGAGGAAAACCGCGTTAAGATATATAAATATTAAATTCATGATAGGTATATTTTTTATACATTAAATTTTAAAACAAATATAATGGTCATAATAACAGAAAAATGTCAAAATGTGGCCAAGTATTCAAGAATTTAATGAAAATTGTTATAATACTCCCCAAAAATTGAATAAATTCAAGTATTAGTTTGATTTTGATATCAAATATCTTTGTTTTAATAATATTTTAAATATTTAACACCTATATTGGTATGAGATATTTACTATGAATTTTTTCATACTGAAAAAGGGATATATTTACAAAATTTTATCCTACAAATTCCTAATATTAAATATATTTTTAATCATTCAATTAAAAGAGGAATTAAGATTAAATTTTAATATAGATGAACAAATTTAAATCAAAAATTGTTTTTATTCAAAAATAAAATTTTAAACATGTGAACAAAAATAAATTAAAATCATGAATATTGATAACTCAAATTCAATAAATTACATTATTTTAAATAATTGTGATTAAATGTTAATTTATTATCAAGTAAAAATATATTTATATATATAAATTTAATGAATAATTGAATGTAAATTACAGTATTTTTAATTTTTTTAATTTTTAGTATTATCAAAAAAATAATTCATTTATGAAAATGACAAAATTTCACCTTATGTTGATTTTTATATAATGATTTCTATCATTATTTTATCAATTAAAATATATAAAATATTTATTAGATAAATATAATATTATATCATAAAAACCAGTAAAATAATTTTAGTAGGAAATATAATTTGTAATCATAATATATCATTACTATAAATAGATTTATTATTTCCATTGATTTAATATATAAATATTTTCCAGTATAACCATTATATAAATTTCAAAATGTGGTCATTCATATCCATTCCAACAAATTCAATGGCCTGGTTATAATGTTTATATTTAAATAATAACAAATTTTGCTCCATTTATTCCCAACATGGCATGTTGAATATGATTTCAAATATAAGGTTATTCTTCCAAAATCACAGGGTGTTATAATCCAGTAATCTTTGATTCCCTATAATCACTCCATGAAAAAAATTCATGAAATGAATGACCATTCACACTATGACTGGCTAGTTATAGCATAGTTCAGTAGCCCGATCCTTTGAACACTATTTTAAAATTTACATGAACCAGTGAGACTGACAGAAAAATATAAAATTGATCTAAAAATACCTTTTATATAATGTATAGAACATTATACATCATTTGAAATTTGTGTTATAAAAAAACTCCTATAGAAAAAAAATCCTAGTGAATTTCATTGCATGTTTGGACACAGGGTGCTACAAAACACATGAAAATGGTCACCCCCATCCACACGATACTGATAATCTCATAAACCCATGTCTGATGATCATCATCAAACATATATTTATGTGTTAAAATAAGTTATTTTAACATGAAATAAAATCAAAAATCAAATATCATGAATAAAAACAATGGATCATGTGACAATGAACCTATCATTGTTTGGACCCACTACATAAAAGAAATTTCATAAAAGAATATATTAACCATTCTTCATACATGGAGAGAAAATTTTGTCACTTATGAACATGAAAATCATTTGTGTTTAAATTCCTAGTTACAATTATACAACCCCACCCATCCATACTTACTATAGATAAATAACACATGCATAGAACCCAGAATAATTTGACACCACTTACCTATTGAATAAAAGAATATACTCTCTATGATATTATGATGGATTTAACATTAGTAATATGATTCAGTAAAATAATTTTAAATCTATAAAATTATAATTTTTAGTGTAACATGAGATAAACAAGTGAAACGTTGAAAAAATATATACACAAATTACATCCCTTACCCATGACTGCTCTATGAATCTGACTAGACAACAAAGTACGATGATTCATCTAGAATTTCAGACTGTTAATAAAAGTGGAATGAGAGATTTTTTAGTATGAAATTTTGGGAAAACTAGACCTGGTATTCCCTTAATATCAAATTTTCATGATAAATAATGATTTGAAATATTGTAGATTTATTTGGAAAAATCATTTTATTAGATTTTGGTAGATGTTTAAAAAACCACAAAAGAACCATATATAACAATCTGTGTGTTCCATTTGCAACACACACACACATATATATATAAATTACATTTTAGTGTACTGTACAAAACATTAATTATTTTCTTGTTATAAAATATCTTCTTAATCTCTATACATAATTTTTTCCAATGCGTTATGTTTTTAACAAATAAAAAATCCCACATAGAATGTATTTTCCTAGATATATAATGAAATCATATCCATAGAATTGTTTATTCCTATTTGAATTTCCTATGTCTATTAACATTCATACATGTGTAAGAATTTCATCTTAGTGGGGAAAAATACATAGTATCATACCCCCTATATATTGTACTATCCTTCACAAAATTATCAATACATAATAAAATTTTCCAATACGTAACATATATAATCCATGTTTAACAATTCTCCCCCACGTAAGTATTCAATATGTATAATATATCTTATAATCAATATCATTTCCCTTAAATGAATTCCATTATATAATATGTTGTATCCAGGCATAATATACCACTCCCATACAAAATATATATTTCATATATGATTTTCACACTTAAGGGAATATCTTTGCATGATATATATTAGCTTCAATGTATGATATTTTAGTTCAAAAGTAAAATACTTTATTTTGACTTTTTGTTTTTACAAAGCCTCATTTCAGTAGGACATTGATAGAAACCTTTCAAACATACACAATTAAAAACCTTACTTATATAGGTGACTTCAAATTAAAACATTATGTATACCACAATTACCCATTATTTATCCCATCATAGGGGAATCCATTATATAATCCCCAAACAATTTCTATTATTTCTGGTTTTATATTTGTACATATCTTTTAAGTGTAACATATTTTTTACCCTTATGATACTTAATTATTATAACTCATCCATATTTTTTCCTATAAGAAACATACAAAATTACTATAGATATTAAATGAATAACTAAAATCTAGAAAATTAATCATAAATTCATTATAAAAAATAAAAAAACACAATACACATTTAAATAACACCAATATTATAATTAATTTTTTCTAAATAGATGATAAATTTAAATGGTCTAAAACAACAGGTTTAGACCATGATATGGCCCTAATAAATTTTAGAAACACCTAGGATATTACAATCCATGTCTCTCTAACATCTAAAATGACTTCAATTGTGCTTTCTAAATATTTATCAACATGCATGCATCATTATTTCCTATATTTGGATTCATTACATATTTAGATTATTTTTTATATCATCATACATGAACATTGTCTCAATAGTCCACCTCATTGATAAATATAAATCACTATATCATATTAATTCCATCTCATTTCATGTTAGTGTTATTATTTATTTTCAATACAAAATTTTTATTCATCAATAATTCCAAAATATAAAAAATTATATGAAAAAACTCACTATAAAGGATTATATAATATTATCTTCAATAAAATTTCACAAATAATTACTCGTATTAGTTTCCAATACCATCCAAAAATGTTAATAATTCTATAACCACTTGATTTTTCCCACATGATCATCATATGAATTTTTAAAAGGATACATATTTTCTCATCAAAACTCATAAATAATAATATTACGCATTTTCTTCTACATTTGAATCTAATAATGATGTTAAGATACTTGTATTTCATGGGTGATAATCATTAATCCTAGATCCTCTAAATTAACCCTCATTATATCTCATTCTAATTATCATCCTCTATTTCTTATTCAAGCTCCCTCATAAACTACAAATATCTTACATGTATGCATTGATCCCATATAGTGAGAGATTATTCACCACATTATGGCTCAGGATCTCACAAATAGAATTGAATCACAAATTAATCTTCAATATATCAAGATATTTAAATAATTTATGAATAAAACATCAAAATCCTATATTTATAATATTTTCCTTTCATATAACTAAAAAATCATTATAGAAATTCTCAAAATTATTCAATTTTTCATATTGATAAATCTAAAGTTTCACATGAAATAGCATTACTTATGAATCTAAAAACAATATAAAATCTCAAAATAATATTAATTATATTATGGTCAATAATGTTCTCTCATTAAAAAACAGACATGTCTTCTTTTCTTTGATACTTTGAAAGTTTCACACTACATCATCATATGTATCACTTATGAAATGTTATATTATGAATTTTAATTCAACTTTATGTTTCAATTGAGATTATACAAATCAATATAGCATTGAATTTATAGTATTTCATTATGAACTACATTATTAATCAAAAAATTCAACAATTATAAATTTTGTATCTTAAATAAAATCATTAATACCATTTTAATGTTGTAATTTTTCACAAATCTATCTCCAAAACATAATAAAATCTTCTCTAAAAAACAAAATGTAACTTATTGAAATATAGACATTTTAAAATAATATAAACATAAAGATATTATATGTCATCACTTAGAACCTATATATATACAACGAGGAACAACAAATTTCAAATAATAATGAACCCTAATAGAAATATTATTTATTTTTTCAATGTAAAACTACAATTAATTCACTGTAGTACAAGGCACAAGAAAAATCATGAACATATATTTTGAAATACAAATTAAAGGATAACAAAATCTAAATAACAGTTGAAAGTTTACATGGATTTTACATCTTGTTATTCTCTGTCGGGAATAGGGAATGAATCTTATTTAGTGAGGAATGTATGATTATCATGGCATGCACAAGTCCCTATAATGAAAAAAAGTCTTAATAGTAAAAATGTAGAAGAACCTTGTCAATGAAATAAGTTTCAAATTTTTTGATCTTCAAAGGGATTATTCCCACTATATTCTAATATTAATAGTTTTCCTTTTGTATTTTTAATGAGATACACTCCTTGAACATCTTGACATTGAGTACAGTTCATTTATCCTGAATCTCTATAATTTTACTCTTACATGTCATTGTTAATAGTCTTACATATCCATTGAGAAATCCTATATACTCACACATAACATCAAAATAATGATTGTGAAATTTCATTTCATTACCAGACATTCACATTTACAGATAATCAGGTTTTTTTCTTTAGTTCCTTATTTTATTTTTACTTCATCAATACTTGTGTACATTGGTCAATACCAATCCATTCTGGTTCGGAAAATAGTCATAAAAAATCACCCCTCCAATATTTTCAAATGAATTAGATGAAAAATGGTTTCCATGTGGATTAGAAATAATAATACCCCACTTGAATTTTGGGGACTCACCACCATTGACCCTCCATCAATATCTTCAAATCAATTTTTATCAAAATGTTTCTTCTATACATCTAGTTCACTGATTCAGGATATTGTTCATCCTATCCCAAACCAAACACATACCATAATTGTACTGATCATATTTTCATTATTATTAACACAATCCTTATTTAATATATACATTAATTTCACTTCCAACATATTTTATTTCATGTGATACATCGAATAAATATCTTTTAGCCTATAGTGAATCATCTAATTTTTGAGAAACTTTTATTTCACATTCTTGATAACAGAATAGCATCCCAACAATTTAAATTATTTTAATACACACTAGCATACCATCCAATAATATAAACTCTTTCCAATATACATTTAATGAAATTTTCTTCATGTACATTTATGAGTATGAAACCAATAGTTGATGATTTGAAATCTAAATCAATTTTGTTCCTCTAACATTGAATACTTATACTATGGTACTTATTTTTTTCCACACCACCCCAATCAAAAAATCTACAAATCCATTAATGTTTCATATATTCTAAAACAAATATAAATTTTTAGATCATTTCATATAATAGAAGATAAATATTTCCTATTCTTATTTATCACTTCCCTAAATAAAAAAAACATAATAACTAATCCCACTACGTAAAATGATTCTATAAATATAAAAACAAATTCAAACATCCAAATATTGATTATCAATTATAATAAATCTTTTCCCTTGTAAAATATTCAAATTTCATTCTTAGTTCATTCTAAATTATTATCTTAAAATTTCTGTCAATCAGAGCAAAAACTATTTTTCAATAACATCTATTTGAAATGATCCAAGACATTCTTGTTATTGTCTAGATAGTTTTGGAATTATAACATAGAATTTTTTTCCAATAAAATAGATATCCCCAAAATCCATTTTTCAATGCCTATATATTCAATCTCAAAATATCCAAGAAATTCAGCCTTTTTCTCATTTATCATTCTTTTATGAGTTCATAAATCATTATGTCACAAAAATGAAGAGGTAGAATGGTGATAATAATAATAATATAAATCTTAGAATAAATATAATGATATGAATTAACCAAATGAATCTTTTTTCTACATTAATTAAATTGAACATATGGTTTCACTGTGCTGGTCTTACTTCAATAGATAATGAATCCATTTTATATTACATAAAATTACTAGGATCATTTACTCCATGAAACCCACAAAGAAGTCCTCATAAATTACTCTTCCAAAATCTCCTTAATGAAGTGAAATATTCAAATCTTGAATCTCAATATCTAATAATTCTATGATATTTTTTTATTACAATTTATATTGTCAAGTGTTTATTAAACAAGAAAACTATTTTTGAAAAAAGCATACCATCCATTTTTGAAAAACCCTTCTTAAGAAACCTATCATTGTACCTATGTTTACTATTAACATCCCCATACATTTAACAATACAAATTATTTTTATATATGATTCACCTTAGTGATTATAAATTAGAATCATGTCCCTAAAAAAGAATGGCTTACATATGATCTCTTATAGAATACTCTCATGAAATTGAATCATTTATACATTAGGCATCTTCTATAATGATTTTGTTTACCATCATTTATAGGAAAAAATAATGTAATTCACTTCTGCATCTCTAGAAATGTCATCAAATCATAGTGACCTTAACAATTGAGCCTATATATTTTCCCCATTTAGAACCAAATTTTGTGTAATTTCACCATTCAATTGTTATCTTAGTGCTCCCATAGTCCCCATTATTTTTGCAGCTTCTTACCACGAAAATACTACTAGAACATTATTTATTTATAAATATTCATTAGGAAATTCTAGTATTTTAAATGATTATATACAAACAATTATCTAAAAAACATTTAGAACTTATAAACTTATATTTCTTCAAACGTAATCTTTTGATGGTACATTAAACTCATAATAAAATCTCTTTTGGTTTTCATCTTTACACATGATAAATTCAAACCAATTCATAATAAGATATATTTACAGGTGTTTTTAACACATAGATGAAATCCAATTTAATTTTGTCCATTAATTATAAATAAACATTCTTGGGAATTATCATCTAGTTTGGCCCATTCCATTAAATCCAATGGAACACAATTGAGTGAACCTAATACTATGATATAGAAAATTTCATCCATTTTGAAAAACTAACATGATTCTACAAGTGTATGCCATAATGAAAATGACTATCATTTATAAAACGTTTTGGCAACATAATTCACCTATTCTACCCAAATATGATCATGAAAAATAGTTTGAATCCTCATTCTTCTTTCCTTATAAAAGAGAATTTTATTTAATTTTTCATTAACTCTATCTGTATAGGATTACCATGATCAGTCTTCTCATGCCATATGCCATTCCACTAAAATATCATTTACATGTCACTGATTCAATATTACTCAAAGCTGTTATACCTTAAAATTTTATGTTTACATTCTGGTATTCATTTTAAACAATTTATATCTATTAGATAGAGGTTCTAGATACTTCATATGTGTGCATTAGAAATAACACTCACACTTTTCAATCTGCATTTGTCAAGAATGAATCACAGTATTTTGAATCATAGCTAGAATAAATTGGGGTTATCCTAGATAAGACAATATAAAATAGCTCTTAATTTAGATTATTTGGTGTCTTAAATTCTATTGGAATGATACCGTTAACATCTTCCTAGGGATGAATTATTCACATGTTTTATACTCTATGATTTTGTAATTTTAATTCCCTTATAAATAAGAATTTTAATCCTTTTCTAACTTATATAAGCTAGAAATTAATATTATAACATTGGAGAAGATACTTTTGTGGATTTCATACAACCGTCCAAAGCATCTTTCTAGTACAATTTTCAACCATTCACTCCTTTGTCCCCAACCTTGGAATTATGGTGGATGTTCCATGATACATTCAAGATGGTTGTATAGAATACCACATCCTTTATCTATCATACGTAAATCATGTTATTCATTAAACTTGAGATGTACATTTTTTCATGAAATTTGAGAAAACTTATGGTCATTGAAATGAAAAAAATACCACCCTTCTTCATAATATGAAGATATATATCATGAAAAATATCACTATCAAGAACATAGTGTATGTATAATATATCATAGGTAATCTCATGTATACAAAATGAAATAAATATCAAGAGATTATAAGCCATGGATCATGTAAAATGGTGACACTCATCATGAAAACTCTCATATCTTCGTGATCAAGACTAGTAGATGTTCTTTAGAAAGAATAACATTAAGAAATAACTATTTGAGCACAAAATTTTTCCTTCAAATTGATTTCTTACCAAAATTCCAGAATAATGGGAAACCTTTCCCCAATCTACTTTCACTAATATTTCTTATCTATTATGCATTATTGTCAATCTTTTATGAAATGGAAAATCCACAAACTTACACACTCTATCCAATTATCATTGATGCTATGACCTATATCAGATAAATCTCCTTATTCATAATGATGTCCCTACCATTCAAAAACACTATGTTCATATTTCGAATTTAAATACACCCCTTGATAATAATTACATAACATGATATTATGAGTGATTAAATAAAAAAGTACATAATACAAATATTGAAAACCCACATTCACTGAATCTAACTGAATCCAAATCATGTCTATGAAATTTACATGTCAACTCTTTAGATTTCATTATGAAATTATATTTTCATATATCCACCAAAATTGGGAATTTTTTTTCTTCCAAAATATTATCATACATATCATCAAATGTGTTCATGAGATTCAATGACTTCATGAACTAATGAATTTTTTTCAATTTACATTTTACATTACTGAAATCCTAATCAAACAATATTATTTAACATCTAAAATCTCTTAACCTTCCATCTTCACTACTTCTAATTTATTGATAATTCAATAGAATAACATGTTCTTTTTATAGTATAGAATAATACATATTCATCATTTATAACCTAATGTAAATATCATTTAATTTACCCTGTCATACCATACCATCATTCAATTCTACAATTTTAGTATTAATGAACAAACACCTAATTTTTATACAAGTAATAATTATCATGAACTCCTTTTTTTATTTTTACTATATGTACAAGGTAATAATGATGCTACTAAATCAATTTCTAAATCACATTATCTAGGGTTTTTGGAATCTAAAACCCTAAAAAGGATTATTTTATTCCACCTATTCGTTCTAAAACCTGACAACCAAGATTTATGACCTAGAACATAAATAATTGAAATCATGAACCAAAACCATAAAATCATAATGATCATGTGAAAATGGTGTTTCCAAAATATAAAATTCCATTCATACCTATGTCACCACACCAAATAAAAAATATATAATCCACCAATGAAATAATGAATGAATATTGGAAAGAAGATAAAAAAAATAAAAAAAATGTGTTATGTGGTTCATACATTATCTTATGCCAGGAAAGTATTGTGAAATATTATCTTTCAAGAAATATAAGATGATTCAAATGTCAAACTAATATCTCTATTTTAAAAAATTATGAATCCATCCTAAAAATATATTAGATCCTATATGGTGAAATTAACTTGAAAATCATTAGACTTTAAGGAAGAATTTTTCCTGATGAATCAAATCTATATGGAAATATCTTCTTTTAGTCAAAGTCATCCATTGCCTAATAGTATCCATTATGTTGATAGATCATTTATATAGAAAATCTATGATTTTACTATAATAGTAAATATAAAGGATCATATTTAACCCTTGAGAATGTTTTGTGAATATTATGTTTCATTATAATTTACCTTAAAAAAATATTTTAATGCTTATCCCTTCCCTATTTTAGAAATTCTTTCTTTATTTTAAATTTCCTAATTATGATCTATTGGATAATTATGTTCAAAAAATTGCTCATGGATACTAAACATAAAATATTTTGGCTTTATATATTGGTCATTCACAATTTCAAATTTTATAAGATACTATTAAGTAGTTTGATGTTTTTATTCATATGATTGAAACTCAAAAAATGTTCTCTACAAATATTTTATAACAAATAAAATATTTTTTCACAAAATAATTGGGTTCCTCAATCTCCCCACTTGGTATTTTAGTTCGAATCTACCAATTATAAAAATATTTTATCACATCATAATATTTCTCATGGATAATGGTCTTCTAAAAAACAAATAGAATATGAAATATTTATGATACAATTATATCCCATTTTGTATTGTCATTATTAATAGGGAATACGATAATCCACCTAAAAACTCACTCATTACTCCTCCTTTTGAAAATAATATACCATTAGATAAAAAAAAATTGGTCATGTATAAATTCAATTTCCTCCCCATTGATAATATAAAATTGATAACTATGGTTCATGTGTAAAAACATTCAAGAATGGGGGAACTAATGAACATGAATATCCATCCTATTGTCTTAAAATATGCCCCTTGAAATGTGAAATGTGAAAATGCCACCAATTTTATCAATTATTTGTGATTTCCTCACTCTGTTGTGATTTTATACATATAGAGGGGTGGATCTATGTATAAAAGATATTACTAAATTAATAATTATTCAATATTATCAAATTTTTTAATTCAACACTAAGCACCTATTTGATGAATGAATCTAATTTGTTCTGAAACACATTCACACTTACTATAGGAGTAAACATATATATGTGAAAAACAAAATGTTTTTTTAGGTTTTTCCCATATTTTGATAGAATATTACTTTCTATTTCTGGGAAGAGGATATGAACCACATGAATGAACATAAGTCAATATGTCCAACAACACAATAAACCTAGGATAATGTGTCCTCAACACATGTCTTGTTCACTTAATGAAATATATTTAAATGAAGCATTTAATGCAAATTAAACATTTAAATTTATTAATTAAAACCATCAAACTACATTGGTTGTAGGGTTGTGATTCACATACTGAGTATGAACAATCATTTAATAATAGAGTGAGTACCAAGGACCATCATCCTCAATAAAGTCATCCCATTTTTTAAGCAAAACCTGCCAACTCCTACAATCTCTCCCATGTCTGTTTGGTGTCCACCATTTCTTTTAAAGATCCATGTCAAACCCAATCACAAAATCTCTTAACTAAAATAAATTTTTTATTAATTAATAAATTAAAATGAATTTTATACAATTTTAATATTTTATTTAAAGATTCATTAATTCCTAAAAAATTATTAGGTTACATCAATTCATTGAAATCTGGACCATTGAAGAATGATCCACTCTAGACTTGATCTAAACCATATCCGGATTTAAATAACAATTTAATAACACAAAATAATTATTCATTCCCCTAAAATATCTAAAAAACATGTAAATATGTATACCATAATGAACATTCGTCGAAGTAGAGTGTGACGATCTGCAGACCTAGTCAATTGGTCTCCTCAAGCTAGGTTTAACAAAAATACCCATAAAAACTGATCAATTGATAATAATATTGTGGAATTAGTATAGAATACAAAATGAGATCACACCAAATATTATAAAACTAATAAAAAATAAGGATAAAGGAACTAGTATCAGTAAAATTACCCTCTAATTTATCAAAACATATCGGGGACCTCTCGAATGTGAAAGGAAAATAGAGAGTGGTAACTCCAGCGGACAACCCCCATTCACCATGAACTTTCGAAGAAGAATTGGGGACTGGGGGGTACCCCATTGTAATTTGTTTTGAAAATACATGGGTATATATTGTGAAATTTCTATTGGTGTCACATAATGAATTTTATGGCATTTTTCCCATACAATTTGTCCATCCTTCAGTAATGGCTTTAATCACCCCATGAATCCCATTCAAAAATATAAATTTTAAATCAAGTTGTGAATTTCCTTCTACTGTAGATTTTTACATTCCTAACCCTCATTCACTCCTCTAACATTTATCGAAGCCTTCATACATCCAATAAAACACAATCATGTCACTTAAACAACATTTATATAAATTTTTACTCTTGGTACCAAAATGTGATTTTTAGTTCACTAAATGAACTATATAACAAAATGAGAAAACATTCCCACTGAGTTTTTTATCCACTAAAAAAAGGGGAATTACCATAGCCACTCTATATAAAGTGTCTCCTATTATAAGTACCCTTAATAAATTAACCATCAATATATATCTACGTGGGTCATCAACTGATGATAAACACTTCCAATTCAATCTCTGAATTATGAGAGGGATTCCATTATCCAGATTCTTTCACACAAAACCCAATACATAAAAAGATGAGTTACCACATACCACTATTCAGAAACTACTATGATGGTGAATTTACAAACCCTCACTATCCTAAGACACCATAAACACAAAAAAAGACATCAATTGTTTCATAGTGCTCCCCTTATATAACTCAAAACATCATAAACAATTTTACCAAAACTATTACCCACCATTATAAGTGCATAGGAAAACACATATTTAATGGTCCATTGACCTCATCATTGAAACATATCATGTTAATTAATCACCCTACTATGGAATTAATTCTCAATGACCATCCGCCCATATGTGACTCATTGGGGAATTACAACTCAATGGTAAACACTTCCAAAAACAATGACGTCATCTTACGTCAATCTATATTATGTGAAATAAAATCAATATCTTGGTTAAGTTGAATTCCATTATAATAATAAAGTTAAAACTAATAATAGTTTTCTATTAACACATTAAGTAATTGAAAAGGGATACTAAGTAATTCAAAAGTTTTAATAATAAAGGATTATAATACCCACATCAATCTAATATGGTCAAAATATATCACATATTTAGGAAAATACAACATTATCCTCAACATTAGGCATCTAATAAAACATTCACATGACATGTCATTAGAAGAAAAAATATAAAAAAAATTGGCCCAATATATTACAATGATAAAAATAAATTTTACATGAAAACATAGTATGAGATCTTATTAGCATTGTAAAAAATAAAACATTTATCATACTAGATAATGATCAAACTAGAAGTCATATATGTAATATGAACCTTACATTCATAACTTGATGTATGAGTCAGACATAAAATAACATGTTCTAAGTAAAACATTAAATAATCATATCATAGGAAGTGGTATATGATAGAAAAATAAAATAAGAATTAACAAAATCAATAATCACGTAATTAAAATGATGTGAAAGTAACTAATAATTATATCAACATAGGCCAAGAAAATCACTCATGAGCCCCTATTTATATGTAATTGTAATCAGAACAGATATCCATGATGTAGTAGTACATTATCAGTCATGAGATTCAAAATATTTTGCAATATATTAGCAACTATATTCTAGATAGAATGGAAAAAAAACTCCTCTGATACCTCTTTTTCATACGCCGTCACCCAATTCCACTACTCAGTTCTTTGAATGATGGTCGCTACTATAACTAAAGAATACAAGATCATATGATTGAGAGTGTCAACAATTAGTGATACGCTATAGTGGTATTATAGAGAAATTATTATCCAAATATCATAGTCCATAATCTCAATAATATTAAAAAAATTCCTTTATATAATAGAACACATAGATGAAAATAAATATGAAAACACATAAAAAATAAAAATATAGAAACAGACATAAAACCATATATGAAAACTCTACCATGAAGTTAATCATAAATAAAAAAGAATAAAAAATTATGTAGAGAACAAAATAATTGTAATTGAGGAAACACTATATCCTTTGACCCTCACCACATCCTGAAATAAAAATCTTATATGAACTACTCAAGCTGGATCATGTAATCTCAGCACATATACCAAAATAAACAAACACAAGTGAGGGAGTCATAGGAACCAAAGTGCAGTAGAATCCAGTTCTCGGTGTTAGTACATTACTCATAATGGATCCTCCAACATGGTCCCATAATATATCAGTATTATAACATCCCTAACATTTTTCACATTTACATTATATAAACTTTGAGATATATGTAAAATATTTCATAAATAGATTCAAGAAGATCATACTAGTCCAGTGCCTTTGGAAAACTAAATACATAAAAAATAGTATAAAAATGATCTAAAATATCTCCCACTAGGTTATTATTGAGTTGAACCCTTATTATACACATCAAACATAATATATATCTTCATAACCTGGGTAAGGAAACATAAAAATGGGTGATCTAAAATTTTCAATAATGGAAAACTATTGAGACATATATTAATAATCCTACGAAAAAGGGTATGCTAACATGACCGTGTAATGATATTATCTTAACCTATATATCAAAGATCAAATACAAAAATCATGGCAGAAATCCTAGAAGTTCAAAAGACATGAAAAATAATGAAATATTGAACATAAGAAATTAACTCTTAACATAGGAATGAAACATGGAATAGAGGAAGAAACAAAAGAATATAATATGATTTCAATAGTATCCAAGGAATCACTTACAAGAACATCTTGGTAGTATAGGTTCACTCCCAATACCATCATGGTAGTAATGGTTCACTCTCATGTCCATCATTGTAGATGAGTTCACTAAAAATATTATTTTGGAAGTCATGGTTATCTCCCATGGGAATATTAGTGGTGATGGTTCCATACCAATACCTTATTAATATATGTCATGATATATATATATTTATCTAATTCATTGGGGAGATACATAGGTCTCGCCCATTACACAATGAAATCATTCATATATGTCCCAAAAGAACAAAAATAATCATATAACTAACTACGAGATGATATAGGAATTATAAAAATTTAAACATACAAAAACTAGGGAAAATATAATATTTTTCATAATTATTTCATCATAAAAATAACCCCTAATGTAAAGTCAGTTTCAAAAGAATATAACCTGTGAAAGAGAAATAAGTTTCATAAACATCATTCTATCAAAACATAATCTATTAAGTGAATGAATATGAATCGAAAAATTGATTAATTTACCAAACAATACATGATTAACGCTAATGGGTGTTATCTTATATGGGAAAAACTTTTGACTGGTCATTAGAAAACATTTCATGAGAAAAAACATTTCATTTTTGAGATATGTTTTTTAACAAATAAAACCATTTAAAAACATTTTATATGAAACTGGACATAAATACATATAAATGAATCTTTTAAAACAATAAAACATTTCATTAATTATTTTTCCATTAAAATTATATTCATTTATATTTTGGAAATAGTTTCGAAATAATTTTGGAAGACTTGTTTTTTGAATACAATATAATTCTAACTGAAGAGAGAGAGAGATACTAAAACATTACATAAAAATATTCTCTTAAGTTCCAATGAGTGGATATAATGGTGCTAAAACATGAGGATATCTATCGGAAATATTGGATAATAAAACTCTTGACTTTTCTTGAGATATGGATTATAAGTTTATTTCAAAGATGCATTGTCATTAACAATCTGGAAAATTGATGAGATTCATTCCACAAACACTTACCACTTGGTTAATTGGGAAATAATATTCCACTATAAAAAGGAAAATTCTTTAATATAAAAATATCTTGAAAATAAAACGATTCTTGATAAAACATGGAATTGTATACACCTCAAAAAAGAGTTCAGGTGAATAATAATGCATGAGTGTCAAACAAGGAAATTTGAGAAAAAAACATTTCTTATCGATCATGTAAATTTTGAAACTCAAACCACATGAAAAAAGTTAATAAAAATGATATTATAACACCTATAAATTTATATGCAATACACATAGAATAAAATCATGGGATTTACCTACACCACACAGAATGAAATAGTGGGTAAAATAGGGTTTACCCCACGAAAAAATATGAGATGAAATACCCATACATTGTGTCTTGATTCTCACCATACCA
Source organism: Viscum album (assembly GCA_963277665.1). Taxonomy (NCBI): domain Eukaryota; kingdom Viridiplantae; phylum Streptophyta; class Magnoliopsida; order Santalales; family Viscaceae; genus Viscum; species Viscum album. The sequence continues at coordinate 485,170,161 of OY728147.1, forward strand.
GATCAAACCACCTATATATAAAATATAAAATTATTATAATTTTTTTGAAATACAATATAATTATATCCAATACCATATATTGTTTTAGTATGCTCTCATTTTTCCCAGTTGTTAAATATACAATGTCATGGTTTCACTACGAGTAATATTCTCTCTGTTCTTCACATGTGTCATAATTTGTTATATCATTGGTCTTTATATTTAGATTATGGTACCTGAATGTAAATCATGATATAAATATCATATATATATATATTATATTTGTATTATAATAATTTATAGAATATATATTTATGAAAAAGAAGACAACATTAATGGATATAGTTGGCGTACATACACATGAAAAAAATATCCATTAAATTTCAATATTGAGAGAAAGAAAGTAATATATATATATATATATATTTAAAAAAGTGTAATAAATATATCATGTATATTCAATAATACCATCAATTATATAATCTATGTTTTGTATGAACTAATCATATCACTTTTTAGGGGGAAGCAGTCCAAAAATCCTCAAATGAAATTATCTTATTCACATATGATGGAAAGCATAAAGGTATGTTCTAAATAAAAATTACGTAAGTGTAATAAAATTATAAGTATAATATATATAATATATAAACATATTTCCATCATAATTTCATCCTTTAAAGGTGGTTATGACAAAATGGACAATCATCACTTCGTTATGTAATAGTTTGTCGAACATAGAAAAGGTATGTTTGCTTTCCATTATATGGATGTATGTGTATGTGTTTTTTGAAACCTTATTATAAAAATAATAATTTTATAATTATGATACTACATTTTTTCTACAATAAATTTTAAAAATAATATGTAGGGGTGGATAATGATAATATAATAATGGACTTCAGAGAAGATGTTACCTCTTCATCAGGCATATCATTTTAGATTGTTCCAAAAGGAATCATTGGATAGACTTATACCCATGATAAGGTTTTTATGAGGAAGATAATGATGTTTTAAAGTGTACCAAGAGGGTATTTGTCTAGTGTATGTTTTTTACAGTGTGATAAAGTGGGATATGAGGTGGATTTTTATTGGGATGGAAGAGGACAGACATGTAATTTTTTAAAACAAGTTATGTGTATCCATTAAACAAAGTGATATGAATCCCAGAAAACAAAATAAAGGAAGTTATATGGAAAAATTAGGGACATAATATGGTTGTTGTAAAAGTTTCCAGGTCATCTTAGCTCTTAATTTTAATGGTTTGTCCCTAAATAAACATAATTTTTTCATTAATCATTATAAATATTTTTAATCACTTATACAACTCATTTTGGCCAAAACATTACATGGTATTAAAAGAGTATAAATATTATACTGAAAAAAATTTACATTTTTGTTATTAAAAATTAATATCACAAATGTGGAATAATTAATATTAATAACAATCTAACAGATTCCATGAAATTATTGTTTTTAATGTAGTAAAATGATTAAAATATTATTATGAATTTATATTCAATTTTGAAGTGAAATTTGTTTGAGTCAATGAAATTGTATTTATATATGTAATATTTATCTAATGTGTCCTCAAAAAAATATTTATAATAATAGTTTACAACAATATTTAATTTAAAAAATAGGTAGTTTTTAACTAAAATGTAGTATTTTTTAATATGTACCAAAAATTGATTTTTCTCTAAAAAATAAAAAATCATCCTGGGATATTTTTGATAATTGGAATTTAAAAATATGTATTATTTTATTAAATTAAATTTATCAATGTGTCCAAAATCAATTTTATTAATAAATGTGGTTCATTAAAAAAATGTTATTTTAAAACATAAAAGGACTTTGCCAAAAATCATATCAATCATTATAATTATGTTTTATTTATATAAAATAATTATGATAGATATTTTTAAATTAGTTATTAAATTTAATATTACTATTTCTAATTTATAGTTATAGTTATATCATTTAAATAATGATACCACTAATATGATGTTACCTAGAAACTCTATGTTTTGTGTGATATATGGTATTTCTGGGGAGAAAATATCATACGCCAAGACGATGTTTTGTTAAAATATACAAATTAATAATGCATGCATATTAAACTAGGATAGTGCTCCTATAAAATATTCCTATTTGGTTTCATTTGAATGGAATGGTTTACATAATCTATTGAATAAAACAAAGTATATTTTTTTAATGTGAAAAAATTTCCATAAAACTGGTGGTGTTATATTCTACACCATTAAAAATAATTTTCTCCCTCAAAATTCTTCACTTAGGAAAACAAAAATAAGGATTATTATGAATCATATTACCATTAAGATCCCACATAGCTTCTTCTAACTATTGTTTTCTTGAAAATACCTTTAATAGGTGAGTTGGCTAATTTCGTTGATCTTTTTCTGATTTGTCCTGAAAATTAATTCATTATTATTTATACAATATATCCATGTCGAGTAGTATGAAATATGAGTTTAGTACATGTGAAGGGTATTGAATATTCTTAATGAAGAGATAAACATGAAAAAATCATTGAATTGAGATATATTGGGAGGAAGTTACAAGTGACAGGGTAATGTCTTGAAAAGATCATGAATCTCAAAGTGACCAACATTGCTAGGGAATTGTTTTCCTTTATTCCCGAATCTTATTACATTTTCCCATGGTATGATTTTTAGAAACATTCTTTCAGAAACATCGACAACTACATCAAGCTGAAGATTATCAACATAACTTTTCTACCAACTTTGATCTGCCTCGATATGCTGCTGAATGGTTTTAGCATTCTTGACCATTTCTTCAACAATCTCTGGTTCTAGTAAATTTCATTGTAATCCTCATTCAGAATCATTGGACCTATAAATTCTTTCAAAAATAGGGCTCCATAAGGTTCCATCATAATTCTTGAGTGTAATCAACTATTGTATGAAAACTCATCTAGATGATGTTGTTGATCCCAAATAACATTGAAGCCCATAGAACAAGGTCCCAACATATTCTCTAGGTCTAGTTTTGTTCTATCAGACTGACCACCTAATTGAGGATTTCAAGCATTGGTGATACTCAATTATGTACCTTTTTATTGGTGAAGGATTCTCCAAAACATTGAGGAAATCCATAGATCACGGTCTGATATAATTTATTGTGGTACTCCATGAAACTATATTAATTCCTTAATGTATATTCCAGGAAGCTAATCCATAGAAAATTCTTCACTAATAGCAATGAATTGTGTTAACATAGTAAATAGATATAATAAAACATATATATCATTAATAATTTAAGAGGTTTTGTGAATTCCTAAAAAAAAATCCATAGTAATGTTTTTCCATTCATATTCTACTATGGGTAATGGATGCAATATTACACAATAATTTTATCTTTTATCCTTACATCATTAGCTTACCACACAGTGACATAAAATATCTGCAATATATCTCTTCATTCCATAACACCAAATGTATTTTGGAATGAAGAGATATACATCTATGTACTTCCTAGATTAATATAGAATCTTGAAAATTGAGCATCATCTAAGATATAATTCTTCAAATCCGGTATGTAATGAACACATACATAGTTCTTAAACATTATTCTTCAATCATGTTCTTGGTTAATCTCAAGAACCTTTAATATTTTTTTTCATCTCTTCATCTTCCTTATATTCCACCTTAATCATCACATGGATATAGGTTTAAATATTTATTTGAGAAGGACAAAAAAATTTCCACTTCCTTTATGATTTCTAGATGCATCATTCGAAAATATAGAAATACTGGATCATTTTTTGATCCTTACCATAGTTAAGAAAGCCAGATCCTTCTGACTCAATGAATTAAAAAACATGTTCTCTATCCTAGGGTGGTAATGTATAGTGCAATCATAATCCATTATCAACTCTATCCATCATCTATGGTTCATGATAAACACATTATGTGTGAATATATATTATTAACTTTTATGATCAGTATATTTTTCACCCTATCCCCCATAAAGATAATTTCTACATATTAACAATGAAAATATTACTATTAATAACTTCAAATCATGAGTTGCGTAATTCTTCTCATGAATCCTCAACTTTCATGATTAATATGATATAAACATGTTATTTTGCAAAAGAAAACAACCTAATCATTTATTAGATGCATCTATATAAATTAAAAATCTTCTTCACTATATGGAAAAGTAAGAAAAAGTGCACTGAATGACCTTTTATTTAGTTCATTTATTTTTTCCTCACATTATTTTTTCCATAGGAAGTTGAAACCCTTTCCAATTTTACATGTTTATATAATAAGATAGATTTGAGAAATTATCCACAAAAATTATGATAATATATAGATAAACTATGAAATCTATGTGTCTTATTCACCATGTTTTGTCTAGTTCATCATCCAATAGCCTTTGTATTTGATGGGTATAGTGTTATACCATCTATTCATGTTATATGACCCAAAAATGAATCTTTTGAATTTATAATTAATACTATGTACAATTATATTATATCTTATATTTAATTAGGGTCCTTAGTACAATTCTCAATTGATCTATATTATCTTATTTTCTCTTAAGTTAGATAATAATATCATATATAATGACTAAAACAAACATATTGAGGTAATAACTAAAGAATCGATGCATTAAATCCATGAAAAAAGAATGGTAATTAGTAAGAACAAAAGACATCATTATATATTCACAATATCCATACATTATGCTAAATACCATATTGGGGGTATTATATTTCTTGAACCTCAATTGATGATATCCATAATGATGATCAATCTTGGAAAATTACTGACATCTACACAATTTCCTAAAAAAGTAATCAATATAGGGATGAGGATACATGTTCTAGATTGTGATCTTTTTCAACTCCTCATAATTAATGTAGAGTCATATTGATATATATTTTTGTTTCAAAAAAATATTTGATGCACCCCATAGTTACACACATGGACTAATTAATCTCTTAACATGGTCTTCTTGTAGTTTCTTTTTGAATTCATGCCACATAATCATATCCATTCTATAAATATTATTTTATATTGGTGTCGAACCAGGTATGTGTTCTATTGAGTTCTCATATTCAAATCTTGATGTATTACTAGGCATCTGTTCGGGAAATAAATCCACTAAATCCCAATCTATATGAATATAATACATTTTGATTATCTCCACAACTATTTTATGTAAAGAACTCATTGGAATGTGAATTGATAACCTTACATTGGATATAATCTCCAAAATATGTTTATATCAATCATCACATGGACAAATGATCATTGTAGTTTTTGAAATATCAAACATAAGATACCATTTTATAATTTTGATGGGGGATTTATGTAGAGGAATCCATTCCATTCATAAGATGTCATACACTTTGACCAATAGAAGAATGACATGATTTTCTAGAATCAAATTACCACAAATATCCACTAGAGATAAATTAATTAATTTATATGAAATCGTAATACATTTATGTGTTTGCACTTCTAATTCCACATCTAATTTATTTGGGTGAATCTTACCACCCTTTTCAAATTTTATGGATATAAAAGATTTAATGGTTCTAGAATCAATAATGAAATTAGTAGTACTAGGGTGGATTTAATGTGTGCATTTAGCACGTCGTTATAATAACCCTCATCAGAAATAGATATTGTCTAAGATATCCCTTCTAATTTTATGGAATAAATGGTTGATGATGTCGATCATCATAAATAGCCCATGGTTTTGGTAAATGGTTGGTATAATGACCATTATCCTAAAACATATAACATTAAATCATGGGAGGTGCATTCTTCTACACTTTGTCAACATTTACAATGTTATCCAACTTATTCCCATCAATTTAGAAATCAATTTCCTAGTGACCTTAATTTTCACACATAGCATATTTATTATATACCTGAAGTGAATTTCACCAATAATTTTTCCCAGTCATAGGGCTTGAAAGAAATACCATATTCTTTTCTTCATGTTTTTTATAATTTCCTTAAATTCCATCATTCTATTCTTTTCTAAACCATGATACTGACTACTGACACCGACCTCTATTTCAACTTTGATATCACACCATATAATATCTTCAGTGTTACCAAATTATATACTAGAAAATACCCTTCTAATAATTTTATTTAATCAACTAATGAACATATCAAATGCATATTGGGATGGATGAAAATTCCAGAAGCGTACTTTTTATGTCACACTAAATTAGCCTTGTAGGTACCAAAAGATTCATCATCCCATTTAATTCAATTTAAAGAATCTATTTCTCCGTCATGGAATTATAAATATGATGATGGCACATAAAGGAAAAATTAGTTTCTGATATAATCCCAATCCATATATTTAGTCTCATATAGCTACCTGATATTGAAGATTAGAGTTCACCATTTACCTCCTACACCTTCTAACCGAAAAAAATCTAGAATGAATTTTTCATGATCCATCCACTGATGAATAGAGAATGTCATTCCATTTGTACGAATACATTTTTTAATAAATATTTGATCATAAATCCCTCGGAATTACAGTGGGCGTTGTGTCATGAATATATAAATAGAATATTGTTTCATCTGTTGCACATTTAGAATGCCTACAACATTTATAGCCTGATAAAGTAATGTGAGAAAATAATTGAATTTTTTTCATTCCATCTCAAAGTTAATTTGGTTTCTCATGAATAAAATCATTCAAATTTCCATATTAAACACAATTAATATTATTACATTGGTTTCTATAAGTTTTCATTTACCAAAACCATAAAGTAAAAGTAATTTATCATAATGAAGAACCCCATAATTATGAGAATTCACTTATTGGATATCTATCTTATGACACAATCCTAAATCAATGACAAAATAGATTAATCTTATGCTCTTTGTAGAAATATTATACTTATTTCCTTATTAGTTATTTTGGAAGAGTTTTTTAATACAACAAGTATTCCCCCCTAGAGTTTCAAAGAAGGTGCACAACAAGGCATATTTTCTTGTACTAGATAACACCATGTCAGTCCTTAAACATTTTGTCAGAATTATTTAAACAATATATATCTATACAAGATATACATTAACATGTAGTATCTATAATTTAATTTATTTATAGGAAACCACTCACTCTATCCTTTATTAAAATTCTAGGACATTCTAATAAATGTATACTCACTCTTATAATTATACATAGACATGCCATTTCGGTACTCAGTATGGTTTTATAATCCTAGTTTCTAAGTGTTAAATAACCTATTAATCTGAAAAAAATAATTAATGAACCATTCATGATATAAATTAGAAATACATAACTATTGCAGAATAAATATAACATTACACAAATAGATGCAAGAAGACTGTACTAGTGTAGTTTCTTTGGAAACAATGAAACATAAACATTGGTACATAAATGAGATACGTATCTCCCAAAATGTTTTTCATGACTAGAACCCTTATTAGAAACATCAAATATAATATATATCTTCATAACTAGGGAAAAATAATATAAAAATGGGTTATCTCAAATGCCAAATAAGGGTAAACAAGGGAGACATAAAAGAAAAATCATTTGAATAAGTATATGAGAACATGATCATGAATCATTATAATCAAACATTGTATGTCAAAGATCTTATACATGAATCATGGAATAAATCATAATATTTTATTGAAAACTAATAATAAGGAAATAAAGTATGCAATCCATGAAATCATAACATATGAATGAATCATTGAGTTGTGGTAGACATATAATCATATAATTTGATTTCTATAGTTCCCAAAATATTACTTCCAAGACAATATATCTAGTATATGTTCAATCCCTATACCATCATTGTAGTAATGGATTACTCAAATGGCCATATTGGTTACATGAGATCACTCCTCATAATTCCATGGTAGTTAGGGTTACCAAACATGGCCATATTAATTGTCAAGAATCATTACCGTGGCCATATTATTATATCTAATGAGATAGAGATATTTACCTGATGCATTGGAGGGAGATATAAGTACCACCAAACACATAATGATATATTATTTATAGATTTCCCCAGATTATAAATAATAATACCATAACTCATGAAATGAATTGGGTGTTATAAGTATATAATCATAACATAACCAATGAAAAAATATAGTTTTCATAATCATATGATCATGAATAGATCATGTGAAAAGAAATAGGTTCATATGCATATAAACTGCCACTAAGAAATAGGTTTCATAAACATTATTCCATCCAAAATATAACCCTTTCAGAGAAATAGTATTAATGTACAAATAGAATAACATCCCAACAACGTTATGATTAACAATAGAAGATTTTTTCTTGGATTGGAAATAATTTTTAATAGACTCATATGAATCATATATTGATGATATCTTTATTTCTTCTTGAAATTTTTTTTTATAAAATAAAACTATATGAAATCCTTTTCATGAAAATATAATTTAAAACATATAAGATAATCATCCAAATAAAATATTAAAATCTTTTTTACATCCAAAATTATCTTAATGGATTTATTGATATCATTTTCCAAAAACAACATTTTTAAGACAATATAATTTTTATCAAAGGGATCGTGAAAGTGTGACTTTACCTAAAAATATAATATTAAGTACCATCAAGTGGAAATATGGTTCTAAAACTAAATGATATGGAAAAAAAATATAATATAATTAACTTATTAGTGTTCTTGAGGCATGAATCATATGATTTCATCAATGATGCATAGTCATTAACAATAACTAAAGGTGATGATATTATTTTAACAAAATCTTTCATCGAGGTTATTGGAGACATAATATTCTTGTAGTAAAAGAAAATTAAATAAAGTATAAAATATCATAAAAATAATAGGATTCATGATATAAAATTGATGTATATACACCCCTAAAAATATTTTAGGTGTATAACAATACATGTGTCTCAATGAAGGAAATTTGTGACAAATAATTTTTTACCAGTTATTTTAACTATTGAAACATAAACACCATGATTAATGATCATAAAATAGAAATGATAAATATTATTAATTTATATAAAATAATAATATAATATTATCATTATATGTAAATACACATTACAAAAAGAAATATTTGAAAACGTACTGTGTGTCTAAGGAAAAAAAAAATTGAGAAGTAATCCACATACGTTGTGTTTTGACTGTCATCGTACTCAATCAAAAAACCTATATAATAAATAATATTTTATCATAAATATTTTCTATAACCATATCAATATATCTTATTTTTAATATGTTTTCATTATGACCTTATACTAATCTCTTGGTAAGGGTCAGATTAATGGTTTCCCTTCAGGTAATATTCTATTTATACTACGAAAGAGTAATAATTTGTTATATTGATGGTACTTATAATTATATCATGGTTACATAATTTGAATAATGATAAATATATACAAAATAAAAATGGTATTTTTGTTATTATAATTTGTATAATATATTTTTATGAAGTAGAAAACTCTATTCATGGAGATTGTAGGTCGTACGTACGCATGAACGTTATTCCCGTATATTGTTTGAGTTGATAGAATGAAAATAAAATGAATATATCTATATATATACCATTATATTAGTAAAAGTTTGATATAATATAAGTCATATATATTAACTAAACCCACGGTTAAAATAATCCATTTAATGTATGAATGAATAATATCTCTTTGAGGGGGTATTAATCCACACTTCCTAAAACAAAATTACTTTATTAAAATATGATAGAAAGCTTAATAGTATGTTATTAAATGAAATTACAAGATAATAATGACGTAAATAATATAATATATATGATACATATATAGATTTTCCATTATAATATCTACCATGACTAGTGGAAAATAAATTACTGAATAATAGACATTTTGTCAGGTCCAAGTCCGTCATATATAGAAACTGTATGTTCCATGTTCATTAGATGGAGGTGTCTGTAAGTGATTGTTGAAACCATATAATAAAAAAATAATAGAAAATTTATGATACTATTTATATATAATAGTGTTAGAAATAATTTATTGGGAGTTTAGAATGAAAATAAATGATAAGACTTGGGAGAAAATGTTAACCCTTAATTGGGTCAATCCTTTTGGTTTATTCCAAAAGCCTTATTTGATTTCCTTCTACCCTAGGTAATTAATCTAAGATGAATATAAGGATTTATTAAGTGTATTTTTTATTTCATGGTAAAAAATAATAGGTTATATTGTTGCGAGGATGAGGGAGAGTTTGTGGATTTTTATATGGAATTAAAAGGACTCACTTTGATTTTTTGAATAAAAGATAGGTGTATCCACATAAATTCCTAAAAAAGTCTTAAAAAATAAAAACAAACTAGAATTTATTGTTTATAGAACATATATGGACAGAAAATGGGTATTGTACTACTGTACATGTCATTATAGCCTTTATTTTTAAGGGATAGTTTATAATTAAGCTTAATATGTTCTTAATCGCTATGGTTAATTTTAATCTCATTTACTAATATTTTTTGGTAAAAAATTAATTATGTATTATTAGAATATAAATATTATACTAAATATATTGTTTAATTATGTTTTTCATTATTCAAATAATAGATGAATAAAATCAAGATTAATTATAATCCCATAGAAAGGAAGAAATAACATGTTTTTTAAGTAGAAAAATCATCAACAGTTTGTTAAGATTTTACATTCAATTTCAAAGTGAAATATGTTATACCAAATTAAAATATATTAATATAATTTAAATATTTATATTGGGACCTTAAAATATTATAATATCATTTAACATAAATAAATAATTAATGAAAAGATAAATTGTAACTAAAAATTAGTATTTTTCACTATTAATAAAAAAAATAAAGTTCCTAGAAAATTCCCAAAAAAAACACCTCAGATAATTTAAGAATTATTATTTAAAAATTGATATTTGTTTTATGAATTTAAATTTCTAAAGGGGTCCCCAATTAATTTTTTTATTAAAATCGGATCATTTGAAAAAAATGTTATTTAAAAAAAGACTCTACTGAAAAACATATATTTCATTATAAATATATTTAATTTATATATAAAATTATAAAAAATCAACGAAACATATTTATTACTATTAATATCACAATTTTTATAAATAATGATATAATTATAAAATTTAAATAATTTCATCATTATAATGATGTTTTTTAGAAACACTGTGTTATTTGTTATGCACGCTTAGTCAATGTTCTGTGTTTCATAAAAAAATATTATGTTTAATGTTACATAAACCATGTCCATGTTGCATGTAACATACACCATGTCAGTGCTGCTTGTGACATATTCCAAGTTTTTTTTTTCATGTAACATACTTTGATTTGGTCCCGTATTAAATCAATGTTTTCCTTAATTGATTATATGAAAAAAATAAATATTTCATTTATTTGAATAACATTCCATAATAACTAAGGGTGTTTCATGAATTGAAGTGATAAAAAACATTGAAAAGATCATAATTAATATGTAAAGATATGAAAAAATAAATTAAAACTTCCAACACTAACTTCTTTGGTGAAAAATTGTATGAATCTGTAGACATCAAATAGACTATTATAGAAAAAATATAACAAAAACTTATGGGAATATATATGTATATAACTCAGAATAATAAAAATGAAAAACATCAATCCTTAGGTCTAGGATCCAAACAAAATATATTTGTTTCAACTAGTGCTAGGGGGTCTAATAGCACATCATGATGATTTTCTGAACCATTATTACATACTTGTGTTTCCCCTGTATGAAAATAAGTATCACCGTAGTCTACTATATTATATATATCATCAAAATTATATGAAAAAAAAGTATAACTAACATCCCATATATGAGTTTTCTTATTCTGGAAAAAATCCCACAAGAAGCACAAATCACCCAAAAAATAGTTTTTTTAGCTAGGAATCAAAGTCCTTACTCACTAGATATTTTTCAACTGATAAACAATAAATCCCTTATGGTGTTTCCTTTTATTGAAATAATTCACCACCCAAATTTTAATTCTCCCCAGACATAAATAAAGGGTCCTTCTAAATGAATCATAGCATATTTAAAATCCAATGTCATCTGAGATTGGTTAACTCAGCACAACCAAGCCCTACATACACATGATCCATCTAGAGAGAATATTTATATCACAAGGGTCCACACAAGTCCTTCTTGGTGTCTTCAATCACAATTCTTCGTCACCCTATTAGAGGGGTCAAATAATTCAATGGACTGATCCACCATGTAATAGCCACTTAAATATAACTCAAAAATTGTCTACAAGGGGATCCACATGTCAAGGGGATACTTTAGAATGATAATCTCAACTATCTGGAATTATGTTTAAAATGTTAGTACAGATACAGAAATATGTATTTTACACTTGTCTAGTTAACTAATGACATGTCATTTAAATTAAATATTTAATTCAAATTAATAATTTCGATTAATTAAATAATATAGGATGATTACATCAGTTGAGTGGATGTGTGTCAACTATTAAAAAATAATTTTAATTTAACTAAAATGAAAACACCAAGGACCACCAACCGCAAAAAATTCATTCCTCTTTTTAATGAAGTCCAAAAATTATCATCCGACCTCCTTGAATACTTTTTTTCCATCAGCTTTCCATGTGAAGACATATATCATATCCAAAATAAAAAATATATAATTATAATGAAGATATAATTAACAATATTATTTCCCCAAAATATTAATAACTTTTAAACTATTATTTAGATGGCCACAATTGTGTAAAATCTCATCGAGCGACTTCAATATACTGAAACCTAGAGAAAAAATGTATGTACTACTCCTAACATTCACCAGAATGTACACTATAAAAACCACAAATATATATCTCAGAAAAAATGGCCAATATTAAAAATAATCATGAGAATCTCTAGGGGAAACTTTCTTGATGATGATTTTTTTTCAAAATATAATATGATGATTAGATGACCTAAATTCATGTTTTCTTATAGATTGGATGACTAAAATATTCAATAAATATGTATTATTCCAGCATTCTATGGATGAATCAAAAAACAACTGAAAATTTATTTTTACCATAATAAGAGACGACGTAGAAAAATAATAATATGGGATGGAGGTGAAATATACATATCTAAAACATTGTACAAACTCCCAGGAACATCAAATAATAGTAAACATCATCATGTTTCACTATGCTCATTTGAAGAAGAATTGGGGGAGGATCTTCTTTTTAGAATTTGAAAAAAAACCTAATCAAGATACGAAACATAACCATATTTGTCACCCGATGAATTTTTAGGATATGCACATTTGACAATTCTCCATCCATCATTTATTCTCAGTAATCACCCAATAAATCCCATTCATAGAGTATACTACCATTTTCACAATGAATGGATAGATTCCATAATTTTTAGTACTATGAGCCCCAAACCATCCACCAATAATCACCTAAACCCTTAAGTCATCCACCATTCCATTAAATATTTATAAAACAAATTTTAATGTTTTTTCTAAAACATTCTATGTTATTATGTATTCTAATTACAAAAAATCATATGACTGTAGGAAAATTGAACTTATTTCTAAATTTCATAAATTTTTTGGAGAAAATGTATTACACCACCCATTATAAGGGTCAACAACATTCAAATCTTATCAATGAACACATACCACCATTTTAGAAGCTCAATATCACTCAAATCATTACGTGATACACATAAAATGTTCACATGGATCCATATAAAACATCACAACTCAAGTATCGCCAAATTACAAAATGATACATCAATCCAATTAATGCCATTACAAAAAAAATATTGTATTATTTCCATTCTATATTATATAAACAATTTTAAATTCAATAAAATTATATAATATATTTTATTAATAGATAAAACTCACATGGGTTTGTTCTTAGTCATACAAAGAAAACCCTACTTATGTGTATTTATTACATATGGAATGAAAATTTTTAACAACTGAATTTGTTAGGACCCACCAATCGGGATTGTTCAGTTCTTCTCATACTATAAATATAAAACATATTTATCATTAGTTATATGATTCAAAACTATATAAATAGTTTTTGAAAAATTTGGGGGTTTTATAAGAATATAATAAAATAATGATGAACCTGGATAAAAATACTATTAATCCTATTAACCTTACTCCTGCCTACTTCCTATCTATGCCCATATAAGAATCAATATGATTAAAATTGAATTTCAGAAAAATAAGAATATTTAAATGAGAGATATTTTAAGGTGTTTATAGGGTAAAATATTCAATGAAAATCCCAATTATATCAAATTTCAAAAATTAATAATCAATATATACTATAATATATATATAGGAAAAATCGCATTTTTTTATTTTGGAAAACACTAAAATTCGCAAAAAAATATTTTATTACCCCAAGGTTTAATATATGAATATATATAATGTATTGTGGATCATTAATGGTACATCATTGTAATGATTTTATATTAAACAAATATCTTATTCATCTTCTTATAAAAATTTTATGCAATGTATAAGGTTTTATGGATTTAATTGATTCTATAAATAAACTATTTTCCAGAATATGTAATTTTTTTCTCTTGATGAAATGATTGTTTTTGTAGAACCATTACCATGTGTATTATATTTATTACATGTGTATAATTTTTACATTATGGAAAATGAAATGTGATATATATTTTCCCATATGTATGATATTTGAATTTTTCAAATTCAATATTTATAATATCATATTCAAATATATTACATATATGCCTCATGTGTAACATTTATCCCATGTGATAATATTCAATACAGACTATATTTTATGAATATAATACACCTGAAATTTAATAAAATAAATTTCATAATATATTTAATCTATGCGAAATATATCTTTAACAGACATAATTTAAATTTCAAACATAATTGTTTTACGTTAGATAAAATATATTTCGGGATATATTTACTCATATATAGGGTATTTTAGTTCATTTGTAATAAATTTTCCTTTAGATGAATGGTTTTTTCCTAAGATTAATTTCAATAGGACCATGGTAAAAAAACCTCACACACAAACATAAAAATCATATGTGTATAGGGGACATAAATAAAAATCCAACTCCTTTGATCACATAGCCTTTTTTCATCCCATCATGGAGGATCCCACATATGATCCCAAAAGTATATACGATACATATATTTTGACCATTGTACATATATTTCATAGGTAACATATTTTTATCCAATTATGATACATAATATTTTTTGTGTAACATAAATATTTTTTAAAATATTCCATATAAAATAAATGATTCTATATTTAAATTAATTCAATAAAAACACAAAAAATATGTCAAAAACAATCCTTGAAAATATATATCATAAAAACCACATTAAAAAGTACACCGATAGAAGAATTAAAAAAATATAGAACCATTAAATAACCAATTACTCTAAAATCACAAGGCCAACCTAAGAATTGTCTCCAAACACTACTCCAAATACCCCTGACTTTACACTTCATGATGATTTAGTATCATCAATTGTTAACCCTTAATCCTATAGTTTAATATTTCCTAATATCATATGAAAAAAATTTAATAGATATAATATCACCATCATGATACTCAGTTTGAATCTGTCAAATAATTCATAATACTCACTCAACATATATAATTTAGTCGGACTCAATCCACATCCTCTTTCTCTTTTATATTTTTAGTAGACATAGGGAATTCATCAGAAATTATATGATAATTAATATAATTGAATAAATAATAACACAGAATAATTTTACAATATTATATTAAATAAATTTACTCAAATGATGAAATGAATTACCTTCCCTATTTCCCAATGGTTATTATTACTCTTCCAACAAGGTGAATTTTCTCCACATGATCATAAATAGTATTTCCAAAAATACCTATGTGACCTAAAAATGTATTAAAATTATTGGATGAGGTTATTTATACCTATTCTCATGTTATATTCAAAATAAATAATATTGGATCCATTTTTGATTAAAAATGTATTTATATTATATTTCTATTTTGATAGTTTCCAAAATTTCATCTCTCCTCAATTATAAAATAACCCCTTCTACCTCACCCCCACACCACATTAATCCATATAGAATAAAAATATCCTATCAATTTTCCTAGAAATCTTCCTGAGATAATGTAATTTTGTTTTTATCATCTCAAAATACCAATCATAGAGCTCATTAGTGGAGATCATAAGGACACCATTCAAAGATGATATAATCACTCTAACCAATTAGTTCATTTTTATAAACATCCATTATATATCTAAATCTAGGATTTTTATCATAAAATAAGTAATTGTGTATCCTTTATATTTTAAATTTTTATTATGATAATTGGAACCCCACTATTCAGCCTCTTTACTGTCAAATAAGAATTGAATGTATCCCCCATGCTTATATACAACATACTATCTCCACATAGCGATATAGTTTATTTTTCATAACCTAATTATATGGATGGATAAACTGAGGAAATAAGATAGAATATACGATATTTATTAAACACTTATTCCATTATAATGAAAATAATATGTCTACCTTATTATAATCAAATAAATTAAGAAAAGAAATCATTCTTCATTCGTACGTATGAACAATCATCTTCCCGATGCAAAGTGATTATATTTCAATTTATAGTTCATATTGATTATAATAAGTTTCAATTTTTTTAATATGTATGATATAAATTATATAATTTTTTTAAAATTATTAAATTAATATTTATCAATCTTTTATTCCATAAATTGAAAAATGTATATAGCGTCCATGAATATAGACGATCCACCTTCTCTATGATAAAGTAATTCATTTTTCTCAATCTATATTTTATGAAAAATTATAAATATGTATATGATTTTAAATGTTTTTTACATAACGGAAATCATGTTACCATTATTTTATTATACCGATCAGGATCCGGAAACGAAACATTCATTTAAAGTGATATTATTCCACGAATTAATTCAGGTGATCTTTCCAAATAATTTACATTTTATGAAAAAATTATTAGATGTTATTTAATCATTACTTGGGATATGATACAAGGGTACCATTATTATTCATTCCTTGAAAAGTTTATTTTTATGATATAATGATTTTTTTTGAATATAATTTTTCTTCTATAATTTTTATAATGGTGAAATGTTTATGAAACATATAAACATCTATGGGTTTTAATATGATGAGTGAATTATGTTATTTTTCCACAAATATGAATATTTTTAATTATGTGATGTGTGGGTCTTATATCAACCTCTAATTTATTGTGTACATAGTTATATCTAATGACATAGATAGGACAATAACATGAAATGAAATCTATATAGTAATATATAACATGAATGATGAGTGAACTTGGTTAAGTATGGGACTTTGTCCATCATGATATTATTGGTATTAAACCATGAATATAATGATAGGTGGGAGAGTGAACCCGTTGAACTATAATATCCATTTTGAAGATCCATAATTTTATAGAAACAATTTTATAGACTTATATTCATTCAACAATATTATGACCTTTTTAAAATACCTATTATTATATTCATTGTTTATTTTTGGGTTTAGGAATTATGATACACCAATCCATATACCATTAAAAATTATTATGATATTTTCTGTAAAGGGTATTATTTTCAAATGTTTTTCAGATGTTCTCATGCACCTATGTTCGTATTAGGATTATGTATCTCTTATTCTTACTATTTATAGGAATCTTATCCCCCAATTTTGTATGTTTCACAACCCAAGGATATGATGAAATGTTTTATGTAGGTGTTTAGACATGGATGATCATTATGATAGATGTTGAAGATTTTACATAAAATATTAATATTTAATATCGTATATCCAAAGAGTGTAATCCTTTATAGTTTTCTCATTTATTATATTTTTATTAATCATAATTTATTTTATATATATTTTCTAAAATCATGGGATATTATAGTTGGTATTAATGTGGGGATTAAAGAATATTTTCACCTTTGTTTTATAAAATAATTATGAAAACATGGGGGATTTGAGTAGTTTTAAAATGATATCCCATTGTTTATATACTAATCCTGAATGAAATAAGTTAAAAATAAGTTTCTTTATATTATAAAATCATTGTTTCATTATTTAGAAATCACCTATAATGATTATTTTGCAAACAAATAAATACTACTATTAGTCACAATAAAACTTTTGTTTTTAGAAAATGGATGGAACATAAGGGAAATAATTATTACTGAATGTGATGGGAAGTGAAATGAATATCCTCTCTAGATCCATTTTTGAAATGAATATGAAGGAAAATTATTTTTCTATTCTTTCAATACATTTGAAATCATTTAATTATTATATAAATCCAAATTATCATAGGAGGGAACAACATTTTGAAGTTTCATTCATGAGCCAGAGTCCACATTCTTGCAAAAAGTCTTCCAATCAACTACTGGTTGATCAATGGATCAGTACAACTAAAAAGAAATTTTTTCTTCACCGATGTTCATAACATTAGAATTTTATACTGGATATAGTTAGTTTGGAAGGTGAAAATGATAAGTAGTGTAATAATACCAATAATATATGGAAACATGATGAAATAGAATTTATGGAATTCTATGATTTCATGATCATATTTATATATAAGTACATTCCTCGTATTCTTCATATATATATAGATTATGAGTTACATGACCTAAATAACAGACCGGACAAATATGTTGGTACCTATGGTAAAATTTTTAGAAGACATAGGATGTACTATTCGTGAATTATCATCCATTCTAAAAGTAAGTTTGATTGATTATTTGGATTCATAATAGAATATATGTAATGGGTGTTATCAATAAGATAAATCAGTAGTAATAAATAATTTGTTTAATGTTCTACTATGTTGGATATGGATATTTATGTTACCCATCATTCAAAAGGATTTGAAAATAATTGGAAAGTAGAATAAAAATTAAATTATAGAATTCATGTAGAGAATATGATTTTATTTCCATTTTTCACATTGTGTGGAAACAAAATTAGAAAAAAATATAATTGGGAATATTAAATGTTGTATGTGTGGAAGGTAAGGTCAATGATGATTTTACAACTCATTTGATGAGAATAAGTTATCTAATGATTCAAACAGATATAAAACTACAAAAAAAGAATGTCCAACATGCCAGTTCATCAAGTGTAATAATAATAGACATTATGATAAACAATTAACAAATATAAGCGTTAAAAATTATGATAGATTCTTGAAACATCTTAAATCCACTGATATGGGGAAATATATTTCATTTAATATTATTGATGTGAAGTATGATAATTAATTTGAGGAATGATTAAATCCTTATATATTTTAAATTAAGAATAATGATTTATAAGATTTTAGTCATATAATGAAACATCTCGGGATTTTTTCACTTATTTGTTTCCTTAGAGATGTGAAATTATATTTTTAATGATCCTGGTGACTATAAAAATTGATTGAGATTGTGTTTTTTGATAACATTTGACTAAGTGAATGATATCCCAAAATATGTACACAAAGAGATGATTTAAGGTGAAAAATAAATTTCATAGTATATATCACCATAAAATTAATTCTTAATATAATAAATATTTATTTTAATAGTATTATTGTTAGATTTTAATTTTTCTTTGACTAATTTTTTGAGGAAAAAAATAAATGGTCAAAGCATGCTTTTTTTACTAAATTTTTATGCTTTCATGGGTTATTAACAAGATTGAAGAAAATACATGATAATGGTCTTCACATGATTTTTTTGTGATAATTAAGAGCTATAGAATTTTTCACATGTGGATTAATGATAAATTTAAGAAAATTTATGAAAATTATTTCAATGTTACTGGATTTTATTAATTTTTTAATAAGAGTACCTGTTTTTTATATTTTCTATGTTGAATCATGTATGATTTTTTTGAGATTAATGTATTAGTCTATCATATGAATATTGATTCAGATTAGATAATCTATTATAAACATTTTTCTACTAGGAAAAAAATAACATATTAACAAATTTTGGATCTTATGTTCCACTAGTTGTGAATACATTACAATTTTATCCTAATTTTCTAGAAAAAGAGATGAAGAACAGATTGATATAGAACAACCAAAGAGAGATACATTTATTTGGAAAACAAATAAAGTAATTAAAAATTTCAGTTTATTCTGAGACCAAATATTATTATATAATCTTCATTTTTATCAAATAAATGACTTTTTTACAACTATTTAGTTTATGGTTTTGTGGTTACTTACCTTATAATAACCATAGTCTCTATCACAATCTATTAGTTCATGATGATTATTTTTCAATAAAAATTCCATTATTTAATTTTTTCTATATATGGAAACACAGTTATGTGTTAAATATGTAACAATTATCTTAAAAACGTTCCTCTATTTGGGATATTTTTATTATGTTTTACATTTTATCTTTCTATGAATAAATTATCAAATTTTAAAAACATGAATTATCGACAAAAATTAAGAGGTAAAAATTTACTTGGGGGAATTAAAATATATAAAAATTATGTTTTCAGGAAATGGATCATTAAATAATTGGATTTATTTTATATCTTGTGATTCAAGAAATAAAATTTTTAAACAAATAGAAAAATATAATAATATATTTATATCCAATCTGTTAAATTTGTATGAATTAATATGAATAAAAAAATTATGAAATTAATATTAATTTACATCTTCAAAATGTATTTTTTTGACAAAAAAATGATCAAACAATTTTTAGTATGTATAATTATTCTTCAAAACAATATGTTCTCCTCATAAATGATTTTCATCTTTTTATAAATGAATATTTATTTCTAAAATTTTACGAAAATATATTTCAAAATATTAATAACAATATTGATTTCAAAATCTATCTATTATGTTGAAATGTTTTAAAACATTCTAAATTTTATTCAAAAGAATTTTGAAAATACCGATTTATTTATTAAACACTATATTTTCACTAAATGAAATTATATGTTCAAAATCATGTTTGGATTAGTTCTTAAAATTTTAATAACTATTTTTTATTTAATATAATATAATAATGTTATTTTTAAAAATTAATTAATATATAAAATAATTTAAAATATGTTTTATGTTTAAAATGGAAATTGTTATGGGAAAATTTTATTTTTGGTATTTTTCTTGATTTATTTTAAATTAAATTTAGAAAAATAGACATGTTTTGAATTATGGTAAATCGAAGAAATATTTTTTCTCATAATGTTTAAATTTAGTAAATATGTTCATTTTATTTTTGAAAAATATTAATATTAATCTTATTTAATTTTTACCCATGAAAAATGATTAATTTGATAGTTTATGATAAAAATAAAATCATATGGACTATAAAATGCCCCTAAAAATTGACCAAATATTATTGAATTAATATGGATCGACCCTTAAAATATAAGAATCTAAATTTAGTTTATTATGGAAAATTGGACCATTAAAATAACTTATTTAATATTTTAAAAAATAAAACTCATAAAATGTCACTTTATATTCCATAAATATTTATTATGTGTCATGTTATGGCCCAAAACTCACTAGTCCATTGTTTTGGAAAAACCTAGTGTCTGGGGTGTTTTAAGGCCTAACATGACTCATTCTGAGTTTTATCAAAATAGTATTGAACTATAGGCATAGGTATGACACAATTAAAATGTTGGTGTTTGTATGTCTCGAAATTAGTGAGTCAGGGGCATCGTCATAAGTGAGTTAGTGGCATCAGCATTGGTGAGTCAGGGGAACCAACATCGGTGAGTCAGGGGAATTGGCATCAGCGAGTTAGGGGAATCGAAATAAATGAGCTATGGGTGTCAGTGTCGGTGTGATAGATTCTATGCCAGGGGTCAGTTCAAGTGAATCTGTTATATGTTGTTGGTGCTAGGGAATGAGAGTTATGGTGTCCGTAATAGGGATTCAGTGCTAGGGCATCGATGAGTCATTTCCATTTTTCCCCAATTTGTCCAGTTTTGTCCCACATAATTCTTATTTTACCTAAAATGAGTTCAACTACTTTTTTGGGTATTATAAGGTTGTTTCAAAGGTTTTTAACTAAATATATAATGTCCTCACATTCTAGTTGATTTGAGATACTCAAACCACGTGATCTTGACCACAATCCCAGATTAATGGATTTTTAAATAGTTCTTCCTTTAATATAAAATCTGCCTCTTTATGGTCTATATATTCCCGTCCCATTGTTTTATCTATTCACTACTGGTAGGCCTAAAATTATTCCCTCTAGGCGAGTCTTTTGAATGTGCGCAATCCCCCTTCTACTATGAATTCTTGGGGTTTCCAGCTCCTCACATGATCCTAATTTTTTTTGCAAAGAGGATCTTCAGTCACAAGTTGTTTCAGGTCAGTAAACTTCTTCCACTCCCTGTTTTGTATCATGTGGGGTGGGTGTACTAATATTTCTTCATGAAGAACTTATAATTCCTCTTCTAAACTTGTAATAAATAAGTGGAAGGGAATATGAAAAAATATATAAAAAGGTCAATGAAATAACTGGATGTGAGTGGTTTGATATTGATTGCATATTTTATTTTTTTCCCTTGTTGTTGAAGTAATCAGTTGTGGAGAAAAACACTTATTAAATACATGTTTTTTTGTTGTATGAAACTTTTCATTGCTGACACTTTTCACATTTGTTGTTTCCTTATAAAAAAATTGGTTTAAATACTAATTTAACAAAACATGTATACTATGTTTAATGAAATCAATTCTCTTGGATGAAAACCAAGTTGTGATCACAAGAATTTAAAAATATTTATTAATGAACAATTATTACAAAATATGAAACCACCCTGTCAAATAGGTGTTGTTTTGTTTTGTGTTCAATTGGGATTTTAGAAATTTTGTGGGTTGTGTGATACTGTTTTTGGAAGAACAATTATTGGTATATAGGTGGGCAGGGGATTTGGTTATATTATAAGGGAAGATGGTAGGTGTGTGAGTTATGGATATTTTTTAACTGTAGTTGATATGGACTAGGTGGGTGGAGGGTGATACATAGTTTTTTTGGAATCTCAGGTTGAGAGATGGATTTATTATGGAATAGAGGGACTTATAGGTAGTGGGACTAACTTTGTTTGAGTTTTTCAATCACGTAACATTTGGATAAGGGATTTTAATGTGGATATGTACTTGTTATAATGTGGGACAATATCATGGAATTGTTTAGGTAGTGGGGCTTCATGTTTGTGTTATGTCATGACTTCATGTAAGTAGGGGTGCAAGGTGTGGTGTTGTTGTGATGTGAGGCTTCCAGGTTTGGTTTTGGGGGCAAGATTGCGCGGTAGAATATTGAGTAATGTTTTTTGGAAGTGGTTGACCTGGTTTCTAGGGAAAAAGGGGGTGTGAATTGGGACCATAGTTTTTCTATTCATTTTTGTTTTTTGTGATTGGGTGTCAAAATTGAAAAAAATTACCTTGGACCATCATCCCTTGTTCAATGTTGATAGTACCAATGAATTGAGTTGGTTGGATTTTATGAGTTTGGTTAATCTGGATATTCACTTCCTAAGCGTTCACATATGTTGTTCTTTGTAGTTCCCCTTGGTAGTTCTGGAATAAATAAATGTCAACCCATTAATAAATAAATTTCAAATGGATTAATGACTACGGGGTTGGGTTTACTCTCTATCATTGGCAGTTTTTCTGGTCATACATATAGGGGTAGCAGAAAATGTAGTTCACTAAGGTCTTGTTGTTTGCTTTGGGACTCGTAGGTTGGAATGATTGTTTTCTTACCTATTTGTACAAATTGTACCTCCATGTAATTTTCAATATGCATCCCTCCCTTGTTGAGAACCTTGAACTGAACAACCCAATTGAATAAAGGAGGTTGTGTTTCCAAACATCTCGGTGGGTGGATGGATAACTGGTTAATAGCTTTCTATCTCTCATCCTCTTCTGAGTTGTTACAACTCGACCACATCTAGGATGTTTATAATTACTTAAGGATTACCATTGTTTAAGATCTATTAGGAAGTTTAGCTTGGGGAAAATGCCCTATGTGTTAGCAGGGTTGGATTTGTTTTCCATAGTGTCACTGGGATGAGGATCATGTGACTTTATGTGAGAGACGTAGATGCTATGGCCCAGGTGTATGCAGGTGAGTAGTGGGGTGCAGTTGTGTAATAGGTGTATGTGGGTGAGGATTGTGTGTGGTTTGAGGCCCAGGTGTGATAGAGCAGGTAGTGGAAGTGGGACAACCTTTGGAAGAGTGGTAGTGTCATGAAATTAGCCATTTGGAATGAGCAGTTATTTAGTGGGAAAGTGTTGTTGGTTACCCAATATTTGATGTTCTTATATTACAACGTTACTTGACTTGTCTTATTTAGTGAGTGAGACTTGGTGAGGTTGGCTAGTTATTGCTACTTTGTAGGTGAATATAGGTTCTATTGTTCTCTCATAGGGGTATTAGAATGTCCCCCCACTTCTGCACATGTATGATAATTTTCACTAATGTGCATACTTATACACTCATCCTACATTTCTACAA
Organism: Viscum album; assembly: GCA_963277665.1. Classification (NCBI taxonomy): domain Eukaryota; kingdom Viridiplantae; phylum Streptophyta; class Magnoliopsida; order Santalales; family Viscaceae; genus Viscum; species Viscum album. The sequence goes on from OY728147.1 coordinate 485,194,770, forward strand.
CCTTTTTTAGTTTTCCAGGATGAGTTTCAGGACCACTCTAGACTTTATTATCATAGGAGTCAAGATATTTTTTTTGTGGATGTTTAGTTTCATTTTATGGTACTTTTTTAACAAAATTTATTTTAGGTCTATCATAGTATATGTTAAATCCATGCATTACTTGAATTTTGGTATCTTTTATATAATGTTTTTGTGTTTTTTTGTGTGTTTACCATCATAGATCCTAATACATGTTTAATTAAAAATCGAAATGGCTTCCATTTTTTTGAGATTCTATACCCTTTGTGCTAGTCAATACACTGGGGCCTATTGAAGGAGGGAATAATGGGTCATTATCTCCTCATCACAATGAATGTGGAAGGGAAATGAAACCTTTTATCCCTTCCCCGATCTAAGGAAATGTAGGTCCTGTCAAAATGGTATAAGAAACAATAGTTGAGAGAAATGATGTAGTTCAGAGTTAGCCATAGTGAGTATTAAATGGGATGGTAGAAAAACGGTATTAGAAACTCTTGGTCTAGGAAATATTCCATGGAATACCAACGATGAAATTATATTATCCCCCCCCTAAGATATGATTCAATAACAGTTTACCTACTACATACCATGTGAGGCTACTATTATTAATTGATAGATAACCTAGAAAATTTACATGTATCATAATGACTTTTCTTCTTGTGTGTCTTGGGAGTTTTTATAATTTAATAAAAATAATATTTTAAAAATAAATCATAATGGGGAATTTCTATACTACGCTGGCATAAGATTTCCTTATTTAAATTTTTTATCAATGTCACCTAGAAGTCACACACATGTGGTACGAGTAGTTGATGCCTAGCAGGCTAACATGGTGATTTAGTGGATGGCCAATCATGAGGAGGAATATGAATTGCAGAAAAAGATCATTCATGTATTCTAATGGAAGACCCTATGGAAGTACAAATTTAGGGGTTCTGACCCAGAGATGGAGAGAAAGCATGAGGTGGTAACAATCACCTTTAATATTCAGTACACACATAGAGAGTAATTTAATCCTTTGTAAGTGATCCAGATGCGAGGATCGACATGTTAGTGGTGGATGATTTACCTTGAGGAGTACATCGAGACCTATGTCTCATGGGAAGTAATTGAAAAAGTGTTTCATGTAGATTACCTTTACTAATAATGTAGTCTGAGAAGAGGAATGTTCTTCACTCCCTCATGCAAAATAGTATGTTAGGGAGGGAAATGGGGTTCACGTTCATGGACCTCCTGCATTTTTCTCCGCATCACTTTCTGAAAGTGGAATCATATTCCAGATTCATGGTGCATTAACTTATACATACTCTTTATTATTTTTTCACTACCTATAACCTACCATTATTCATAGATGTTCAAGAGAATGCTGATATAGTGGAAATGATGCACTCGTAGGGAGGTGTACAATGAGAGGGGATCCAACAGATTTTGTTGATGGGGAAGGCAGACTGTTGTAGGTCTGTGGCATCACAACCATCTTGGATTCCACTAGAGGTATGAATACCGAAGTAGTTATAGTTCTTATCTCCTAGTCATATCATATTACCCATGGGCCATGGACATAGGTTCTTTTTTTGTGGATGTGGGATTCTTCGAAAACAGTATCGAGTTCGAGCTTAGTGCGGTGGGTGTGGGATGGTCCAACTCCCACCCTAGAACCAACAATTCTTGATCTGGCCTTTCTTATAGAAGAAACTGTTAGCTCCCTCTCCCCCAAGGGTAAACAGTGCTGGAGTAGGTCGACCTCAGGTTTCTCCTCAGGGACCTCAATAAGCACATTGTCTTGGAGGTGGCTAACAAAATAGGTGTAGAGCAGCTAGGTCCTGGCAGTTGCATGGTGTTGAGGCAGCTGTTCTAGTGGGGTCGAAGGTCGTTTGAGGTACAATTAGTCCACTTAGAACTCATTCTTGTGATTTTTTTGATTCAAGTGCCTCACACTCCATTGTAGCACCTAGTTTAGTCTAGAATTTGTCACTACAAATATAGGTGATTTTTCCCCTATTGTTTGGTACACCAGTTAGAGGTCCTACTAGTTTTTTTGATATTTTCTAGGGATGTAGACTGATGTTAAGGCCACATAATCCCAATGGGGATCTTCTTATTCATTGTATATGGTCATACAATGTAATCCTAATAATAAATTTGTTGTTTTTTGTTCACACTATTATCAAATTCTCTTAAACAATAGCTGTTTTTTCTAGTGTCGATGGCCAATGTGTATTTTTAGTTTATGGGAGGGACTATTAGGTGGTCAGTTGGAATGTAGAGCATCTTCTATTTTTGATGGTCAAACTATTAGTGGGATTAAAATACACATAGAGGATGGATGATACATGGGTTTTCATAGAGTTCCTAGATGTCTTCAAAGAGGAGTTTGTGACCCTACACTCTCAACGTGATGTTGAGTTTGGAATAAGCATGCATCCTAATTCCCATCTGATTTTTATGGATCCCTATCAAGTGGAACCAAATGAGTTGCGAGCTTTTTGTATTAAGGATTTATACCTAATTAAAAAACAATTTATCTTTCCTAGTGTGTCACCATGGGGTGATCTGGTCTTGTTTATATAGATGGTATAATGAGGTGTCAGAGTGTTAATAGACTACTGGCGATGATTCTAGGTCACAGTAATGTATGGTTACCCCCGACGGAGGATAAATGAACATTTTTACCAGGTAAGGGGTGTAAGAAGGTTCATTGTGATTGATCTATGGTCATGATATCACCATTTTAGGGTGAAGGATAGTGACATCTTGAAGACTTCATTCAGATGCTTTTAAGGTAACATTGACTTCGTGGTGATGCCTTTAGTGTTAGGAATTCCCCAGGAATGTTTATTAGGCTCATGAGCACTATCATCCACAAGTTCCTAGAATAGTTTTTCGTTGCGTTCATCGATGATATTCGGGTTTAGTCAATGCCAGAAAAGGATCAGATGAGATCCTCAGAATATTCGTAGGGATCCTCCACCACCACCAGCACTATAGTATGTGGTCAAAGTGTATGTTCTGGATGCAAGAGGTGCACATTATTGGATATTTATTGTCTAAACCATGGATATTAGTGGACCCACTAGTGGATAAGGATATTTTTTCATTAGAAACACCTAATGAAATTACAGAGGTTCGCAACATCCTGGCACTATTAGGCTATTACCAGTGGTTTGTACCTGACTTCACTAAGGTTGTGGCTCAATTGATATCATTGACCAAAAAATACCAGGACTTCAAGAGGAGTGATAATTTCAAGGAATCATTTCATAACCTGAAGGGTAAGATGTTTAGTTCCCCAGTGCTTAGGTTTTTAATGGAAGGGGTGATGTTTGAGGTGTTATGTGATGCTTTTGATCAAGACTTGGGATGTATGTTGGTTCTGCAATTGGGAATGATCTCTTATGGGTCTCCGTTGTTATTTTCAAATGAATATAAATATGACCTCCATTATATATAGATTGCATTGTTTATGTTCACATAGATGTTTTGGTTCCATTACCTCGTTAAGGAGTGATTCATGGTCTTCATGGATCACATGTGTTTGTGGTATATCTTCTCCTACCGAGATTTGAACATCTGGAAGCAAAGGTGGATATATTTTATCCATGATTATGAAATAGAGACATATTACACCTTAGTAAATGTGGTAATGTTTTCCAATTCCTTATGAAGGAGTTTTCTTAGTAATCCATAGATGGTTGGAAGGAAATAGAGGTGCCATCAAGATAACATCTGGATGAGAGATTGGATGACAAAAGATGATATCTATTTCGGATGATAGTGCAATATTAGATGGTGTGGACGGTGGAGGAGTCCATGTAGGGATACTCATATGCTAATGTGATGCATGGTCACGTTTTCTGGGATTAAGCTTTGGATGCATAGTCATAGGATAGTCAGAATCAGATGATGTTTCATGGAAATATATTTGTCCCAATATAAATGTGATAGGTAGTTCTCCCTGAGATACAAATCTCACCAATGAATTTAAATCTCATATCATCTAAGATTTACTAAGTCCTGAAGGAATATTTTGGGAGGTCTAGGTGAAGAAGGTAGAGACAGAGTTTGTAGCAGGTTTCCTAGTGTGTTAGTTGGTGAAGGCTATGCACAATGTTCCCAACAGTTTGTTTCTTCCCATGGATATTCATGAGTGGATGTTGGATGAAATATCGATGAACTTTATCACATGATTTCATAGAACTCAAGGAGAATGTGATTATTGTTTGGAAGTAGTTGACAAGTTGAATAAGTCATCAAAAATCTTAACATTAATGGAGTTAATAACATTATATTCCATAGAAAGAATGTATGTGGATAGGGTCGTTTTTCTGCATGGAGTTCCAAGATCCATTTTCATGGATCAGGATACACATTTTACATCGTGATTCTATAGGGGATTTTTTCATGCCTTTGGAATGAAGTAAAACCACATCACTAATTTCCACCCTTAGACAGATTATCACACAAAGGGGATCATCCTAGTATTGGGGAGCATGTCATGGCCATGTGTTCTGGACTTTAGTTGGTCTTGGTTGTGATATTTTCCCTCAATATAGTTTTAATACAATAATAGTGATAGTTATTCTACCGGAATGGCTCTGTTAGAGGATGTTTATGAGAGGTTGTTTTTTTCAGCCTTGTGCTGGAAGGAAGTTGGGGAGGCAACCATTATTAATCTAGATGTGGTGTAGAGTATGATAGAGAAGATACAACATGTGTGTGAGAGGATAAAGGCAGCACATATCTGAATGAATTCAAATACTGATCATAGGAGGGGGCCTTTGGATTTATAGGTTTGGGACCATGTTTTAGTGAATGTTACCCCTTGATGTGGGAAGAAATATATTGAATGAGGGAACATGCTTTCTCAAAGGTTCATCATTCCTTTTGAGGTGTTTGGATAATTCAGTAATGTGGAATATCAGCTGGCATTTCCACCATAGTGGCAGGGGATCCAAAATGTATTCCATGTATCTTAGCTCTGTCGATATCAACTTGATGACTCCCACATCATTGACTGGGGAGTTCTGGATATCAAAGATGATGCAAAGTTCATGGGGTGAACAATGAGGATCAAGGACTATGAAGATATGTTTCTTTATTGATGGACCATTCAATGGGATTGTGTGTTATGAAGGCATGTTGACATCGAGGAGAGTACTCAGGAGTGGGAAACACATATGTGTGCCCAATACATGGGGAGAATCTAATTTTTTATTATTTATTTTATTTTAGTGATTTTCATAGGATGAAATGTCTGACATCATTTACAATATGATGAGTCGTTTCACTATTCTCTAAATGTGTTTGTAATAACTGACATGTGAAGAGGGGTGGACCTAATCCCTAATCGAGGTGCATTAATGTGGATGTGATAAAACCATGAGGGTGAGTCAGTGCCTCCAAAAGAGGATTGTATCATGACATGGGGGGACGATATCCTTAATCATTGTTTTTGGATAGTTTGACAATTTGTGTTTGGGTGGTTTTTGGTGCCAGTGGAGCCTTAATATTTTTATAGTTGTTTAGGATATTAATTTCATGGATGTGACAATGGATTTCGAGGTTTTCTCTCTAGTTTTTGAACAACGATGGGTAATTTTTCCCTAAGAGGTATCTTACATGGTGGTTTTTCAGACCCCACTTGTCAATTTTTTGGTTTTAAATTATCGAGGTTAATAATGGGTTGGGAGGTATCTTATGTAATGGTATCATTATCTCTAATACATTCCTATATGAAATAAACCAGATTTTGAGTTGTTTGAGGGGATATCAATGACTCGTTCTGAGAGCTTTCAAAAATTCAGTGATTAATTTTTTGGCATTGACATGTTACTTTTGAATAGTATGTGTCAGCATGACTTAGAATCAGTGAGAAAGGGGCATCAACATCGTCATGTTTTGGGCATCAACATATGTGAGTCAGGGGAATCAGAATAAGTGAGTCAAGTGTGTCAATATTGGTGGGTTAGTGGCACCATTATCAGGGAGTCGGGGGGTTGAAATACATGAGTTAGGGGAATCAGCATGGTGATTCTAGAGAGTCATCATCAGGTTTAAGGTATCGTTATAATGGCATTGGTGCAAGGGAATTGGTGCAATGAAGTTGGTGATAGGGAAATGGAGCTAGGGCCTCTCTGCCAGGGCATCAATGCCAATTTGATGGTACAAGGGTGTCAATGTTAGGGAATCAGTGACAGGGCAATAATGACTCGTTTCTATTATTTCCTAGATTTTATAGTTTCATTCCATTTACATCTTATTTTACATAAAATGTGTTTAATGAATTTTTTGGGAGTTTTAAATGGAGTTTCAAAATATATTAAGTATTTCATTAATATCCTAATGTTCTAATAGAATTTAGATGCTCAAACCATGTGATCTTGACCATGATCCCACTTTAATGGATATAGAAACCTTTCTTCCTTTAATATTGGATCATGCACATCAATGTTGGGATATTCCCTTCCTAGTTTTTTTAATTCCCTTTGTGTGAACCTAATGTGTTTCTACTCTAGATGAGTCATGCTCCTATTCTAGAGCCACCTCCTACTCAGTTTTCTAGGGTTTTCTGGCTACTCACATGATCCCCTATTGATGGAACAATGAGGAGCTTCAGTTGCCTATTGAATTAAGATAGAATTACTCTTCCTCTCCCATTTTTTTATCATGTGTGGTGGGTGTAATAATTTTTTTTCAAAAAGCACTACGAAATACTTTTCCTTTCATGTAATAAATGTGGTTAAGGGAATATGATTTAAACATAACAGGGTCAATGAAATAACAGGATAAGAGTGGTTTGATGTTGACTGTAGAGACCCAAAGCTTGACATACATGGACATTTAATTACTTTTTCATAATACTTAATACATAACAAAAAACAGACACACAAGGACCGTAATAGTTTAGTGACTTTGATAACTCAGAACATAATCTTCTAATCATGGTGAAAGATATTCAACATCTCCCATAATGATATTCGCCTTTTTTTATTACCTAAAAACATCTCTTTATATCCTAGGGAAACGAAAACATATAAAGGGTGAGCTCAAATGCTCAGTAATGGTAAGAATGGATAAAATAAAACAAACCATATACATTTTAACATTAAAACATGATCATAATGTTTAAAAATCAAGATCTTGAGCAATGACATAAAATATGCTTATACGTAAGGAATAGATCATAAAGAAACATTAATACTGATAAAATAGCATGGGAATAAATCATGTGATTATGGAAACCATTAAGCACATGATATGATTTCTATGGTAGCCAAGGCATTGCTTCCAAAACCATCGTAGTGGACAAAGTCCCTTTCTGAATCGAGTTCACTCCTCGTTCCAGTCCTGTATTACTGAACCAGATTAACTTACCATTCCAGCTATGTATATCTCATGAGATATAAATCTTTACCCAATGAATTGTAGGGAGATTTTGTTCCCACCAATCTCATAATTAAATCATTCTTACTTGTGCCAAAAAATAAACATAAAACATTACTCATAACCCAAAGAATAAAATGGGTTTTATAATCACCATCCCATCATCTCATAATCCATATAAAACAAATAGATATTTCATCATAAGAAAAGTGGAAACATTTAAATCATAGAGACATTATACACATATGAAATATTGTCATCTTATATGGAAATTGGTTTTGATAAAACACTTCAAATAAAATCTTGAGGAAAATATCCATTCTTCTTCAAAATCATTTTCTTTTCACAAAATTCCATGAAATTTTAAAAGAAAATTATTTTTATGAAAATAGTCCTGAAATATACTAGATTAATCTTCAACATAATTAGGCATTATGAAATCGTAAAAATCTATTCATGCCGTATATTTTAAAAAAACAATCTCCTCGTACTTTTGTCCGAAAAGTCAAAAAGTACCTCGTATGGTAAACAGAAGAAAGATTCCTTCAAAACCTTTTGGTAAAAGTCATAAAAGGGTAAAAATGACTTTAAACATACATGGAAGAATACTAAACATTTTATGAAAACATTTTTATAAAACATGGACATGGATGATAAACATAACCCCAATAAATACTTACGAATAAACAATCTAGGATATGAATGAGATTGGAATAATTATCCCTTACCTTTGGTCGGATATGGTTCGATCATATCTGAACCTCTTGTATAATGAATTAAATAATGTCATTGACTTATTAATGAATCATATTCATTTATATGATATCATATATGGTTTACTTATGACTTTATATTACCCGTTCCATTGTAAATCCCATGTTAAAGCAACGTTTTGGGTAAAATCATATTATTTATCGTACGTGTTTGGACTTTTTGTTCATGATGTTATTATTACTTATATCATGATTTAATTACTTCTAGAATGTATATAGTGATTTATATATCATATATATTCATTATATATCCATCATATACATGTATTTATAATAGTACATAACATATGGACGTAAGAAATGAAATGCACCGTTCATGGAGACGGTATGCCGTACGTTCGCATGAACGCTACATTCATTTATATTTATTATTTTAATGGAATATGTATATTAAAATTCAAGTATAGTATCATATATAATCACATTAACTCTATCCTTTATATATCCCACATAACGCAATAACGAATCACATCACTTTTATGGGGCGGTAGTCCCCACTTCCTCAAATGAGATTATCGTATTTACCAACTATGGAAACCATAACAGCTTCATATAATTTTGAATTAAAGAAGAATATAGAAATAATAAACATAATATATATCATATATGAATAAAATGCCATCAAAATGTCCACCATGAGTGACATTAGGAGAAAATCGAACAATCATCGTTTCGTGAGGTGTTTGTTTGTCATCCAAAGAAACATTATGTTCTTCATCCATTAGATAGAGGTGTGTGTAAGTGTAGTTCTAATACATATCATAACAACATCATAGTACTTTTAGGATACTGTTGTTTTCACAAAAGAAAGGATTAAAATGATATTATTGGTTGGTGAAGTAGATTAAAAGAAAACAACTTAAGAGAAACTATTACCATTAATTTGGGTAACTTCCTTTCTTTTGAACAAAAAGTACTTCTCGAAGTGCCTTCTGCCTAATTTAAGGCATCTATGGGGTGGAAAGGGATGTTGGGATCTTATTTGGGTAGAGTTTGGACGATCCAAAAGGCTTGAGAGGTGAGATGAATTGAATAGAAGTGGTCTCCTTTTATAAAGGATAGGAGGGGCTCTTTAGGAAAGTGTGAAAACCATATTTTATTATAAACATTTATTCATTTTCAATAGGTCCAAAACACATTAATGTCGAATATATGATGACTAATATTCAAAATAAAATCATCCAATAGGAATGGGAAAGGTTTTGGATAATATTTTAATCCTTATAATATTGTCTATTTACATCTTTTATTAATGAAGTAAATACTGCCACATTATTGTGTCATAAATAATTTTATTTATTTTATGTCTAATAATTATAAAAAAAATACCAACATGTTGGAAATTTTATTTTCTCTCCAATGAATATTTATAGTCAAATATTTATTTTATATATCCCCTTATAAAAAATAATTACCAAAGGATTTTTGTTAGTGCCAATTTTGTCTTTACGTTAAATTAATTAATCTAATCTGTCATTGTCTTTCATAAGTGGCTCTAGGGGGTCCCAAAATCGCCCCAAGGATACCCATGGCCGTCCATTACTCATAAAATAAGTTTTGGAAAAGTGGTAATGTAATTTTGAATTATTATAATATTTTTTTAACATTTAATTAACCTATTTACTTTTAACTGTAGTAAATAAATGTTAAAAGTTACTATTCAATAAAAATTATTTTTATCTAATTGAACCACATTTTACTCCTTGAAATTAATCGTGCCCCACGGATTTTCAAAATTCAACTCACAGAAGTGGTAAAATTATGTTTTATGAACAATGGCAAAAGCTCCTAGGAGGTGTGTAAAAGACGGTGAAAAGTTCAATACAATTTTTATATATCTAAAATTGATATAAAATGATTCCAATTAATTTAATTCATCATATATAAGTATTATTTATCTATATTGACCTAAAATAAATTTAAACCAAATAAATTATTATTTAAATAAAATGTCGTTTTTAACCAAAAACTCAGTGTTTTCACTATTCATCAAAAATTGATGTTTTTCAGAAATATACCAAAAATTTTGCCTAAGATATATTTGATCTTCCATATTAAAAATGATTTTTATTATTCCAAATTCAAAACATATATGTGGAATTAATTAATTTTAAAAGTCATTCCCGTTATCAAAACAAATAACATCTTTTTAAGAAACAATAACTATCTAAAGATTGATACTTGTTTATGTCCAATTTCAAAGTAAAATTAATTCCAATGACCAAAATTGGATTAAATGGTAAATATAAATTCTAATTTCACATTAAAACCAATTAAAAATATAATCTATCCATATAAATTATTTCGATGAAAAAAGTTTTTTTTAATTAATATATACCGTTTTTTTACTATTCATAATAATATGAAAATTATCATAATAATATGAAAATTTTATCCAAAGTAAATTTTTATATCCTGATTCCAAATAGGTCTTTTATTTTGTCAAATTACACTTATATACACGTCAAAAAAAAGATTTAATGTGGGTGTGCCTTCAAAAGGTGACAAAACTAATTTTTTTTGGAAAATACTTATTTTACTCGAAAAATTGATTTTGTTTTCATACCTTGTTCTAGAAAATATATAAGAAGAATAATAATGTTATAAAATTAAAATTTTAGTTAATACTATTCATAACGTCTAGTTCATAACAATATTATAACTATATATCGTTGTTTAGTGAAACCCGGTATTGCGTACAACACACGCTATTGAGGAACATCATGATTGTGTGTAATGCAAGCCATGTCAGGGTTGCATGTTGTGAAAGACTCCATTGTTGTTTAATATAACAGAATCCAACCATATTTTATTTATACATTGAATATATATATACACTCAATGTTTCATAGAATGGATACTATCAAACGAACATGAAATTGTGTGTCGTACAATCAGAAATTAGTGTTGTGTATACTGCAAGCTAATACAGTGATGTGTATAGCGCCAAATAATCTTGGTGTTGCGTACAATAGAAGATAAGAATAAAATTAATTAGAATATATCTTATAAAATCTAGTGTTGTTACATTGATCGAATATTTTTTTATCCATGTTGATGATGTGATCTATTGTGGATGTAAATCCTTTTGAAAATCATAGTCATTTTTTGTCATTGTCAGTTCCTAGGTGATTCTTTATAAATATATTTTTTCCCTATAAAAAATTGTTGTAAATATTAATCTAACTAATATCATATACTCAGATAAATATAATGGATTCTCCAGGATAAAAAACCTTTTGTGATAATCCCGATTTATCAAATTTGATTAAATAACTGTATATTGAAAATCTGAATCCATCCTACATAGTAGTTTTGGCTGTGTATTTTATTTTTTGGATTTTGTGACTTTGTGTGTGTTGTGTGAAACTGTTTCTCAGAGCACAATTATGGGTTCAATGGTGTTCCTTATATTTGGTTTTATGAGTGGGGGGTACATGTCTCCTCTAGGTATGTGGTATAATGGTAGTTATTGTGGGCTCCGTGTGAGCAGTGGTACTAGTAATGTTCTGGAATATCTGGTTGAGAGAATGATTGATTGTTGAATGGATGGACTTGTATGTATTTTATGCACCAGTGTTTATTGTTGTCCATCAAGATACATTGGGTAGTGGGATTTAATTGTGGTATTGGAGAATTTATGTCGTCGTACAAAAATTTGGAATTGTTTGGGTAGCAGGGCTGCAGGTTTGAGTAGTGCCATGAATTCATTTTAATATTTGTTTGAGATGTGGTGTTGTTGTTTAGAGGGGAATCGAGGTTTGGTTGTGAGATCATGATTGTGAAATATAAAATTAAATAATAACTATAGGAAGTGGTTGAACATGTTTTTTGGGAAATAGCGGGTGCATAGTGGGGCTATAGGTTGGTTGTTCTCAGTTTTTTTGAATATGTGTTCAAATCGAAATTCACTACATTTGTCCCTCTTCCCATGTTAAATGTTGGAAGTAGAAAAGAACGAAGTAGGTTTGTCGTTATTTTATTCGTTAATCAGTCTATTTTCCTTCTTAGGAGATCACATATTATGTTTTTGGTAGTTCCATTTGGTAGTGAACAAATTAATTAAAGTAATCCACTAAATAAATAGATGGAAAATTGTTGAATTAAAAATGGTTGGGATTATTATTTGGTATTGGATTTTGTGTGGCTTTGTATATAGGGGTAGAACCCAAAGTGGTTCTAGTGGGCTTGTTATATGTTTTGGGACCCATTGGGTTGGCTAAGGGTTTTCTTACCTATATGTATAGAATTTAGTTCCTTGTGATTTTCTATATGCACCCCACCATTGTTATGAACCATGTGCCGAACACCCCCATTTCATGGTGGAGGGTGACATTCCCAACATCTTAGTGGGTGGGTGGACATCTGGATATTGACTTTCTTCCTCATACACTCTTCCACATTCATACTGCTTGAGAATATCCAACCTGGATGTAATGTCTTGAGCTTTACCATAGTCTAAGATCCTTCATGCAAGTTTGTTGTGGACTTGGGGCATTGATTTTTTGAGCCTGGATTTTCTTTCCCAAGTGACTTTGGGATGAGGCCAAAGTGTCTTAAGGCGAGAGACATAGTTTTTGGGGAATAGGTGTATGCTAAGGAGATGTGTTGTGTATTAATGTCCCAAGTGTCTGTGGGTGGGTTTTTTGGTCGTTTAAGGTCTAGGTGTGTACGGGGTAGGTTTTCAGTGTTATTGTGTTTTAAGGATTCATAACATCAGGACGTTTCCCATTAAATGTGATCTACCAACCCATGGATATATGGTGTATTTGACCCAAATACTGATGTTATTATACTACTACTTTTCTTGACATGTGTTATTTAATGAGTGTGCCTTGGAAAGGATGGACTAGTTATTACTATTCGGTAGGTGCATTGAGGTTCTACTATTCTCTCATATGGGCATTATTATTTCCCCCACATGTGCATAGGTATATTTAGATTTCATATTGGGAATACTTGAATACTCACCCTACGATTATAAAAATGTTTTTAGAGGATATTGAATATTGTGCTGAATTTACTAACTTGGGCGTTAGGATTGTTTTTGTTTTTCATCATAGTCTCATTAGCAGTTACTTTTTTTATTACTTTGGTTGTAATTTTGTTACAGTTTACGTTTCAATTCTGCATGAGTTCCATTTTGGATTCCACTATATAAATGTTTACTGTGTTTACCATTTATCTCTTGAATTTTTTTTATAAAAAACGATAATGGCATCCATTTTGTCTTATAGTGAATACCATTTGTACAAGTCACCACTACGATTCCAATAGAAGGTCAGACATAGGGGTCATTATCTCCCCTTCATCTTGCATATTGAAGTTCTTGGAACATTGTTTTACATTCCCCTATCATGAGAAAGGCTGGACATGACCTGTCCACATAGGGAAAAAATTACGAACAAATATAAAAATAATGTTTTAGCTTAATAATCATATTTTCATTTTATATATATAGTTTTGATTTGTTGGTATACCTGGATGATATTATTACATCTAAAATATTTTATTTTTAATAATTTTCAAGATTTCATATTCATAATTTTATTAACTATAAAATTTTTAATATTACATAACCAATAGTAAAATTAAACTATGAATATTAAGTTGAAATATAAAATATATTATATACATAATTTCAATTTGTTTAAAAATTTTATTGAAGAAAAATATCTCTTAAATAATAACACATCAATGTTGAAATAATTATTTTATTAATGGTGTTATAATATAAATGAAATAAAAAATATTAAAATAATAATAATTTAAGATAATTAATGTAAAAAAATAACTTTATATACGAAATTGATTTTTTTCAATATAATAAAATTCTTAGTTTGAAGATATTGTATTTTTTTTATTTTTATAAATACCAATGTAATGAATAGTTTAATAATTGACATTAATGGTATTTTGAAATATTAAATATTCTATTAAATGATTTAAAATTAATTAGAATCATAAAATCAACTGACTAATAGTGATTGAATTTTACAGGACATGAATGATACATTTATAGGTAATTTTTCATATTGGAGTAAAAATATTTACACTAATGGATAAACACATTACTATCACATTAAGAGTTAAAAGATTTTAATAAGTGGTAAAACATAATGAAAACAGTAGATATGTGAATTGAACCATTAAAAAAATTATATGATGTTTTTTTAACGTATAATCATATTCTATTATAAATAACTCACTATGGAACAATTTTTAATCAAAATTAATTTATATTAATTTAATTTCATGAGTGTTTCCAAAAGTGCCTTTCAGTTCAATTACATATTGACAACTCTTACCTCACTTAATGATATCAATTTCATAAATCTAGATTAAACGTAATTTTTCCATTTCTCTTTTAAAATAAATTAGAAACATTATGTAGGTTATTCTATTCTCAAAAAACCATCCAAAGGTGACATTTCCATGAAGAGGTAATCGCTCTATACAATCACTTTTTTTGAACTCTTACATAACTCCTTTAAATCAATGAAGTCAATCACAGAAAAATTTAGTATAATAAATATTATAAAAAGTTATTATGATTATGAATCATTAATTATACACATTCTTTCTCATCAATGAACTATTGAAATAATATGTCATGCTTACGTAAAACATACCATATACACTTATTGAATCCATTAATTTTTCATTACCTTATTATATTAATATGTATTATAATGGGATAAATGTTTATTTATGATACTTATAATATAATTATTCCTCTATAATGAAACTATTTTCCCTACCATATAATCATCGAAACATTTGAGAAGAGATAACTCCACTCAAGAGAATATATAGACAACCATATCAATGATGCGATGTGATTCAATTTTAATTTTTATTTCATATGGATAATAGTAAATTTAGATTTTATGAATATATATGATATATTTTAGATAATAATTTTTTATGTGTTAAATTATAAATTAGTATTTTTTATTCCATAAAAAAATGAAAACATCATTTTTGTGTATGAACGACCTACTTTCTCCATGATCAACGTAATTCATTATTCTATGACGGAATTTTATGAATGATTATAAATATGTTTATAATGAATATGTATATATATAAATTATTTTTAAATCATGATTAACATTTTGTAAATCATGGTACCTTGATCAATATATATGGATGAAGGCAACATATCCATAACATTTGTGGAAAATGAAGCAGTTATAACACAAAAAAACTGTTTTACATTAAAAATCATTATTAAAATAGTGATAAGATGTTATAAAAAACCCATATATGACATGAATCTTAATTGGATATTAATTAATTTTATAGTAATTTCATTTTTATTATTTAGGGGTTTTTAATTTGAATAAATGAATTAAATCATGTGGTAAGATATTTTTTTCTCACATTTATTTTTGTGGTACACATGGTTTTTCAAAACTTTTTTATTTTATGTGTTGTATATAATTACTCTGAATGAAATTTATGTGTCTTATCCTTATAATCATGGTATTTACACATACATAAAATTTTAAATCTTTCATAGGGAATATGATTCAACAATTTAAAAAGTCGTATGGTTTTATTCCACAATGTCAACATTATTCAGTATTGTTACTATTTTGATATCCATTGGAGAATTCATATATTAAATATAAATTTTTAATAAAAATGTTTTAATAAATGTTTTTTTCTATTCGGTAAGGAACAATAAATGTTATTTTTCCATTATTTTACTTTTTATAATAAAATATTCAAAAACCGAATAATCGACATTTTTTTAAAATATAGCATTAGTAATTTTCTTGAGAAAAATGGAATGTCTATTTTTTTTTACTTATACAGTATTATAATATTTTTATTATTTAATTATTTTTTATATCAAGATGATTCATTTATAAAAATAAATTTCTATTTTCAATGAAATATTTTTCATTTATAATTTATTTTCATAAAAAAGGATATAAAAATGGAAATGATATTTTCCAAATGATTCAATTCATGTTATATATAAAAAAAATGCCTTGTATAATTTATTTGATATAAATTATAAATTACGGTTTATGTTTCAAATTTTTGATTATGTAAGGGTATGATAATTACGGAATATGGGGAAGGTCTCAAACAAAATTTGAATATTGTGTAACTATTTCCAAAAACAATAAATGTTTATAGTTCTTATGTGGATTATATTTTTATTAATCTATAATTATGTAATATAAATGTATTATAATCATGGTCCATTATATGGTAACTAATCACAAATACTCACCTTTTACAAACATAAAAAAGCATGTATAATTTTTCCTAAAATCAAATGGTAGTAATTTTTCTTTCATCCCAAATGTTATTTTTCCTCCATAACTATAACACAAGGCTAATTGAACATTAGTAGAATATTTTTTAACTTTAATACCATTTTTTTAATTTCAAATTCATCATGATCCATACATTATTCCAATTTTCTTAAAAATTTCTAGATCATATTCCTTCACTTTATATCAATGGCAATTTTGGGTTGTAATGAGTTGAAAAAAACCAACACTTACATCAATGATGTCAAAAATATCAATGAAAATAAATAGATGACTTCAAAACTCATCTATTTATTTAAAAACATGACAATATGTTTATTGTTTCAACATTATTTCACAAATTAATCATCAAAACTATCCCTTAATGGATTATGTATCCTAATGAATCCTTAGTTACATATATCTCATAATGATTTATTCATTACATTGGATGATTTTTTTCCTACCATACCCATGTTTTATGTCAATTTAAATATAAATCATATATTATCTGTATGTATATTTTATGATATGATATCATGCTTTTACAAAACATATAATGGAATTTTTATCTCACATTCATTTTAAATGATTACCCTCAGAAAACCAAGATATTTTTTTCATTAAAATGCTTATATGTCATTTGAAAATTAACAAAATCAAAAGTAGAATATTAAAATAAATTATTTGGTGTTTTTTACATAGGTATTATACAAAATTTCCATATAAAATATAAATATTACATTGGGGATCAAATCATTGTGTTATTATTCAATATGTGGAAAAAATTCGGTTATTAATAAACGAGATATAGAACTGTATTTTTTGTGGTGATTATATTGATTACGATTTTCATTTCAGTAATTTGATAAATATGTAAAAGAAATTTTTTTTAGAAAACCAATAGTTATATAGAATTAGTAATAAAATGTTTTAGTCATATATGTATCGAAAAATATCAAGGTTATGCAAATTTCATTAATTTTTTGATTTTTTATCCTCATTTTTTGTATTTATTTATAAAATTCAAGGAGGAAGGATACCTTAATAGCCTTAACTACTATGGTCATATCTAACATGGAAATTTAAATATTTATTTGAAATGTTATAGTATTAAACAATATCATATAGTTCCTATCCATATTGTTAATATCATAGTGAAAATACTAAAAACATATATAATATATGATATTTTCACATAATAGATATCTATGGTTGATCATTTAATGATGTTTCTATCATTCCAATTCAGTGGGTCATTAGGTACAGTAGTTATAACAAATTAGGTCAATTCATTGAAGAAATTATTTATTTTTATATAAATCTTAAACATGTATGAATGTTTTTTAAAATGAGTTTCTTTTACCATTACACACCAATAAAACCGGGATTAGATCCATTCCTTCATAATCACAATAATTAAGTTTGATACCATAATATATCAATATGGAATGTATTATAATTAATAAAATAATATAGGATAATGATATTGTAATTTATAATTATACACATTAAATTAATTTATTTAAATTTTTGAATAAATTAAAATGAAATATTAAGTTTATAGAAATGGAGTTATAACATTTGGATATACGAGGGTTTATAAATTAAACAAGGTTTCATATAAATAGACATATAGATTTTTTAATAAAATAATATCAAAAATCGAGTTACAATGCATATAGTCAATTTTTATATAATACATTTATTTAATAGGTTATAAATAAAAATAATTAGTATTCATTTTAGAAATAAAAAAATATAAAATTACTTTAGCAGTCAACGTGAAATCATTTAAAAAGTTAAAATATGTATACATTATTTTATTAGTTTATAGACTAAAAAACACATAATGAAACATCCAGCTAATGATGGGGTAGAATGTGATATTACAGAGATATGATAATTATCAATTATTTCAGATGAAAATGATGTTTACAAAAAAAATTAATTGGAAAGATATAATCCATATATTTTGAAAACTAAATTAAACAAAATCAAAATTATAAAACACTATAAAATAGTTGTCACATGATGAATACCATTTAGTAAGAACATTAAAAAAATTAAAAATTTCTTTGGAAACAGTTCCATTCTACCAAATATATAACTAGGGTTTATCCAATAATATTTATCAAGTAAAATGATGTATTAATTGTGTTGATTATTAAATATACGTTTCATAATAGATTAAAAAATAAAAAATAAATCCTATCAAGGATTAATGGTATTTTTCAATCAATAACTAGATCACCGCAATAAAATTTATTAATCATTGATTAATCCTCATTCAATGTTCCTCAAATTATAACACCACTATATGATACAAATATCTTATAGAATGAAGATTAAAAATAAAAAAAATATTACTCATACACATAGTTAAATTTAAATCAATTGGGAATATAACATTCATGTTCAAGTGTATGGATCAACCAGCATCATTGAGCACATCCTCAAGAGCATAAACACCACTATTCTTGAGACACCTCACAAAATATTGGGTGATTTTAATTCTCCTTTTTTTCATATAGTCAATTATTCACAATTTTGGGACTCTAGGATATAGATGACCATATAATCTGTATAATATTAGATATATTAATATCTCAGATGATCTTTCATTATTCATAAGATATCTCATTTCATTCATATAACTTTATTTGATACATTAACTACATTTATATTCAAAAAATCATCATGAAATTTGTTAGAAAATTATCATATTAAATATTTAAATATTTGAATTATAAAATCCACCAAATCATTAATTTTATAATAATCTCATTAAAATCAGTAAAAAGATTCCATATTTGTTCATCATTTAATATATTGTAAAAATCCTCAAGGCTCGTAAATTAATATATATTTTTTTTATTCTCACAAGAAATATGTATTGTTTTACATCATTCATAATTCAAAAATTCTAATCATTCGAATATGTGGTTATTTTTAAGTTGAATACATAATAGAAAATGATAATTTAGATTATTCAGATACACGATTTGGGATACATATATACATTCTCTAACATTGGACCATAAATGTATATTAATATTGAATTCACATAAGTTGGAGATTTCTCATATATCGTTCTATTTTCTAGGTGGGATGTTTGGTTAAATGGTTCTACCCAAAATAGTTATTATGTATATTCCCTTATATGATTTGGTAATTTGGATATTCACTTCCCATATTTAGATACATGGAACACCGAGCTGTGTTAATTTTCAAACATTTTGAAAACACATACCTTAACATATTGAATTACAAAGTTAATAATAAATAATTTCGGTCATCTTTTTCCATCTTCTTTGACATATATACCATTTCAACACTTCTCAAATATTTTGATCATAATGATCCTTATCTACAAACAAGTTTTTTTAAATAGTTTTAAAATCAACATAGAAATCATCCCAAATAATGTATTAAAATTTCTCTTAAAATTCTCCACATGAGTTATTCATGATACAACATCAAACACAATTTAATATAGACTATTGTTGATGAATAATAATCTTATTGTCTTACAAGGAATATTATTAATTCATGAATTACTATTTATTATCACAAATAACTAAAAATCCCCCAATCACCATTATAAAACCCACTAAAGATATATGAAATGATTGAAAATAAATAAAATACATTCATGGGGTAAAAAATATCCCCGTGAATGTGTGTTAAATAATAATAATCTATTAAAATATATATCTATGGATATATAAACTCTTACTCATTATTATTTAAATTAAAATGAAATGTTCAATGTGAGGAATGTCTCATAATTCTTTTATTTGGAATGGCCTCCCATTATCTTCACCTCCAACCTATGGTAAGGATGCTACCATATGGATCTCATGGAAAAGAGATATTGGAAAGTCTATTCAAAGTCTTCAATCGCAATCATATCATAGAAAACAAGTGAGATATAACCAAAGATGTATATATTCTATATACACTACAATAAATATTATATAATGCTAAAAGATTTCACATATCTCAATTAGGTACTATATAAAAAAAATTCTTCTAAAATTTGCATTTATTGTACACAAATATCAATAGAGAATAATAAAAGTTAAATTAAATGTCATGTAACTCCCCATTTTAATCATGTATTTATATCCAAAACCCATTATAAGTACATTTCATAATATAAAGTCAATGTTTTGGAAGTAAGATTCACATAAAAGAACATTTTATTTTCAATGTTATAATGAAATTTCGGATTTGTCAGAATTAATTGATTAGAAGATACCTTCTCGGATTTAATCCCTCTGAAGGGATGTGGTCTTCATGATCCATTTTAATGTAATTAGTCATCTTTATAAAGGAAAATAATTTATTTTTGTCCATCATTGAAATCCGTAAGCTTCTTCTTCAATATACAGTATATACAATAGTCAATAAACACCTTCAATTACATGTATACTAGCTCACAAATAAATATGAACATGGAATATTTAGGTATAATTATTTTTCATAGAAAGAAAGTTTTTTAATAGATATTCCTCTCAAACTGGTCTATTATTTTATTATAATACATGATTGGGATTTTTTCCTCTGTCTCATCATTTCTACTTATTCTATTTGTGGAATAACCATTATCACCCTAGGCCTATGAATCATTATGTTTCCAATTTTAAAAAATATCATATCAATTTTCACAAAATCTTCTAATGGCACATTATTTACTTTATCATCTATGATTTATTCATCTTATTCCATTTTTTATTCAAATTTAATTGATTTGTATAATCATCTTGGCATAGTTTATTAACATTCTTTGTTTGGGTTATTTTTCAATAAATACCCATGGGTTTCAATGAAAACATATTCCCTATCCTAAAATTGGGAATTTCTCATTCCATCCATTTCATGTGTTATTCATCCTAGTTATCTTCACCGTTATATTTACTATAATCTTCTTCCAAAAATGTGATATTTGATTTTTTTACATAGTTTAAGTGCTGATTAGGTCACATGATGTCTTATATGACATTTTTCAACTATATTATCACGTAAACATCATCATTATTTTTTACACTATCTGGTTAAGTCATGTTGATCCAAAAATAATTGGCCTTCTGTCTATAATAACCAATATTCCAAAAGAAAGATGAACCATTTTTTCTTCCAGAATGGTTCCTGATATATCCAAATTTGTGTTTTTATTTTCCTATTTCATGTAGAGACTAACATCTCTTATAAGTTTATAGCCTTCTATTCATTATAATTCATTCCATTTGCGTGGTAGACTTCGTCTCTTCCTTATTGATTTAAATATAAATATATTTTTTAAGCAATAATGTTATATAAAATTGGTGTTTTAGAAAATAGTTTACCATAATATTTAACTTTTTATGGTGACCATTTCCTATTATTTATATGATAATATTATTCATTAACCATAGTAGACTCGTAGAATTTTTAAACTCCGGATGAACATGGAGGCATATGGATTATGTATTAGAAAACTCCTCTTCCTTTAGAGACAATTCCTCTTAATTCCCACACACCATTTCCACGTTTTTATATCTATTAATTATAGTCTTGATCAAATCAGTACATGATTAATCCATCTATTTTATAATTATTCACTCATTCAACTAATTGGGTTTTTTATTAAAATCTTTTAAGGATTTCATTTTCATATCCTTTTTCTCTAGCTAAATATTTTCCTTCCAGATCTATGTATTTTTTTCGAGAAAAGATTCCAAATTTTCTCTATATTCCCAGTAAATGTCATTCTATATTTTTCATATTCCACCCTACCAATTGAATTACATCATTTATTTACATTATAAGAGAATACATATTAATTTTCTTATGAGAAATTTAATTATTAATAATCAAATTTTTTACCATGAAATTATTTTTAGTGGTTGTTATTCTTCTTCTTCTTAACCCATTAGCCTCTGTTCTGTCTCTCATCATCAGATTCTATTTTTTATCAATCAACAATTATCCATAAATTGTTTTTAAAAAAAATCCAATGTTTTCCCAATTTTAACAATTAATTGGTTACTTATTCAATTCCTTCCATATTCATTTTAAATTGATTTTATTTAAGATAATAGATAAGATTAAATTCATAATCAACCTCATCACTGACAAAACAAACCTATTTAGTAAAAATATATATTTGAACTCCCTCCATTCCATATTTGATACATCATCATCTTCCTTCATGCTTTGAATCAATGACCACCATTGATCAGAATCTCCAGTGATGTGGTAAACTGCCATGATAACTTTTTCCCTTTCACTCCTCCCCAAATCCTAAAATATTTTATCTAGGGAACAAATCCACTACTCAACTACCAATTTATTTTTACTCTCATTGAATGTTGGTGGTTTTTGCCTCATGAAGCAATCTAACATTAATCCTCCATGCTGCGGATCAGGGTTCTCTATACGGGTAAGGTTATTATTCATAACTTGAGTGTGTTTTCCCAGTATGGTGATTTACTGATCAGCTCCAGTTGCATCACTAGCTCCACTATAATTATCTTAAGCAGGAGGTAAATCTCTACAAGGAGTGCGTGCATTGATATAGTTTACATTTCTTTAACTAGGCTCTATTTATAAAACAATCGCATAAACTAGATCAGTTTATGAATCAAAATACATAATTCCATACTTGTAAAATACTTTAAATAAATTGAAAAATTTAAGGATATAATCCATAATCATAAAAAAGAGTTTTCTTTGAGGAATTATATACACATAATCCCATCATAATAATTTGTAAATAAAATGAGAATTATTATATGCATATCCCCTAGGAGTGTCGTAACCAAGAGTGTAGAAAGGCCCATTATCGTGCACTAGTTCCCGTTCGAGTCCATCTCAAACCGGTGATTTTGGGTTTTACCCCTAGGTACATCTGTGCCAGATTGTCCACTACCTGCTCGTATCAAGATAGGGATGTATTTCTAGGAAAACTCACAAAAACTCTACAATACCAAAATTCAAGGATGTTCTTCTATACTAATCCTCAAGGTCCATCTTAGATCTATGTTCTCTAATAAGAGTTTATATAAATCTAACATCCAAGGGTTGTACTAAACTTCCTCTGATACATAATATAATGCCCCAACCCCAGTTAACCAGAGTCAGAACATTATTACCTAACATTGGCCTGATCACAAAAGATCTAGTCTCGAAAGACCGATTAGTTTAATAGCCTTGGAAATAATAGATACATTCATAAGTCTTACAATACATGATAAAGTGAAAAAATACAACATCATAGTATACATATTCCACACTAATAAGCCCTCAGACTATCCCTATAGGTTAGTCATAAAATACTTCTTCACATCCTGGGAAAAATAAAACATAGAAAGGTGTGAGCTCAGATGCACAGTAAGGATTACAATATAGCGGAAACTTTCATAAATAAGAATTAACATTTAAGGCAATTTATAAATAAAAAAAGGCTTTTAAACATGAAATTCAGCATAATATGTTAGAAATAAAATGAAATAGTTACATTTACATTTTCACATGGATATTCTACTAGTAGAATAATCACATTCAATATCAATAACCACTTTCATAATGATGGAATGCATATTTTCAGACTATCATAACCACATAGCCAAGGCCTCATGCCCAGACTAAAAATATGATTTTCTCAAGACCTCGTTCCAAGACACTAGTTTGTCTCATGAGACCTATCGATGCATCGAGGTGTTATAGCGGGATCCACTCGTCACTTACAAAGACCAATGTATTCCTCATATGAACAGGATTAAACATAACATAAACATTTCTATTAAAACTAGCATATGAAATGTAAATAAATTCTCAATAAAAAATGAATGGTATAAAAATAACACATACACATTAAAACATATCACAATACCTTCATTACAATATTTATGTTTTGTATCATAATAAATCAACATCAAACATGCTTAAATTCCATCAAAGGATGTTGACATAGATGAAATCAACACTATTTGAGAGAAATATGACTTTTTTGGAATCATTTACAATTCACATAATTATAAAATAAAACATTTACATTGAAAATATTCTTATAATCATGTAAGGGAAGCTTTTACAATTTTATAAAGGCGGAAAATATCCACACCAACCGTATAAGTTAAAAAGTAAATCATACCTTAATTATATTGAAAAGATTAAAATGTACCTTGTTTGGAAAATGACAGAAACATTCATTTATAAACTTATTATAAAAATTCATCAAGTTTATAAATGACATTAACCCATAGTCCATAAAAATGTATGAATTATTTTAAATACATTTTTATGAAACATGGATGTGGATGATAAAGAGGTCCCAATAGATAATTTTGTATAAACAACCTCATATAATGAAGAGATTGTCAAATAACCCTTACCTTATACTTTTATTGAGACAATGGTATGTTAACCAACTATATAATAGTTAAAAAATTGTTATTAAATTATAAACGAACCATATACATAATTATGATATGATATATGATCTTTTAATAATTCTTTGTAAATAATATTTTTGTATTATCATTGTTTTGGGTGTTAACTTACTTGTTTTATTTTATATGTTTAATTTTATAAGTCGTGTTTGTTATGGATAGGTTTTATATTATTCATACCGAGAATTTTATCAAGTCCATAAACATTATTTTTAATCATCAAATGAGAATTAGACTTGAATGGATACGATGGGGAATGAATCTCATCGCGTTCATGGAGACGGTAGTCCATACGTATGCACGAGAGATGATATCATTTTTTGGATATTAAAATAATATATAATTAGATGGTGCATCATATATACCAAATAATTATCATGTTATATTTATTATTTACATCAGTTACATATCATTATCTTAACCATCCAAAAAATAATGTTTTTGAATAACAATTACACCATGATGTGGAGACGGTAATCTGTATGTACGCACGTATGGTGACATGTAATTCAAAGAATAGATAGAATACTGAATATGGTTTCACCATATTTATAATAACATCATAGTATATAGAAGATACTAGAGTTATTATTTTTTAAAGGAAATAACAAATAAAGAAGAAGTTCAAGAAGAAAGGAACTTGAAAAAGGGTGGTGAAAACCTTTCCTCTTTTTTGGGATATTCCTTTTGATTTGATCAAAATGGCTCCTTAGGATGCCTTTCTGATCAAACTAAGGCCTCTATGTTATATTGAGGGATGTTGATTGAATATTTGGGCAGGTTTTGATAGAGCCAAACGTCATTTAAGGTGTGAATAATTGGTTAGAAGTGGTGTCCTTTTTATAAGTGGGAAGAGGGGATCTTTAGGAAAAACTTAAAGTATTATTTTATAATAAATTCATATTAATTTTCTAAAGGAATAAATTTGTATTATTCAAATTCTATGGTGGGGATTTGTCGAAATCCTTTCAACCAATATATTTAATTGTAAAGGCCAATACCTCTTCTGTCCATTCCTTTGTCAAAGAGATGGCCACAGAGTGTTCATGAGGGTAAAATGGACTTTTCCCACACTTTATAGAATTTTGAAACTACACGCCATGTAGTTTGAGTACACGTCATGTACCTCTTTTCTGGGTAAACCCCATGTTGGAGTCGTTTCCTTGTCATGTGAAATAAATGGGTACACGCTGTGTGTCCAAACTACACGTTGTGTAGTCTTTTCCTACGTACGTGTTACCAGTCAATGGTTGTGGGCCGTGTTGGAGTCGTGTCCTTGCCATGTGCAATAAATGGGTACATGCTGTGTGTCCAAACTACACACCGTGTAGTCCTTCCCCGCGTATGTGTTATCCTCAAACTGTGTGTTGACCAGTTAGTGGCCGCGGAGCCGTGTTGGAAGCCTCGTGGAGACTGTGTGAAAGAACCAAGTACATGCCATGGACCATAAAGTACACGACCTGTATTTTTTTTCACAACTATAAAATGATGTGTCCCCTCCTCCTTTTCAACACACACCTCTCCTCCCCTCTCATCTGAACAGAGTTCTCCCAAGAGACTTGAAGGCTCTTTCTTCCATAACTTCTTCATCCAAGCTCCGATTTACTATCTGTCAGCGGCCATGGGATCGTAACGACGAGGCAGACCTTATGAGCTTGGATCTGTTGACTTTCCTTTGGCCTTTCTTTTCCGACTTGCACTAGAGGAGGTTTTTCCAGGACCTGACAGACGTGACGGATGCCAACGGACGTCATCTAAGGTTGATCTAGGGGAGCGTTGCGATTGGATCCTTTTGAGGTTGTGATCTTACCTTATTCTCTCCAATTTGTTCATCTTTAGGGGTGGGTATCCTCTTGTTTTAATGAGAAACATTTGAACAATTAAATAAAGATAATAACTGGTTAATGAACGGGGTTGGGAATTTTGTGATTGATGTTACTTTAATTTCTATATCCTATTGTTATGTTGTGAAATGAATAGGCTTATGCCTACGGGAAATAACAGTCATTGGGGCCCTTTGCATGTGCAATTAAATGTTTCCCTATCTTTCTATACGATTTATGTGATTGGGACTTCGTGGAATGTGGAAATTTGATAATCACGGAATGTTGGCTGTTTAAATGAAAATCTGGAACACTTGTGTGATCACCCCGGTTGAACAAAAATGGAATAATGAACATGTGGGTGTTGGCTTGGTTACATGGCATGTGATGGGGGTGTTTTGTGGGTTGTTGTGGATCGGGAGAGTACTGGGGCTATAGTTGACTTGGTTGTGGGTCTGTGTGAATGATACAATGGTGATGTGCAGTGGGGCTGCAATATATGGTTTTAAAGGGATAATAATGGAAAACGGGCTATGGTTGTGATTAATAAATAAAAAGTGTAAGGGTTAATAAATGGTGGGTCGTGGTAATGGAACGAGATTAATAATTAATGGGATGGTTGGTTGTTAATAAGGGTCCTGGTTGTGTTGCTTGTGTTTTCCTAACTTGATTTGTGGATGGCAATGTTTTGTTATGCGAATGATCGTTATGGTTGGATGTGTATAGTTTCCCAGTAGTTATGGAACTAGTAATCTAATTCTATTGAAACATGAAAACCAAAATGGGGTTGGAGATGTTTGATGTATGCATGATTTGTTGAATCAGTGTCGTGGCACGTGCTCATTTTCTCTGTTTAGAAGCTATAGGTTGGGATGAGTGATTACTATATATATATCTGTATCTTTTCTATTTTATCGCACCCCACCAATGTTGAGAACATAGTGTCGAACACTCCCATTTTATGGGAGAGGGTGTTTTCCCCTTAGTTACTAGCTCCTTGCTGCTCCTTCTTCCCTAAGTTGTGATGGCTTGAGGTGAACTTACACCCAAGACTCTTTGGGTAGGTTTCGATTGGGGTGGTTTTAGCCCAATAATCTTCGGGCATGATTATAGGCTATAATGGCATGAGGCGACCTTACACCCAAGACTCCTCGGGTAGGTTTTGATTGAGGCCGAGGTGAGTGCGGGCGGGATACATGGTTGTGAGGATCATGTGTGTGCGGGCGGGATACGGGGTTATGAGGCCTAGCTGTGTGAGGGCGGGATACGTGGTTGTGAGGCCCAGTTGTGTGTGGGCGGGGAGAGTGTGGCAGCATCAGGACGTTCGCCGTTAGGAAGAGCAGCTAATTAAAGGGAAATGGTGTGGGGTACCCAATAATTTTGTTCTTATATACTACTACCTGTTTTTTTTGTGTTTTTGGTGAGTGTGGCTGGTGAGGTTGGTTGGATAGAATTCCTTTCTAGGTTCCTTCTGTTGTTCTCACGGGACATTAGGATGCCTCCCCACTTGTGCATGAGAGATTTAGGTTTCCCTACTTAGTATAATTGTATGCTCACCCAACGTTTACTTTCAGGTTTCTAGAAGGACTACCAGGGCCATGCGGGACCCTACTAGTCAAACAATTGGAGGTTTTGCAGTTGTTTTACTCTTTTTTTCTTTTGGTATTGTACTTTTGATCATTCTTGTACTTGTACCTTGTTATAAAATTGTTAAAACATGCATGTGTGCTTGGTTTGGGTTTACTTCTATACACTTGTTATCTTTTTCCTTTTGGTGTTTGACTTTTCCTATTTCCCGATCCTAAATAATAAAAAGGGTAATGCTTCCCATATTTGTGAATACTCATTCCCTTGGTGCTAGTCGCGACCCCGTGGCCTACTGGAGAGGGGACTCAGGGGGTCATTATCTACCTTTCACCATTGCCAGCTCTGGAGGGGCATCTTTGGTGGGAGGTGGTCATGAAAGAATGGTATCATAGGTGATGGTTGAGAGATAGGATGGAGTCTGGAGTTAGGAACTGTGAGGATTGCATGGGATGGTAGGGCACCAATGTTAGTTAATCTTGGTTCGTGACATAGGCCAAGGAGGACCAGCTAGGACACGGGATTTTAGGGCCCCCGTGATCTGATGCAAGGACTCTGAGCCTACCGAACGACCAAGTGAGACAACATTGATTGCCAGGTAGAGACCCTATGGAACGTACATGCATCCTAATGATGTTTTTTTACTTGATTTTGGTGTTCTAGGAATGAAATTGAAATAATGTGATAAAATATAAACTTTGAGAAATTTCTTTACTACTTGGGCTTTGGAAATCCTTGTTTACCGTACAGCTATGGCACCTGGACGTCGTCCCCGGGTGGCTTAGACGGCCGAGGCCCAGTAGATCCAGGCGTTCGACCAGTTGAGGATTGACCGAGAGGAGGAAGATATCCAGTGGCAGAAGACTCTCCGTTCTTTCCAACGGCACAACCTTAAGAAGTACGAGGGTAATACTTTGGATGTGGAGATGGAGTGGTGGCTTGAGGAGCTTTGGATGGCTTTTACCTTGATCCGTGCTTCAAGAGAGTACTGTGTTGCCCTAGTAGTCAGTCAGCTGAGAAGTGTGGTGCGACAATAGTGGACACTCTACCTCAGAGAGAGGATAGAGGAAGAGGTTCCAGGGGCTGACTTTGAGAAGGAATTCAGAGAGGAATTCCTTTCTTCCAGGATCAAGGCTGAGAAGCAGCATGAGTTACTCTCCCTTCATCAGGGGAGTATGTCTGTACGAGAGTTGGAAATCATGTTCAAGGATCTCCTATGGTTTTCTCCGGATCACTTTCCGGATGAGGAGTCTCGGGAGAGACGTTTGGAGGAGGCGCTTCGTCCTTCGCTTCAGTATGTTGTCACCACCTTCACCCTTCCGACGTAATTGGCAGTACAGAAGAAAGCAGAGGTTTTATAGAGGATGCACTCGATGGGAGGTGCACCACGAGAGGGGTTTTAGCCAGGTTTATCGAAGGGGAAGGCAGTCAGCAGCAGGTCTCCTATGATGGGCCCTTCCAGGTTTAGGCCAGTGGAGAGCAGGCCCCAGTAGTTCCAGTTCATATCTTCAGGTCGTTGTCCCTTTTTCACAAGCCAAGGAACTAAGTGTTTTTCTTGTGGAGGTTTCGGGCACGTTCAGAGTCAGTGCACGACCTGAGCTCAGCACGGTGGAGGTGGGCAGGTTCAGCGCCCACCTCAGCAGCACCAGTTGCCGGCGAGGCCCTTCCAGCAGCAGCAGGACCATGCTCCTCCGAGGGCAGACATGGCGGGAGTAGGCCAACCTTAGTGTGCTCCTCAAGGACCTCTACCAGTTTGTGGTCGGGGAGGTGGACGACCTCAGAGAGGTAGGGGAGCTGGGCGTGGACAGTTGCACGCAGTAGAGTTGACAGCTCCAGCAGGAACAAAGGTCATGCAAGGTACAATTTTAATGTTCAACACTCTTGTTTCTGCTTTGTTCGATTCGGGGGATTCGCACTCCATTGTTGCACCTGGTATATCTCATTCTTTGGGACTAGACATAGAGAGACATTCATTACAACTGGTACTGAGTACACCAATTGGAGGCTAGACCAGCATACCTTGTGTTTTCTAGGGATGTGGGCTGATGTTGGGACCACATCGATCTAGCAGGGACCTCCTTCTGTTACAGATGCAACCATACGATGTCATTCTAGGAATCGACTGGTTGCTTTCTGTTAGTGTCGTTATCGACTGCATCCAGACAAGAGTCATGTTCTCTGAAGTGGATGGGCAACATGTATCTTTTGTTGGAAAGAGGAGCTATTAGATGGGAAGCCGACGTGTGGAGCCTCTCCATTCCTTGTTAGGTAGGTTATTATCGTTTCCAGACGATACAGAGATGGTGGATGTCCCAGAGGTTGTTGGAGAGTTACTCGATGTTTTTTCAGAGAAGTTTGTGTCTTTAACCACCCCCCCCCCCCGACGTGACGTAGAGTTTGGGATAAACTTACATCCTGGTGCCCATCCAATTTCGATGGCCCCTTATTGGATGGCACCTTCAGAGTTGCGAGAGTTGCGGATTCAGATCAATGATCTAATGAGGAAGGGTTTTGTTCGACCCAGCGTGTCGCCATGGGGTGCTCTAGTTTTGTTCGTGAAGAAGGTAGATGGTGGCCTCAGGCTATACATAGACTACCTAAGGTTGAACCAGGTAAAGGTAAAGTACTGTTATCTCCTACCAAGGACAGATGATCTCTTCGACCAACTGAGGGGAGTAGGTTGGATTTCCAAGATTGATCTACGATCAGGATATCATCAGCTGAGGGTGAAGGACAATGACATCTTGAACACGGCTTTCAGGTGTAGGAATGTGCAATTTTAGTTTGTAGTGATTCCGTTTGGAGTTACGAATTCACCAGCTGTGTGCATGGGACTTATGAACCTTGTCTTCCGAGTGTTTCTGGACCAGTTCATCATTGTGTTTATCGATGACATCCTGATCTACTCAAGATCAGGGGAGGATCATGTTGAGCATCTCAGGGTAGTCTTGGAAGTCCTTCTACACTACCAGCTTTATGGGAAATTGTCAAAGTGTATGTTCTTGACACAAGAAGTACACTTCCTTGGGAACGTGGTGTCTCAGCATGGAGTGTCAATGGACCCATCGAAGGTGGAGGCAGTTGTTTCTGGGGCATCACCCAAGAGCGTGGCAGAAGTTCATAGTTTCTTGGGGTTAGAAGGTTACTATCGGAGGATCGTTTTAGACTTCTCTCGAGTTTATTCTTCTTTTACAGCTTTGACTACGATGAACTAGGTCTTCCTATAGAGAGATCAGTTCCATGAGGCTTTTGAATACCTGATGTAGAAGTTGGGAAGAGCTCTCGTACTCTTGTTTCTAGAGGAAGGGTTATTGTATGAGGTGTTTTGTGATGATTCTTTCCTTGGTCTAGGGTGTGTGCTAATGCAGAAGAAGGGAGTGATCTGTTATGGATCTAGGCAGTTGTGCCCTCACGAATGTAACTATACCACCCATGACCTGGAGCTTGCAGCAGTAGTGTTAGCATTGAAGTATTGGGGACATTACCTCTTTGGGGAGGGCTTTGTGGTCTTCTCAGATCACAAGATCATTTGTTATATCTTCTCTATGTGTGGCCTAAACATACGGCAGTTTAGATGGGTCGAGTTTCTCCAAGACTATGACTTCGATATTTCTTACACTGAAGGTAAGGGCAACATTGTGGTTGATGCCCTAAGTAGGAAGTCACATAAGGAAGTGCTTCGGGAATCCGATGATTCTTGGAAAGTGATGGGAGAGTTGGACACCATGCACATGGATGCAAGGGTAGAAGGTGTTAGAGGCATTTTTTCAGATGAAGGTGCAGTCCTCCTTGTTTCATTAGGTAGAAAGAGGAGGAAGTGATGCAGGGTCGTGTCGATCAGGTGAACGCTCTAGAAGGATGGTCAGAGGACAGCCCACATCAGATGATTTTCCATGGAAGGTTGTATGTTCCAGAGTTTATGTGTGAGGGAATTCTCAGTGAGTTCCATAGCTCAGCATTGGTGGTAAATCAAGGAGATTCCAAAATGTACCGAGGTTTGAGAGAATAGTTTTGGTGGCCTTGGGTGAAACGAGCAGTGGCAGAGTTTGTGGCTAAATGCCTAGTGTGTCATATAGTGAAAGCTAAGCACCATGTTCCCAGTTATTTTTTGTATCCTTTATATATCCTCGAGTGGAAGTGGGATGACATTTCAATGGACATCATCACAGGACTACCCAGAGCTCAGGGTGGTTATGATGCTATCTGGGTAGTGGTGGATCGTCTGAAAAAATCATCTCACATCGTAGAAATCATGGAGTCGGGACCGGTGAGTACCTTAGAACAGAGGTATGTAGAGGATGTGGTGCATTTTCATGGTGTTCCGAGGACTATCGTCTCAGATCGGGATACTCGGTTTACCTCAAGAGTCTAGAGGGGGTTACAGCATGCTTTTGGCACCCAACTACGCCTTAACACTGCTTTACACCCCCTGACCGACGGGCAGACAGAGCGGACTATCCAGACGCTGTAAGACATGCTACGATCATGCATTCTAGATTTCGGAGTGTCATGGGTACGACACTTTCCTTTAGTAGAGTTTTTCTCCAAAACAACTTCCACTCTATTATTGGCATGGCACTGTTTGAGGCATTGTATGGAAGGCCATGTCGTTCACCCATTTTCTGGGCAGAGCTTGGTGAGACAGGTGCTCTTGGGCCAGAGGTAGTGCATAGCACCACAGAGAAAGTCCATCATGTACGTGAGAGGATGAAGGTGGCTCAGGACCGACAGAAGTCTTATGCTGATCATTGAAGGAGGCCCTTGGAGTTCGAGGTGGGAGATTATGTGTTATTGAAGGTTTTCCCTCGATGGGGGCAACAAAGGTTTGGGAATGGGAGAAAGCTCTCACCGAGTATCATCCGACCTTTTGAGGTGCTGAGGCGAGTCAGTGAGGTGGCATATCAGCTGGCCCTACCACCTAAGTTGGAGAAAGTTCATGACGTCTTCCACATCTCCCAACTTCGTCAGTACTTACATGATGACTCTCACGTTATCATCTTGGGAGAGTTAGATATGGGAGACGACACGACCTTCGAGGAACGACCAGTAAGAATAGAGGATCATAATGAGAAGGTGCTCTGTGGACGAACCATTCCCTTGGTTTGTGTGTTGTGGAGGCATGGTGGACTCGAGGAGAGCACTTGGGAGCGGGAGACCTAGATGTGTGCTTAGTACCCATAGTTATTTTTACTTGTGTTTTGTCTTGTTCGTCTGAGACGTGTTTTTGTACTATGATCCTTTGTTATATGGAATTCTTGGCTTGTCGGTTATGAGACCTTTTGGTTCTTTGTTTTCTGGGAGTGTGTAAGACGTTTGGATGAGTTGGGAAATGGAAAACCTGACCCTTAATTTAGACGCATTACCATGAATGCGATTGAACCCATGCGGGCAAGATAGTGCTTCCTAAAGCGGACAATATTTCAACATAGGAAAATGAATTTTCCAAAAACCACGTGTTCATGCAGTGTGTGGGTTGTGCGGTGTTGGGGCAGTGTGAGTTGAAAAATCCTAATGTATGGAAGTGGGAAGGCCCGATTCATAATCGAGACGCATTAATGAGGATGCGATTAAACTCATGCAGGCGAGTCAGTGCCGCCTAAAGAGGATAATATCTCGACATAAGAGAGGGAATTCCTAACACCTATAATTAGGGTTGTTGGTTGGGTTCCGATTATAACAAGGGCCCTAAGAGGTATCTTGTTTGGTTCCTCTAGGTTAATTTTTTTAAATTATCGGGGACACGAATGTTTTAATAGGTATCTGATGTAATGGCCTAGACCTCTCTGGCCCATTCCTTTGTCAAAGTGAAGGCCACAATGTATTCTAGAGAGTAAAATGATCTTTTCCCACACATTCCTGAATTTTGAAAGTACACGTCGTGTAGTTTGAGTACACTCCGTGTACCCCTTTTCTGGGTATACCACACATTGGAGTCGTGTCCTTGCCATGTGCAATAAATTGGTACACGTCGTGTGTCCAAACTACACGCCGTGTAGTCTCTTCCCGCGTACGCGTTACCAGTCAAAGGTCGTGTGCCATGTTGGAGCCGTTTCCTTGACATGTGCAATAAATGGGTACATGTCGTGTGTCCAAACTACACGCCGTGTAGTCCTTCCCCACGTATATGTTACCCTCATACCGTCTGTTGACCAGTCTACGGCCGTAGAGCCGTGTTGGAAGCCGCATGGAGACCGTGTGAAAGAACCGAGTACAAGCCATGTACCATAAAGTACACGTCGTGTACATTTTCTTTTCATGCCTATAAAAGGAGGGGTCCCCTCCTCCTTTTCAACACATAACTATCCTCCCCTGTCCTCTAAGAAGAGTTCTCCCAAGAGGCTCGAAGGCTCTTTCTTCCATAACTTCTTCGTCTGAGCTCTGATTTACGATCCGTCAGCGGCCACAGGATCGTAACGATGAGGTCGAAGATGCGAGCTTGGATCCGTTGACTTTAATTTGGACTTTTCTTTATGACATACACCCGAGGAGGTTTTTCCGGTACCCGACATAAGTAACGAACGCCGACGGATGTCTTCTAGGGTTGATCCAGGGGAGCATTGCGATCAGAACCTGTTGATGTAGGGATCTTACCTTAATCTCTATAATTTGTGCATCTTTTAGGGTGGTTATCTTCTTGTTTTAAAGAGATATAGTTGAACCATTAAATAAAGATAATAACTTGTTAAATAACGGGGTTGGGAAGTGTGTGATTTCTATTAATTTACTTTCTATATCCTCTGATATGTTGCGAAATTAATAGGCTTATGCCTACCGAAAATAATGGTCGTTGGGGGCCTTTTCTTGCACAATTAAATGTTTCTTTTTATTTCTAGATCATTTATGTGATTGGAACATTGTGGAATGTATAAGTTGGTTAATCACGTAAAATTGGCTGTTTAAATGAAAATCTAGAACCCTTGTGTGATCCCCCCGGTTGAACAAAAATGGAATAATGAACATGTTGGCATTGGCATGGTTACATGGCACGTGATGGGGGTGTTTTGTGTGTTGGTGTGGATCAGGAGAGTAGCGGGGATGTCGTTGACTTAGTTGTGGGTTGGTGTGAATTCTATAATTGTGTTGTGCAGTGGGGCTGCAATAAATGGTATTAAAGGGATAATAATGATAAGCAGGCTTTGGTGTGGTTGTGGTTTTGGTGGTTGGCAGCGGGGCTACAAGGATATGTTTAAATGTGAACGGGATATGGTTGTGATTAATATATAAAAATTGGAAGGGTTAATAAGTGGTGGGTCATGCTAATGGAACGAGATTAATAATTAATGTGATGTTTGGTTATTAAGAGGGGACTTGGTTGTGTTACTTATGTTTTCCTAACATGATTTATGGATGGCACGGTTTTGTTATGCGAATGATCGTCGTGGTTGGATGTGGATAGTTTCCCAGTAGTTGAGGAACTAATAAAATAATTTTGTTTAAACGTGAAAACCTAAATGGGGTTGGGGTTGTTTGTTATATACATTCTTTGTGGTAGCAGTGCTGAGGCGCGTGCTCAGTTTCTCTGTTCAGAAACCATAGGTTGGGCTGAGTGGTTACTATATATATATATATATATATCTGTATCTTTTTTGTTTTATCGCACCCCACCCATGTTGAGCACTTAGTGACGAACACTCCCATTTCATGGGAGAGGGTTTATTCCCCATAGTTACTAGCTCTTTCCTGCTCCTTCTTCCCTAGGTTGTGATGGATTGAGCTGACCTTACACCCAAGACTCTTCGGGTATGATTCGATTGGGGTGGGTTTAGTCCAAGACTCTTCGGACAGGCTTTTGGGCTATGTTGGCTTGAGGCGACCTTATAACCAAGACTCCTTAGGAAAGTTTTGATTGAGGCCCAGGTGTGTGTGGGAGGGATATGTGGTTGTGAGGACTAGGTCTATGCGGGCGGGCTACGTGGTTGTGAGGCCCATGTGTGTGCGGGCAGGATAGGTGGTTGTGAGCCCCAGGTGTGTGCGGGCATGAAACGTGGTTGTGAGGCCCAGTTGTGTGCTAGCGGGGAGAGTGTGTCAGCGTTAGGACGTTCGCCGTTAGGAAGAGCAGCTAATTAAAGGGATATGGTTTGGGGTACCCAATAATCATGTTCTTATATACTACATCATGTTGTGTTGTGTTTTTTGTGAGTGTGGCTGGTGAGGTTGGGTGGATAAAATTCCTTTCTAGGTTTCTTCTGTTGTTCTCACGGGATTTTAGGATGTCTCCCCACTTGTGCATGAGAGCTTTAGGTTTCCCTACTGAGTATACTTGTATGATCACCCTAAATTTAATTTCAGGTTACATGGAGGACTACAAGGGCCGTGTGGGACCCTACTAGTCTGACAGTTGGAGTTGTTGCAGTTGACGTACTCTTGTTTTCTTTTGGTATTGTACTTTTGAGCTTTCATGAAGTTGTACCTCATTATAAAATTGTTTAAACATCCATGAGGGCTTGGTTTGGGTATAATTCTATACACTTGTTCTCTTTTCCTTTTGGTGGTTGAATTGTCCTATTTCCTGATCCTAAATAATAAAAAGGGTAATGCCTCCCATATTTGTGAAAACTCATACCCTTGGTGCTAGTAGCCACCCCGGGGCCTACTGGAGGCGGGACATGGGGGTCATTATCTCCCTTTCACCATTGCCATCTTAGAAGGGGAATCTTTTGTGGGAGGGGGTCATGACATTTATAATGGTTTGGGTCATTATATTAACCTTATCTGTTAGTTTTAACTCTTAGTTAATTAGATTGGCATTAACTATGTCACTTTGTATTTTTAAATTATATAGTTAATAAACATACTATATACAACGAAGCGACCCACAAATGGTTCATTAATGATAAACCTATCATGATATAAGTCATTTGGCTAAGCCATAGATTTTAAGGAATAGAATATCAATTAATAATATAATATTTGTTTTAAAAACTCTTTTATGTCAATTTTGACACTATTGGGTATTTTGTTTTTGTCAAATTCATAACTACATTATTAATTCTAACCAAATTCATATAACCAGTAATAATATGTCATATTAACCTAAAAAATTAGTGTAATTCATAAAATTTTTTAAATTATATTTATTTTGATATTTATAATTTCAATTATTCAAATTTTTCATTAATTAGGTAACAACTGCATCACCATTGTGTCTTAAATAAATTAAATTACTTAATGTCTAAAAATTATAAATAAAATACCATTATTTAGGAAATATTTTTATATTTCTAATTAATATTTATAATCCAATTTATCTTATGTATATCCCTATATTAAAAATGATTTATTAATTAAACATTAATTTTAACTCTTTTAGCTTTTCTTTGAATTAAATAATAATAAATGTCTTAATCTAATCCATGTGGACCTAAATGATAATAATTTATTCCTAAGGTTATTTTTGGATGAGATACACTTGTCCAATAGAATAAGGACATGTGTTAGGGTAATATTAATATCATTTTTACCCTTAATTACCCTATTCACTTTTGACGATGGTAAATAAAAGTAAAAGGTTACTATTCAGAAAAATTATTTTTAACTTATTGAACAAAATTATACACCTTTATATTAGCCGTGTCTCTCAGATTTTTGAAATTCCACTCACAGAAGAGGTAAAATTATGTTTTATGTGAATTTGTAAATTCTCATAGGAGGTTGGTAAATGACGATGAATGTTCAATAAATTTTTTATATCTCAAATTACTATAAACTAACACAAATGAATTACATTAAACTTATATAGGTATTATGTAACTATTTTGAAATTAATTAAATTTATATAAAATAAATAATTATCTAAATAAAAATTCGTTTTTATACTATAACTCAGTGTTTTCACTATTCATAAAAAATTGAATGTTTTCAGAAAAATACCAAAATTTCACCCTAGGCTAATTTAAATATTCCGGATCTAAAATTGGAGTCCATTTTGAAATATTAAGTGTATAAAATTTCAAAAATTGGGTATTACTATTCATAATGGCTATTTGAATTAGTTCTGGTGTGTTAGAATTTCAAAATTGGGTACAATGAATGCTATTGCATTATTAAAAGGGAAACATACCGTGGAATCTTGGGGTGTTACAATAAATATTTACCTATAGTAGATTTTCTTACATAAAATTATTAGATTCAGTTATTCAAATTGAAACATATGAAGATCTTTTTTGAACGACATATCTTACACCATATTGTTGGTTTGAAGTTAGAGAATGGAAGACTGAGGTCCCATAATATGTTGTGGAAACAAAACCATAGTAAAATACTATTAAAGCACATGAAAATTATCAATAAGTAGGAAAACATTCTTTTCTGATAACTAGATTAATAATTTACAGTTTTGGAATGGTGAGCATGGTTTTCTAAAATTATCTCAGTGAAATTGTTTCAAATGGTTCAAAATTAATGGGAAACGATGGCCCATATAAATTATACCTTTTTAAATTTTTGAGAGAATTCAAGTTTTGGATTATCAAATAGAAATTCCAGATAGCCTTTCTAATGTCCATAACATGTTCCTTATATATATCATAATGAAGTACATGCCAAACCCAAGACATGTTATCGCATCTTATAAAAATGAACTGCAACCTGATTTATCATTCGGTGAAAAACTATGGAGATTCTGGAAAATAGAGAACATGTGTTGATGAATCAGATTACTTTACATGTAAATGTCATTTATAAAATTCCTATAGTTGATGTGGTGATTTGGGACGCAGAGGAAAATATGATAAAGAATAACCAAAATCATTTTATGAGTTTAAATGAGATAAATATTTAGGAATTAGTTTTTCTTTCCAGGAATAATGTAATGACCAAATTAATTTTCTATTCAAATATATATTTCATAATTTATAATAATATAATATCACTTATTTATCACAATAAAAAAATTATTAATTAAAAATGAATAAAATTAGATGTATTTATAGACGATAAAAAATGTATACCAATCGAATAATAACGTAACCATTGGAATAGTAATGTGAAACATAAGAATTTTAAACCATCCAATATAATAGTTACCTAAACTATAATTGTATTATGAATATTTGGTTATCTTTAAAATATAAATATTATATATCTATATCTTGGAACATGTAAATAAATATTATAAGAATGATAAATTAAGTGTTGGTATTTTTAAAAGGTATAAATATTTAATTTAAATAATATTATTTATATAATGAATTAAAATAATGGTTATTTTCATAAAATATATTCATATATTAATATATATTAATCTTCTGATTATAGGTTATTTTAAGAGGCCATAGTTAATTTCTAAAAGTGTCAAAATATTAGTTATAATATTAAAATGCAAGTTTTTTAACAAATGATGATAATAAAAAAGAAAAAAATTTATATTAATTGGGAGATTATTATAATAAAATTGTTTTGAGTTTTTAATTTTAATCATCCCAAAATTGTCTGGTCTCATTTTTGTTAATTTCCAAAAAATTGTTTACTTTATTTGTGAATATTGATATACTGTAATTTGTGGTATTTCAATTATAATCCAAATATATGAATTAAAATTTCCATTCATTATATATTTATAACATAGATAACTGATGTTAATTGTTTTAATATATTTAGTTTTAATTATAAAACTATTCACATTCTTTCGCCATAATAATAAACTATTAAAAATAATAATGAAAAATCACCCATCTCTAACCCTATAAATACCTCATTTTCTACTCCCACATTCCAAGAATGGATAACATTCCAATTTGTTTACAATAATATTACCCATAACCTACCCCATGTCTATGAGATTTTAGACTCAATAAATATCCAAAAAAAATTTCCCTACGGAGTTTCTCAAGGCGAAAAAAATCAAGAGGTAAAAACATTATTATTTTTTCTTTTAATTTATTTTCATGTTTTATCTTTTCTTATCATCTCCTAACCTACACATAAAAATATAACAATATATCTCCAGAATATTCTATATAATTGAAAATAATTTTTTGGTGGTAATAATCCATCATCAATTCATTTCAATCTAATTTGTACTAAATACAAAAATTTCATCAATGATGTGTTGATTTATAACATTAAAGGACAAATTGATTCAAATTTATATTATCACATTCAAGTATGGTAATAAAAACATATGATGTTTATGAAATTTTATAAATTATTTATTATATCTTATTTAATGTTATGAAAACATTATACAAACACGATGATTATTAAAAAAACTAGTTTGCTATAATAAAAAACAGACAAAATAATCAGATATTTCATAAATAACATTTTATCTAATAACTCATCCATAAAACAAATAACCAAATAAATTAGGAATAAATTTAATCAAATTTTTGTTCATTAATAACATATTACTTCAATAATGGATATATATTCTAATTGTACATGAACATACAAACTCATATACGAGTAAATAGACCATTAAAACCAATGAAAAGAACACTCCGAAAAACCAAATATTAATACTAAAGATCATAAAAACAACATAAATGAACATAATAAAATCATAAAAAACTATATAAATTATTCTTATATTAAAAAATAAATTATTGGTGAATTTTATTTATTTATCCTTCACATGAAGAGAAATTTCATAAGGCTTCAGTACATAAGGCTGGGGATTCATCCCAAACCTCTATTTTCTTTATAGTTATTCTTTCTACCTATATACTACAAATTAATATCTCACTTTTTTTATAAAATTATTACAAATTATTTCAATAAATTTAAAAATAATATATATGTATCAATAAATCAATTTTTTTATATACATGTTTCATAAGGTTCCATTTTCAATTTTTCTCAATACAAATACTTGATTAATGGTAACGTCTCTATTTCTTACACATTTTTATGTACAATCCATTATCTAATACAAAACACCCTTATTGTTTATAAAATAAATTATTTTGACATGAAAAACTATATTTATTTCATTTATGTTTTTATATAAACAATGATGAAAAATACAAATTATATTACAAATGAACAGTTCATTGAAATGTTAAACGGGGATTTCTATGAAAAATAGCTCAATTATTTTATTAGATTACATTCATCTATATAAACAGTAGTATTTAAATTTATGTTTTATTGAAATTTATATATTATTTTTATAAATTAACAAATTTTATTATATGGTTTATGATCATTTTTAATATGTATGTGCTATCTTGATACCATTAACATTACAAATAACAATGGATATTGAGTATTTTTACAAGGGGGAAGTAATATAAATTTTATATGTATATATTGGGTATGTTTAAAAACATTTATATGAGGAATGATTATTAAATTGTATATATTTTTTGGAGACCTCTATAAACCCTCGATGTGTTGGTTGGTCTCATGAGACCAAATAGAAATGGATTTTTCCAAGCCCTTGAGCATTAATTATCAGATGTCTTGGTCAAGGAATTTAAAATATTTTTATTATATCTGTAATTATTCATTTCCTCATTATAATATTATAAATATATAATCCATGTGAATATTAAATAAGTGGAGTATCCATGTTTCTACATCATTCTCTTGTGATTATATTTATGTTATTATTTATTAATCTTTTATTCATTTAATATGATGCTCATGATTATGTTCTAATGGAATGTGTTTTTATCCATTCAACATATATTAGTGTTTACGTAATCATCGGTTGTATTACATAACCTTACCATGATACTAATCCCACCGCTTAATTAGGATTTATTTTTACTCAGATTTGATGATTTATACTATGAATGAATTTCATGGGTAATTGTTGTGTTTATTGGTGTTAGCAATAGAGTATCTATGTAATTTTTTTCCTTTTAAGTTGTAATGTAATGTTCATTTATGTAATCTCGCTTCCATAACTACTAATATTATCATTAAATTGGTATTTCTTTCTTGTATATATACCACTGTATAAATGCAAGGCAACATGTCTAGGAAACTGAGGTTGGGTTCTTTACATTAAACCCAAAATTCGTTTTTTTATTTAGTTTTAAAAAATTCTTTTTATTTTTTACATAAATTTAAGAAAACTTCCAATTTTTTAAAAAATTATGTTTGTAATAAAAATTAGAGAAAACAAATTTTTATAAAAATACATATTTAAAAACAAAATTGGATTTATTCTTCTCTTTTTTCTATAGAACATAAAATAAGAATTCTCGTCATTTTATTAATATATATTATATATATAATTATTTTAAATCCTTCACAAAAATTGATTTTTGTAATTTTTTTATATTAAAGGAAATTATGCACATAAAATTTTTAACTATACAATGATTTCATTTTATTTTAAAATGCATTTTATTTTTATTTCTAAAAAATTTATATCTAAATAATTAATTATATAAAAATTTGATATCATATTTTCATAATTTATCTAATCATATTCATACCCTCCATACCAATTGCTAGTTGATAAAAACCGTATCACATAATAATATTTAAAAATAATTTTGTGTATTGTATACACTCGATGTTGGGTGTATAGAAAGATAAACCCAGTGCTTTGTGTACTGTGAAATATAAAAATGATTATTTATATTTGGAAAAAATGTTATTTAATATAATATCAAGTTGTCACGAAATAAATATGTTAATTTTACCATGATTAAAATTTATATTATTGAAAGATCAGCACCCAGTTCCTTATATATATATATATATATCCTATAATACATATATAATTCATGATCCATTACCTTGAGATTATCCTTGACCACCTTGAATGGATCTACTAAACTGGTTCTTCATATCATGAGTCATGCCTCCTCACCCACACACACCTCTTCAACATATAAATCGTGTGATAGTCCATATTATATCGTAACATAAAGATACATAGAATATTCTGTAAGGTGGACCTATTTTTAATTCAAATTAACTACCAATAGACTAAATGATATTGAAAAAACATTAATGATTCCCCATTCTATTATTGGGTATGCACAAAAATGTACCATGATATCATTGGGTTTTTACATGATCGTGCCTCCTGGAAAAATTGATTATATTATAAGTACTAGGGTGGATTCTTTGAGTGCCACTATCTTATATAGAACCATAAAAATAATATTTCTTGATATTGGTAAAATTACTGCCTTCATATATACCAACCACTATTCCATGTATCATTATATTCTATTAAATAGTTCTTAGTATTAAAGGATTTATTTGAAAATTTTGAGATAGTTGTCATTTCGGAAAAAATCTGCATGATACCAACTAGATTGCCTAACCCCATCCATAATGCATCATACTCATGAAATATTATCTGTAGAGAACTAAGGTTCCAAAATTGAAAAATGTATATATAATTATGAATAATATATTAAAAATACGAACCCTTTAAAAAGATGCATAAATTTCATAGCTCGGTTTTCTCTTTGCGTCTCTAAAATCCCATATTCATT
This sequence comes from Viscum album, assembly GCA_963277665.1. Lineage (NCBI taxonomy): Eukaryota > Viridiplantae > Streptophyta > Magnoliopsida > Santalales > Viscaceae > Viscum > Viscum album. The sequence goes on from OY728147.1 coordinate 485,238,469, forward strand.
GAAGAAAGCCATGAAATATATCCATATTTCATCATGATTACTATTTTTTTGGTAATAACTTAATGAAATTCCTAGTATAAGAGAACATTGTAAAATTCTAGATTATCTATTATCTATATAGGTTTATCATAAATCTCAATTTTATATAACATAGCGTTTAGTAATTCATCAATAGGATCTAGACAACCATTTCCAAAAAATGTGGGTGGATGCTGATACTTAATTTTTCATGTTATCACTTACATATTAGGGGATTATCATATAGATCATGAATAGTCCACTACACCCAAAATAAAACATATTGAAAATAAAATTATATCCCACGTTAGTTTTAGCTAATGGTACTTCTAGTGGCACTACTGGTGGGTTTGGTCGCACCAATTATGTAACATGGTAACCATCACCTTCCAATGGAAAAACTGGAGGATGAAACAGTGACATAGCCCTAAAAATTTCAACCACATTCTTCATATAATATATAACATTATAATAAAAATAAATTATGTAAGAATAGAGTATATAAATTCCTTTATACATCAGAGTCGAACCCTCTACACGCACCTAAATCTCGATTTCGGTGACGTATATAACTACGATGTATCCTTAATGATAATAAATATTGATAACTACTTAGTTAAAGTATAGATCGTTTTTTTATTTCATTAATTTTTACATATAGTGCATCAATTGAATGTAAAAGAGGAAAAATCCATTTATATTTCAATAAGAATCACTATTTAATGAAAAATATTTAATATTTGATCTAAGCAGTTCATAAGTGTTTCATTACGATTATCCAAACATATATTCATAAAAGGGTTCAATTAGATGTAACTATCATTACAAAGTTGTAATATCATACACTTTATAAGTTGACAATTGTATTAATTGTTAATACATGTAGGGTAATATAATTTCTCCTCAAGATGGATCAACATTTCTAATTAAGGGAGGAACAAATAATCATTAAATTGTCATTGGAATATAAAAAATGGAAGCCAACTAATGTTTGATATCATGTGTCCAATGGTCCACGACTCAAACAAGCTATAATATAATAATTATAGTTCTGACGTCATCATATACAGAACCCATATTAAAGTTGTAGAATTCACTTTAATAAAACCAATTACATTAACAATATATGAAATGTTTTCACCATATCAAATATAATAATCAAGGAATAAGAAAAATGAAACTGAAATGAGATGAATGAGATAGAAAAATGTGGCATGATATAATGTTTGACATATATATAATCATGTTCTTATAATGATTCATGAGACACTACATCCTTTTTATACCAGGCCATGGATTAAAATAAATTTCAAAATATTAATAAATGACACAATACATGTGCATCATCCAATGGTGAAGTAAATAAAAGTGTAACTGACATAATTTAGATAAAAACCCATCATTGGAAATAAATATTCTTCTAATATATGGGCTAGCTACCCCAATTAACATGGTCATTACCAAATCATAACTGAATCATAGTCTCCTATTGAAAATGACAAAACTATTAATATAGAAATGGAAAAAAAAGAAGATTTAATTCAGCATTGTCGCATACTGACCTTCCTCACTTGGTAACAACAGTGAACTGGTGTCCCATGACCTCAAGTGTGCCTCCCTGTATGCCATAGGCTTTTTACTATCAGTGAGGGCCTAGGGTGTATCCATGTGGAAACTATAACCTATGGTCACAGTATGGGGTTGTATAATAATAACAAATGGATAGGAAATAAAATCATAATAATTGATATCTAATTATAGTGGATGAAAAATATTATCTATATAAGATAAATATTGGGTGAAAAAATTAACAACCCTATATTATAAAATGATTTCGATTAAAAAATTCTATAAAAATGAATAGGCCTTCTTGGAATTAGGTATAAAATATAGTACATGTATCTCAAAAGTTCAAAAAATACCAATACTATATCCAATTGTACAATGAACCAAGGTTCATTCATTTGCATCAAGATCACATTATGGAATCATATCCAGCATCAATGACTAGGAACCAGGCTTTTTTCCATTCTAGAATCCATTAAGTTTGTCTCGATACTAATGTTCTTCTAAAAAATGTTGCGAGATGTACTAAATAGTCTACCACAAACATTGTATAAAAAAATCATGTCCTTGAATATAAAATTTATCATATCTATGTTATATGGATAAACAATTAATCATAATTTCAAGATATAAACACCAGTATAGGCATAGTCTCTTCATGTGATGCATGAGGAACCCTGCTTTCTTTAGATGATTCTAAATGCAACTAAATTGGTGACTGGTGAATGGCCAGTGTCTAATAGATATCGCCCAAGTATCAGGGTATAATCAATCTAAATGTGGGACTGAAGATGTAAACATTGTATCCAAATAAAAATTACTAAAATGGGATCTAAGGATAATCATGGTATACATACAATATTAATATGATATGAGGACATAATGTGAAACCAATGCATTCATGAACATCAATGACATGTCTAACTCACACAAATAAACAAAAATCATAGAAAAAGTTTTATTAATTTACACATATATATAATCCCATTTCATTCCTCCAAAATAATTCATAAAAAAGTCTATAAGGTTTCATCATATTATTAATGGGATAAGGATAAATACTTATCAAGGGGAGAATTGTAGGTGCCTACTGTCATAGGAAATTATCTAAATTTAAGGATCATTCCAAAGTATTATAATATTTTTGAAATAATTGATTAAATCATCATTACTACATTGAGGAATTTATCTACAAGTAATACATTTATATGATTCCAAGGTGGTAAATCTTATGAATATAGGCAAAAGCAATCAGGGTGGTGTCCTCTGAGTGATCAAGAAATTCTATTTGTAATCCAAGGGGGTCTCAAGTCTGACCACACCATTAAGAGTACAATGGTCCCTTTTAATGTTTGGAACCTAAAAAAACAAATCCACATTTTCCCTGTAATACCAATGAAACATTTCAGAGTCCATATATTCACTGTCATCAAAATTTCATTTTTAATTTATAACTATTCTTTGAGGATCCAAACCATTAATCATGAAATATCATATTCATTTTAATGAATCATAACATTTTTGACAGTTTATAAAAAAACATATTCATTTAAATAAATTGAATACGATTACAATGAAAATCCAAACATTCCATTGACATTTCAATTAATAATATATTAATAATCATATACTTATATATATAACACCCAAGGGTTGTCTCACAATGAGATCATTGTTCTCCAATGTTAGAAGCAGGATCCATAAGGAAATTTAGATTCCATGTTTTTAATATAATTTATGGAAAATTGATTATGGGGATAACCATGGGTAAAAATGTTGTACAGAAAAAAGTATGAAATATAAACATCAATATAGTAGGGAACATTATATAACATAAACTATATCAAGTTAAAATAACTCTCATCCAATATTAGATTTAGATAAGAACATGATTGGATGAAATTAGAATGGTTGAAAAACACCCTTGAAATAATGAAAATGAACCTACATGTAAATAATAAAACACATGGAGAGGTAAATATTCGATGAAATCTGTTAGATTCACGTATTTATGAATAGAAATATAGTAAGATGAATTGAAAGTGATTCATAATTTATCTGTGGGAGATTGAAAATATCATAGGTTAGGTGGTGAAGTAACTCTTCACATAATCTATTGTTAGAGAAATGAATAATTTAAATGGTGGATAATTATTTAAATATAATAATCAAAATAGGTAAATTTATCAAAAAATAATAGTTTTATTATTTTGAATAATAGTTGCAAAAAACAAAAGCCGACCATGAACATTCATATTGTAAGGGAATTAACCCTCACACGGTTAGGTGCATGATTCACCGAACCACGTTAATACCATAAAATACAACTATATAACATTTCCCAAAATTAATTCATTAAATGATATTTTGGGAGAATGTTTTGAAAAACCATGTGACACTATCCAATTACTACATATTTACGGGGAACAGTTAGTATAAATCATCCCATGACTATGCGCCTCACCATGTTATTCCATGAACAAGATCTCTAGGCTTGTAATTATACCACGATTCTCCCAAAAGATTATATAACTCTTAATGACAAACATATGAATAATAAAATATTTTTATGTATGAAACTATTGGGATCATACCGTAAGTGAATTCTTGGAATCTTTCATTAGGAAGACATTCGGTACATGTCAAGAAGATATCCCAAACAAATCAAGTAGACACCCACAAACATTTAACCCTTGGACAATAAGAGTACACGAAAATACACAGTTGAACCATGTGAATACCTAACAATGAATGTATGGTCAATCATTCCACCTTAATATGTGATGTTCAGAATATGTACCTTTTTCATGCACTCATAAAACCTTATAATCTTATCATTCAACCCATAAATACTCAACTATCCACAAATTTTATAAGGTTGGGATTTCCATTATGGTAATTGTAAGTTCCTAAATATTATATGAAGCATGAAACCCTTTAATTTTAATTCAATTCATTAATTTTATCTTTAGGGGTGTTCCTAGTGGGATCAGTGAGGAATAAAGGTTGTCTGGGGAATATAGAAATCCTGAAGCTTGAGATTTTCCAAAATATAGCCAAGACAAATCGATATTATATACTAAGAAACTATAGCCACATTTTTAGATCAACCCATGTGGGGAGAACAAATGAACTATCTTGGAATACCATGTTGGGGAAATCCATAAAGACCATACCCAACACCCATGCAATTATTGTATCTATTTTAAATAATAGAAATTAAATTTTAGACACATAGTTTTTCTCACTGGGAGTGATGACCATGTGATAAGGGGGCCTAGAAAGTGATCCTTGCATAGTTAGTTCCATATTTTACAAACCATGTGGCCAGACATTGTGACTCTATTAATAGTTGTTGAAAAAAGTAATAATTTATCCTTTCAGCCATAATGAAAATTTCCCTTTATTCACCACTCATCCTGATGAATTATATGTCAACTATGGGGAAGGACCCCTTATATAAAAATATATAAATTTAATATTCTTATTCATTTTGACTCTAATAAATTTACCATCAGTATCTTGGGATGAGTATTGGTAATATCTTTTTTCATATTATTCCATTCACAGTTTCTCTTCATCTCAAATAAATTATTTTGGTGTCGCATAATATGTTCTATGTATATTTAATTTTACTATTTTATCAATATCATTCATTATATCCTATATTATATGATAAAAAGATGACGAATTGACATAAAAATTGAGTTTTGTTCCTTTGTTCATTTCCCTCAATGTCAGGTTGTTTATGTATTATTACATTGTTTTGTGTGCTTTATTTTCCATGTTATTCTTGTCAAAATGAATTATCATTGTATTAAATTTTTTGGAATTAAATATCTAAATTAGAATCCCTTTTTAGGTATTAATAATGGGTATTGAGATGGAAGTCATTAAACTACATGTGGGTGCAGCAAACTGAGATTAAACAACCATGGGTGGCCTATATATTTGATTATCCCTTTTAGGTATGTTCTTTTACAAATTCCATGAGATGTGAAATGAAATAATAAACATTTAATTTTAATTAACTAAAGATATAATGAATGATAATGTCTTTAGTCCATTGTAAATTAGTCATACTCTTGTAAGCATGAGTTGTATTTCATACATGCAATTCCTAATTGTAATGAATAGTATGTTTCATGTGACACAAGGCCTTCCATGAATAATATGTAATTAATATGACCATTGAGGTAAGAAAATATATTTTATAATTCTAGGGGAAAGTTGAATTAATGTGTGAACATAAATGATATTGTTATAATTTGGATCCCATGACCATACTTATTTCAATTCCAAGAGAGATACATAGGTTCAGACTCAAAACAACATGAATGGATCCTTGTGTTATAAAATTTAATGGAATATAATTTACATTGTTATGAATTATTTATAACATAAGGTTTTATTTATGAATTCCACAGCTAGAATCACTAGGAATTAGAATTATATCACACCATGTGTGATACTTGGACTCCCAATATTTACTTCCACAAATTGAGTTAGTGGGAAGAATATAATATTAAACAATTAGTGACACATCAGATACTTTATGTACTACCAAGGAATTACTATGGTGGTAGTGAATTTCTTCCACAACATGTGAGATAATAGAGTTAATATTAGGAATTACTTGTATGGGCATGAATAGTGATGGTTTCATATATTCTTGAAGTAATACCAAACATTAAAATTAACAAATCCCTGGAAATTCATATAATTATTCAAAATATTTAATAATTTAATGATTATAATATTTTTCATACATGGAAATTTATATAAATCGATTCGATCAGAGCCTTAAAATATACCAATGTCATTTCATATAAACATCTCGTTGAATATGATACAAGGGGAATTCAAGGACTATGAGATATATTTATTGACATTATTACTGTTAAATTTTGATTGAAATAATATTCAGAGATATTATGGATTCATCAAATATAGATATTAGGGTATGGGAGTTCTGTAGTAAATTGTACCTATGCGGGATATTTATACACAACTATTGATTTAAAGTATTTATAATCTTCAACACAATGATTATTATAAGTTAATGTAATGTATGCAACTAGATACCATGGGTGGTGCCCTAATATTATTCTCTCACTACCTACATGGGATACCATTTGGATCCTAGACAGTGTTCATGGATGTTGAGAGTGTTAGTGGAATTCCCTAGTTGATTATACTTGATTGATAATAGCATTGTAGTGGGGGATCATATGACTGAGTTACAGATCATGTTGTTTTCTGTAGATAGGCTTTTTGTTCTATTAATATATTTGTATGTACGTGTACCTACATATATGTCAACCTATACTTATTTTTGTATAGTATTCCATGATCATCATTTTGTTCATGATATTGTGTTATGTGTTTACTTAGTTATTTTTATGATGTATGTTTAATATTACACGGTTTAGTTTTCATAAATTATTTTTTATTGATAAATATTATTATGAAATTGTTCTAAAATATGATCATGATGGTATTGTCTATTAACAATTTAGCCATGGTCCCTCACATCAAGTCAAAAACCTCTAGTGTTTGGGGATTAGTTCTTGATGTCATGTGGAAAACTAGGTTCAGTTAATTTTGATTGAACTATGTCTGATAAATACCAATGTTGTATCAGATATAATTCAACTATTATCCATCATCTTTATTCCATAATTATTGGGATAGAAAATTAGGCCAATAGGACGTTTCCAGATTTGGTCTTGAGCCTATTCCTAGGAGTCTCTAACCCATATATAGTGAAGTGCCAAATTATAAAAATTTGGAAATGATAGTTATTAAATCTACCCTGAATTCACCATTGGTTGATGTAGTTAATGATTTATGTTCCAAATGAATATTGATATTTTTATCCTTATATGAAAAGGAAAACAACGATTCCATTATGAATCATCATAAGTACTTCATTATTTATATTCCTTTCATATTTCCCGCCTTGTTTACATTTCAACCTACACTTCATGCACCATGCTCTCAGGCCTTTATTTCTACATATTTGAAATTGTTCTTGCATTTCATGTTGGGTTGAATAAATATTCTTTTTAGGATTTAATGGATAATAAATTTCAATTTATAATTTGTATAGGACCATATAAATTTGTAAGGGCAATTTATAAATTTCAACCATTTAAAATAATTTCAATTTAAATTATAATTAATTAAAATGTTATTTATTACTAAAATTAAATGGTCACCATTATATTCAGAAATAAATTGAAATGTATATCTTTTTTAATTTATAAATTGAAATTGAGACTTTCCATGTATGGACCATCGATTTATAATATAGATGTCTGCCATAACCTAACCTCAATCATCGAATATATGAAGTTCTCTTACATTATGTATGTACTCTACAATTCCCAGAATGACATTGAGGGTTTTAAAATGGGTTTGACTCTTATATATTATGTCTTGTACCTATCCGATTCACATAAATTCAATTTTAGAAGTAATCTAATCTTGTATTATGTTTTTTTCATTGAATTTGAAGAGAAATGATACCACGAAAGCCTCTAGTAATAAAAAACGAAGGTGGAGATGATCTGAATCTTAAGGTTTTGTGACATGGGTCCCTAGTAGTGACTCTATTATTTCCACTTGATTCACTATCTTTTATACTAGAAATGGGCATTGATTCATTGTTTGGATAGGGTTTCCTTTATTTTATGCTGAATATACAGGGAGCCAGATGTCATTCCTTAACTATGGAATAGTAGATGTTTTATTTATAGTTCTATAAACTATCCAAATATTCATGGTATTGATGACCACATGAAATGAGTTCATGTGTTTAGGCCATGTTATTAATTTTTGGCATCAAGAGATTCCTATCATGGGAATTGTGAAAATAGCAATGTATATGCTTTAGGATTATGATAAGAGATTGTGGGATGTGATTAATCCAATAGATTGGAAAACTATTATGGATTGGTGGTATTTTTAGATATAATTATATGATTATTTGTATCATAATATGTTAAGGGATGATAATGACTATGATTACGGGATATTTGAGAAGGGTTCTATATCAATAATAAACTATTTATACCATTGTATGATGCTCTATCATTTTGAAACTATTCTATTAAACGAATACTAATATAAACCTTAGTAACTAGAGGATGATCTCAGTTATAACATTAAATAGAAGGTGAATTTCATTTTCCTTACCACCATATATAGAATAGGAAATTAGACACTTATCACAAAGAATAAAAAAGAGAGTTTTTGGGTATGAGCTAGGGTGGTTAGGTACCTTGATCTGGAATTAAATCAGCCAGTATTAGGAAGTGTCATTTGAATCATCCATTGGTTTATACAACAATCCTATTTATATAATCAGTTGTTGAGGTGATGATCCATCGCTATGGTATACCATGAAATACAAAACCCCAGTGTACCATGAACCTAATTGAGTCCTAGTATTATGGAAATGTGGGACATAAAAGGCAATATTTAATATATATTAATATATTAGATAATGATATAGGGTTGATAATGACTCAATATTGAGAAATATGTTTAGTATCATGTCATTAGAAAATGATATGTGGAACAACTATTTGATCAGGACAAGGAGGTTGTCATAGAAAATAAATCCATACACAAGGATTATAGTGCTTATAGAATGGACCTATTCATCATAGCCTGTATCTATATCAAATATACATATATGGAATGATATATACTATATATCCAATACTAGAAGTGAATACTTCCATGAATTTTATTTTGTGAGCGGGTATTCTTACAGCCCCTATGTTAGTATTTTATCATTTTGATAAAGGTGCTCCTAATTAAATAATATATGGGATTGTTGTGGATAGTGTCGGACTTGATGTTCATTTATTATGTGGGATGATGAAACTAGATAATTCATTGGGGATATGATCAGAGTGTTTATTATTGTTAAGGAATTTACATTGAGATTGGTGGGTTTTGCTTCATATGGGTCCACTTTTTCATCATGATGATAGGGTTGTAAATTTCTATTGCAATGGAATGGTTGGTTCCATATCATGATTTCATTGAAATATATCAATAAATAGAGACATTAACATCACTATAAAGTCATATTTTTACTCACAATCATGAATGAAATTTCTATGGGAGACGAAGATGACTTGAGAAATGTGGAATGGGTGGGATGATTGAAACACACCCGAATGATAAGGGTTTAAATGTCTAAATGATATGGCTCATGTCAATAATCACACCTTCTATTTCATGAGCGTACTTGATTAGAACTCCACAGTTATGCATGCTTGGCTTCACATAGTGATCAGAATGGATGACCTTCTAGGAAGACTTCTATGGTGTGTGCGAATGAGGAAAAAGCAAACTAGAAAGGACATGAGTGTGAATGTGGGGACATTCATTAGCCTAATGATCCCATCAATCATGTGGGTTGGCCCCAGGATGGGGACCATTGAAACTGGTGGTACCTAGAGGGCTAGCACATGAAGACCATGTTATGGGGGTGTATATTCTATCACTAGGCCCCAGTTGTTACATGTGGTATCAAAGGTGGTACCGAGCCGTAAGTACGGTGCACTGCCTAAGTTGATATGAAGGGCCCACAAAAAAGATGTTTTTCACTAAAATGGGTGGTGTGAATTTAACCCCCTCGAATGATAAATTGATAAATGACTAATTCATATGACTAATGTCAACAAGGTGAACCTTCATTTTTGGGAGACTACCAGATTAGAACTCCACAGTGGTATGGACATGTGTTGTCCTATGGGGAAAAGAATTAGTCATATGACCCGTTCAGGCATGTGGGTGGTCCCCAGGGTTGGGACCATGTGTCTATGGGGAAACTAGTGGTACCTGGTGGGCTAGGAATTGACAACCATGTTAAGGCGCGGTGGGTGTGCTATCACTGGGACCCAGTTGTCAAATTTTGTATCTGAGGTGGTACCCATCCTTAATTACGGTGGAATACCTGGGATGAGATGTAGGGCCCATAACAAAGACATTGTTCTCTTGGGGGGGGGATGTAACACCACCCGAATGATAATGGGTTATGTGACTAAATGATACGACTGGTTTCAACAAGGTGAACCTTCCTTTTCGGGAGCATACTAGATTAGAACTCCACAACTAAGTGTGCTTGTCCTGGAGCAGTCATCAGGATGTTTAACCTTCTGGGAAGTTGTCTACGGTGTCTGCGAGTTAGGACAAAGAAAACTTGAAAGGTCAAATGTTGGAAAGTGATAACAATCATTAGTCAGATGACCGATTCGGGCACATTGGTGGGGACCTCATGTCTACGGGGAAACTATTGGTACCTGGAGGGCTAGGACATGACATCCATGTTAAGGCGGGGTGGTTGTGATGTCACCGGAACCCAGTTTTCTCAATGAAGCCCTAAAATTTTATATTTGATATGGATGATATGAGAATGTGTCCATATGATTTTCTTCTCGTGGTAGATAACTTCCAGGATGTTTTCTTTGATGATTTTTCCAGACTACCAACATAAAGGGAGAAATATTTTTCAATAGAGATAGTTCATGGATATTTAGCAGTATACAATCCTCCATAAAATTTGGCTACTCATATGTTTCATGAAATCAAGATCTGGCTATATTATTGGTATGATAACATTGTTATATGACCCAATTTCTTATCATTGGATTTCCTTGTGATTTTATCAAAGATGGAGCATGATACCATAAGGCTTTTCAAGGAATACCATTTGTTAATCCTATATACGACTATGAACCGATATGTTTTATCATGTATATAAAATCACGTAGAATAGATCTATGGAACGAGGGATTTATCATCAATTGATTATAGATTGGGTTGTCATCATTTGTGTGTTAAACCATAAAATATACCATCATGAACAATTATTTGCAGATATGTATTTTACTAGAATTTTTTCATCTTGTTTTCTGTCATTAATTCAAAATATATATATTGAACTATTTTATTATGTTTTACATCAATATTTTTATTATGTTTTGGTGGTATTCATTGATGATATCTTGGTGTATTCCCGTACTCAACATGACAATTACAAACATCTTGAGATCATATTGGATACACAATGAGATAATCAATTATATGATAAGGTCAAAAAGTTCCAATATGGGATGGATATGATTAAAATACATGATATATTATCTAAAATAAAGGTGTATCAATAGACCCAGAGTAGGTGATAATTCTTCTTTCCAAAGACAATCCCACGATCATATTTTATATATGATGTTTCATAGGGATAAAATTTCATTAAAATCACATTATACAAGACTAATTATTGTCAGATACAACTAATCTAGGTATTAATAAGATGTTTTTATTGTTTTTATGATCATGTTTATCTAATAAAGTCTTTCATGAGTTGAAATAGATAATTACTTCAACACCAATACATATTCTTCTAGAGCTAGACAAGAGATATACTGTCTATTATTATGACATAGGTATTGGGTGTAGAGAAGTTCCATTTTAGAAGGAAAAGTCATTATGTACAAATATTTTTCGATTGAGGCCACATAATATTAACTACATAAAAACCTATTTCTTGTAATATTTAGTTGTAAATGCCTTAGGATGATGGGTGAATTATTTATTAGGAGAGCATTTTGTGGTGTATACAAACTAACATATCCTTATAAACATATTTACACCATGTAACATGAATCCAATTAAATGACATAGTGATAAATAAATATACTCCTATGATATATTTCTTTATTATACTCATTGAAATGGAATATAATTTTTGATTCTATGGGAAGGAATACTCGTAAGAATGAATTTCAAGAGGGTAGTACTATGTGGAAGGAGATAACCTTCCTCAATGGTTATTTATTGATTAGAATGATATATTTCAAATTCATTGTCACATATGGGTTCCAATATATGTCATATAGACGATGATGTGAGAGTATCAAGAAAATATATGGGTTGTAAATTCCATGTTATTAATATAAATCATGAAATACAAAACAAATATTGGAGACCGGGGTAGAAAAGAATGGTATATTTGTTTGTTACATTGTGTTCCATATTCCAGTAGGGGAACATGAAACACTATCTTCATTGGGGAATTTACAATTTTTACATATTCCTTAGTTAAAATGGGAAGATATCAAGATTTATTTTTTAGGGGATTTCATAGATCACGAAGATTTAATGATTCCATATGGGTGACTATAGATAGGTTAGCAATATTCTTCGATTAATATCCCATTCAAATGTCTTATTCAGTAGATGATCATTTAATTCCCAACATTAATGAGATCATATGCCTCCATTGGATAGAAAATTAATCATATTGGTCAGAGAAGCTCACTTCATTCCAAGGTTTTGGAGGGGGTGTATATGGAACTAGATTCAAAGGTACTTTTATATTTATCCTATCACCTAGAGATTGTCGGTCAGTCTGAGTAATAAATACATGTTTTGGAGGAAATTTATTTGCGATGAGTAATTTATTTTCGAGTTTTTTGGGAGAAAAACATATCTCTCATCATGTTCATTTATCATAAGAACATCTAGGAACTATAAACAATCTTACCTTTGAGTCCCTCTATGGAAGGACATTACATTCACCCAAGCACTAGGTTTGTGTACGATATGTATCACTATTCCGTCTCCATCTTATTTAGGAGAATTTGGTGTAGGAAAAACATATTAGGAAGCATATTTCATTTGCTCAATCAAAGGACAAGTGATATTCTAATCACAATCTTCATCCACTATAGATAATGATGGTGCTTTATGATTTTTATGTGTTTCAATAATATTGGTGTCTAAAAATATTTTGAAATAAGTGAATTTCTCATATATTTATTTTGGGACCTTTGAAATTATAGAGTGAATTTGGCCGATATCCTAATATTTTAGGTTAACTTAAATGTTTCACAATAGAAAGAATGTCTTCCACATATCTCAACATATCCTATTCCATTGTAACATGTCGCATGATCTTCACATTGATGAGGTTGAGTATTTTCAGATGCATCATTTGGGTCAAACCATATCACTAATTTTTAAAGAGTAATACATGTTCTTTAAGGGTGACATGCTCCCCTAGTATGAGTTAAATTTAAGCACTACCATGTACATGATGATAATTAGGGATTGGATGACAATAGTAATTCTTTGGGGGAAAATATATTTTCAGACAATGCTTAACCACCATTGGTGGGGAAATTAAAAAATGTGTTGAATTATATTGGGAATATTGTAGGATCCTTGATTTTCTATGTGGTTTGAAACCTTTTATTTTTAGTTCAATTAAATAATTTACCCTTTTTGGGGTTACTAGATTGGTCACATTAGAAACTAGTGTTTCTGGAGATCATAAAAAGACATGTGCTTGAGATTATGGTGGAGACAGATGAGCAATATATTTAGTAGAAGATGTACTACCCTATAAACATAATTTTATCAAAATGTGTTGAGTGATCTAGTGGAATTTCAATGTCCACATAGTTTTAAGAAACCAAGAATCCTAAGCGACATGACAATGAATTTTTAAAAGAATTTTTATATGTTGAAATAACATTGTAGGAGAATGGTTGTTCAAACTGTGCACCGTGACCATGTGAGAAGGAGACTAGGTACTAATCCTTTCATGGTTGGTTCAATATATGGCCGACCATGTAGCCAAACCATATGACCTAATTTTGAAACACCATTAATGTTGGGAAAAATTAAATTTTTTCCATCAATTCCTTAAATGAATTATTACACCCCTCACCCCTCATTCTCGTTATCATGACTGCAACTGTGCAAGAGATATCATTAAATACAATGATATGTTTTGATGATTCTACACCATTTTAACTCCAATAGAATGAGTTTCCGTCATGTTGGAATTTTACTAGTAATCTCTATATTCCAATTTAAAATTTCAGCATTACTATTATTCATGATGCATTTATATTAGTGGGATCTCATATTCTACATTTTTTTGGTAATTTTTCCATTTCCTCAACTTATTCTATTATATCTCAGAATAGGGACCAATAATTGATGAGGAGTCAAATAATATGATATGATAGGTGGAATTGTTCTTTTACCTCAATGTCACGTTGTCTATATTTTATATCATTGTGAAGCATGCCCGATTTTTAGATTGAAGCTTTTCAAAATGAATTTTTATTGAAATAAATGAATAGGTAATACATATCTAAATTTTGATACACATTTATGTATGATTATAATTTATTGAACTATAATTTGAACCACAACATTGGTGCATTTCTAATAGAGATTTAACCCCTATGGGTGGCCTATTTATTTTAATAATATTTTTTGTTATGGTTTTACCTATTACCTTATGATCATAAATTAAATTATTAACATGTAATTTTAATTGAATTAAGATTTATTGAATGACTATGTATCAAGGCTCTCATCCACTTTTTCTACATGTATATGATTGATATGTAATTCATACCTAAAATGAAATATTTAAATGAATGGGAGGATTAATTTTATTCAATGAAATCTATGAATATGTTGTAATTTATACCACATTATGATGTGTGTTAATTTAATTTATTAATGTGGTGGAACATAAATTAATGTTTGAAAAAAAATGATATTGTAAGAATGTGTGGAACGTAACATTCATAATTCTTTCTTGAGAGAGATACATGGGTTTTGACTTTGAACACCTTGATTTAAATAATTATGTTATTAAATTAAGGACAATGTAATTGAGAATACTACATTTTTTGTGATACAAAATGGTTATTATATGAACGGTGTGGATGGAATCAGATGAATGATGAATAATATCATGATAGGGAAGATACATGGGCACCTTATATAGAATTTGAAGTATATAATCATAAGGGGGACTCTTATATTACTCCATGAGTGACATTTTGGCATTTTAATGGACTATTATTGACTAAATACTAAGGTAATTAATATTTACCAATCCATGATTGATTACAGGGTTCTAATAAATAATTTCTAGGATGATCATGATTGGTGATCATGTTATATAATCCTAGAAAAATACATGGGTTACAAATAACGAAATCCATGGATGAGATATAGTTAATTAAAAATATTTTATAATTTAATTATTATATTACACTTTTTCAATGGAAACAAAATACTTGGATTTAGTCATATCATTACAATTTACTAATGGTATTATTATAAAAATCATTTTAGTTATGATATATGGGGGGATTCTTGGGATATGTCCCAGTTGCTGAGATATTGTTATTTTTATATTGTGGATTACTGATTATTCATAAATATTTTAGAAAGGCCAATGTATGTAGTGCAATACATCTGTTCCCTGAGAACCCAATCATATGTTGTTTATTTATACACCCACCATAATTTACCCATTTTATTGGTACCTGAACACAATTTATTATATATTTTTACACTAGATGGAATTTTAAATCATAGGGGTTGGATTACTATATTTATCTCATAACCTACCTAGGAGAATACTTTTTACCTATAGATAATTCATGGATGTAGAAATGGACTTGAGAAATCACCTAGTTTTTTATACATGTTTGGTAATAGCATTAGAGTGGGGATCCAATGGACCGAGAGAATCTCATAATGCTACTTGTATATATATATTTTTTTATTTTAGTATACATATTTGAATTTATTACCTCCTACCATGTCTCTTTAATTTCCTTTTCAATAGTATGACAAGATCATATTTTTGTACATGACATTGATGGATGTGATTACTCTTTTATAAATATAATGAAGGTTTACACATATTCTATTCAGTTTTGAGTCATGATTTCTGTAATGATTGATATGATTACACTACTATGATACTCTATGATCACGATAGTTTAGTTCCCTACCACTCCACCATGGACCCTCACTATGAGTCGATGGCCCCTAGTTTATAGGGAGGAACACTTCATGTCATGTGTGCAACCATGTTTTGTTATTATTCAATAATCCTATTATGGGGTGTCATAAGAATTCTACCTAGTGTATGTTCAAAAATATGTTTTTCCCAACCTCAGAAGACCCATCATCTGGGTCTACAAGTCTACTTTATCTATTAAATGATTATAGGAAATCTACCAACTATGATGAAATTAATTGATCATAAAAAGGATTTATAGTATCCATTTCTAGCGAATGAAACCCATATCAAACACTCTATCAGGGATCATTCAGTTCATGTGTCACATATCCATATTCCTTAATCCAAGTCACATAATATCTATTTTTTCTCACACCAAGAATGACTTAGGTGTGCTTAGGTATTTGAGAAAGTAGTATCACAATAACATGAAATCTAGTCAACTAGTGAAACCTCATTACGTATGAACCATTTAATTACATGATATAAATTATTCCATAAAAGGGATCCCACATTATGTTTATTCTAGAAGGTATTATCATATAGAATAAATCTTAGGAAATTATCTTCATGATTGAAATTTTTCCCAAACGTTCATCAGTTAATTGTTGCTAAAAAGAACTATGAATACACCGATTTTTGTTGTAATAAGGATATGTTGATGCCTTCCTATGTTTCGACCACTATACCCATTGCCTAAATACTATCATATATTTCCATACCTTAGGAAGGTAAACTAAATGTTATAGTTCAATTATATAATGAAAAAATATTTAAAATGAACTAAATGATTGTTGATTCCGGTAGGTATGTGTAACATATGATTTCTCTCAAATGTTCAATCCCAATCATAAAATTCCTATCACCTTCCAGGATGTAAATAAAATGTAATGGTCATGATAATATGAATTTAATGTACATGTAGTCCCTCATGGAGATTTAATTATGAGAACTAAATGCAATGTCACTTATACATATCAATGGTGTCAGTAATAGAACACTATTTTTCACATAAAAGGATTCATCCACTTTATTTTTATTAGTGTAACCAGTCCTACATCATGATTTAGAAAATATTCATTAACATATAATTTATATATAGTAGAGTCCGGATGTAGGTAATAATTTCACACAAAAGGATGTGACTAGTCTATCCTCCCATCCTCACGAGTGATGTGTGTTTATATGGTTCATTTTGTTGAAAACTCAAAATTGATGTATAACATTGGATAGTAGGATCATATCATGTTATAAATGTGTGATCCATTGGAATTATTTATGACAGTTAAAAATGGATAAATTTACACGAATAATTTTGAAACCATACTATACCCCCAAAATCCAGACTTGGATCCCAATTTTAATTGGTAAAAAATTTCCAACTGAACATGAATCTAAAAATAAGTAAATTTTTCTTCACACATCAAACAATATTGATCAACCATTTAAAGGAATAAATTCGGTATCTGATCTGAATAATTTTGAAACAGTACTCAACCCACGCAATCAATCCTAAAGGATTAACATTTAATGGAAACTAAACTGGTGAAATAAACATGAATTTTAAAATAATTAAACAAATTATTTTTTTACTGGTTTGTCCATTTCACTCGACATATTAATAGAAAAAATGTTTAAATTGGATTATTTTACTTTTTTAGTTCCATCAAGATTGAAAAAAATGCTTTATGTTCTATTTTTATATACAAATACAATTTAATTAATTTAGATCCAAAATATAATTCTTTTATTTCCCAACGTTACAATCTTTTTCAAAATCAAAAATATAAGATGGGTTTAATTTATATTATTTTTTACTTATAATATTATTTCCATGTACAAATATATTTTAAACAGTATAGAAATATATCTAATGATATTAAACATGCGATTTTCCAAATACCCATATTTATATTCTTAAATACATAAGCCCCACATATGGGATATCTTTTGGGATACCCATGGGTGATATATTTTTTAATGGGAAATATATATTAAAGAATAGTTAAATATTTTGAAAATATATTCTTCTAATGAATTTGAAATCAAAGTATTTAATCTATTAAAAACACCTCTAAACCCATATATTTTTCAATGACAGGTAATATGGATCGACGAGGTGGGATGAATTTCTATCTAAAATAATTAATAATGTAAATAATGTCAACAAAATTTTAAAAATAGAATGTATAAACTAAAAAATATTTAAATATAAAAGTAATGGAATCAATGTTTTAAATAGAAATAATATAATTATTAAATGTATATCGAATATTAAAACATATTGATATTTGATTAATGACTGAAAAATTTAGGCATTAAATTAATTTTTTTTAAAATTTTTTTGTGTCATTACGAATTAATTAATAGATTAAATTATTTAATATATTTAATAATAAAAAAGTTAAAAAATTGAAAATTTGGAAAAAAATAAATTAATGACATTTGGTAAGAATATTTGAAAATAGTACTAATTGATACATCTCTGTATCACACCACAATCAGTTGAGGATTTAATATATTAGTATATTGGCATTAATGATATCCACGATACTAAAAATAACTATTTATATTAATGTTATAGAAAGAAAGATGATGAAAATATAAATTATATATTTAATGGTAAAGCTATACATATTGAATGAATTTTCACCTCTCCATGTTAAATTGAAGGAAATGAAAAAATAAGCCATTACATTAATATTAGTATGTAATAAAACATTGAATAAGGAGAAATATTAGAGGAATAATGGAGAGAATATTGATTGTATCTTGGTATCAATTTTATCATGGAATATGCTGAATTATAGGGTAGAATTAAAATAATTGGCGAGATTGATTGGATTTTATAATATAGGCCATTATCTATATAGATAAAAGAAGTATGGAATGGAATATAACTTCAATAAACAATTTTCACATTGGATATTGTGTGAGAATATTTTTGTTTTTGTAGATGTAAATTTTCATGCCCTCTAACTATCTTTGTTTATGGGTTTGATGTCCTTCGATAATGTTCTATAATCCATCAATAGTACATAATTAAGATATTTCTATACATATTTATCATTTTAAGCATTATAATTTTTATCTGTTTTCTTAATGGAATGGATTACTTAATCATGAAGGGTATCATTGAATTGTACCTAATGATGTTGTGGTGTGATGTCCAATTTAAATTTTTTATGGTTCTACAAATTACATTTTTATATGGTTTAGACTCAATGATAAAACATAGAGTTTTGTGTGGTTTTTATAGTTATAATTTTGCAACTACGTATCATTTATGAATGTAAATTTGAAAACTACTATAAGGAAAATGTTGCAGCCTAGATCATACATTGAATAATAGAGCTGAAAGAGTTTCTGGGAACTATAATATGTCTATTACATGGCCTCTAGAAATTTCATAATGATTCATGGAGAAAAACTTCACTAGAATTTTCTATAGAATAATACTACATTAAACATTGTGTAATTCATTATATATAAATCACACATAAGAGTATATAGATTCTAGTGGTTTTATTCATAATGTTGTTCGATAACGCTTATTCTTTGTAAGGGTATAATATATATATAATGTGTTTCCTAAAGGAATCACAAAAATACATAAGGTTATGTAAAGTTATTCATTAGATGGTGAAGTTTTGTAATGGTCATCCTAGAGTTTTATATTTCCATCCCTTATGTAGTGTTTCCATATGTGGTGTGTTGTAATGACTATTCAAGGAGTCTAAAATGAATTCAAGAAGCAATATTAAATGAAAGTTATCTTTATAACATCATTCTAGCAATAAAAAACATAAGAGACAACATTAAAAATACTAGGAGTGTTTTAATCCCCAAAATAAAATAACAATGGGAAATAAAATGTTATACACCTTGAATAATTTATATGTGCATACATGTATATAAATTGTTTTAAGTACAAATATTTATATAAATTTATGAATAATTACATAACCATATATTTTAGTCTAGATATGTTGATCTGTGATTAAATTAAAATATATTAATATCTATATATATTTGTATGTACTTATATATATGAATTCATAAATTGAAACACCACAAGCTTCTACGGTATTCTTCTCTTTGAATAATATTTTAGCATGTGTTGTACGAAACATAGTGTTCTAACACAAACCACAACCAATAAAAATAGTTGTTATGAATATTAATACTTACTTTTTCTAGTTTTAAAAAATTTATCTTTCAAAATGGACATCATTTTTGGATTTGGAGTATCGAAATTATCTTAAGGTGAATTTCTAATATTTTTATGAAAACATTCAATTTTTTTATTAATAGTCAAAAACACTGAGTTATAGTTTAAAACCGAATTTTTATTTAAATAATTATTTAAATTATTTATTTTTAGTTTTGGTCAAAATAGACACATAATATCTATATATGTCGAATTTAATTCTGCACTCTCGCGGATAGGGGTTCCCTTCGGCGACAGTCTGGAGGGGGAGGCTTGTACGCTTCTCCGGCGTCGCCTCCCCCTTGTTTCTTCCCCTCATTCTTCGGTAGATTTTCTTCCTTGTTTGGTTTCGTGCTTCCTCTTCCCTTCCACAGTGTCTCAATTCAGGGTCAGATTTCCTTCCCCCTCTCTCTGCTTGCCTCCCTCGATCGCTGGTTCACGCATATCTCGTCAACAGTTCATATAGATCATGAATAATAATGAAGTTCATGCCCCAAGTGGAGGTTCTCGTCTCTGGTTAGTTCATATCTGACGACGTTGGTTTCCTTCGGTTTTGGTTTTGGTACTTTCATGCCCAAAGTGGCATTGTTTCATATTCCTTGAATCGATGGTGACCTCATGCTTGGTGGGTTGGAGGCGTCACTTGGAGAGGCGCGACTGGTACGATGCTACCATGTTTTGTTTCTCCATTGGATGGTTAATGTTACTAGGACTTTTCATGGTTTTATCAGTACGATTCGGTTCTCTGATGCATCTGTTTTCCTGCAATGGTTTCATTTTGGGTGTTTTGGTTCGTTTTTGTTCTATTACTGGTGTTTCCTCGCCTTGGTTTTCTGCGGTGTTTCTCCCCTGAAAATGGATGGTTGGTTCATGTGTTGGTTCGATGGTGAGTGGTTTTTCCGGCAACGATGGAATCAGTGATGGTATATGGCGATGAGTTGGATGTGTTGTGCCCAAAAGTGACTTGGGGATGCATTTTTTTGTTGACATGAAGGCAGTGTGTTGGTGTTTGGATGGCTATTTGATGATACAAGTGCACCGTGGATCCATGACCTCCCTGATTTTTAATTAGGAAACATTCGATATATTTTTGTATTTTTTTAGTGGGATTTGAGTAACTTTTTTGGAATTTATTTTTATTTTGAATTTTTTGTGTGAAAGAAATCTTCACACTACATGGTTCATCTCCATACGAGGATTAGATCATTAAGCATTAACCAGAGCTTTATAATCCGGATTTGTCATATGGATTTGGAAGTTTGAGTGGGTATGACTCAGGCATCAGTAACAGGTCCATGAAGCCCTGCAGGGGATAACAAGATGATTGATAATGCAAAGGTGGAGACTTCACATCACATTATAGTTGCTGGGGAGGGGCAGTTCATGTAGTCGTGATCTGGATTAACTTCTTTTATGGTTTTATTTGGATGCATTGTATGGACTTGTGGTTTATCACTTTTTCCTCAAAAAGTTTTTTCATAATAAAAAAATTATGTTTCAGTCAGTTAGTCCGTAAAATTTAATTAATTAGAGTCAATTTATAATAATTTTAGATATATAAATATTTTATTGAACTTTTCACCATCTTTTACACACCTCCTTGGAGAATTAGAAAATTAACCAAAAAACATAATTTTACAGATTTTGTGAGTTGAATTTAGAAATTTGAGAGAAATTATTAATATCAAGGAGTAAAAGATAGTAAAATAAGATAAAGATAATTTTTGGTGAATACCAGATTTTTGTTTTTATTTAACACGGATAAATGTAAATAAGGGTAATTAAGTGAAAATGATATTATTATTACAATAACACATGTCTTAATTATATTGGATAAGTATAATTCAACCAAAAACAACCATAGGAATAACATATGAACATCTATGGTATACTTGGATTAGATTAGGAAATTTAATTTTATTTATTTCAATGATGATTTAAAAGAGTTAAAATCAATGATTAATAAGTAAAACATTTTTAATATTTTGTTAGACATAAGATAAATTCTATTATAAATATTCATTAGAAATCTAAACCACTTTCCTACATAATGGTATTTTAATTATAATTTTTATACATTAAATAATTTTATTTATTTATGAAAAAATGATGATGTCGTAATTACCTTATTAGTGAAATAATACAATAATTGATATTATAAATACCCAAATAAATATTAATTAATACATTTAATGAATTTAAAAATTTTTATAGAATAATATGACATGTTAGGATCGATTAAATAAATTAGTTTCGAAGTAATAATGTTGTTATGAATTTAGAAAAAAATACCATATAATGTCAAAATTGACATAAAAGTGTTCTTAAAACAAATAATATATTACTAATTGATATTAAATTCGTAAATATCAACTTTTTAACCGAGAGCATTAAATAATGATATTTTTATAATTAATTAACCACTTGGGGTTCCCTTTGATGTTTATAGTATGTTTATTAACCATATAAAATAAAATTACAAGGAGACATGGTAAATGTGAAAATAATTAACTAAGAGTTAAAACAAAAATATAAGGTTAATATATTGAACCAAACCTATCTAAAACATATTATTTAGGTGGTTTTCGACCCATCTCCACCTTATATTCGTAATAAGTCTCATTAGAACCATTATAAACCGAATATTAATTTAATATGAAATAATATTTCTAGCTTTTCTTAAGGTGCCCCTCACCCCTCTTATTAAAGGACACCGTATTCTCATTAATTCACACCTTAAAAGCTATTTTTCTCGGACAACCCCTACTGAAATATCCTCTCATCTTCTTTCAAGTCAACCTAGAGGCCTTAGTTTGATCTGAAATCAAATCTACGGAGATCTTTTTGGTCAAATCAAAAGGAAGAACCAGAAGAGGAGGTAATGTTTTCACAACCATCTTTCAAGTTCATTTCTTCTTCCAATTCATATTTCATTGTTATTTTCATTCTAAAATAATAAATACAGTATCTTCTATATACTATGATGTTATTATAAATATGCTACAACCATATTCAGTATTCTATCCATCCCCTGGATTACATGTCACCATACGTGCGTACGTACGGCTTACCGTCTCCACGTCATGGTGTAATTGTTATTCAATACATTATTATTTGGATGGGTATAATAATGATGTGTAATTCATGTAAATAATAAATTTAACTTGATAATTATTCTGTATATAAGATAAAATACACAATTATATTTTATTTTAATGTCATATGAATGATATTTTCACTTGTGCGTACGTACGTACTACTGTCTCCACAAACGTGATGAGATTAATTCTCCATCGTATCCATTAAAGAATAATTTTCATTTTATGATTAAGAATAATGTATAAAGACTTTTTATAGTTATCGATATTAATATGATACATCCTATGGATAAAAAACATAGTTTATGTAACAAAACATATAAAAAATGAGTAAGTGAACACTTGAAACGACAATAATATTGAAATAATATTAACAAAGCAATATTAAAAGATCATATATTATATAATAATTATGTATATTATTCTTGTATAATTTAATAACAATGATTTATCTATTATATAGGAGGTTAACCAACCCTCGGCCCAAGAAAATTACAAGGTAAGGGTTTATTTCTCAATCTTTTCATTATCCGAGGTAGTTTATACGAAATTATCTACTAGGACCTCTTTATCATCCACATCGATGTTTCTTTAAAATGTATTTCACAACATTATTATTTTTTATAGAATATGGTTTAATGTCATTTATACCCTTTTTGACTTTTTATTCAATGTTTAAAATGGAATCCATCCGTTGTTTTCCAAACAAGTCCCTTTTTAACCTTTTCAACAAAATTAAGGTAAGAATGTCTTTTTTTAACTTATACGGTAGGTGAAGTTATTTTCTGCCATTATAATATTTTCAAATCTTCCCTTACAAGCTTATAAAAATATTTTCAAAGTAAATGTTTTATTTTATAATTATGTTACTTTTAAATGATTTCCAAAAAGGAGATATTTCTCTCAAATAGTTTTGATGTCATCTATGTCAACATCCTATGATGGATTTTAAGCTTATTTGAAGTTGATTTATTATGATACAAAACTTCAATATTTTATTTAAGGTTTTGTGATATGTTTTAATGTGGGAGTGTTATTTTTATACAATTAATGGTTTATGGAAAATTTATTGGCATTTCATATGCTAGTATTAATAAGAATGTTTATGTAATGTTAAATCATGTTCATATGTAGAATGCATTGGACTTAGTAAGTGAGGGATGGAGCTAGTTGTAGCACCCCAATGCATCAAGAGTTCTCATTAGATAACTAGTGTCTTGGAACAAGGCCTTGAAAAATCATATTTTTAGTCTTGGCACAAGACATTGACAATGTGGTTATGATAGTCTGGCAATATGCATTCCATCATTATGAAAGTGGTTATTGATATTGCATGTTATTTTTTGAATAGTAGAATATCCTTTTGAATTAGTAAATGACATTATTTCATTTTATTTTTTCCATGTTACACTGATGTTCATGTTTAAATGTACTTTATTTTTGTTATACATTATCTTAAATGTTTATGAATACTTATGAAATCTTCTGGTATATTGTTATCCTTATTGAGCATCTGAGCTCATCCCTTTCTATGTTTTTTTTCCAGGATGTGAATATGTATTTTATGGGTGACAAGCAAGGATAGTATGAGGGGATATGAGTGTGGACTATAGAGACTATGTTTCTGTAGATTTCAATTTTATCATGAAATGTATGACTTATTAATATATCTAGTGTTTCCATGGCTATTAAACTTATCGTTCTATCGAGACTTTATCATTTGTGATCAATCCAATGTTATGTAATAATGCACTAACTCTGGGTAACTCGGGTTGGGGAATTATAATTTGTATCAGAGGACGTTTAGTACAAATCATAGAAGCTATATCTAGATAAACTCTGATAAGAGCACATTGCCCTAAGATAGACATTGAGGATTAGTATAGAAAACATCCTAGAATTTTGGTATTGTAGAGATTTTGTGTGTTTTATGAGCAATACATACATGTCTAGATATGAGGAGTTATACTCGGCTCTGGAACATATGTACATAGGGGTAAAACCAGAAGACACCACTGTGAGATAGACTCTAATGGGAACTGGTGCACAACAACGAGCCTTGTTGCACTCTTGGTTACGACACACTCGGGGGATATACATAGGATAATTATAATTTTATATAAAATACATTATGAAGGGTTAATGAGTATACACTTCCTCAATGAAATTTTTATTATGATTATGGATTATATCTATAAATTGTTCAATTCATATTAAGTGTTTTACAAGTTTGAAATTATGTATTTTTATTCATAAACTGATCTAGTTTATGCCGTTGTACAGAAATGGAGCCTAGTGGAAGGAATAGAAACCTTATAAATGAATGCACTCCATGTAGGTATTTCCATCCTTCTCAAGATAATTATAGTGGATCTGGTGATGCTACTGGTGCTGTTCATCTAATCACCATACTGGGACAACTCACTCAGGTTATGAATAATAATCATATCCATATGGAGCACCCCGATCAAAAAAGTGGAAGATAAATGACAGATAACTTAAGGTGGAAACAACCACCAACATTCAATGGAGGTACAAATCCACTAGTAGTTGAGAAATGTATAAGATCACTAGATAAAATATGTCAGGCTTTGGGGAGTAGAGGAAACGAAAAAGGTTATCATGGCAGTTTACCACCTCACTAGAGATGCTAATCAATGGTGGTCATTGATACAAAACAGAAAAGAATATGTAGAAGTATAAAATATGGAATGGAGGGAGTATAAAGATATTTTTTTACTAAAATAGTTTCCTCATTAACATCAAGAGAATATGGAAAGACAATTTCCAGTTAGAGGTAATAGGAAGATGAGAATGTCACAAAGTATGAAACTAACTTTACAAGGATATAAAGACATGCTGAAAATAATATATGTAATCCATGATGTAATATTGATCATTTCTTTGATGGTTTAAAATAATTTCTCCATCAAGAATTAGTCTCACAATCCTTTTCTTCATACAATGATATGGTATCATTTTTTATCAAGATAGAAAATTAATTCTCTAAGTCTTATGACTTTAAAGCGAAGAAAGATAAGAAGAGATCTTATAATCACTGTGGAAGAGGAAATAAGGGGAAGAAGGGAAAAGTTGAATATCCATAATACTGTAAATGTTGGATGAAACACCCCAGTACTTGCTTAAAACGAATGAGAGTATATTACTAGTGTGTTGAAAAAGGCCACCAATCTCGTGATTGAAAAGGGAAGAAAGAAGCTACCGATGTCCAATTCTACAATTGTAGAGATATGGGACATTATGCAAATTATTATTCTAATCGTCAGGGAAACATACCACAGAAGAGGCCAAGGGATAAAGGCCAAGAATATGTTATCACAACTACTAAGGTAGAAGCTCTGAAAGATGTGGGGGTAGGTAATTTAATGGTTTCTTTAAGTTTAAAAAATGCATTATTTGATTCTGGATCATTGCATTGTTTCATACCTTTTTACATTGCTAAGAAAATTAGATATTTACAATATGATTTAACAAGGGAGTAGTTGGTTAAAAATATTAGGGGAAGTATCATCGCAACAAAAATTTTGTGAATCTATTCCCATTATAGCATATAAATGTTATTTATTTAATGATACCTCGTTATACCCATGATTGAATTTGATACAATCCTTGGTATGTATTGGCATTCAGACCAAGATGCAAACACATGTTGTAAGAGGATGGAGGTTACTATTTTTGATGACGATGATAAAGAACACATTATCATTAGAGAATAGTCATCACCACATAATTCTTATCTAGATCCACCCCCAGTAGCTCAACTAAATTCAATTATTGGGGAGGAAGATAATTAAATTACTATGGGTGAGTAAAGGAATGTTCAAATAGAGGATGTACCAATTGTGAGAGAATATATTGATGTATTTCCAGATGATTTTCCAAGACATCCTCCATAATGAATAATTGAGTTTTCCATTGACTTAATTCCTCGTTCAAGGCCCATATCGAAGTCCCCTTATAAAATGGCCACTGTGGAATTAGTGGAACTAAAGAAACAAATAGTGGAATTGAGTAATAAAGGATTTATTTGCACGAGAGTTTCTCCATGGTGGAGCCCATGTTCTTTTTGTTAAGAAGAAATATTGATCTATGAGGTTATGTATTGACTATAGGGAGATCAATTCTATAACAATAAAGAAAAAGTATCCCTCACCTCTCATTGATGATTTTTTTGACAAACTGCGTGGAGCTCAATATTATTCAAAGATTGACCTTTGATCTGGATACCAACAGTTGTGTGTGAATAAGGAATACATTCAAAATACATCATTTCAAACCAGGTACGGGCATTATGTGTTTACAGTAATGAATTTTGGGATGACTAATGCACCGTCTGTTTTCATGGATCTAATGAACAATGTTTTCAAGGAATATCTTGATAAATTTGTAGTGGTATTTATTGATGATATCTTGGTATACTCCAAAATATACAATTATCATTAAAATCACTTGCGCAATATATTGAAGACTCAGAGAAGACATGAATTATATGTGATGTCTAGAATGTGTGAATTCTGGATTCAAGAGATTTCTTTTCTTGGCCATATTGTTTCCAAGGATGGAATCTCTGTTGATCCATGTAAGACCAAGGCAATCCATGAATGGCCAACACTGATGAGTATAACTGAGGTACGCATTTCTATTGGTATAGAAAGTCATTATCAGTGTTTTGTCCTGAATTTTTCCCGATTGACTAACCCATTAATGTAGCTCACAGGTAAAGGGGTTAAATTTATATGGAAAATGAGTGTGAAGAATGTTCTGAAGAACTGAACAGAAGATTATTCAGTGCTCCTATATTGAATTTTCCATCAGGTAATGATGGGTTTTTTATTTATAGTGAAGCTTCAAAAAATGACATGGTTGTGTCCTTAAGTAGAATGATAGTGTTTTTGACTACGCATCAAGACAAGTGAAAATACATGAGAAAAACTATCCTACTCATTATCTAGAGTTAGCTACTGTAATCATAGTTTTGAATATATAGAGACATTATCTCTATGGTGAAAAATGAGAGATATATAACAATAACATGATTTTGAAGTATAATTTCTCACAGAAAGAAATAAACAGGGGGTAAACGCGATGTCTTGAACTACTCAAGGATAATGGTTGCACGATACACTACCACCTGGGGAAGGAAAATAGTGTGGCAGATGATTTGATCAGAAAAGATCATGGTGTTTTCAACGAAATGAGTGCTGAAAGGGATCCAATTTTCATTGATCTTGTAATGTTGGATATCGGAATAACCATGTAATGTAAAACATCGATACTTTTTAAAATGGTTTCCAATCCATCTTTAGTAGAAAATATTAAGAGTTCTCAATACGATGATGAAGAATTTAAAAAGAAGATTAAATCTGTGAATGATGGGAGATTGAGAGACATTGTGTATGGAGAAAGAATTTTGATATTTGGGAAGAGAATTTGGGTTCCCGATATACCTGATCCTATAAAGGAATTATTGGATGATGCTCATAGTTCCAATTTCACTATACTCCCTATGAGAACCAAAATGTATATTTATTTGAAGGAACATTTTTGGTGGGAAAATATGAAGAGGGAGGTTGCTGATTTTATGTCAAGCTGTATGGTTTGACAACAAGTGAAAGCTGGAAGGCAATAGCCTAGAGGAGTCATGCAAAATCTTCACATAACTGAGTAGAAATGGGATAATATCATGAAGGACATTTTCATGGGACCACCAAAAAATCCTTGAAGGAATGATGTAATATGGGTCATTGTTGATCGTCTTACCATGTTAGCACATTTTCTTTCTACAAGAGTGGATTTACTACATTAAATTCTAGCAAAGAAATATATTAATAATGTTTTGAGAATCATGGAGTACCCATAACAATTATTTCTGATCGTCATCCCTGTTTTACCTCATGATTCTGGAAGAGTATTCATAAGGCCTTGGATACTGAACTTCGTTTGGGCACTGCCTACCACCCACAAACAGATCGACAATCTGAACGAACTATTAAAACCTTATAAGACATGTTGAGATCATACTCATATGAAATTAAAGTCACATGGGATCAAAATTTACCTTTCTTGGAATTTTCCTATAACAATAGATTCCATTCAATTATTCATATGGAACCATATGAATCGTTATACGGAAAGAGATGTCGCACAACAACCTGTTGGGATGATGTTGGTAAAAGAAAACTCGTAGGCCTATAACTTTTGGAGGAAACGATGGAAAATGTTAAGGTAATCCAACCCCAAATAAAAGCAGCTCAATGTAGGATGGAGAGCCATGCTGACAACCAAAGGAAGGATTTGGAATTTTAGGTAGGATATAATGTTTTCTTGAAGGTATCACCGTGGAATGGTGTTATACATTTCCAAAAGAAAGGTAAATTGAGTCCCATGTACATTGGACATTTAGAAATTCTAGAATGAATTGGGGCTGTAGCTTACAGTTTGGCAATGCCACCATGTCTCTTGGAAGTTCACGATGTGTTCCATGAATCACTGTTGAGAAAATACATGCCTGACCCAATGCATGTAGTCATCTATGAGGAAGTATAACTAGAACCCGATCTATCTTATTGAGAACATCCCGTTTGGATTCTTAATACCAGAGAACAAGTGTTGAGAAGCTGGATGACTCATCTGCCATCTGAAACCAACACAACGAGGTGCGGGCAAAGGCCGTGCAGGGGTGAGTATACAATACTCAATAGGGACCCCGAGTCCATCATGGTCTCACTAAATCCAACAAGGATAATCACAAAGAAAGTTCTCAACAGATAACCCTTACATAGGCATAAGCCTATACTTATACCTAAGTTACCATGTAACCCATCTCAGCCACGAGGTATCACACATATATGAAGCTGACAGATAACCAAAACATAGGTATATTCCCATACATATAGGTATGTTATCCTGTAACCCATCTCAATCATGAGGAAAACACAAAGGTCATTGTCTCAGCTCAAACTAGGATTTTCATTATTGAAACCGTAACTACTAAAGTGCTCAGTCTCTGATGAGTAAAGTGATCCTGTCATGACTCCGAGGTATTTCTCACTAACCTAAGACTGCTGATAAACTCCTCTTTTCTACTACCGTGGGTCATCCACCTCACAAAGTAGTGCTCCTCTGCCCTGGGTCTGCCACCTCACTCAGTAGTTCTCCCCCTAATAGCCTATAGAGGTACTCATACTGTCGAGTACCGTGGGTCTGCCACCTCACAAAGTAGTCCTCCTCCACCATGGGTCTACCACCTTACAATATAGTGCTCCCTAATGGGCTATGCAAGTCAATCTGAATCAAATAAGACAAGCAGTCATTAGGTCTCAGCCAGCTACATGGCCTTCGTACTCTATACGCTCGTCTCCGGGAGGGTCTTCTCCATGACCTACAGGTTGATACTCCATGTATCAAAAATCCCCACAAACATTATCTCAAAGGACCGCCTCATTATAGGGGTCTCAACGCAATAAACAGCACATCAATCGGACGTACAATCTGTGAGTTATTAGCCTTTTCTTCCCAGGGGCCCGGTTGGTTTCGTTTATAAACCAACCCGACTGTATCTCAATTGTACCCGAACTCAAATAGGGTATACTCAAAGGTACTGTTTCTCAACATGATCACCAACGCCACTAACGGTTCGTCAAACGGACGTCACATCTGAAAGATATCAGCTTTTCTATTCCATGGGCCTGGTTGGATTTCAGGTACAACACAACCCGACCATACTCCAACTGCGTCCAAACCTTAAGCGAAATAAGCCAAAAGGTCTGCCTTGCTAAGAGGAATCTAACAAAGTTGAATGCAAGTCAAATGGATGTCCGGAGCTCATGTTATAGGCGGTTCCGCTCCAAGGGCCAGGTTGGTTTTGGGTTCGAACCAACCCGGTTGTACCCAAAGATCTCCCAAAACATGAGTGTAAAATACCGAAACTCCCAACTCGATCCAATTATTCCATCGCAACTGACAGTGCGTCGATCGGAGGTCAGTATCCCTTGTTATGGGCATTTGAATGTAACTGCCCGAAAAAAGGGGGTTCTGGTCTGGTATGACCCGACCAATTACCCCCTGGGTCAGCCCGTACCGGGGCGACCCAACCCGGGGCCGGGCCTGTCTCACTAGGGTGCGGCCCGGCCTGGCTGGCGTAGCTCGGGCCAGCCAACGCACCCCGGCCTGACGTGGGGGTCCGGGCCAGCGTGGGTGGCCCGACCTGGCGCCAGCCCGGCCCGCCTGGCCAGCGTAGAGTGGGGGTTTACAACCCCCCTAGTTGAACAAACTGGCATGGCTTAATGCCACGCCGCCCAATCCGGAATGTCTTTTGCCATTCCAGTTTGTCCTTCGACACTGTGGCTCAGCCGCGACGGTTTTCTCCTGCGGCAAGCCGCCACCACCTTCTACGGACCACCGGACACGCTCCGGTGGTCCGTTTTGCCTGCCATCTTCGCCAGCGATCATCCCAGGACCTGCTCATCATTGCAACAACTTTCCAAGATTTTTGTGGTCCTATCTCACCATCGCCATCAATCCGCACACCAACAACAATTTGTGGAGGGTTTTCGTGCCTTGTTTTTTCGGCATGTGCACTCCGCGTTAGGTGTTATCAAATGGAAAGATTAAAAAAGGTTTTATTAAATAACATAAAATCTATTTTATTTAAATGAAATTGAATCAAAACATCCCACAATATTTTAAATAAAAGAAAAATAAAATTTTCCAGCAGTCACATAAATAAATTTGAAGCATACTGAAATACCAGAAAATTAACCCCGAAACCAACCTGCATGAATGAATAATCCGCGGATCAACCGAGAAATGGTTGATCCGCTCTCGTCATTATTTTCTCAAAAGATAAAGAGAATATCAAATGAAATTCCCCTACCTTGAAGAAGACGTCTAAAGAAGATTGTCGCAGAAATTACGTCATGAGGGTGGTTCGTTGACGGCATTGGCGAGCGTCCAAGAAATGGATATCGTCTAACACTGGCTCTAGAGATGGGAGAATCTGCACATCATCTCTCCTTGGTGCTCTGTCATTCTTCATCGAGGGCTCAACATTCTTCACATTCTTCAAAGTGGAAGATGAAGATCCCCAAGGCTCATGTATTTTCTCCCCAATCGTTCTCACACAATAATCCCCCAAATAAAATAAGGTTCTCCCTTATTTTATTAATCCCAAGCCATGAATTACAATTCAAATCTTAATTAAATACATTGAATTACGTAATCAAATAATTTAATAAGAGAGTTTAATTGTAATTAAGAGGGGGTAGAGGATCAGTTACACAATTAAGCTAGAAATGGGGGTGTTTAATGGGGTGTTCGGAATTTTAAGGAGGTGGGAGCTCATGTGGACCCCAACCAAACTTCCTCACATCTACCCTCACACAACACTTAATCTACTAGTAAAGAAATAGAAATAAAACTGTAAAACAATTTTTATATTTATTCCTCACATTTTTAACATCTCCTCCCGAGAAAACGCTACCTAGAAAAAGGTGCTCTTATGCAGAAACATGCACTTTCTAGTTCATCAGTGCACTCAGATTTCAATTCCGAGCACCAGTTCAAAAGTTATAAAATACCCGCTTGTTCGTTCACTAATAGTACCCAAGCTGAACATCAGAAATTGATTCTGGGAATACCGAGCCTCGGAATCCGGAGCCGTCAGAAACTGCAGACTCATGAAATTCCAGAGAAATTAAGAAAAAAAAATCCTTGAAATTTTTTGGCCTTTACATTACTCCCACCTCAGGGATTTATGTTCCTGTAAATCTATAACACAAACTATGGTAAAAAATGTTGTACTGAGCATGCATCCGAGCCTTCTGCTCCCATGTGCCCTCCTGGGGATTCCCGTGCTGCCGGTGAAAGAGCACCTAAGGAATCGACCGTTCATGTAGGACCTGCTCCTGTCGATCCTCGATCTCCACTGGAACCTCCGTGCATGTCACCCTGTCATCGACGTCCATCTCCCTAAGTTCGATGATGTGTGAAGGATCATGCACGTATCTCATCAGCTGAGGTACGTGGATGATTTCATGAACCCAGTGCAATTGAGGTGGAATGGTCAAGTGGTAAACCACCCTGCCTACCTTGCTAAGGACCTAGAAAGGTCCATTGAATCACAGAGGTAAATTTCCACCTTGGCCACATCTCCGTAATCCTCGTTGAGGTGAGACCCATATAAGGGTGTGGTCGTTATCCTCGAACTCAAGAGGCCTCCATTTCCTGATTAGAACAGAAACTCAATACTCTAGCTTCCACGAGGGTAAGGTTGACTGACTCAAGAGTTATCTACCACACCCTCCTGTGCATTATTTTATACAGTGTTGCCTAGGGTTTCCTTTTCACCGTCCAAGGTAAACCCAACCCAATGTTGTAGATTAGCCACATAATTTTTGCCTAATACAGTCAATATGAACATGAACTGTGAATCCAATCTATACTGAGACCAACTTTTAAGGCCTCAACATTGCCACCAAGAGATTCCAAACAAAACTCTCGCCTCGAGGTTTAGACCATATTGTCAGCTTAAGTGCGATTATTGAGTCTACTCCCAAGGAATATCCATACGTTAGGGTCATGTCTACAGCTTAACGAAAACTATTGGTCTGGGAGAAGATTCATGGTAGGAAGGAATGATTTGTCTCAACGTCTGTTACTATGACAGCAAGTAGTGGACACATACTGTCCCTCAAATCATTTTTAGAGCCATTAGGTCACACTCCTTGACAGCATGCAGCCACAATCTTCCCCTTCCCTCTAGATCTATGAGCATGGCGGGGAAAACTAAGTAGGGTGGCTGTAACATTTTGAAATGTACACCACCTCATGATCCTCTCCTAGCTCTAAATCCACCTCTACTGCTTCACAGACTCACCTCTCCTTAACGATTCATCTTCTTGAGACATTTTACACACCCAAGTCTCTGAGACTGGTGCCAGTTTCCAATTTATTACTGTACTGTACAGTCTTCATCTGCTCCTGGATGATCTGCACCTACTTTGCCTAAGATCATTAAGAGCTGCTAAGATTTCTCCTTTGCTGAAAAGAGAAACTCGGTCTCATCCCCTGGATGAACCACGACTATTGCCTAATACATTCAAACCTGACATGAATGATGCATTCATTCCATGGATGAAGTCATACGGCCTCGACATCACTACCAAGAGATCCAACTGTCACACTCACCTCCAAGGGTTGAGTCACACTGTCGGCATTAGTGTGAGGTCATTGGGTCTCCTCCAGTAGCTCTAAAGTGAGGGCCAAGTTAACAATTTTAACTGGGACCTGTCAATATCATCAAAACAAATGGACGTGAAGGTAAAAATCACATAGATAAGTGTCTTTTATTACTGCAGCTCAAAAAACAAAGACAATAATACAACAACAACATGGAACTAGAAGTACAAGGGACAAAATGAATCCACTAGTTAT
Source organism: Viscum album (assembly GCA_963277665.1). Taxonomy (NCBI): domain Eukaryota; kingdom Viridiplantae; phylum Streptophyta; class Magnoliopsida; order Santalales; family Viscaceae; genus Viscum; species Viscum album. The sequence goes on from OY728147.1 coordinate 485,273,684, forward strand.
GCTCATGTACATTGGCTCCCGGAGCTCTACTGCATTGTCCACTACTCAGCTGTTGCTCAAGCACCCGCCGCTGGTTCTTTCTTGGTGGCTCTTCCAATGCCTGTTGATCCACTGTGCGGGGAGTTGGACAGTCATGTGCCATGTGACCCTTCCTGCCGCATTCATAACAATTCCTGATCCTCATATGGCTGGATCTATTTTGTATGCCTCGCACAACCAAACCTGTATCCTGAGATTTCCCACCTGCTGGTCTGGTCCTCTTGGACCCCTACATCATCTGTCTACTGCCTACAGATGAATCAGCTACTGATAGAAAATCCTGCGGAAAAGGAAGCCACTTTTGAGAAAGCTCGAAGTGTAGTGTCACTAGTATGAACTCCACCCTGAAGAGGGTCTCAAATTATCCCCAAGTGATGGTCATCTCAACGCAAAACTGGAGCATCCGGCTCCACCACCTGTCTGCTGTTGCCTGAAGGAGGCTGGCATCAAAGATCATGATGAAGTCCGCTGCTGTACCCACTATCCTAAAAACTCTCACCACAGCCTCCAGCCAATCCTCATCCACCTGTGGGTCCGTCTCTCTCTGAAAACATGGTGGCCTCTGGCGCTGGAACTCTTGTAGTGGGCTCAAGCGGCCTGCATCACATGCTACTGGGGATGGTGGCATTAGTGGCCCAACGTATGGTAGTACCACTGTTGCCTCTACTGGTGCCTCAACTGAAAGAGGGCCATGTACCGAAACCTCATCGCTCGACAGGCTTTCAATACATATATCCATCTAGGATCTAGCTGGTCTTTTATGGAAAGACGCCCAGAATGAAACATACGTGACATGGTAAAACGATTATACCTGGTGAGATGACCTTGTTTGAGCTGTTTTATGGGGGAAACATTTTAAAACACACACTCAATCATTGTTTTCATGCAACAAGATGAAAATCAGAAGTCAGGGTCCTGGTGTATGGATACGTCATCCACCAGCACCAACAATGGACTCCCTAATGTGAAATCCACACTCGGTACTCTTAACACTTTTGCTTCACAGGAATGAAAAATTGATGTTATAAGCTCTCCGGTAGAACTGACTCCTTTGAAACTAATTTTTCACGACCCGACCTCGGGGCCCATGCCGTGACTACCCCATGCCCACCTTCCATAGTCCAGGGGAAGGCGACTAGCACCAGTGGCATAATTCCCAAAAAAGGGAAGTAATTGCCTTTATGAAATGAAAACACACACAACCATAGTACAAGAAGAAGCTACACAATGTAAGCAGTATAACAAACGTGCTGAAATTACAAGGGGCCGGAAATACAAGCCCAAAAGAAAGGTACAACTACAACTGAAAGTAATGGACAACTCAAGGGACAACAGCTGGAAGGTAACAAGAAGCTCTTGGATCGTCCTTCAGATTCATACCTGAAGGGTAGGTACAAATGTTCTCGTCATCACTCCATGTCCCTCCGTCTCCTCCAGGTATCGACTCGTCATGAGATGCACCTTTGGGTACGGACTCTTCATGAGATCCACCTATGGGTACCGACTCGTTGTGAGATCCACCTCCGGGTTCTGACTCGTCATGAGATCCACCTCTGGGAGCAGTCTCGTAGTGAGATCCACCTCCAGGTACCGTCCATCTCCCCAAGCCTGATCCACGATAAGTGATGTCTGTCGTCTGCAACCAGAACAATGAGGTACGGGAAAAGCCCGTGCAGGGGTGAGTATACGACACTCAGTAGGGACCCCGAGACCATCAAGGTCACACTAAATCCAAAAAGATAATCACAAAGAAATTTCTCAATAGAAAACCCTTACTTAGGTATAATCCTATACTTATACCTATGTTACCAAGTAACCCATATCAACCACGAGGTATCACACATATATGAAGTTGACTGATATACACTACATTTGTATGTTCCCATACATATACGTAAGTTATCTAGTAACCCATATCAATCATGAGGAAAACACAAAGGTCATTGACTCTTCTCAATCTAGGATTTTCATTATTGAATCCAAAACTTCTGAAGAGCTCCATCTTTGACAAGTATAGTGATCCTATCTTGACTCCGAGGTACTGCTCAGTGACCTATGATTGCTGTGGTACTCCTCCTGTCGAATACTGTGGGTCAGCCACCACACAAAGTATTTCTCCTCCGCCATGGGTCTGTCACTTCACACAGTAGTGCTCCCCCTCACAGCCTACAAAGGTACACCTCATATCGAGTACCTCAGCTCTGCCACCTCACAATGTAGTGCTCCTCCGCCATGGGTTTGCAACCTCACAACGTAGTTATCTCCACTGGGCTATGCAAGTCACTCCAAATGAAGTCGAACAAGCAGTCATCAGGTCTCAGCAAGCTACATGGTCTTCGTACTCCGTACGCTCATCTCCGGGAGGGTTCGCTCCACGAGCTACAGGTCAATACTCCAAGTATCAAAAAGTCCCACAACAAGTATCTCAATGAACCACCTCATCATAGGGGTCTCAACGCAACCGAAGACACATCAATCAGATGGCCAGTCTGTGATTTATTAGCTTTTTCGTCCCAGTGGCCCGGTTGGTTTCGTGTATGAACCAACCCGACCATATCCCAATTGTACCCTGAAATCACATAGGGTATACTCAAAGGGACCGTTTCTCAACGTGATCACCAACACTGCTGACAGTTCGTCAAACGGATGTTCGTCCTGAAAGTTATCGGCTTTTCCATTTCAGGGGCCCGGTTGGATTTTGGGTACAACCCAACACGGCCATACTCCAACTACATCCAAAAATCAAGAGAAATAATCCAAAAGTTATGTATCACAATGAGTAATCAAAAAAAGTCGACGACACGTCAATCGGACGTCTAGAGCTCATGTTATATGCGTTTCCGCTCTGAGGGCCCGGTTGGGTTTGGGTTCGAACCAACCCGTACATACCCAATGTTCTTATAAACCATGAGTTTAATATACCGAAACGATAGTCTCGATCCAAGGATTCTATCGCAACTGACAGAGCATTGATTAGAGGTCTGTAGCCCATGTTATCGGCGCTTGAATGCAACTGCCCGAAAATAGGGGGTTCGTGTCCGGTCTGACCCGGCCTGTTACCCCCTGGGTCGGCCCGAACCGGGTCGACCCGATCGGGGTCCAGGTTCAGCCCACTAGGGCGCGGATTGGCCCGGCTGGCATGGCCAGCCCCGCCGGCGCTACCCGGCCCAGCCGGCACGGCCCTGCCCGACTCGAGGGTCCGACCCAGCGCGGGTGGCCTGTCCCAGCGCGGGCGATCCCACCCAGCGAGGCCGGGGGGTGCAGCCCGCATGGCCAGCCTAGAGCGGGGTGTTACAACCCCCCCCCCCCCCCCCCGATTTAACGAACCAGCATGGCTTAATGCCACTCCGCCAAATTAGGAACGACTTCTGCCATTCCAGTTCGTCCTTCGCCGCTACGGCTCAGTCGCTGCTGTTTTCTCCGGCAGCACGCTGTCGACGCCTTCTACGGACCACCGAACGTTCTCTTGTGGTCTGTTTTTCCTACTATGTTCACCAGCGATCCTCCCAGGACCTACTGTTCACTTCGACGGCATTCAAATCTCGTTGTGGTCCCGTCTCACCGTCGCCATTAATCTGCACACCAACAACAATCTGCAGAGGGTTTTCGGGCCGTGTTTTTTCGGCCCGCGCCCTCCGCTTTAGGTGTTATCAATTGGAAAGTTTTAACAAGGTTTTATTAATGAACAAACAAACAATTGTATTTATAAAAAATTGAATAAAAAAATCCCATGATCTTTGAAATAAAAGAAAAATCAATCCATCCAGAAATCAAATAAATATATTTGATGCATAAGGAAATTACTGAAAATTAACCCTGCAACCAACCCACATGAACGAACGATACGTGGATCAAACCGGAAATGTTTGATCGGTGCTCGTCATTCTTTTCTCAAAGATAAAGAGAATATCAAATAAAATTCTCCTACCTCAATGAATTTGTCGAAAGAATATTGTCACGGAAATGGAGTCGCAAGGGTGGTTCATTGACTGCGTTGGCAAGCATCCAAGAAAATGATGTCGTATCATAATAGCTGCAGAGATGGGAGAGATCGGCACGTCGTCTCTCCATGGTGATCCAGCGTTCTTAGTTGATGTCTCTACGTTCTTCACGTTCTGCAACATGGAAGATGAAGATCCTCATGGCTCGTGTACTTTCTCCCTAATCCTTCTCACACAAAAATACCCAAAACAAAATAAGTTTCTCCCTTATTTTATTAATCCCAAGCCATGAATTCCAATTCAACTCTTAATTAAATACATTGAATAACATAATCAAATAATTTAATCAGAGAGTTGACTTGTAGTTAAGATTGGGGAGAGGATCAGTTACACAATTAAGATAGAGTGGGTGTTTAATGGGGTGTTAGGAATTTTAAGGAGGTGGGGGATCATGTGGGCCCCACCCCAACATCCTCACATCTCCCCTCCCATAACACATAAACCACTAGTATATAAATAAAAATAAAATTTTAAAACAATATTTATTTTTGTTCTTCACATTTTTAACATCTTCTCCCGAGAAAACGCAACCCATAAAAAGGAGCTCATAGGTAAAAACTGGCGCTGCAAGTTCATCGGTGCCCTCAGATTTCAATTCTGAGCACTGGATCATATGTTAGAAAAAACCTGCTTGTTCATTCACTGAACATACCCAAGCTAAACTTATGAAATTGATTCCGGGCACACCGTGCCTCGGAATCAGGTTCCTTCAGAAACTACGGACTCGTAAAATTCCAATGAAATTATGAAAAAAAAGTTCCTAAAATTTCCAGGTCATTACAGCAATGTGGGAACCTGGGGAACTTAAGATGAAGAACCACCCAAATATTTTTATGCAGTAATATTCTAAAATTTCAAGAACTAAATTATTTGAAGGAGTGGAAAATGTTACACCCCATTAATCTACGGTATGCTTCTCTTTAAATAATACAGTATCGGGTGTTGTACGCAATTTCGAGTTCTAACACACACCACAACCAATCAAACTAGTTGTTATGAATATTAGTACCCACATTTTGAAATTTTTTAAATTATATCATTCAAAATGGAATTCATTTTTTGATTTGGAATATCGAAATTAGGTTAGGGTGAATTTTTTTTCAAAAAACATTAAATTTTTTATGAATAGTGAAAAACACTGAGTTATAGTTTAAAATAGAATTTTTATTTAAAAAATTATTTATTTTATTTAAATTTATTTTTGGTCAAAATAGACACAAGATACCCATATAAGTTTAATTTAATTCATTATAGTCAATTTATAATAATTTTATATATATAATAATTTTATAGAACTTTTCACCATCTTTAACACACCTCCTTAGAGAATTTTAAAATTTACATAAAACATTATTTTACCACTTATATGGGTTGACATTTTAAAAATCTGAGAGACACTGTTAATATCATGGAGTAAAATGCGGTTCAATAAGATGAATTGTTTTTGATTAATAGTAACTTTTTACTTTTATTTACCACGATTAAATGTAAATGAAGATAAATAAGGGTCAAAATGATTTTATTATTACCCTAACACATGTCCTAATTCTATTGGATATGTATAATTCGACCAAAAAACCTTAGAAATAAAATATGAACCTATTTGGTCCACATGGATTATATTAGGACTTTTATTATTATTTTATTCAAAGAAGAGTTAAAATACTTAAAGTCAATGTTTGATAACTAAAATTTTTTTAATATAAGGTTATAAATAATATAAATTAGATTATAAATATTAATTAGAAAGATAAAAATATTTCCTAAATAATGATATTTTATTTATATTTTTTATACTTTAAATAATTTAATTATTTTATATCACAATGATGATGTAGTAATTACATTTTTAGTGAAATATTAAAATATTTGATATTATAAATACCCAAATAAATAAAATTTGAGACTTTTAATATTCTCCATGATTTTTATTTGTTAACATCACATGTTAGGGTTGATTAAATAAATTAGTTTCGAATTAATAATGATGTTATAAATTTCTCAAAAACAAAATACCAAATACTGTCAAAATTGACATAAAAGAGTTTTTAAAATAAATATTATATTATTAATTGATATTTTAGTAAAAAAAATCCAAGGATCGGCCAGGAGACATATATAATGATATTTGTATCCTTAATTAACCACTTCGGATTTTCATGAAATTTTATTGTATGTTTATTAACCATATAATATAAAAAAACAAAGAGACATTGTAATGTGAAACTATTTATCGAAGAGATAAAACTAAATGATAAGGTTAATATAGTGACCCAAACATATCTAAAACCTATTGTTTTGGTGGTTTTCGTCTCATCCACATATTATCTTTGAAATAAGTCACTTTGGAGCCATTAGAAATAGAATATGATTTTATTATAAAATAATATTTCTAGCATTTACTAAGGTTCCACTCCCACTTGTTATAAAAGGGCACTCCCTCTTATCACTTATTCACACTTTCCAAGCCATTTGATTCCACCAAACTCTGACTAAATATCCTTTAATATTCCCTCAATTCAACATATAGTCCTTAGTTTGATTAGAAAGACATCCTAATGAGCCATTTTTGATCAAATCAAAAGGAAGAATCTGAAGAGGAGATAATGTTTTCAACACCCTATTTCAATTTCCTTTCTTATTCCACATATTCTTTCTTTGTTATTTATATTATAAAATAGTAACTCATGTATCTTCTATATACATCTATTTTACTGTAAATATGGTACAACTATATTAAATATTATATCCATCCCTTGGATGAAAAGTGACCATATGTGCGTACGTATGGATTACCGTCTCCATGTCATGGTGTAATTGTTATTCAATACGTTATTATTTAGATGGTTACAATAATGATGTGTAATTCATGTAAATAATAAATATAACATGATAAATATTCTGAATTTAGGATACACCACCCAATTATATATTATTTTAATATCAAAAGAATTATATTTTTGCTCGTGCGTACGTAAAGACTATCATCTCCACGAATGCGATGAGATTCATTCCCCATCGTATCCATTCAAGAAAAATGTTCATTTTATTATTAAGAATAATGTTTATGGACTTTATTTCATTCTTGATATGAATAAGATACATACTATGGATAAAATCATGGCTTATTTAACAAAACTTATAAATGAAAATGAGTAATTGAACACCCAAAACGACGATAATATAATAATATTATTAACAGAGCTATATTAAAAGAACATATATGATATCATATTTATGTATATTATTATTTTATAATTTAATTATAATAATATGACTATTATAAATCAGTTTAACCAACCCTTGACCAAGGAAAAGTACAAGGTAATGATTTATTTCACAATCTCTTCATTATCTAAGGTTGTTTATATGTAATTATCAATTGAGACATCTTTATCATCCACATCCATTTTCATAAAAATGTATTTCAAAACATTCATACTATTTTATAGAATATGGGTTAATGTCATTTATAACCTTTTTTTATATTTTATATGATTTTTAAAAATAAAACTTTCCATCATCTTCCAATCAAGGTTATTTATAACCATTTCTACAGAATGAAGGTAAGAATGTATTTTTTTTAACATATACGGCAGTTGCGGCTATTTTCTGCCGATAAAATTTTCGAATATTCCCTTACAAAATTATAAGAATATTTCCAATGTAAATGTATTATTTTATAATTATGTGACTTTAAAATGATTTCATAAAAAGTGATATTTCTCTCAAATAGTTTTGATTTCATCCATGTCAACATACATTGATGGATTTTATGATAATTTGATTTTGATTTATTATGATACAAAACATCAATATTGTATTGATGGTTTTGAGATATGTTTCACTGTGTATGTGATATGTTTATACCATTCTGGGTTTATAGAGTAATAATTGATATTTCATATGCTAGTTTTAATACAAATGTTTCTGTTATGTTTAAAACTGTTAATATGAGGAATGTATTTGACATAGAAAGTGACGGGTGGAGCCCATTATAGATCCCCGATTCATCGAGAGGTCTAATGAGACAAACTGGTGTCTTGGAAGAAGGCCTTGACAAAATCCTATTTGAAGTCTTGGAAAATGACCTTGACTATGTGATTTTGATAGTCTGGTATTATGCATTCCATCATTATGAATGTGGTTATTGATATTCCATGTAATTATTAGAATATTAGAATATCCATGTTAATAAGTAAATGAAATTATTTAATTTTATTTTTGTCATGTTATACTGAATTTCATGTTTAAATGGATTTTGATTTAGTTATACATTTCCTTAAATGCATATGCTTACTTATGAAAGATTCTGCTATATTATTATCCTTACTGAGCATCTGAGCTCACCCCTTTCTATGATTTATTTTTTTCAGGATGTGAAGAAGTATTTTATGACTGACCTATAGGGATAGTCTGAGGGCATATGAGTGTGGACTATGGAGACTATGTTTTTTTATTTTTACATTTTATCATGTAATGTATGACTTATGAATGTATCTAGTGTTTCCAATGCTACTAAACTAATCAGTCTTTTAAGATTTTATCATATGAGATCATGCATATGTTATGTAATAATGAACCGACTCTGGGAATCTAGGGTTAAGGCTTTACATAAATGATTATTCCCCTTTTGTGATTTCATATATATATGAATAACTATAGAAAATTTCATTCATATAATATTATATATATAAATAATTTCATTCTTATGTATTTATGAAACATTATAATAACATTACATATGAGTAAGTACATATTTATAAAAAATCATATATAAATATAATTATATATAAATAAACATTACTACAAGAATATATATTTTTTATATATTATTAATCAATAGTTTCCACTAGAAATCTATTTAAAAGAATTTTCATGTTAAATATCATGTGAAAATGTTACACAATATATTTTTGTTGTAGTTTTCCCATTAGGGAATTATAACCGTATATCTATATAAATATTTTAGAATATATGTACACAAATTCATAAACACATACATGTATAAGTATATATAAATTAATAAATGTTTAATTTACTACAATTAAAAACATAAATCAATATAAATAATTTTTAGTATCATTATTGCATTTATTAAATATTATATTAAAAAAAGTTAAATTTTCATAATAATAAATTCATATAAACTCTATTAAAAAATTACTATATATAGAGTGTTGTGGAATATTCCTATTAATTTAAAAATAATTTGATTAAACTAAAGAAAAGTAATAAATATTCCTAATGGACACTTATAAAAAATAATAATAAAAATAATAAGATATGATATAATAGAATAACATAAATTGATACATAATATACATGTGTGTATATATAAACCGGAAAATACAGTGTTTAATTTTTTATAAGTAACATGTAATATATTTATTTAAACCCAATTATAGATAAACTATTTAGAATAATGATAAAGATAAATACATATAAAAAAATGTCAGAATACTACAATAATGGTAAGGTGTGTTATAATATATTAATGAAATAGACACATATGCATATATTAACTTATATTTTTTTAAGTATTTTTATAATTTTTATACTAAAATAAATTATTAATATTCACATTGTTTAATCAATATTATATCAAAATATTTATAAATATTTTATAAAAATATTCATTTATTATATTTAGATTATAGAAAATATTAAAATGTAAAAGTGTTGTTTGATTCTGTTTATATATATGATAATATTTTGATATATATTTTAAAATAATAAAATATAACACACATACAAAAACATATATATACATATATATATATATATATATATGATAAATATATATTTGTTTAATTGTGGAAAAGGATATACAACACCATAAGAACTTTTCTGGTTGCCTTTTTATTGGAATCCGTCAACTAACTCTACATAATAGTGATAATAAATCAAAATTTATAACATGAATAATGAAAGGATATGAAAATAAATAACTGATTACTAAATGATTGAGGTACTATATATTATTCCATACAACTTATGTCTTAATGGACTATGATCACAAATTGGTTATCAATGTCCTAGTTAATGGATAGGACAACTGTAAACCAACATGAGGTTCCCTATACTGACTTCCAAATTAAATAACCCTTGACATATGTTCCAAAAAATAAAAAACAAATCCTCCAAATAAATATAACATTGAAACTTGTAAAAAATGAAAATATACATAGATACCAACATAATATGAATTATACCTTAGGGTTCCCTCCAAGGAGGTGGTAATCTGTGCATACTATGCTAATCTGGCCTTTAATAGCCAATGGGATGGGGACATGCACTGTAACCCCCCAGGTAAATAAAGAATATGAAATTTTCTTATTTATCCATATTTGTGAAGAAAATATTAATATGACTTTAAAGGGGACGCTATGCTCGATGGCGTACCCAACACGCAACAACGAGTTTCTTGGGAATCTTACGTTGCACTCTAATAATAAAATAATATTATTTTAAATGGTAGATAACATGTAGCCGTTGTAATGGAGGGAATGGATAGAAATGAAGACAATATGATTATATATGTTCTTAAATGTTTTTACATTTATACAATAAAAGATAAAGGCTTAATATATGGAATGAATTCAATTTTAGGCGTATATGCCGTAGTTTTCACAAAAGGTTCACTTATCGCCTTTTGATGGAGAACTGTCATTAAATATAGTTTTGATCACACTTATACATTTTTTTGGACCAAATAAAACTCTTATTAAGAATCGGGACATCAAAATTTACTTTGTGTAAATTTTTGGTATCTTTCCAATAAAGTTCATTTTTTTAATGAATAGTGTAAAATGTTGTGTTTTAATTCAAAACCTCTTTTTAATCTAATTTATTTATATGATTAGATAATATTTTTAATTGGTTTTAAAGTGAAATTATAAAATATTTTTACCATTAAATCCAATAGTGGTCGTTGGAATTAATTTCACTTTGAAATCAGACTTAAACAAGTGTCAATCTTTTGATACTTTTTGTTTTATAAAAACACGCTATTTGCTCTGACAGCGGAAATTTATTATTAAATTAATTAATGTGACTCATATGTTTTGAATTTTGTAAAATATACTTCATTTTTTAATTCTGAATATCAAATATAGCTTAGGGTGAATTTTTGGGATTTTTCTGAAAAACTTCAATTTTTGATGAATAGTGAAACCACTAAGTGGTACTTATAAAAACTGATTTTCCGTTTAAATGAAATTTTACCATCATTGTGTTTTTATTTTCAAAAATCTGAAATACATGGTTGTCATTAATAAGTAAAATGTGGTTCAATGGGATAAAAATAATTTTTTTGAATAGTAACTTATTAAGTTTTTAATCGCGATTAGAGTTAATTAGTGTAATTTAAGAGAAAAATGATATTATATGAATGTAAAAACACCATGAAACTTGTCCTACACCTATTGGGTGAGTCATGGCCGACAAAGACAAGCCATGGGCCAACTTGGGGACCCCATGGAGTCACTTTAGTTGGGAAATGACATAAATTACTTTTTATTTAATGTAAAAGTAAAGATGACACTAACATAAATTGTTTTACTAAAATAATTTTTAAGTGGGGTTATACAAGTCCAAATTTTGATTATAAATAGTCATTGGAAATATAAAAAGATTTCCTACATCATAGTAGTTTTTGCATAATTTTTAGACATTATCTAAATTAAATTATTTATGACATAATAATGATGCAGCGATGACATCATTATTTAACGATTTAAATAATGTGGAAAGAAAATGTAACATCTACATCCTAAATATGGCCAAAACCAATTGGATGAGTGGCTTTCAAAGCCTTATCACCTTATCCACGAATTATATCAATGTGGGGCCTTTTGAAACCGAAACACATTTTCAAATAATGTAATATTTCTTACTTTCCAAAAGTACCCCTCATCTCCTCTTATAAAAGGCCCCCAAATCTACCTCTTTTCCCACACTCCTCAAGCTTTTGGCTCAGCCAAACCCTGCCCATTTACTCTCCCCACATCCCTCTCCTCATCCTAGAGGATTCCCTTTGGGCATAATCCTTTCAAAGGAATCCTTTAGGCTCAAATCAAAAGGAGTTACACTTTTAAAGGTAATTCATTCTCTCATGTTAATTTGTATTTTTTTGCTTCTCCAAACCCCTAAACTCTTTTTATATACTTCTCTTATAACAAAACCAGTATCTTAAATATACTAGGATGTTGTTATAAGATTTATTCATGCTACACTATCACACAACTACATCAAATGGTTAAAGAACATACGGTTTCCGTGGATGGCGAAAATTTTCCCCCCGAAACGATGATTGTTCAATACTCATTTAACACCTTCAAAGGTGGCCATTATGATGTCACTATTTTTATATATGATATATAATATGTTTAAGTTTTCTTTAATCTTCTGTATTTTTCATTTTTGTAATTCCTTATTGGTTTCCATTATGGGTATACACGATATCTTCATTTTAGGAAGTGCGAACTACTGCCCCCTCAAAGTGATGTGATTCGTTAATACCATACGTGGGACGTATAAAGGATGGATTTAATGTTATTATATATGATGTTATACTGGAATTAATATATACCTCTATATCATTATTATTTATTTCCATTAAAGTATGAGATAGAAATGAAAGTAGCGTTCATGCGTACGTACAGCTTACCGTCTCCATGAACGGTGCATTTCATTTCTTACCTCTAAATGATTATGTAATGTTATAAATGAATGCATGTACTGGATATATATTACATATATGATATCTACATCATGAATACAATTCTTGATATAATAAACATTTGGCCACACGATCAACATGTAATTGTAAGAAGTCCACTTTCGACTTAAGAACCAAATATCGACAAAACAAACATTATTAACTTAAATGATTAAATAATGTTTATAACATTGAAATAAGTGATCTAAAAGGAATAATGAACTATAAAAAGGGTTCTTAATAAAGTTTAGATTAAATCAAGTTTATTATTCAGGACGTTAAAGAACGATCGAGTCATGTCGGACCCGAGGTAAGGGATCCTCCTCCTCCCTTTCTTTTTTAGTACACACTTTTATGTCATTCCTTTTAAAGATCATCTTTCTTGTTTTTGGGATGATCTTTTATATTAAACTTACTGTAATTTTTTTGTTCATGTGATGAGAGACCCTATTCACTCTCATCAATCCATTTTGGATGTTTTGAGTGGCGCCGTTAGGCTGCCAAACTTTCGTAAGAGATCTAACCTCTCTCTTTTTTTAAGTACTCTCCTTTATGTCACTTATTTTAAGCTCCTCTTTGTAATGTTGGGGGATGTTCTTTTATATTCATCTTTATGTTCATTTTATTTTAATTTGATGATATAACCTATTTGATCTCATCAATCCATATTCGGATGTTTTATGTGGCGCCGTTAGGCTGCCGAGTTTTTGTAAGGGATTTTTCATCTCACTTTTATTCCCGTGAGATTTATGCTACATTTGCCACAATTTCCTTTGAGTGGTGTATGTACTTCCCATTATTATACACTTTTTGTAGTATAATTTCATTTATGGGTATTCACATCTTCATTGTATTACCCTTTTTCCATTGAATGTACATTTCGAAAGATACCCAACTCGGTAAGGGGACCTTTCACCCTCCACATTTTAAAAGACTTCATTTTTTATGTCTTTTAATTCACATACTATTATGTTGGGATATGTTCTTCTATATCCTAATTGATGTAAATTTTATGTCCAAGTGATGAGATTCCCTTTTTATCTCTCATCATCTCATTTTCTGAATTTTTTAAGTGACGCCGTTAGGCTGTCGAATATTACCAAGGGAACTCCATAACCCAATTTCGATTTCTTTGGGTTCGACATGTAGTTATTGAATATGTCATCCTTTGAATATGTGTGAATAAACTTTTATTGTTTTACACTTGATATACACTTATATTGGGTGTATTTATATTTGTCACACATATTTTTGAGATTGATTTGTCCTTAATTTAAGGATACCTTCTTTATAAGGTATTTAATCACATTTGACATTTCTATTGAGGGTTCATTGTTGTTATGCACCAATTCACTCTTATATGGTGTATATACTGTCCTTTGGAGTATTATATCTTGAATACATTTATTCTCATGATATTATAAAGTTCTGACTAAATGTTATTCCTCAATTATTGTATTCAAGTGTCTCTAATTTTGGTAAAACCCCTTTAACCAAAATATCGTTTTAAATGTTTTAATTATTTATTCTTATTAATATCCATGTTTTCAAAATGGTTTTAAGGATTTATTTATATGGATATTAATGGTTTAAAATTTTTAAGCTTCAAGGTGGTATGGGACACTTTGATTCAAAAATCTCTTTATTAAATGCTTTAAATGGTTTTGGAAATGGTTTCTTTTTGTATGGATTCATTATTTCAAAATACTAAAATGTTATATTGTGATTGAAATGTGGAAATGTTTTGTTTCCTTTATGCATATTTTATATGATACGTTTATGTTATGGTTCTTGGGCATTGTTATGAAAACGGGTGGTTCCGTGATAAATTAAGGGCGGGTGAGCCCGATATAGCTCTCCAATGCATTGGGTAACGCGAAGGAGTGAAACGTTAAGGTTTCTCCGAAGAGATTTTAGGGAATATACTGTGATGGGTATTCCAAACGTAACCAAGAGGGTTACTCCCTACGTAAGAATGTTATGAATGCCTCAAGTTACCCTTATGTCTTATGATTTCTATGATTTATTCATGATTTGATGAGGTAGGTTAAAGTGCCTATGTTTTATGGGTAAATTATGATTTCATTCTTTTGTATATATGAAATCATGTTTCCTTTCCATATTTTTATATCCCTTACTGAGCTTTTTATGCTCATCCCATGTTTTTGAAATGTTTTTTCAGGTCAAGGGAATGGTACCTGATAAGATGATAGAGTCAAGGATGTGTTAAGAGAGAATCCATGTTTTATTTTCAATATGTTTCCGTTGATGGGAAGAATGAATACGGTCTTTTATGTAACCACTTTGTTTAATTGTGGAATGTAATGCAAGTTTCATGATCTAATTATCTAAAACTCTAAACCTGAAAAGATTCTCAATGTGTAATCTTGTAATAACTCAAGATTATGTAAGCTTTAAGGCTGGGGCCTTATAGTTGGTATCAAAGGTCGGTTTAGATAACTTTAGAGGTTAGGGTATTCTTTAAGCATAATTGACATTACCATAATGGTTAGGATTTCAGAAAGAGTCCTAGTTTTAGATAAAGTGAATGAGTAAGTGTATCTTAGTGTTTATCTTCCTCATTAGTACATGATGGTTTTGTTGATATACTCACACTGACCTTTTTGGTTTTAGTAAATGGCTGGATCTAGCAGGCACCAAAGTAACAATGGATGTGAAGGAAACTGTGACAGTTTTTTGAGCAAGCAACTGAATGATATGAGAGCTGCAATGAGAACTCTTATGATTATCCTCAACCAACTATCTGGAGTCATGATTGACCACCTAAACCTTGGAGATTTCTCTAAGGCATCATATATGCAAGAAACAAATCCCTACGGAAGTACAAGTAATAATTATAAAGGTATGTGTGTTCAAAAACCTATGTGTCAGAGATGTGGAAAGAAACACCTAGGAAAATGTTTCAAAGGGACATAAATATGCTATAGATGTGGAAATTAAGGTCATAAAGCAAGAACCTGCAATGGAAAAAGGAAGCATCCAGTTGACTCGAGGAAAGGGAATGAAGTTCTTTGTGAGGGATCAATTGAATGTTTTAAATGTGGTGTGCATGGTCACTATGCAAACACATGTTCTATGAAGAAGTTTCGTGAATGGGGTCACCAAGAGCGTACAAATGTTCGTTTACCAATACCTAATGCCATTCCTATTGAGGATGAAGAAACTGACAATGACCAATCAAAGGTATGTACTATTTCATGACTATTGTTTTCCTATTTTGGAATCTTAGGATATGATTCATGATTTTGTTTGTAGGAAAGAGGTATTTCGGAATAGGTTGGAAAGGAATGGATAATGGATCATGAAGAATGTTGAATGAGTAAGATGTCAACATATAAGGGATTCAAGAGTTATGGTGAAATTCTTAAGAGTATTAAGTCTCTTTTGATGATGGGGTTACATTAGAAGAATTTTTATATTATGTGTAACCCTAATGTTTAATATAGGCAAATTTTATCCAAGGAATAGTTATCTTTTCATTGGTGGACATAGTTATAAAGAACCATTTGGGTTTATATGACCCTTACATTTGAGGTAATTATGGGTTACTAAATGTTATAATTGAAGTGAAAGGCATGAGATAAAAGTGAGGTTAAAATATATTATGATTATTTTTGAAGATTTTATCTCTTTTTGGAGAATTATTTGAGAATTATATAGTTTTCGAAAAAGGACAACACGCAGACCGTTTCACAACCCGTCGCGTCGGACAAAGCTGCGGGAATCGAACCCACAACCAAAGTGCGACTGGTATTTATCGCCTACCACTGGACTACGTGAAGTCCCTGGTTAGTTTGACTGATTCATTCTGGTTATATGATTTTATGAATTATGAGTAAGTTGATTTTGTGTTATTTATAAAAATGATTAACATATCAAGGAGGATATGTTATTAGGTTAATTACTTTTCCAAATGAGACTTTAGGAGCAACTGATATGGTTTGGAGATAAATGTTACGATTTAACTTGGAAGACTATGTGACTAAATCCTTCAAATATTTGGGATTCAATATTATATTGGTTTACATTGATGAATTTTTATGGACAAATTGTTTATCGGATGGTCCTCGTTGAACTTTGGGTTTTGTTGGACAAATTTTGGTGATTATGCATAGATTTTGTTTTTAATGGGTTATCCTTTTTTGGATTATCTGACCTTGTACTACCCTTTTTGGTTTTGGTTTTGGTTAAAGCCTAAAGACATGGGATGTATATAGTTCTCTTTTGTGGATTAGGTGATTCTCTAGAAGTTGATTATAGTACTCTTAATGTGAACGAGTCTCCCTAAATACTCGTCTTTTGAAAAAAATATGAGTTTGATTAAGGAATCTAGTAAAAGTTGAAAGTCAACATGACAAGTAAGTATGTTTCATTATGTTTTAGTTAAGATCAAAAATAAATTCCTCAATAAAAATTAACATAAAACAAAAATGTTGTCTATTAACTTTTCCTACTGGGGAACCCAACACCGTTTAACCCATCACAAGTTTGTGATTTTCTCATTGTTAACTTTCTCCTAAACATGTTTCCTATCACTCTCCATCAGAACATGACCCTATGTTTTCTCCTCCATGTCCATGTTTTCCTACATGGAGTTCTAGTATGGGTTAACTCGGGTGACCATTGTACTTATCTTTCTTTATTTTAAAGTGATTGTTTTACCGACTCTTGTTCCGATTTGGGACTTTCAAGGATGTTTCCAAGGGCAATTTTAAAAATTGCGAGGATGAAATTCCCAAAAGGGGGGAAGGATGTAACACCCCAGGTAAATAAAGAATATGACATTTTCTTATTTATCCATATTTGGGAAGAAAATATTAATATGACTTTAAAGGGGGCGCTATGCTCGATGGCGTACCCAACACGCAACAACGAGTTTCTTGGGAATCTTACGTTGCACTCTAATAATAAAATATTGTTATTTTAAATGGTAGATAACATGTAGCCGTTGTAATGGCAGGAATGGATAGAAATGACTAAAATATGATTATATATGTTCTTAAATGTTTTTACATTTATAAAATAAAAGATAAAGGCTTAAAATACGGAAAGAATTCAATTTTAGGCGTATATGCGCTAGTTTTCACTAAAGAATCACTTATCGCCTTTTGATGGAGAACCGTAATTAAATATAGTTTTGATCACACTTATACATTCTTTTGGACCAAATAAAACTCTTATTAATAATTGGGACATCAAAATTTACTTTGTGTAAATTTTTGGTATCTTTCCAAAACAGTTCATTTTTTAATGAATAGTGTAAAATGTTGTGTTTTAATTCAAAACCTCTTTTTAATCTAATTTATTTATATGATTAGATAATATTTTTAATTGGTTTTAAAGTGAAATTAGAAAATATTTTTACCATTAAATCCAATAGTGGTCGTTGGAATTAATTTCACTTTGAAATCAGACATAAACTAGTGTCAATCTTTTGATACTTTTTGTTTTATAAAAACACACTATTTCCTCTGACAGCGGGAATTAATTATTAAATTAATTAATGTGACTCATATGTTTTTAATTTTGTAAAATAGACTTCATTTTGGTATTCGGAATATCAAATATAGCTTAGGGTGAATTTTTGGGATTTTTCTGAAAAACATCAATTTTTGATGAATAGTGAAACCACTAAGTGGTACTTATAAAAACTGATTTTCCGTTTAAATGAAATTTTCCATCATTGTCTTTTGATTTTCAAAAATCCGACATACATGGTTTTCATTAAGAAGTAAAATGTCGTTCAATGGGATAAAAATAATTTTTTGGTGAATAGTAACTTATTAAGTGTTTAATCGCGATTAGAGGTAATTAGTGTCATTTAAGAGAAAAATGATATTATACGAATGTGAAAACACCATGACACTTGTCCTACACCCATTGGGTGAGTCATGTCCGACCAAGAAAAGCCATGGGCCAACTTGGGGACCCCATGGAGTCACTTTAGTTGGGAAATGACATAAATTACTTTTTATTTAATGTAAAAGTAAAGATGACACTAACATAAATTGTTTTACTAAAATACTTTTTAAGTGGGGTTATACATGTCCAAATTTTGTTTATAAATAGTCATTGGAAATCTTAAAAGATTTCTTACATCATAGTAGTTTTTTCATAATTTTTAGACATTATATAAATTAAATTATTTATGACATAATAATGATGCAGCGATGACATCATTATTTAACGATTTAAATAAAATGGAAAGATAATGTAAAATCTACAACCTACACATGGACAAAACCAATTGTATGAGTGGATTTCTAAGCCTTATCACCTTATCCACGAATTATATCAATGTTGGACCTTTTGAAACCGATACACATTTTCAAATAAAGTAATATTTCTTACTTTCCAAAAGTACCCCACCTCTCCTCTTATAAAAGGCCCACACCTCTACCTTTTTTCCCACACTCCTCAAGCCTTTGGCTCGGCCAAACCCTGCCCATTTACTCTCCCCACATCCCTCTCCTCATCCTAGTGGATTCCCTTTGGGCATAATCCTTTCAAATGAAGCCTTTAGGCTCAAATCAAAAGGAGTTACACTTTTAAAGGTAATTCATTCTCTCATGTTCATTTGTTTAATTTTGCTTCTCCAAACCCCTAAACTCTTTTTATTTACTTCTCTTGTAACAGCACCAGTATCTTCAATATACTAGGATGTTTCTATAAGATTTATTCATGCTACACTATCACACAACTACATCAAATGGTTAAAGAACATACGGTTTCCGTGGATGGCGAAATCATGCCTCCCGAAACGATGATTGTTCAATACTCATTTAACACCTTCAAAGGTAACCATTATGATGTCACTATTTTTATATATGATATATAATATGGTTATGTTTTCTTTAAGCTTCTGTATTTTTCATTTTTTGCATTCCTTTATGGTTTCCATTATTGGTATACGCGATATCTTCATTTTAGGAAGTGCGGACTACCGCCCCCTCAATGTGATGTGATTCGTTAATGACATACGTGGGACATATAAAGGATGGATTTAATGTTATTATATATGATGTTATACTGGAATTATTATATACCTCTATATCATTATTATTTCTTTCCATTAAAGTATGAGATAGAAATGAAAGTAGCGTTCATGCGTACGTACGTCTTACCGTCTCCATGAACGGTGCATTTCATTTCTTACCTCTAAATGATTATGTAATGTTATAAATGCATGCATGTACTGGATATATATGAAATATATGATATCTAAATCATGAATACAATTCTTGATATAATAAACATTTGGCCACACGAACAACATGTAATTGTAAGAAGTCCACTTTTGACTTAAGAACCAAATATCGACAAAACAAACATTATTAACTTAAATGATTAAATAATGATTATAAAATTGAAATAAGTGATCTAAAAGGAATAATGAACTATAAAAAGGGTTCTTAATAATGTGGAAATTAACTCAAGTTTATTATTCAGGGCGTTAAAGAACGATTGAGTCAAGTCGGACCCGAGGTAAGGGATCCTACTCCTCTCTTACTTTTTAAGTAAACACTTTTTTGTCATTACTTTTAAAGCTCATCTTTATTGTTATTGGGATGATCTTTTATATTAAAATTACTGTAATTTTTATGTTCATGTGATGAGAGACCCTATTCTCTATCATAAATCCATTTTGGAAGTTTTGAGTGGCGCCGTTAGGTTGCCAAACTTTCGGAAGAGATCTAACCTCTCTCTTTTTTTAAGTACTCTCCTTTATGTCACTTATTTTAAGCTCCTCTTTGTAAAGATGTGGGATGTTCTTTTATATTCCTATTTATGTACATTTTATTGTAATGTGATGATATAACCTATTTGATCTCATCAATCCATATTCGGATGTTTTATGTGGCGCTGTTAGGCTGCCGAGTTTTTGTAAGGGATTTTTCATCTCACTTTTATTCCCGTGAGATTTATGATACATTTGCCTCATTTTAATTTGAGTGGTGTATGTACTCCCATTATTATACACTTTTTGTAGTATAATTTCATTTATGGGTATTCACATCTTCATGTATGACCCTTCTTCCATTGGGTGTACGTTTCGAAAGTTACCCAACTCGGTAAGCGGACCTTCCACCCTCCACATTTTAAAAGACTTCGTTTGTTATGTCTTTTAATTCACATACTATTATGTTGGGATATGTTATTCTATATACTGATTGATGTAAATTTTATTTCCAAGTGATGAGATTCCCTTTTTATCTCTCATCATCTCATTTTCTGAATTTTTGAAGTGACGCCGTTAGGCTGTCGAATTTTACCAAGGGAACTTCTTAACCCAATTTCGATTTCTTTGGGTTCGACATGTAGTTATTGAATATTTCATCCTTTGAATATGTGTGAATAACCTTTTATTGTTTGACACATGATATCCACTTATATTGGGTGTATTTATATTTGTCACACATATTTTTGAGATTGATTTGTCCTTAATTTAAGGATACATTCTTTATAAGGGATTTCATCACATTTGACATTTCTATTGAGGGTTCATTGTTGTTATGCACCAATTCACTCTTATATGGTGTATATACTGTCCTTTGGAGTATTATATCATGAATCCATTTATTCTCATGATATTATAATGTTCTGACTAAATGTTATTCCTCAATTATTGTATTCAAGTGTCTCTAATTTTTGTAAAACCCCTTTAACCAAAATATCGTTTTAAATGTTTTAATTATTTGTCCTTATTAATATTCATGTTTTCAAAATGGTTTTAAGGATTTATTTATATGTATATTAATGGTTTAAAATTTTTAAGCTTCAAGGTGGTATGTGACACTTTGATTAAAAAATCTCTTTATTAAATGTTTTAAATGGTTCTGGAAATGGTTTCTTTTTGTATGGATTCATTATTTCAAAATACTAAAATATTATATTGTGATAGAAATGTGGAAATGTTTTGTTTCCTTTATGCATGTTTTATGTGATACATTTATGTTATGGTTCTTGGGCATTGTTATGAAAACGGGTGGTTCCGTGATAAACTAAGGGCGGGTGAGCCCAATATAGCTCTCCAATGCATTGGGTAACGCGAAGGAGTGAAACGTTAAGGTTTCTCCGAAGAGATTTTAGGGAATATACTGTGATGGGTATTCCAAACGTAACCAAGAGGGTTACTCCCTACGTAAGAATTTTATGAATGCCTCAAGTTACCCTTATGTCTTATGATTTCTATGATTTATTCAGGATTTGATGAGGTAGGTTAAAGTGCCTATGTTTTATGGGTAAATTATGATTTCATTCTTATGTATATATGAACTCATGTTTCCTTTCCATATTTTTATATCCCTTACTGAGCTTTTTATGCTCATCCCAAGTTTTTGAAATGTTTTTTCAGGTCAAGGGAAAGGTACATGATAAGATGATAGAGTCAAGGATGTGTTAAGAGAGAATCCATGTTTTATTTTCAATATGTTTCCGTTGATGGGAAGAATGAATACGGTCTTTTATGTAACCACTTTGTTTAAATGTGGAATGTAATGCAAGTTTCATGATCTAATTCTCTAAATCTCTAAAACTGAAAAGATCCTCAATGTGTAATCTTGTAATAACTCAAGATTAAGTAAGGTTTAAGGCTGTGGGATTATATGCACAATTTAGGAATATGTCACCTAATGTGAGTGTTTATCTCAATTTATTTATACGCAGTGAAAACCTCACAAATTTATAACAATAAATCTTAAATAAAATAAAATAAATTTTATATATATTAAATGTAGGTGGAAACCTAAAATATCCATAATTTTCAATTCAAAATAAACATATAACTAAAAAAGGAATGATACTTGCAAATATTATATAGGAGAAAATATAATCTAAAATCATAGATGGCAATGTCCCTATAATGAAAATGTTGTATAATATGATCACCGTCAGTTACCACCACCTCTATGTATTGTTATGGTCCACCAATGCCTGGTTCAACATTGTCATCACATAACAGTGTGTCATCTATATACGACACGACAAGTGAGGGAGAAGGATCCCCTTCATGTGTGAGTATATACATACCCATGATGAGATGCCTAAAACCATTAATTAAAAAGGGGACAATTTTTTGGATAAAATCAATAGGTCAAGAAAAATATAAATAACCAATCAGAAACGAACTTGTATGTGTATCATAAGAGGAATATTATGACATTCATCACATACAATTACATGTGAAATCATTATGAGACTCTATGAGACTTAACTAGATAATCATGCAATTAACATAACCTCGTTGAAACTACATTTGAGGAACTATTCTACCTTGAAGATTAAACAAAAATAAATTTAGTATAGACACTAGTCGTGGACCAATTTGTTACATGAGGTCATAGATGGGGTATTAATAGCTCCTTGTGTGGAGGACAAGTGTGACCATCTAAATGGGGGAGTTCAAATACCTAATTGATATTTGAGAGCATAGACACATACATAATATAATATTTTTGTCATAATATCTCAAATCAAGAAGGTTTCATGGTGGTTACATCAACCTATATGCTTTATGTATATTTTTTGTCATTTTACTCATGTATTCTCCCATCACAAACTATGTAAATGGATTTATTCTAGTGATTACACTCCCAAATAAAGTAAAAAAGATAATATTTGTTTCATTATCAATAAGTAATAAACCCTTTATCACATTTTCCATTAATGTAATATCACTCACAAATTAACCAATATATCTTTGATCCCCATGAACATATGTTATCATAGTTTTCAAAAACACATAAAAGTAAAATATTCATAATATCCATTATAGATAATATTAAAATATATATATCAATGCATACACATGTAGATATGAATGTACAATCATAAATGAATATGTTGTTATCCTAATAATGAGTTATTTCTTATGACTTCATATCATCGATATTACCAATGGAAAATACCAATAGAATATTTTTTTTAATTTCGTACGATCCTAATACCACGGATAAATACTATTTTCTATGTCCATTTAGAAAATATCATTTAGACATAGAACAAGCTTCATGAATGATGTCTAGGAACCTCTACATTCCAATCATATTGTTGAACTACTATAACCTTCCATCATAACATATATTCTATGGATGTTTTTGTAATAAAATTTCATATTGAGGAATAATCAAGATTCTATAAGATATATTTTTAATATGAAAAACATATAATCATGTGCTAAAAAAGATGGATCAATGGAATAAAATCAAATATGCTCCCACTTAAACTAATATAACTAGAAATGGATTTTCATCCACTATCTATCATATGATTCTCATGAATTTACAGATATAAATCTATTTTAAGGGGTTCTACATGTTTTTCATCATGGATACACTACTCACCACCACAAAACTGATTGAAAAAAATCCCTAAAGACATAAAACTCTTAAATTATCTACTTTACCATTTTGTGTGACCTTTGATATTTTGAGAGGGCTACCAATTGAGTTTTATCACTATAAAATGGTATTTTATTGAAACTTGTGCATTCCAAATAATGATCATAGAAAATATTATGAATCATATCATCTTCCATGGATGTATAAGATATCTAATTATACTCACACACTATTTTAGAATCGATAAAAATTAGATTCGGTGAAATTTTATATCCCACGCCTCCTCAATTAGGAAAAAATAGATATACATACCATCAATTCTAATCAT